>CAJQZP010001138.1:0-739159 GCA_907164705.1 Parnassius apollo
TGATTCGTATTTCAATTGCGAATATTTTATATGATCAAACGAACTTCTCCAAGTGAAGTTCGATCAGTATTATACGAATCGCTTCATTCGAAGATATAATATTAACAACGTAGTTTCCTTATTCTACAAGGCTAAGTCGCACCTTTAAAGATTTTTACTCTACCCACATCAAAAACAATTGCCCCCTCCTACCAACGTCTCTCGCCGTCCAAGCGTACAGCCTCATTCTTTTAGAGATATTATTCTAAGCAAAACTTTTTGTGGGTTATGGGTGGGAGTGAAATTATATCTTCGAATGAAGCGATTCATATAATACTGATCGAACTTCACTTGGAGAAGTTCGTTTGATCATATATTATATTTCATCGCTTCATTCTTCAGATATAATATTAACAACGTAGATGTTTAGAGCTTAAAGTTTTGCTTATTGGGTTACTTATGTGTACCTTGAACTTTAAAAGAAAAATCATAAAAAATCAAATATCATTTATTAGTTCAATCTTAACAAAATAACATACACTTAACGTAACATAACTTTTCTATCTTATTTAATAAATTCAAATTTAATTATTTAGGAGGACAGTTCTCGCAAACTTATTTTCGTCAATAATTTGGCGATGATAAAATTTTGCAAAGGTCTCTGATGCTGACGACCAACCGGCTGTTTTTCTGATCGTATCTAGAGAGATTCCAGCGGACCTAGCAGCCGAGGTGACGGCATGGCGCGTGCTGTGTGCACTATACACAGTCACGTCCACGCCGCTCTCCGCTAATACGTTCTTAATCCACCTACTGATAGATTGAGCAGTGGCCGCCTTGTGTGGCCGCCTGTAGGTTAGCAATAAGTTCCGACAACCTGCGGGTCTTATTTTTTTTTGTAATCTCTAAGTAATCTTTTATTGCCGTGGCTGGACAAATATTTTTATTTTCAATAAAATAAGGTAAAATTAAAAGGGGTTGCTGACGTCCCGCTGCAGACGTTTTAATTATATCAGTGATGCTGATTCTAACATCTGAAGAACATATCTTAATATTGTCTATCTTTATTAAAGATAATGTTTGAGCTCGATGTGCTGTGCATAATGCCATTAATACTGCTAATTTTTTTGTGAGTTTTTCAATTGAAAGTGTATCATTGGGAACCCAACCTCCAATATGATTTAAGACAATTTTTGGGTCCCAAGTACCAGTATATTTTGGAAGGGCTGGTCTTAACTTGAATGCGCCCTTTAAGAATCTTTTTATTTGGTCTTTAGAACCTACACAGTCTCCCAGAAGTAATGATAAAGCCGACCTGTGGTTATTGAGTGAACCGTAAGAAGCTCCATTATTAAATTGCTCCGATAAAAATAGCAAAATTGACGGTATAGAATTTGCGTAAGGATCTAAATTATTTTTATGACAAAATTGCCACCACAACTTATACGAGACGCTATACTGAAGTATTGTATTCTTTGAAAGGGATGCCATCATCACGTGAAGAGCGGGTGATGGTGTACCTCTTCTTATAAATGCGACCCTGAGAGCCTCGCTGCACCCAGGGTAAGTTATTTGTGCAGGTGATGCGGAGTTCTGGAAGAAGACCGTAAGAGATCTCTGTGAGGTTTGAAGAACATTATATCTGATCTGAGTAAGTTGTTTAACATTGGGTACCAAGGCTGGGATGGCCAATAAGGAAAGACTAAAATACCTTCGGCTTTATCGCTTATGATTTTTTCCAGACATTTCATTATTAAAGAAAAAGGTGGAAACGCATAGAAGTATTTGTATCTCCAATCAATAGTGAAAGCATCTACTAATAGGGCATCTGGATCCGGTCTCCAAGACACATAGTTCGTGCATTTTGCATTGGCGCGAGAAGCGAAAAGATCTATTTCTGGTTCCCCCAATTTTTGTATGATCTCTTTATAAGCGTTATCACTTAGCTCCCATTCTGTATCTAGGTTTAGTTTCCTTGATTCTTGGTCTGCTTCTACATTTTCTTTACTATTTATATAAGATGCGTGTAGCCAAATGTTTCGCTTCTCGCACCATTGCCATATTGATCGAGATAAGTCATTCAAATGGGGGATTTGTATTCCTCCCATTCGATTGATATAACTTATAGCTGTTGTATTACGCAATAAAATATTACAATCCAACTTATCCCTGACAAAACATTTAATACCCAGAAATATGGCTAGTAACTCTAGGTAATTGATATGATAGTTGAGTTCATTGTATTTCCATCCTCCGCCAACCCGAATATTATTACAACAAGCACCCCAACCTGTCAAGCACGCGTCTGAAAATATCTCATAATTAAATTTAGTTAAACGAAACGAATTTTTGGTTAAAAATACATTTTTTTTCCACCATTGGAAATCTGGTAAGATATCTTTTGAAAGTTGAATATTTTTATTATACGTCTTATATTTTTGAAGCGCAAGGTATTTTTGTCTTTCTAGTCGTTTAGTGTACAACCAGCCATATTTTACCGCAGGACAAGCGGCCGTGAGAACACCTATCAAATGAGCGAAATCTCTGATCGAACAACTAGTTAAGACAGAGAACCTTTGTACTAAGTGAGCTATATGATTTTGTTTATCTATGGGTAGGCTTATAGAAAGTTCCGTGGAATCAAAAATAAATCCCAAATATTTGCGAGATATATTCGGGACTAGACAGGACTTATTATAATTAATAACAAAACCTAAGCATTGTAAAAGATGCATAGTCGCGTTAACATTGTCTAAACATTCTTTGTAGTCTTTACCTATAAAAAGAATGTCGTCAAGATATATGAATGACTTATATCCCCTGCTTCTTAAGTTGGTTATTACCTCTTTCATTATCTTACTAAATGTTCTAGGAGCAACGGACAGGCCATACGGCATAGCATTGAACTCATATCCTCTTCATTCATTCCTCTTCCCCCCGGACCGCATCGAGTGCGAACGTGTCCACTAAACCTGTGCGTGTTAAATAAATATATGTTTTTACCGAAAGTGTTCACATTAAAAATCATTTTGAAATAATAGGACAACAGAAGTCTCGAAGAGTTCATTTAGCGGCCGCTTCGTTTAACGCCGACCCAACACATCTACGCCGTGTACGCGTGTGATTACGCGTGATACTGGTTAGTTATAACCTTTATTATTTTGAGATTAGAGAACATCCAACGCGTGGTGCGCCTACGTCATCCTACAATACACTCTACACACATTACCGAACTGCTCCTGTCCTGCACGCACCCGCCCGCTGCGCTTACTATCTCTCTCACGCGCATGCACTGAAATTACTCTAATAGCACACATACATCAATTGGATAGCGCGTCACTGTCGCTCAGCTAGCAAATCCCCGTTCATCTCTTTTTAACAACATCACGCCTGTCTGCGCTTTATTCTCAACTAGCTACTGCGGTGAGCGAAAAACAATATCTTAATTGAAGCTATCTCGCTCGGACGTGTGTGCATTGTACATACCTCCTCCAGCCTTCTATTTACCTGGTAATGAGCCACGAAGACACTAATATGTCGATCTGCGAAGGCGATGAATCACGGAACGCTGCGAATGTGACGCCGCCGTTTGTTTACAATCGGCCTAGAAATGTTACAATGGAGGATTTTAAGAAATTTCAAGTGGAAATGAGAACTATGTTTGAGAAGTTAAATTCAACGGTTACGAGCCAACACCAGGAATTTAAAAATTTCTGCTCAACTTTGATGGAAATTAAACAGGCGAATTTAAATATAGAATATTCTATTGCTATGTTATCGTCTCAAAATCAAGAACTAACAAAGAGAATCTCTCAGTTAGAAAATAAAGCAAAAGAAGACAGAGAATATATTACGCTATTGGAGGAAAGGATTGAAAATTTGCAAATAGGGTGCCGTAAATCAAATCTTGAGATTAAAAAACGTGCCTAAAAAAAGTAATGAATCAAAAGAAGATTTGATCGAAATGGCCTTATGTTTATCAAATACCGTGGAGGTAACCTGCTCAAAACCGATATTAAAGACATTTATAGGGTTCGTGCAAAAAAGGACTCTCAAAACACTCCGATTGTAATTGAAACTACATCAACTCTGGTGAAAAATGACATTTTGAAATTATGTAAGACCTTCAATATAAAAACAAAAAGTAAACTATGTGCTAAGCACTTGGGCTTCCGAACTTCCGAGGATACGCCAATCTTTGTATCGGAACAACTCACCTCAAAAAGGCGTCCGGTTGCATTTTCTTGCCAGAGACCTGGTCAAGTCCAAGCAGTACAAGTACTGCTGGACTGCTTATGGCAGGGTTTATGTTCGGGAGACCGACGGAGCTCCTGTCATTACGATTAAATCGGAAGATCAAGTGCATAAACTTATGAATAAGTGACTGATATTAGTGATGTATCTTTATAATAGTCGTAAAATAATACTTTTCCGTGATCCTAGAATATATTATGTTTTAGATGTTTTTATTGGTATGATGTCATTTGCAAAATCGAAGCATTATATATATTTGGTTATGTTTTGTTATACACTAGTAAATATTTATACTGCATGCAACTTATTTGTTATAAAATTAATTGTTAAACACTCAACGTCACATAACCACACATACACATTCACTTTCACCCTCATATATACACCCTTTCACACACACACACCAAATCACTTAGCTATAAACGTAAATAACCTTAATAATGTTGCGAGAAAAATAAACTGTTTGCTACCATTTTATACTTCAATATCTATTTTTAATGATTAGCACATTAAATACTATAACTAACATGGACAACTTAGAAATTGCACGATCAATAAAATGTAATGTTGAAGATGTTGAAAAGTTATTAAATATAAGTTGTGAGGATTTCAAGATGATAACCCAAAACGTTCGTAGTATCTATTCTAATTTTGATGACTTGCTTACTACACTAACTAGTTTTAAATTTTGTCCATCAATCATTATTTTGACCGAATGTTGGCTCTCAGAACACAAATCAATACCAGCTATCACAAATTATGTATCATACTCTTCTACTCGATATTTTAATAAAAGTGATGGAGTAGTGGCTTACGTTAAGAATGATATGGCTGTTAATGTAAAGGAAATTTTACTTCAAAATGCCTCGTGTCTTCAAATAGAAATAGAAACAGTTATAATTTTGGCTATTTATAGATCACCTAATACAAATGCAGACATCTTTATAAATTCATTAAATGATCATTTGGAATCTATAAGTATGTGTAAAAATATCATATTATCAGGTGATATAAATATTAATATTATCTCCAAAGACTCAGAACAAAGTTTGGAGCGGAATAATCGATTAAAATATCTAGATATGCTAGGTACTCATAGTGTAATGATGGGACATTGTTTCCCTACTAGGGAAGATAGTTCTTTAGATCATATAATGCTTAAACTTACGCACGATAAAGTGGCCCAAATTGCAGTTTTGAACACGACAATAACTGATCATACTATGGTATTGCTACACATAACTAATGTTAAACCTCAATTAGTGTATAATAAAACAAAATGTATTGTGGATTTTGAAAAAGCTATAATCGATCTAAAAAATAAAAACATACATGAACTGCTTTTATGTAATGATCCAAATGTATTAACCGAATTATTGTTAGGAAAACTAATGCCATCTTTAAAAGAAAATACAGGACTGCTTCTTGTACCTAAATGTAAACGCATAATTAAGCCTTGAATGACTCCAGGTGTGCTGCGTTGTATCAGGCATAGGAATAATCTACAGAAAAAGCTCCGTCAAAATCCCAACGACGAGATTCTTAGAATTTCCTACCGAAGATACCGAAATTATTGCAAAAATCTAGTTAGAAATTTGAAACGGAAATATGAACAGAAGCTTCTGGAGGTCTCGGTGGGTGATTCTAGGAATCTCTGGAAAAATATTGCTAAAGTAACATATAGGAAGCACTCTAAAAGGGATAATACAAAGTTACTGCAGATTGGGCCTTGCGCAGGTGATTCCGTTGATCAAGCTAATAACTACTTTAGTTGTGTGGGCAAAAACTTGGCCGATGCGATTGTCCGGCCAAACAAGACACAATTTATGCACAATTTTTGTACAAATACTCAGACATCATCTTTTGTTCTCTACGATACAGATATGGAAGAAGTACACTCTATTCTGATGGCATTAAAATCTAACAGTGCACCAGGCTGGGACAACGTTCCAGCTAGTTTCCTAAAACTTGCAAGAGCAGAAGTCGTGCCGGTTCTTTGTCATTTAGTGAATCTTTGTTTTTGCAAAGGTATATTTCCGTCTTTGCTCAAGGAGTCCCTAGTAACACCTGTGCATAAGAGTGGAGATGAGAAGGATATCAACAACTACAGACCAATTTCGGTATTGCCTGCAATATCGAAAGTTATAGAAAAACTTATCAACAAGAGGCTCATAAGTTTCCTCAATAAGTTCCACATCTTATCCAGCTCACAATTTGGCTTTCAAGCAGGGAAATCGACTGAAAACGCTGTAGAAGCCCTAACTTCTGTAATTGTTGATAATCTTGATAAAAAGACAAACTGCCTCGCAGTGTTTCTTGATCTTAAAAAAGGCATTTGACACCGTGTCTACACCCATTCTGTTGCAAAAGTTAGAAAACTGTGGGATTAGAGGTGTGCCCCTTGACTTGCTTAAAAGTTACATGACTGGGAGGACTCAGAGGTTAAAAATAGGTTCATATATAAGTCAAAAAAACTGGTCTTACTTATGGCGTACCGCAAGGAAGCGTCTTAGGGCCCACCCTGTTTCTAATATACGTAAACGAACTCTGCAATATGAATATCCCTCATGCTAGCATATTCTCATATGCTGACGACACTGCCATTGTGTTTACAGGCGACTCCTTGAACAATTTAAAGATGAATACAGAGTACGGTTTGGCTGTGATTTCGCAATGGCTAAGTCTTAACTTACTAACATTAAATACCATCAAAACAAACTATATTTTGTTTTCCATAAAAAACAGTCTGCCTGACTTTCCCAGTGATATTAAGATTCATTGCTGTCAGCCGCTAGTTAGCACGAATTGCAACTGCCCCACTATAACTAGACTAACTTCTACGAAGTACCTTGGTGTCTTAGTGGACCAGAGACTTTCATGGGTGTCTCATGTCGAATTAGTTTCTAGCAGATTACGTAAATTAATGTGGATTTTTAAAACACTAAGACACGTTGCAAGTAAAAAGTTACTTGATCAGATCTATATTGCGTTGGCACAATCGGTTTTGATTTATTGTATAACAATATGGGGTGGTGCAGTAAAAACTCATTTTATACAATTAGAACGAGCTCAAAGGGGATTATTAAAAATTATGTATTTCAAAACACGTCAGTTTTCAACAAATTCATTGTATTTATATGCAGATTTATTGACAGTTCGTAAACTATACATATTGCACGTAGTTCTGAAAAAACATATGTCCTTTAATGTTGACACCAATATTTTAACTAAAAGAAGAAAAGATAGAGTCGCCACACTAAATTACACCAAGACTAAATTTGCTCGCAATCAGCACAAAAACATCTCGTCTCACTTATATAATCAAATAAATAAAATACTAGATATATATCCTATGACTTATAGAAACTGTAAACTAAAACTCACTGAATGGCTGAAGACATTAGAATTTATTGAAGTTGAAAATTTGTTAAAATTAGAATTTTGATATGAGGTTATTTTTGTGTAAATCACTCACTCATTACATACATACACACATCATAACCTCCATGTACTTGTATATGTAACTACCACCTCTGCTCAGTGGTTTAACGCTGATCCCAAGACCTTTTATGTCGTAGGGCTGTGCATAGGGGAAACGTATGTAAACTTTCACACAACACATTACACTCACATACACTACACACATACTACACACACACTACACTTTCACTACATACACACACACTACATATATATTATTTTTACTTTCTTTAATTTGTACAAGCGGTTCTTGCTTTAGTAAATTTTATGATATGGAAGAGGGGCTTACTTCTGATACGGGCGCATTATGCGCTCAATAGAAGAAGTCTACCATGATATATGTATTTGTCAGACCGTGGTTATGAATAAAACTTTTTATTATTTTATTATTTATTTATTATATAGGGTTTTAACTAAATTTTCATCCTCAAATTCAAATCTTAAAAATTTGCGATGACTCGACTTAATAGACACTAGTAAGTAAGCCTCCCGTAGGTCAATGGTAGCCATGTAACCATTACGAGGTATTAACTTTGAGGCCGTTCTGTAATCCTCCATTTTAAAGTGAGATTTTGCAATGAACTTATTAAGAGACTTTAAATTCAGAATAAATCTTTTGTCTCCGTTAGGTTTTGGTGCTAAGAAAACTGAGGATATGAACTGATTCTTTGATGGATGACACTTTGATATTGCTCCTAAGTGTAATAAATTACTAATAGCTACAGAGATGTATTGTTTATCTTTTGGTGACAAAGTTGAATGAGGTAATCTACACTGAGTAATATGTCTATTAAATGGTATGGTAAATCCATCCCGGATCCATCTTAAAATAATTTTATTTTTTGTTAATTTAAGCCAACAGTCATAAAAATATTGTAATCTTCCCGAATGTACCTGTTTTACTGCTGAACTGGAGCACGGTGAGATTTGTTGTTGCTCCAAGACCTCGTTTGTGGATACACCTGAGGGGGGTAGATCCCTGCGGATCCCCGATGACAACTTCCTTGGCCCTCCCCGCTCCCCCCTTGTTCTGCGAGTGAGCAGGGCCTCTCCAGTTTTCCTGGTAACGATTGTTTCTTGAAGACGAACTTGTTTTTATCTGTGATGTGGAAGGTTTTGGATCTGTTTTCTTAATCTGAAGACCTTGTTTTTCGATGGATTTTGACGCCTTAATCTTTTCAGGAAGCTCATTGCCAAAAAGGGTTTCATCTCTTTCACTCTCATGAATGACTTTAAAAAAAAGACTTGTCTAATCCGGGTGTCACCAATTTAATTCTGGTTTGGGTCTCAGAGTGATGGAGGACGGATAATATACGGCAAGCATCAGATAAAATTTTTATCGCCTGAATTTTATTGTCTCCGATGAGAAGTAAAGACATAGCTCTATTAACAGCAGTAATACCTATACCCAGTATTTGTTGATCGACCTCTATTTTCTTGTCCCTATTTCGGGCTGCGTCGGTAAGTGCCGCTGCAATCTCGGGATTCAGCGTAGGTGCTCTCAAAAGCTTGCAGTTTTCGGGAATTAAATATTCTTTTAACAAGTTTTGTCTTGTTTCCTTAGTAAGACCCTTACGTAGAAGAGGAAGCCAACGGTGGGCAAGAACCTGGTGAATATTTTCACCGTATATTTGCTCATCAATTTCCGTATCACACAAAGCTGACAATAGCTCAGGTTCTAATGTAGGAATTGTTTCTTCCGATTTTTCTTCAATTGTCAAAAGAGGATGCTCCTCGGAGGGAATGGATGCTACCATGGTGTCATCATTTACGACCTTATTACTATCCTCAGCTTCGTTATCTACAACAAGAAATAAAATATATATATTTCGGAGGTAGATAACATAAAAATTTTATTGATAAGAATCTAAATGAACAACTTAAAACCTAAAACTGACGCTTTAATATATTTGTACATGAGTATTTAAGTTTATATAACCTTCGTGCTAACTCTCGGCTAGCCCCCCGGTTAGAATACTGTTGCGTGAATAAGTCAACTAGCGCCATCTAGTGTCAGGAACGAGAGCGAGGGGAGCATTGAGAAAATGACATCACAAATGTTTCAACCGACAGCGCCTAGTCGAAACTCGAACGTTCGGTACCTTGCGCGTGTTTGCTTGAACATTCTGGATATTTCTTTGCTAATTTAAATAAATAGGTGCTGCAAGATGCGATCGTGGTAGAGCTGAACTCAGCGACACAAGCGAAGCTTCGGAGCGGAATTAAGTGAATTAGTGTATTTAATTATTAGTGTTTTTAGTTTTAATTTGCGTAAAGTAAATTAAAGTGTTAATTTAGGTAATTTTATCGGCAATTTTTATTGTCACGAACCTCAAGCTCGTAACAATTGGTGTCAGAAGTGGGATAAAATCATGCCGATTTTACCTAAGGACGAGATGGAGGGTGTCCGTACCCGAAGTCAACGCCAGCAGGAGACGGACCAGAGGAGATTTGGTGGTGCAACGCCGCAGACGTCGGAGGGCCAAATGCCAGCCACGGAGGCTGCGGGCCCGTCAGTAGCTCCTACATCTGCAGCACCTGACTTAGGTGCTCTGATGGCGATGCTACAGGAACAGGCTCGTCGACAGGAGGAACAGGCTCGCCGACAGGAGGAACAGGTCCGTCGGTTGGAAGAGCAGCTGCGGGGCGGCCAGGAAGAACAGATGCTTATCATGAAGGACCTTCACGCTACCTTCGGGAAAGAAATAAGGGAGGTGAAGGATAAGGTTGCTCAACATGAAAACCGCCTGTCGGAAGCTGAAACCCGAATTGACCAAGTGAACAATCGGGTTGACAATGTAATGGCTGACATGAGGAAATCACTTGACGAACTCAAACTTGGGGAGGGAACTACAGCTCCCGTAGTAGCTACTACACCTTCGCTACGTGGGTTCAAGGTGCCACCATTCGACGGGACTTCTTCCTGGTCAGCCTACAAAATCCAGTTCGAGGCTGTTATGAAGGCGAACGGCTGGAATAAAAGTCAGGCCATGACTGCTCTCACACTAGGCCTGCGCGACCAGGCCTTAACAGTTCTGGAAGCTCTCGGTGAGGAAGTGACTTATGAGCAACTCCTTGAGGCATTGGAGGCGAGATATGGCGACGCTCACCTGGAACACGTCTTTCGTGCGCAGCTTAAAGATCGTGTGCAGCGCATCAACGAAAACCTGCAGCAGTGGGCTCTAGAAGTGGAGAAGCTGGTGCGAAAAGCATACCGGTCTGTACCTGCGCTCATTGAAGGGAACCTGGTGCAGACATTCATCGACGGCATCCGCGACCTGGAAGTCAGAGCTGCTGTGAGGCTCGGGCACCACGAGACGCTTAAGGACGCCTTGGCCCATGCACTGGAAGTGGAAGCCGTTCGGCAGGATCATCGTTCCCATCGCGTCAGGGAGGTTGCAGCAGCTACAGTTCGCGACCGCAACAAAGGATACAGCCCAAGGTGCTATGGCTGTGGGGAAAAGGGCCATCTTCGATCCAGCTGCCCTAAGCGAACCCTAGAAAGGGAAATTGAACGATCTCAGGAGGGTAGTGCGGCCAACAGCACCGCCCAGCAGCGGCAGGGAAACGAGTAAAAGCCAGAACTGCGGGGCGGGTGCTGGCTGATGTTAAAAGAGCCCCAAGGATCTCGATCTCACAAACCCATGATGGGAACAGCCTAATCATAAAGGGCGAGATCAACGGAATGCCGTGTAAGCTGACCATAGACACTGGAGCCTCTCGTACGGTTGTTAGTTCCCAACTTATAAGTCAGTTCCTTGGGGACTCCGCATACAACCGAGAACGCATTAATTTGGTAACAGCCACCGGTCAGCGTATACCCGTCCGTGGAGAGAAGGAGATGGAGTTGAAGCTAGGCAACGTGATCTACCTGCATAATGTCATCGTGGCTGATATAATGGACGACTGCATCCTAGGCCTAGACTTTATGAGGAATAATTGTTGTGAGATCGACGTTAAGCAAGGTGTTTTGAAATGTGGACAGGAGGAACTTTTTATGGAAGGTGCGTTACCAGGGAACGTGTACAGCATCAAGAAGATTGTTCTTCCGCCGAGATCGGAAACGATTGTTCCGGTTAGTCTTCCTCGAAACGCTGGGCAAGCTCACCGTTGTGTACTTGTGGAAAGGGTAAACAATGACCTTCCATGGAAAGTAGCTTGAACCTTGGTCAGGACCACTGACATCTCAGGAGTACGTGTGCTGATCCTTTGCGACCGGGAACAGATTATAGAAAAAGGTACACTGGTTGGTACTTGTGAGGAAGTGGATTGGTTACGTCAGTGCCAATATATATCGAGTGGGACCCCAGCAAGGATTCAGAAACGAGAGTGACCACACTTTTGGAAGACTGTCGCAGTGTTCTGTCCCCGAACGAATTGGTCAAGGCGAAGAAGTTGTTACTCGAGTACGCCGATGTATTCTCATCAAACGATGCTGACATAGGAAAGACTGGTTTAGTTCAACACAAAATTAACACAGGTGAAGAGTTGCCTATCCGTCAGCGGCCAAGACGATTGCCGGTAGCACGTGAAAAGGAAGTGGAAACCATGATTAAGGGAATGGTGAGGGATGGTGTTATAGGACCTTCATCTAGTCCATGGTGTTCACCCGTGGTACTGGTAAAGAAGAAGGATGGCAGCTTGCGGTTTTGTGTTGACTACCGCCGTCTGAACGACGTTACTAAGAAGGATAGCTATCCCTTGCCAAGAATTGACGACACGCTGGACATGCTTACAGGAGTAAAGTGGTTTAGCACGCTGAACCTAAAAAGTGGCTACTGGCAAGTTGAAATTGACCCTAAGGACAAGGAGAAAACTGCGTTCTCGACGGGAAAGGGTCTGTGGCAATTTAAAGTAATGCCGTTTGGGTTGTGCAATGCTCCAGCAACGTTTGAAAGGCTGATGGAACTTGTACTTACCGGGCTAATTGGCGATGCCTGTCTGGTCTACTTGGATGACATCATCATCGTAGGCCGTACGTTTGAGGAACACCTTCAAAACCTGGAACGCGTGCTCATGAAGATTCAGAGTGCCAACCTCAAGTTGAGCCCGAAGAAATGTTCACTATTCCAACGGCAAGTTAACTTTTTGGGGTTTGTAGTATCGGAAGAAGGTATCCGCACAGATCCAGAGAAAATCGCCGCTGTCAAGGATTGACCGGTTCCAAAACACAAGACGCAGGTTAGAGCATTTTTGGGTTTGTGCTCCTATTACCGGCGATTTGTGAAGAACTTTGCGGATATAGCCAAACCTCTGCGCAAGCTAACCGAGGAGAAGCGACATTTCTGCTGGGATGAAAGTTGCAATATCGCATTCCAGGAGCTCAAGGACCGTCTGTGCAAAACACCTATTTTGGGATACCCTGATGCAAGCAAAGAATTTATAGTTGACACAGACGCAAGTGATATTTGACTAGGAGGTGTGTTGTCTCAACGGAATGGTGACCAAGAGGTCGTGATAGCCTACTTCAGCAAGTCGTTGTCAAAACCGGAAAGGAACTACTGTGTCACAAGACGCGAATTGCTAGCTGTGGTAAAGTCGTTTCAGCATTTTAGCAAATATCTTCTCGGGCGAAAATTTTACTAACGAACTGACCATGCTGCACTAAAATGGCCATTGCAGTTAAAAAATCTAGAAGGACAAGTTGCGAGGTGGATTGAACTACTGCAGGAATACGACTTTGAGATCAAATATCGCAACGGGAAATCTCATGGCAACGCAGATGCATTGTCAAGAAGACCTTGTCCTGAAGATTGCAAACATTGTACTAGGCAAGAGAGTAAGGAAGTGGTATCCGTGAGGATGCTCAGGGCAGACCACCTCAGCAACGAGTGGAAGGACAGCTTACAACGTGCACAGCAGGAAGATCCGGACATCAAGCCGATCCTGGAATGGATGAAGGCCAGTGCTCCCAAGCCCAAGTGGAGCGACGTCTCAGCGATGAGTTCGACCACCAAAAGCTATTGGGCCCAGTGGGACAGCTTGCTGCTTCAGGATGGAGTTCTGTGCCGTAAATGGGAAAATGTTCGGGGAGACAGCTGTCATTTACAAATGGTTGTCCCTAAAGCTAAAGTACCGGATGTTCTACAGCTGTACCATAATTCAGGAGGCCATCTGGGAGTTAAACGAACTCTACTGAAGATCCGAGAACGGTTTTACTGGGTCCACTGTCGAAACGATGTCCAGGACTGGTGTCGCAAATGTACAAGTTGTGCGGCTGTAAAGGGACCTCAGACTCGTAGTAGAGGTGCATTGAAGTTGTACAATGTTGGTGCACCATGGGAGAGAATAGCCATTGACGTGGCGGGGCCGTTTCCGGAGAGTGAAAGCGGTAACAAGTATTTCATGGTTGTGATGGATTACTTCACTAAGTGGCCAGAAGTCTTCGCCATTCCAAATCAAGAAGCTTCAACGGTTGCAGATAAACTATTTCATGAAGTCTTCTGTCGTTTCGGAGTACCTTTAGAGATTCACAGCGATCAAGGAAGGAATTTTGAGTCTCAAATATTCCAGGAAACTTGCCGAGTTATGGGTACTCATAAAACAAGAACGACTTCTTATCACCCGCAATCTGATGGAATGATGGAACGATTTAATCAGACATTGGAGAGGTACCTAGCAAAAGTTGTAGACAATCGGCAACGAGATTGGGACAAGCACATACAACCGTTTTTGTTGTCATATCGAAGTTCTGTTCACGAAATTACAACAGTGACACCAGCTTTCGCAAACTTTGGAGGAGAATTACGGCTGCCTGCAGACCTGATCACCGGGATACCACCTGATGCTCCACGCAGTATAACCGATTATGCAAATGACTTGCGGAAAAAAATGAATGACGTTTATGAGCACGTCAGACAATCGGGCCAGCAAATGTCTGAGAAGATGAAAACCCGGTATGACCGCAAAATGAACAACAAAGGGTTCGACGAAGGTTCACTTGTGTGGTTGCACAATCCAGTCCGCAGCAAAGGGAAATCTCCTAAGCTTCAAGCTAAATGGGACGGCCCGTACCGGATTGTAACCAGGATCAACGATGTGACCTATCGGATACAGAAAGGCGCAAGAGGGACTCCTAAGATCGTCCATGTGGATCGCTTGGCGCGTTATTATGGGACCGATAATGCTCGGGACGAGCATGTCTTAGGAGGGGGCAGTGTTGCGTGAATAAGTCAACTAGCGCCATCTAGTGTCAGGAACGAGAGCGAGGGGAGCATTGAGAAAATGACATCACAAATGTTTCAACCGACAGCGCCTAGTCGAAACTCGAACGCTCGGTACCTTGCGCGTGTTTGCTTGAACATTCTGGATATTTCTTTGCTAATTTAAATAAATAGGCGCTGCAAGATGCGATCGTGGTAGAGCTGAACTCAGCGACACAAGCGAAGCTTCGGAGCGGAATTAAGTGAATTAGTGTGTTTAATTATTAGTGTTTTTAGTTTTAATTTGCGTAAAGTAAATTAAAGTGTTAATTTAGGTAATTTTATCGGCAATTTTTATTGCCACGAACCTCAAGCTCGTAACAATACCTTCGTACTGACTCTCGGCCAGTCCCCGGGTAAATTTGTATTCGTGTTAATTCATGATCAACGCTAAGGTTTTTTGTCTTAAATTATATTGTTAATGATCACTCAGGCACTAGAATTGAATTACGTAACTGTAACACTTACCAAAATTTTCTTCGGCCTCAGAAGAATCGGAGTAAACAATGACTCGTTTATGTCGCTTTCGTTCTTGTTCTTCTAGTTTTTTGATTTTCTTTTGATAATAACCAATTTTATCTGCAGCACTGCGTTTCGACATTGTACTGTTCTAAGATAATTAAGTAAGGTGTGCGCTCTGCCTCGCACGAAAAAGGAATGAGGCTGTACGCTCGGACGGCGAGAGACGTTGGTAGGAGGGGGCAATTGTTTTTGATGTGGGTAGAGTAAAAATCTTTAAAGGTGCGACTTAGCCTTGTAGAATAAGGAAACTACGTTGTTAATATTATATCTGAAGAATGAAGCGATGAAATATAATACTTTATAAACTGTTACATATAACATACCTTGTGGTGGCAACGTAATAGAATTCAACACTCCATTTCGTATTATACTAGAATTTTGTCCCGTGGGTGTCGTGAAACTCGAGTATGGTAAAATCCAGAATAATGGTGTGTTTAGTTCCAATGCATAGAGCCACGCTGCAGCTATATAGTTTTAGCGCGAATGCGTGGTCGAAGCTCGATCGAGATAGGACCACGCTATTACAGAATACCGGTGTAAAATAGAAGCTTAATGATACTGTGTTTCGTATGGTGAGTGTAGAGAACCGGCGATTCATCTTATTCGAAATAAGGCATTCCATCTTAGTTCTCAGGGGTGACAACGCATTTACATTTTGATTCTTAATAGAGGATAAACGTATAGAGGTTAAATTTAAATGTCTATGGGCCACAGCATCCACTTACTATAAGATAGCCTGTGTGCTCGTCGTTATCGCCCTTATTCTCAGTCTCAGTCGGTTCTCTACACTCACCATACGAAACACAGCAGCATTAAGTTACTATTTTACGCTGGTATTCTGTGAGAGCGTGGTCCTTCCCCGATCGAGCCGACCCATTCGTGCTACAACTATACTTCTAATATAACTGCAGCATTGCTCTACCACGTATAAAAACTATTAAATATTAACAAAAAATATAATATTTCCTTTTTTTTTAATTCTTTTGCAATTGGTTTAAAATTCACTTCCCGATGAAACTAAACCTTAAATATAGCTCAGAGCTGGACAATGAGACAACACAACTTTAACACATTTTCTTGTCTGTCTGTTTGTTTGTTTGTCTGTTCAGTATAAGTTTAGCTATCAATTTTAAGCTAACTTCCCGTGAGTTAGAGATTTGAGCTTTAACTGCAGCTTAGAACTAAAACATCGTATAAATGGTTGCCATTTTAAATAATAATTTTCTTAACATGATAGTGAGTGATATTTTTACAATAAAGTGATTTTTTTGGTTCATGTTGAAGCAAACATATCTTTCAAAACTAATAAACTTACACTAACAAAAACATAACTATATCAATTTATTATCATTGTTTTTGAATACATAAATGAAATGATATTTAAAAAATTAAAATTATCGGTTATTTTTTAACTAATAAATTTTAATTGTTAAACAAATTCAAATATTATCGACATATTAATAAGACGCGAAGAGTGGGTTTTGTGTAACGGCTACCACCTTTTGTTAACACTCGATTGCGCATCCCATCTAATTTGTGTACCGCGGGCTATACATTAAAATTGATTCTTAAGGGGCGAACTAAATGTGCAGTGCTAAAAGTGTAATGTGGTGCAGACATCAGTGACAAAGCTGCGAAAAGTTTGGTAGTGCGATTATCAACGCGCCTTCTAGGCGATGTGATTAAGGAAATAAAAAGGAAAGAAAACGGATTACAGCTGTAAATTTCACACTATACGAGCAATCCAGGCTCAGTCCAGTCAGTAATCAATTGTTAACTACAATTTGAAGTGCTGATTTACCACGTTGGTGAAGGGAAATATCGTGAGGAAACCTACAAGTTAAGAAATAAGAAAAAAATATTTCGAAGACATGTGAAGTTCGCCAACACGCATTCGGGCAGCGCGGCGGACACTTCCTTGTCATGAAAAGACCTCTCAGAAATGAGAGGAGGCCTGTGCCCAGTTGTGGGACGTACATAGGCTGTAACTTTTACTTTAACTTATTCTTACAGCGTAAACTCTTCACCGCAATAGACTTTTACAGTTTGATGATGATGAAGATGATAAATAAGATATATACATGTTAAGATAACAAACACATTTGTTTTACTTTGTTGTCATTGTAATATAGGTATACAAAATACCACTTCTTTTTTTACTTAATTCTTAAACAATCTTTACCATTGTATAGAAAACATAATTTTCAAAACTCGGAAAACACTCACTAAAGTTGTATCTTCATAGAATGAATGAAAGCACCCATGAAGATAAACAAACAGATATTCGCAAGTGCACACAAAACTTTACCAAAGTTCTATCGTAATCGAATTTACATAGGAATTACATAGGAACGCATCAAAGCCGAACAAACATACAAGTATTTATATTTATTTATTGGATTTCGTCAAAAATAATTCTATATAATTCTATTCTATACTCTATAATCTTTATTTTATTACATTATTACATTAAATCTATATTCTATAATATTTATTATAATTATAAGATCACGGGTGACAAACGAGCACACAGTCGTTAATAGTTAATTGATGTTGTGGCCTTAGATATCTACATCGATCTTCAATTAATGTCACTTGAGGATTAAGATGGAATGCTTCGTATCCAGTAATACACGGTTCACTACAAGTTCTCTACACTCACCATACGAAACACAGTAGCATTAAGCTGCTATTATATGCTGGTATTCTGGGCGTGCTACAACCACAATATAACTGCCATCTGGATCTACCTAGTATAAAAATTATGACTATTTTATGTTTCTAAAAAACTAGCTATAATAATTCAAACATAAACTTGGCGTAGTAGCCAGGTACTACTATAAGCGCACTCATATAAAGTAATAATACGACTGTTGTCGGCTACAAAAATTTAGGAAATGAATGTAATGAAAAAAATGAAATACGACTGTCGTCAAAAATTTTAGAAAATATTTCAACGGAAATGTATTTTCGCTGCATTTGCACTTAAAGTGCAACACCAGGGCACTCACTCTAAGATATCTGAATAATTCAAGATTCGCTTTAGTATTCGTTACAGTATTCATATGTAGCTAATGGGTAAGGAGTCTGTATTATTATTAAAAAAAAATACGTGTGTCACTCGGTGACTGCCGCGGTCAAGCTATTGCATAGCATTTTTTATCAACTAATGCAATTATAATTATTTATTTATTTTATTTATGCAATTAAGTCTTAGATATTAAATCAAGTTACACTTTTTGAGCGTGGTGACCGATAAGAAAACAATTTTTTTTCTCTTATTGAATAAATTAGAAGTTAATATTGTTTAAAATATTTTTAATATCTTACAATACATGTAGGTTATTCAGGAATTTTTATCATTGAGTTACAGCTAGTGTACACGCATACGTCTAGTCGCACGCACACAAACACCGTGCCGAACTCTGCCGAGTGCCGAAGTCTGCCTAACTGAAACGACGTTAGACGATGCACGGCTTTCAACGCCACACCTCCGTGCCCGTCGGAGTGGGGAGCGTGAGGTTTTTTTTCGTTACGGAATTTCTGGATTCATCCCCGCGCTCAAGGCCCGCGATAGAAGCTATGCAATAGCTTAAAAATACCATTACTATAACATTCTATCAAAAGATCAAACTGTGCATGGGCTATGTCTCTCATAGATTACGTGATAGGATGGATATTTACGACAGTTTCTATGCTTAGCAAGCGGGTGGCAATCGCTGTTTTTTTATTATAGCTGTAGCAAACCATATGTATTCGGTACTGAGCAACAGGTGCGCCATCTAGTACTGAGTAACGAAACTTTACATACGAATGCGTTTCGTTACTCGCATTTTCATACTATGGGTACGTACACTGTTTCAGTTCATGCAAGTACCGTTGATGCGTGTATTGAAACATTTGCTTATTCGGTGAATTCAAAAACGTACGTTACAAAGAGCGACGTTTGACTATTAAGTAAAGTATCATTTGGAAATTCGTCATCCAAGTTTTATTTTTACCGTTTTTTAAAAGATTTGTGTGTGTAGACAAAGTTTTAGATTGGAACAAAAACAAGGTAAGAAAGTACTTTTTACAATTTAGAAATAAGTATGTTTTCTACAAATTATGAATGCCGCGAGTTGCGACGCCGTGACGTCATACTGTACACGTACGCAATACGACTCGATTCGATGCTCTAACATAAAATACAGCCACTATACGGTGCTATTAAAATTAAATTTTAACTATAAGTTAAAAAATGACTTTAAAGAAGTACAGGCAATAAAATAATTTAACATTCTGATGTCGGTGCTATAATAGTATACCTGTAGAAAAATAAAAGCCCCGACTTCAGAATCTGACATAATTTTTCATAAACCGTTGCATAAACTCCTGAAGTATATAAAACTTGAAAACGATATTGTACAACTAATGCAAGTTGCTAGTGATGACTTATGCATCTTAGATGTGGTCCTTTACTGCTGGCCGTATGAGGAAGCTCAAGTTGGCTTGGCGAGCTATGGAGAGGGCTATGCTCGTGCTTTCTCCGCATGATAAACTTAGAAATAAAAAACTCCATATAGCATTAGTGGCGATTGTTAGGTAAGAAACACGTTCTTGTTTGTAAGTCCCAGATAAATATGGACCATTTTTATCTGGGAGTTATATAGTATCATATGGTGGTATAAGTCCCAGATCAACACGGTATACTTTTTATATAATGAATTATTATTTACACTATACATAAACACATACAGTATATAGAGAATATAGAGTATATAGAGAACATACTGTATACAGATACTTAGTAGAAAAAGTACCTTATTTTTAGTGTAGTACCTTATTAAAAATTAAAAGAAAGATATCACCTGGGAGACAATGTTTCACCTAACAAAAGAAAACTAATTTTCTTAGAAATAAACCTATCGGGATAAGCATAAAATGTAAAACATTATCTAAATACAAACATTAACTAAATAAATTATTTTTACGAAAATTGCTATATTAGAGTAATAAACTAAATTCAATTCTCATTTTCTGTATTTGAATAGAGTAGAAGATTTAAAAAGTGTTTATTTCTGGAGTTTTATGTGTGTTCTTTCCCTGAGGTAATACAATGTTTTCTATACAGGTTATAGTTTCATAAAGTTACCTTTATTTCACTTTCCAAATATGTCAGGATTAAAATTTAACGATTTCAAACTAAATTTATAGCTTTTGAGTCAAAGATAATCTAATTTGAAATACACGCGCTTCCCTTGTGTTTTTGGTAGATTTATGTATTTTATATTTATATAGAACAAAATCTGCACATTTTTGTATTGTTATTTAGTAGTATTTTAGTAGATTTTTACAATATTTATGAACTTACAATAAAAATTATGAAAGCTAAAAAATACACGGGAGGCACGTACAGTTTTAAATTCGACTATCTCTATGCAAGTATCTCTTTGGTTTCAATTCAATTTATGAGGACCTTCATTATCAGAATGACTTATTTGCCATGACGACACATTCTTAACAAGAAAGAGCCAAGTTAAAAGGTTTTTTCTTCATTGCTTTCTTTGTTCAATTTATTCTTCTCATTTTCATTACTAGACCAACACTGTTATTATCATTAGTGAGGTTGTGTATCTCAATTTTTTTGTTACTTTCGGGAAAATAGCTTTAGATAGGCATAATTGAAAGATATTACGTGTTAACGGGGCAGACAGTAAATGTTTAACTCTTTTGAGTATGCTATTGGGTATATTGTCCCATACAAATGAACAAACTTCTTTTAAGCCAGTTGTGATACTTAAAATCTCATCAATCATCAATCATCAATGTCGGTATTTTACAATAATTTAGCTTAAAAAGGACAAAATTTGGATTTCGAGTGTTACTTAATTTTAAAGTTTCGCCAATTTCAAATAAAAAAATTATTTACTTTAAGTTGCTTCTACTTTCGTGAAAGAAGATCAAGTGGCGATCCAAGGCTTTCTGAACTGAAGGATTAATTTTTAATGAACTTCCATACAAGTTTACTGTTTTTACAAGCCTTTTGTAGAACATTTTTATCATATTGTATTTTCAGTTTTTTAATAGTTTATTGCAAAATTTTCGATATATTTTATAAGAAGCAGAATGTATTAAATTATCAGGAGAAAGTTTTCATTTTTACTGAAGTACGTACGTGGTAGAGCCACGCTTCAGATATTATGGTTGAAGCACGAATGGGTCGGCTCGACCGTGAAATGACCTTGCTCTCACAGAATACCAGCGTAAAATAGCAGCTTAATGCTGCTGTGTTTCATATGATGAGTGTAGAGAACTGGAAATTTGTTTCGAAGGATCGAGTCATTCTATCTCAGTCCTTAAGGGTGACAATGCATCTGCATTTTGATTCTTAAGCAAGGTTAAATGTAGGAGGCCACAGCATCCACTTACCATCAGGTGGACTGTGTGCTCGTTTGTCACCTTTATCCTATACTTAAAAGAAAAGTTTGTATCCATTTCTTATACAGCGGACAAGATCAGTTGTTATTCAAGATTTAATATTGTAATACTTACGTGACAGTTTTATTTTTAATGCATTATTCTTTATTGCGTGTTGTAAAGAGTTTTCGAGTATTAACACAGTTAAAATTAATGCTACGATTGTCATTTGGTGCAGCTACGTAGAATAAATGGAAACATAATTAATAATGGATTCATCGGAAATAAAAAAATTATGGAACAAAATATCTTAATAAAATATGAAACGTATTGTTAAAACCATTGACTTGCCACATTTATTGTAACTATCCCATCAGCGAGAGTTCACAATTAATCTATGGTTCTAATGTAAGTTGGACTGTTCATTCATCATTATTATCCTACCAGATCTTGTTTTTTTTTTTACAAATTCATACAAAGGTAAATGGATTTGCTGTTTGTCATTACAATGTTTGAGTATCATGGGCCTATCAAAATTCCACTGCTGGAAAAAGGCTTCTGCTATAAATTAATACATAGAGGTGTGATTTTCCATCATTGCCAGATTGTTTATACTTTATATTATGTATATTTTTTGTCTATAATAATCTTAGATTTTTACAATATGTTTGTATAAAGCAACTGTCAGTATAAAGACTCTCTTTATTTTTAGTAAATACTTTTAAAATAAGAGAGAATTTATTCATCATTAGGAATGGATTTAAATTCTTTAAGATTTAAATTTTAGATGAGTATATAAACAACAAAGTAATTAAGTAGAAACAAACGGATGGAAGCCACAAAAGCAAAGACATTAAAGTTTACATTAGATGTACCTTTTAGTTTCAGGGCTTGAAACTACTTTAGATAAGTACATGATAATCTTTTGTTTAATAACAAAACTGTCCTTTCGAATAATTATGAACAGTACACTTACATATATATAAAACCCGTGTCACCTAGGGGGGTAGAGAATACGGATTCTCTTTGGCATGATTATACCACACCTTTTGCCCCTTTGGTCTAGTGAATGTAAACGCGACTGATGATATTGAGTCTTAGTAGTAGTAGTAGTAGGATAAAATCAAAAAGGCACATCTGAGATAACGAAGTATCTTAACGTGTCCAAAATATAATTGCCTTTAAATATTATTTTAATCAATCTTCTTGAATATTTGTGTTCAACGGTTTTCTATTTATGCCAATGCATTACACAATCGAATATTACATTATGTAAGCTAAATACGAAGAGTTTCAAGAGCGTAGATTTAGCGTTTTGAATAGCTAAAATATAAATATAACAAAAAATATAACGTTTCGCTTTTAATTAAAGTAAATTTAAATTAATTTTTTTTATGTAAAACCCCACGCGGAAGTTTTTAAATATGTCATTTCCTTTCTTTAACTAAAATGAATTCGGTTTAGTAATTATTAGTACATAATAATATTAGAGTAGGCGATTAGAACTAGCGTGTAGTGTCGTGGTAGGTCAGATGGTTAGCACTCGCTGTAAATTTCGCAGTACGTAAGTCACCCGGATTTTACCCTCGCCGGCACCAATGAAATACTTACATGCAATTTTATTTGCTGATTTAATACGTTCTCGGTTGTGAATGAAAACATCGTAAGAAAATCTGTAACTCTGAGAAATGAGAAAGAAAATAAATATATTTCGAAGACACGTGCAGTTCGTCAATACGCATTAGGGCAGCGCGGTGGACGTAATCAAAGGCCTTCACTATATCCAAACTAACGGCCAACACCCCCCCCCCCTCCTCTTGGACTTTATTGCCTCCACCCATTTATGAGTTAGGTGACCTAGAAGATCACCAGTAGAACGATAGCGTAATCGACCTAAACCGTACTGGCGGTCACTAATCAGCTGGTAATCCTCAAGGTACCGCATGAGCTGGCTGTTAATAATGGACTCCATTATTTCAGAGAACAAAGAGGTGATGGCGTTAGGCCTATAGTTAGATGGATCAAAGGGGTTACCTTTTTTAGACCAAAAGATCACCAGCTGACCGACCGCTACGAATACCGTATTGTAATTTACTAAGACATACTAAAACTACGTAACGTAAAATGACTTTGTATAATGATTTCTTATATTTACGCGAATACTACACATTGAAATAATACTAGTTTTTATGGATTTTATCGCGTATATTTAACTTTTTAAATGCCCAACGTTTCGAGAGCTTTACAGCACCCATGGTCACGGGGGACTGAGATGTTTAACGTCCATATGTCTTAGTTAACCGCGGTTAGCATAGGTTAAAATTGTTTAATTAACTTTTGTTCCGATCTACACAGTAAGAACTTATGGTATCTTGAAGTCTTGCAGTTGTATGCTTGGGTTGAGATTTAATTTTATTTATTATAGGATCCCATGCAGATGGTAGCACCCAGCCATCTTCTCTATTGAAATTAGGATATTTTTTGATTTCAATAGCCTCGAGAATCATCCTTGGAAGGAATCAGTGTTCTTTAGCGAGGATTTGTGGTCTATCAAATCTGATGTTGTGACGGGGGCGATCCTGTACGTGTTCACAGACTACAGACTTCCCGGAGCGTCGATTCTTCACATCAGTTATGTGTTCTTTAACGCGGGTTTTAATTGATCTTTTAGTTTGTCCTATGTAGGAGAGACCACATTCACAATCAAGCTTGTACACTCCTGCATCTTGCAGAGGGACGTTACACTTCACTGATGGTAAAAACTGACCAATCTTCTTCGACGGCTTGAAGTATGTTTTGATGGAAGCGCGCTTCAAGATGTAGCCAATCCTGTCAGTGACTCCTCTAACATATGACAGTACAGCAGGTACACGCTTGGCCTTGTATTTGGTACTGTGGCCGGCTTCACTAGTTCACTGTGACGTAGGCGCGGGACCCGAAGCTTGTTGTCATGCAAAACTTGCTTGACATGGTGGAGCTCGGAAGCCAGGTGTTTACTGTCACAGATCCCTCGTGCTCTCTGAAACAAAGATTTACCCACGGTAGCTAACTGTGAAGGATGGTGGTGAGAATCACCGTTTAAATATCTATCTGTATGGGTCTTTTTTCTATGCACAGTATGGCTCAAGGTGTTATCAGGATTTCGAATTACTAACACATCTAGAAAAGGTAAAGAATTTTTTGCCTCTAACTGCATTGTGAACTTAATTTTTGAATTTATAGAGTTAAGGTGGTCTAAAAATGCAGTTACTTTATCTAAAAATAGAATTGAGAAAGTGTCGTCTACGTACCGCTTGTAGAATTATGGATTTATGGGAGAAGTAAGCAGGGCTTTCTCCTCAAAGTCTTCCATGAATATGTCGGTGACAATGGGAGATACAGGTGAGCCCATCGCCACACCATCTACTTGCTTGTAGAACTCCTCCTTCCACAATAGGCAGCCAGATGTAAGGCAGTGTCTGAGTGATACTGCATATTCTACGTGCATATTGTTTTCTTCCAGCCTTCTAGTTACAATTGAGATGCAGTCTTCAACAGGTAAGCATGTAAACAATGACTGCACATCAAAACTGACCATAGTTTGACTGTCTGCCAGATGTAGGTCTTTAATCTCGCTGACAAAATGGTAGGAATCGTTTATGCGTGCTCTTGTATGGCCCCTGAGCGTCGAGAGTATTTTCGCTAAGTGTTGAGCCAATCTGTAAGTTGGTGAATCGATTTGGCTCACTATGGGACGTAATGGAGCATTGGGCTTGTGTATTTTTGGTAACCCATACAACTTTGGTGATTTGGCGCACGTCGGTATTATCCATTTTACGTCCAGATTTAATTTTTCGGAGTGTTTCTTTATGAGGTCACTAGTTGTTTTTAGTGTGCTATTTGTTGGGTCGACTTTTAGTATTACATGTTTTCTGTGTTGAATAACAAATATTCTAGTTCATCTCAAAAACAGAAAATGACAATTAAACTCTTTTATTATAATAAACATGAAATTCGTTTTTAGATAATTGATTTCTCGAATGGTTCTAACAATTTCAGAGAAATTTCGTATTTAGATAAACTTTTACATCTCTTGCATATCCAGATAGATAACATCTCTGAGTATTTTTTTCTTCGCAGAGTGAAACTCGTTCTCCCAGGTGATTACAATCTATTGATTTCTTAAAATGAGACGGTTTGTTTACTATAAGTACATGTATACGGTATGTTCTCTACATTCTGGATATTGTTTATGTGTAGTGTAAATAAATAAATTATATATTAAAATTAAAAAAAAAACCTTTTAAAAATAAGCTTTTATTTAAATGCGCTAAAAATAAAAAATAAACATGTTACGGACGTAAGCAGGAAAATATTTCACGCTTTTCATTCTTTAAAACGCCTTCAAAGTTTTCTACCTTTGTCTACTAAGATATCTATAGTCCAGACTCTTATATTGGCAATTTTTTTAGATTACGCTGATGTCTGCTATTTGGGTGCTACCGAGGAGCAAATTAATCTAAACTCGAGCGCTTGCAAAATTTATGTATTCGATACATTTTTGGCTTAAAGAAGTTCGGTCACATCTCTGTTTATGGCAAACAGCTTAAATGGCTCCCCAACTTTCTTTCGCCGAAACACTCGACTCCTCTGTCTTCTCTTCATTATTCTACATAACCCTGATACTCCAATATATCTAAAAATCGCTTTACTTTTGTTCATCCTCCAGATGTTCCATGTAGATCAAATACTAGAACACTGTTAAGATTTCCGTCTTTCAATACAATGCTCTATTCTCATTCTTTCGTGACGCTAAGTCGGTGTCTATGTTTAAAAGACTTGTTAAAGAGTATTACATTCACACCATAATGATTAATTCGTGATTTGTAGATATTCATATATGTAACATTAAAAATATAATATATTTAATTATATATTTTTTCTTATTTCTTTCTTATAATATATTATATTTGTATTTTATAGTTATATATATATATACATATATATATGTATGTATGTGTATGTATGTATGTACGTATGAGTATATATATGGAGGTTTGTATATTTGTATTGTATTGTATATTTTAATAAGGTGCACACTTTGACTACCTCTATTTCCTTCAACTATCCTTCAATAGGCCTGGAGGAAGAAATTTCTTTACCTTCCTTCCCTTCCGTCCCTTCATTGCTCCAACATCCCCACTCCGACGCTTACCAGTATGGAAGCCACTATCACTAGATTAGCCATGACTGGACACCAGTCTATCATTGTAGCCTCTTGCTACATCCCTAGCGGAACCCTCACCGTTAAGAGGGATTTCGAAGCCATCCTTGCATTAGGCAACTCAGTCATTATGTTTGGAGATTTTAACTCCAAGCATACCTGAATGGACGCTGCCGCAATACCACTCAATATCACTCAATATCGCTCAATATCACTCAGTCTCTCGACCTGACTGTCTACATCCCCTCGCTGTCTCCCACTATCCCGACAACGTTAACTACGCTCCTGACGTGCTAGACTTTGCTCTAGTTAAAGGAGTCTCCCTCAACCTTAGAGCAATCGAGTCTCTCGATGATCTAGGATCCGACCACCGTCCTGTATCCCTCCTTCTTGGCCATCAGCCACCTCCAACTCCCACTTCCAAAACCTACACCAACTGGAAGGGCTTCAAGAAGTCACTAGCCTCGGCTATAGACTCTCCGGATCCTCGCATAACCCTTTCTTCCGAAGTTCTCGACAGTACGGGGAAAATAGACACCGCAGTCGCAAATCTCACCTCACTTATAACATCCTCTCTTAAAGAGAATAAAAAGGTCGTCCTGGTTGCTAAAACTAGTCTTCCCCTAGATATTAGCAACCTGCTCAAAGCCAAAAAAAGCTGCCCTCCGTAGAGCTGCACGCTATCCCACTCCCGAGTATAGACTCGCGGCCTACCGCCTTCAACGCAAACTCCGTTACCGCCTCAAAGATTACAGAGACCTCGAAAGGGGCGATCTCATGGAGAAAATCTCCTCCTCCCACACAGCGTATTACCAGATGGCGAGAGCCCTCCGGATAGACGCTACCACGCATACTCCCCCTCTGTCTCGTCCCGACGGCTCTATTGCCTTCGAGGGCGAAGAAAAGGCTGAGTACTTCGCTGACAGCGTCGCCGCTCAATGCTCTCCCAGCTCACAACCCACTGACCCCCTACACATCAAACTAGTGGAGGACGAAATCCATCGCCGGAACTCGCCCCCCACCGCCTCTGACCCTATCACTGTGTCCAAAGATGAGATTTTATCTACCATCAAAGGACTTAAACCTAAAAAAGCAGCGGGTGCGGATGACATTTCCAACCAAGCCCTCAAACACTTTCCGGAGCAGGTGATCGTCAACGCTTGCTTCGAATTCAGTTACTTTCCCACCTCTTGGAAAGAGGCAACTGTCATTGGCATTCCCAAGCCAGGAAAACCTCACCACCTCCCCTCCAATCACCGTCCTATCAGCCTCCTCAAGGCCATGGGCAAACTTTTCGAACGAGTTAATCTCGTGCGCATGAGGCGCCATTTGTTTCCCACAGACGGCGATCCTCTTGTTATCCCTCAACAATTCGAGTTTCCAATCGAGCTCCAAACACTCGTTCCCCCAGCAAGTTCACCGCATAGTGGAATATATCCTCAGTGGTTTTTATCCTCGTCGTCAAAAAACCATAGCGGTCTCGAGAGAATTGCGGCTCACAGCTGACCGCGGACGGCATACATTATCTCACGAGTCCGAAACCTACACTGAGAGGGAATTACGTCTCACAGCTGATCGCGACCGTCATATTTTATCTCGAGAATCTGAAACTTTTACTCAATATGAAGACCGTTTGATAAATGATAGGGTGCACCATAATATTATTCGATCTCTTGAAGATGAACATGAGCATGAACAATGACTAGAGTCGGGACGCGAATATTACAATTATTTGAGACAAGAACGATTAATAAGTTTGCCTAATGAAAGATTAAGAATTGAAAATATTCGGTCTCTTGTAACGGACGAACAGCGAGAGGCCCGTCTTAATACAGACAGATTTCGACATAGTCTTAATGACTTAGATGTACACATAGAAGATCAATCTACAAATTCGGTGGCGTGGTCCGACAAATATAAAAGTGGGTTTGCTTATAACCTCACAATTGATTACAGATCATCTTCTGTAATAGGCGATATGAACGTAGTATGTTCTTTTTGTAATGCTTCAAAGTGGAGTAAGGAGTCGGCTGGTTTCTGTTGATCTGGAGATAAAATAAATTTGCCTTCGTTCGAAGATCCACCGGAACCTTTGAAGTCACTACTTTTAGGGGAACATGTGCAATTTAAACAGTTCTTAGACAATATTTGCACTTTAGTGCGTTTTAAATGACATCCTTTGGTGCTCAACAAATCTCAGGAAGTCCTTTCATGCCTACTTTTAAGATACAAAGTCAGGTTTACCATTTAATAGGATCCCTTTTGCCTGAAGACCAACCTAAGTTTCTTCGAATATATTTTGTATCCGACTACAACGAACAGTCGAATATAAGAAATCAATATTTCCCGAATTTAAATACTGAACTTATCTCACAACTTCAGAACATGTTGCATCAGGTTAATTCGTATGTATGCAGTTTTAAATCGGCATTAGAAGCTCTTCCTCAAGATGGTGATAACAATTATAAAATTATTATAAATGCCGATAAGCGTCCAACTCAGGAACACCCTAGGCGTTATAACGTTCCATCCACGAATGAAATTGCTGTAGTATTGGTCGACCAGGAATGTGGTAGGCGTGATATGGTTATTCGTTCCAGCGACAATCGTTTGCAACGTATTTACGAAACCCACACGGCTTTCGATAGTTTGCAATATTCTTTGATATACTCTCGAGGGGAAGATGGTTATAATTTCGCTTTATACCAAACTGATCCGCGTACAAAGCGCACCTAATTATAATAAAAAGATGTCATGCCTTCAATTTTATTGTTACCACTTGCAAGTGAGACGGAATAGATTTGTATACTTTCAACGTTTTTGTGGCTTATTCAATCAGTTTATTGTTGACATGTGTGCAAAAATTGAAACCGAAAGATTAGTTTATATACGATCTAATCAAAGGCAGCTGTGCGCTGAAGAATACGTGCACCTTCGCAACGCCATGCAGCAAGATAATGATACGGTTAATATGGGCCGTTTAGTTATTTTACCCCCTTCTTTTAATAGTGGTCTGCGCTACATGCACAAACGTACTCAAGATACTTTTTTTTACGTAAGAAAATATGGACGTCCCGACTTATTTGTTACTGTAACTACCAATCCCAAGTGGGATGAAATCACTTGAAGTTCAAGCACCGCATGACCGCCATGATATTATCGCAAGAGTTTTTCATTTAAAATTAAAATCAATGATAGATCTACTTACCAAAGGTAACATTTTTGGAGATGTATTGTGTTATATGTATAGCGTTGAGTGGCAAAAACGCGGCTTACCTCACGCACATATCCTGCTTTGGTTAAAAGATAAGGTTCGACCTAGACAGTTTAATCAGTGCTGAAATTTCAGATCCGGTTGCAGATCCCGTGTTATACGACATTGTTAAAACTCATATGATACATGGTCCATGTGGTGCATTTAACGGGAATGCTCCTTGCATGCAAGACGGTCGTTGCACTAAAAGACATCGAAAAGCATTAGTGGATGAAACCGTAATAGTACATGATGGATACACATTACATCGTCGCCGTTCAAGAGACAATGGTGGTTTAACTGTTGAAAAGCTAGTGTCTGGACAACAGGTTACTATAGATAATATGTGGGTCGTTCCGTACTCGCCTGTGTTGTCTAGAGCATTTCAAACTCACATAAATGTTGAAATGTGTAATAGTGTAGAGTCAATAAAATATATTTCTAAGCATAAGCAAGCAAGAACACAAGGGCAGTGACCAAGCTACATTTGCGTTGAGAAATAAACATGATGAAGTTACTAGATTTCAGTCAGGCAGATATATCAGCTCTTCAGAAGCTGTGTGGCAGAAGAATTTGCAGAAGACTTTCTTCGGAATATATCTCACAATGATGAAGGCGCAACTAATGATAGTTTCCGTGGTCTTGCCATAAATCTGTGCTTATTAGCTCTTCAGGAAGACTTAACAACAGTAGGCGGTTAATCACTCTGTGAATATGGTTTGCCAACACCAACGTTAGTCGGAGAGGTTACCAATAGGGAATATTCCGCAGAGATTGGTTACAACTCAATGGAACTGCTGGCAACATTAGAAAACGGTGTCCCAATCATGACTGCAGAACAACGTTCAGTCTATGATCGCGTGTGCGAGAGTGTTCAGAATAATTTGGGAACAATATGGTTTTTAGATGCACCTGTAGGAACTGGGAAAATCTTTTTGACTAAATTAATATTAGCTTATGTTCGAAATCAGCGTAAAATTGCTCTTGCCGTGGCTTCATCAGGTATAGCTGCAACATTGCTACCATGAGGTAAAACTGCTACACTATATTTAAAATACCAATTGATTTAGATCGTACGAAAATTCCAACCTGTACTATTTCAAGAAATAGCGACAAAGCTAAGGTATTACAAGAGTGTAATTTAATCATATGGGATGAAGGTACGATGGTCCACCGAAAAGGAGTAGAAGCGGTAGACAGAACTTTAAGGGATATAAGACAAAATGATCGAACAATGGGCGGTATCACGGTTTTATTTTGTGGTGATTTCCGACAAACCTTACCGGTAATACCACGGGGAATCCAAGCTGATGAGGTTAGCGCTTGCCTAAAAATCTCCTATTTGTGACGTGATATACAATCAGTACATTTGACTATAGACATGCGAGTGAGAACTGATTACCCGATAGAATTTTTAAATTATTTAAATATGCCCGGACTTTCTTCTCATGAAATTTTTTTCAAAATTGGCATTCCGATTATTCTGCTCCGAAATTTAAGACCACCACAACTTTTCAATGAAACTCGGCTAAAAGTAACCCAGTTGCAACAAAATATAAACGAGGCTCAAATTTTAACAGATTGCGGTACAGGAGAAACCGTCTTTATTCCCAGAATTCCCATAATACCAAATAATTTTCCATTCCAATTTAAAAGAACGCAATTCCCAGTATCAGTGTGTTATGCAATGACAATTAATAAGGCTTAAGGGCAGACTTTTCGTGTTACTGGATTAGATCTCGGTGTCAGTTGTTTCTCGCATGGTCAATTGTACGTCGCTCTTTCCCGGGTTAGCAGTTCGGACGTGCCGGACGGGTCAACTTTCAACATAGTTTACCCGGAAGCTTTGCGCTGAAGTATTTTTGTTCTATAAGTACTTAAGCCTCATGTGAACGTGATCTAAACAATGTTACAAATATAATATATTAACTTAATAACACACAAGGAGTTACACTCCATCCAAAGCCCAGCTACACTATAACATATATAGGAATGACGTCTTAGCAAAAGTTGTTTAGTCCGATGGGCATTTCCTGTTGACTTACAAAAATTAAAGATCTAGAACGTCACGAATAGTCTGGCGAATCACGTTGTTTTCCCGGCCTCGGGCTCTTAGAATTCAATATCAGACGTTTCAGATCTCCGATTTTGACGACCCCGTTGTCGCTGGCATAAGCAACAGGATCCGCGTACGAAGTCGCGGGCAGAAGCTAGTAGGTAACCAAAATCTGCACATTGTGTTGTTATTAAGTAGCATTTTAGTAGATTTTTTTCATATTTAAACTCATAATAAAATTAATAAAAGCTAAAAAAATACACGGGAGACACGTGCAGTTTTAAATTCGATTATATCTATGCAAGTATCTCTTTGTTCTTTGAAATCAATTAATTGCTTTCTTAGTTGAATTTATTCTTCTCATTTTCATCATCAGGCCAACAGCTTATTATTGGACATTATATACATGCTCCGTCTTTTTTATAGAATTTTATATTTGTGTCTTGACTAAAAATGAAAGTATTATACTTTTTTATATTCCTTGTAATATTGTAAACACGTAGATATATAATTTGTGGCATAAAACGTGAAAAGTAAGAGCCAAAAGTACTTCGAAATCGAGAAGGCCCATTTTGGCGGTTGGGTCAAAAATGTGTTATTTTTCCAATCCTCATTTATTTTTAGTATAAAATGTAACTAAAAAATAGTTTTATAAAATATTTCAAATAACTTGACGTTGTATTTATTTCAAATTCACACAAAAATATATTTGAAATATTGTTCGAAATGGCATACAGATAAATATTATTATTTATTTTTAATATTTTGGTGTGATTAACGAAAATAAACACATAAAACATAAAAATATACATATTTCCAAACATTTACATATAAATTTCTCCAAAAACAAAAGTGTAGAATTCAAAGTAGTAGTAATTTTGGCACTAAAAGTGAAGTATATACTACTACTAACAAAACAACCACATCTATCCATTATAAACATTATTATTCCATTAAAAACAAACCACTTCTAAAGCTGATACAGGAAAACAGAGAGAAAACAAACGAATATGTTATTATGAACAAATAAATATTAATAATGATGTTAATAAAGGTCAAGGTCTTATATTATTCGTTATTTGTAGCCCTTTCCGTGAGAGTTCATTTTATTTGGGAAAATAATGATCGGTAATAGGCATTACTCTTTCTTATTTATTGGAACATTATATATTATTCTATAGCGTCTTTTTATGTGTCGAGTACCACTATGCCACGTTAGTTACTTAGTTTTATAGTATTTTTTGCAGTGTATTAGAATCCATGTGCAATTCTAGCTAACATTCAACTTACTGATTTTAATTTATATAAAAAAGATCCCGCTGGGTTTCTCACGGGTTCTTCCCAGGATAGAGGACTTATTTTGTCAAACTGAAGTAACAAACGAACTAAGAGTCCACCTATCAATAAATGGTTACTACAGTGTATACACTTACAGCCAACTTCAAACAAAGAAGGCTAAAGATGCGTCATCCCGTCATCCCTGACGGCCAGTGTTATTAAGTCTCACAGCCTTTAATCGTAATGGCTCTTTTTAACTTTCAAAATGGAAGATAGCGTAGAGACCTTACAGTTGGGAAACGAATGTACTTGTGCAGAGCAACGGTGGGAGTACTTTTTTTATTGAAGAGAGGAAATGAGCATACGGCTCCCCTGATGGAAAGTGACTACTGTTGCCCATGAACAACTGCAGCACTAGGGAAATTGCATGTGCGTTGCAAGCCTTTTAGAAATGTCCGGTTGGGAGAAAAACGGACTGGAAAAATCGCTGTTGGTAAAAGATCCCACAGAGGGGTCGTACGAGGAAGAAAACTCCTAGTAAAACGTCAAAATTTAAGTAATGTCTCTATGGCCTAGTATGGAATAGGAACCTATGCGCAATTACTGATTGTTGTGGTCTCGGGAACTAATCCTGGTTTGGCGGAATGAAGACAAAACATGCAATTTTTAATTTTATTATATTTCTGATCGTTTACTATTATTAATTATTACGAAATATGAAAAAAAATCACAATTGATTTTCATGCAATCTTACAATTGAAAATGGGTTTTCTAAAATATCAATCCAAACGCCAGTGACGTCATTATTTAGCTTTAGTAACGCCACCACATGGTAAAATGATAAAACACTCATGTTTAAGGAGATAGAGTAAGTCAGCTCAAATTCTAATTTCGTCCCCACTTGCCCGCGCGTCGTATGCTATGTACCGACATGTTAGTAATCACTAATACTGTAAGTAGAAAGGTCGTTAGACACTTATTTCATTAGGTTTATCATATTTATGCCTGTTTCTTAACGCCAAGCCAGTCGTTTATTATTTTTATTATGGTTATCTCCCATTTTAATTTGACCTCGTCCTGTTGCGTAATGTATATTCTGATCGTAAGCGACACAACCTCCCCGTTCAAAGACCGAAGCAAAGTGACTGTGCGGCAGGAATCACGATTCAAAAGGCTCACCAATCAAGATAGTTTGGGTAATTTATTTTAACAGTGAAGTTAATGGTATTTAAAAAAAAGTAAATAACATAAGCACTGCTTTATAGTTAGTTCAGTTAGTATGCAAAGTTTCATGATCTTATTAGTATTTTATGAATAACAGCGGTTTATTGTTTATTTTGTAGGTAACTTTGGATTTTTTTTCTATCGAGAAAATTTTTAAAATCGTGTTTTCGTCTAACATAATCCTTAACATTAATCCTCAACTTTACCATATATTTATTTCAAAATTAATGCTGCAATATTTTCGGAATATCGAAGGATCTTGCTAAGCCATTTGAGATTATATTTCCCCTTAATACAGGTTATATATGTTTTGTTATGACACATGGTGATCCGAATATAGAAAATACCATATATATATATATATTATGTATAGCATGATTGCGAATGGCTCACAGCCTCAACGGATATAATGACATCACAACCAATCACAAGTCACCCTATTTTCATTGAAATTTTTTGACTATTAATTTTTATTAATAACTGTTAAAAATAAAATAAAACTTGGTAAAAGAAAATTAATTCAATTTCTCCGTTACTTGAATTAGTAAGGTTAATTATTGAATTTTTAATCAAGACATTCTCAGTAGTAGCCGATAGTCGGGAGTTGGTAGTGTTTTAACCCCCTGCTTCGAGAAACACGTAAAGCCTTTTGTCAAAGCGTAGCTACTGTTACGTGCTTAGGGTTCGTGACAGTAAAAACTGCCGATTGAATTACCAAAATTAACACTTTAATTACCGAAAACTAATTAAAACTTAAAAGGCACTAATAATTAATCACACTGATTCACTTTATTTCGCTCCGAAGCTTCGCTTGTATAGCCAAATTCAATACTGCCCCGATCGCGGCTTGCAGCGGCTTTAAATACACCTTTTCCACCAAAACATCCAGAACGTTCCAGCAAATACCAGTCCCGAGTGACTAAGTGCGGAAAGTTCGAGCGTGGACTCCTCTAGAAAGCCTAATTCTTCCACCCGCCACAAGATGGCTCTTTTGGGAGAGTTCCAAAATAGATCTTGACACTCCTATTTCTGATACTTGATACCAGATGGCGCTAGTGCCGTCAACTGTGGTGCGCAACACTACTATGGTTTAACCCTTTGAGCTAATCTGTGGGAAGGTCTATGATCAGAGGAGGAATATACTTGTTGGCACCAATGAAATAGTTGTTTCTAATACTAAATGCTCATTTACCACGTGAACAGCGATAAATAAAAGATCATGAGGAAACATGGAAGGAACAAGGAAGCCAAAAGCAAAAAAACCTTAATGCCCTATTTTAGCTGCCATAGGGATGGAATTTTTGTTTTAAAATTTATCTGTAAATTCTTAACTCTGAAGTACAACCTAAATAATAAAACAAGCAAAATTAATTTATACAATATCGGTATATGGTAAAGTTGTATAGCTTGTTTTTATACTGTAAAATACCAATCTAAATATTGTAAAATTATTATCAAATAAATAGAAAAAAAATCAGTAATTAAAAATTGTAAAAAGAATTCCCATAAAAGATTAAAATTTTAATTTTATAAAGGGTTATTTTACTATAGTTATTTTATTATACTTTCACAACAAAGACGCATCTAACGACACTCCATACGTTGATTCATTCTGCCGATCAGGCTACAGAGTATGCCAAAGAAATAGACATACATACATACATAAATACACTGAAAAATCGTTTCACAATGGACAAGGACGGAACACACCTAGCAATAAAAACAAACCGCTGAATTACCTCCTGTTGTATGACGTTGATTATACGTTCTAATTAACGAGAATAATATGAAAGTTTTAAGTAGTCGGTTTAAAGTATTAACTACAAAATAAATTTGGAAACTACACTAGCTGCATCCGTTTCATCCGCCTCCAGACAGAAAATAAGACAAGTTTCATAAGACATTTATCGTATAAAGCTCGCGATAACGACCGCCGCAGTACGTCTTCTTGAAAAATTATTTGCAGCTGGAAAACTTTGGAAGCTAACAATCTTTAAACCGACTTTTTACTTTCGTCTGTTGCATTTCTGTGCGAAAGAGCAGTAGAAATCATATTATTTTATTTTCCTCTTCCATTCATAACCTAACATAATACTTATATCCACATAGCTGTGGAATTAGAATAGATTTTTTTTCGATAACGAAGTCATAGTCCACCTGATAATTCTACACAGGTAGGAGTCCCTGTCGCCGACATCAAACAAAGGAGACTACATATGCATTGTCACATCTAAAGACTAAGGTGTAATGCTTCAGAGTCTGTAATTATACTGGCCTCTATACTCTTCACTTCATCACTACTGCTATTTGTTATTTGTTATTGTGCTATTTGCCTCACAGTGCGCTTGGAAGCTACAGAAAATTTAATTATAAACAACGCTTAAGGAACTAATGACACTCAACACAGCCCAACTAAGTACACTGCTGTACATAGGTCTACCCATAGATTGCCTCATATCGGGAACTTTGCCATAGCCGCCACGTTTGACAGGCGAGTGGGCTGATTGAGCGAGTGAGTTTCTTAGACTTAGCCCATGAGCTATCTCGGCTGATTTGAAAAACTCTGAGTTATTTCATTTTAGTACTTGGGGGTGAAATCGCACCTGTATTTTTTACAGTTCAGCTACAATAACCATTTACTAAGTGTTATTGTTGCATTCATCCATTTATCTATTACGGCCAATAAAAGTCCACTGCTGAACACAAACCTCCCTCATTTATTACCTCATGGGGGCTTAAGCCATAGTTGGCAAGCTTGGCAACCTCAGTTTTTTATTATTTTGAGTTATTATCGGAAAGATGCCGCTGCCCGTCTCTTATTTCATTCCCCTCTGTTGCCATCCATATCTCACACCAAATTGATGACATATGCTCAAGTCCTTCTTCTTGTTAGAGACAAAATGCCGTGAATGTAATAGCATTAAAGAGTGCACGAGTAATTGTGCTGATGCTTAATAAGTTTATGAGTAGGAATATTTACAGTTTGTTTTATGCTAGTATAGATATAGAAATTTCGTAAATTTTCTTTATTACCTTGCCCTCCAGCACAATATAAGTTCCTATAAGAACAAGCGTTGTTTAATTAACACAATTATTTGCTGGATGATATTGTTAAAATTTAACATTTTCTCAACTCTGTTTCCTTGTTTCATAAAATAAGCATGAACTATTGTAATATTAAAAATTATTTCAAACCAAGTTATTGTTTGAAATACTGATTTATGATACGAATTTAATGTCTGTTATAATCAACCAAATAACTCCTTCAATCTCTAATATATTGATACAGAACAGAGACTAATGCTCGCGTTGAAAACAAGTGTTTATTCACTTGGATATTTTAACATCATCTTGCTTTCTCGTAGATTGCATTACGCATTCTGTATTAGCTTCAAAATAAACTAAATAATAAGAAATTTTTATCCTTGTAGATCTTAAGGCGACTTTGTAGCATTTTTGACTTTTTTTAACCTCTGTAAACCGTATATGTATTATATTTCATAAAAATGAACATACAGACAAGGGTTTTGTAAAAATCGTTAAGTTTTGTTGAAAATATATCTTAAAAGTTCATATTACTCGTACATATTTAATGTTTTCACTTTGAAAATTTTAAAAATCGCATTTTCAAGCGCTCACGGCCATATCTTCCAGCGCCAATCGGTGTAGATCCTTGAATGGAATAGAATAGAATTAACATTTTTGAGTTGTATAACATTTATTAATTTGTGATATATACGTATCAAGATGTAAATAACCATGTTTTTTTATACTCCACCTAATTCACAGTTATGTATTTTTTAATATTATAATCAACCTTTTTTACGCAGCTTGGGTTTCAAATTTTTGATAGAAATTCAAATTAAAATTTGAACATTTTTATAGATATCTCTTATCACTTTTCTATAAATCATTTTCAATGTCTGTCGCAATATTTGAACTAACACAGCTCTTATGTTTGTTCTAACACAGATAATATTTATACATACTTATTATGTATATATTTCATATTTGTTCTGACGTAGATAATATTTATACGTACCTATTATGTATGTATTTTTAAAGGATAGGGTGTCAAACCAGCACACAGTCGGCCTGATGGTAAGTGGTTGCTGTGGCCCATAGACATCTACATCTATCCTTGATTACATATCAAAATGCAGATGCGTTGTCACCCGTGATGTCTAAGATGGAATGCCTTGTTTCCAGTAAAAAGGGTAGCTGGTTCTCTACACTCACCATACGAAACGCAGCAGCATTAAGCTACTATTTTACGCTGGTATTCTGTGAGAGCCAGGTCCTTCCCGGGTCCATGGCGGCCCATTCGTGATACTACTATACTACTAATATAACTGCAGCATGGCTCTATCACGTATAAATATACAGATATATATTGTATATATATACAGATATATATTTATGTATTTATATGTGTATATAGTTTATGTATTTAGATATATATTGACATTGTACTATGGAAATAAAGTAACATAGCTGTTTCAACATAAGTAAGGCTTTTAAAAGTGTTTACGGTATGAGATTCGACGTACGCTATCTTTCCTAAAATTCTTCCGCTTTTGTACTAATTCGATTTAGAGCGAGGAAATGTTTTTATAACACACCGTACTACGAGAGGGCTTTAAACAATTTAATGCATAATTTAACAAATTACTTTTATGAAGGATAAAATATTTTTGTTATTGTTATCTTAAGAATTTTTATTATTTCTTACTATAATTAGCCTTATCAAACCTTACATTTGGAATCACTCAGTGAATGTCCGATTGCCACAGACAATTTTATTGACCTACTTTAAAATGGTAATAAGATATGAGTATAACACCGACTCAGAACAAATAGTGATTATGCTGAGGTGAGTGTAAGAAATCCATTTGTACCAGGTAAAATAATGTAGATGATGGGCCAGCATCAAGGCCATATTAAAAAAAATTAATATTTGATTTTTAATATCATAATAAACACTCACGCCCGTCACCCAGAGGGGTATACAGACACTACAGACTTCCATTTAGCACGATCCTGAGATACCTCTCTCACCTCCCTCACATCCATGTAACTACGCATACATGCTCGTCGGTTAAGGTTACTCCTAATTTGCCCCGTTTTCAATATATCACTAATTTGGTCGATAAACTTTTGCCTAAGACGTCCCTTTCTGACTCTTTTATTCACTTCTGCAACGTAAATTTGCTTTGTCACTACTGCGACATAAAGGAGACAATTTATTTTTCTTTGGAGAATTGGCCCACAACAAATTTTAAGGCTTCTTAATGAAATGCATGTAGATTAATTACTTATAATCTATAGATTACAATAGTATTATTAGTATTACTGCATCTAAAGAGAGTATTGAGAAATTAACAATTAAAATATAAATGTAACAACAACCTAAAAACAAACATAAAGCGATTTTATAGTAGTTTTCACCAGTATTATAAGTTAAAATAGTACACTTATAGTACACTTATAGTGGTTTTTGAAAGAGATGAAAGTAAAACGATATGTGAAATAAGAATAGAAGGGGAGTTGATCGAGCAAGTAGATGAGTTTGTATATTTGGGTTGCGTATTTAGCAGGGATGGGAGATATGATAAGGATATAGAACGACGAGTGAACGCAGGAAACAGAGTAAATGGAGCCCTGCACTCTATTGTGAAGAGTCAAAATGTGTCAAAAAAGGCACGTATGGCAATTCACAATGCTGTGTTGGTCCCTACTTTAACGTATGGTAGTGAAAGTTGGGTATGGCAGAAGAAGCACGAGAGTAGAATAAATGCAGTAGAAATGCGGTCGTTAAGGAGTATGTTAGGGCTGAATCTGAATGACAGGGTGAAAAATTGTGTGATAAGAGAAGAGTGTGGTTTGCAAGATGATGTTGTGACCAGGATTAAGAAAGGAATGCTTCGGTGGTTTGGTCATGTGGAAAGAATGGATGAGGAAAGAGTGACAAAGAAAATTTATGTTGCAGAAGTGAATGGCAGAGTCGGAAAGGGACGTCCTAGGCGAAAATTTATCGACCAAATTGGCGATTTATTGAAAACGGGCCAAATTAGGAGTACCCTTAACCGACGAGCATGCATGCGTAGGTGTATGGATGTGAAGGAGGCGAGAGAGGTGTGTCAGGATCGTGCCAAATGGAAGTCTGTAGTCTCTGCCTACCCCTCTGGGTGACAGGCGTGAGTGTTTATGTATTATGTATGTACTTATAGTACATATAAAACATGTTTGTAAATATATTCAACATTAATAGCACTTTAAGATCGATAGAAAATCTTTTCACTAGTTCCGGCAAAATATAGTGCATGTATATTATGCACTAATGTCGTATGACATGTATTGATTGATTGTGAGTGTACATTCCAAATACCATTAAAGTAATATGATTCAAGCCGACATTAATAAGGGACAATATGTTCATTTTTATTTATAATATTACCAACACAAGGTAAGAAATGTGTTTTAAACTGGTTATATTCATCATCATCATCATTATAGCCCTTCACAAGTCCACTGCTGAACATAGGCCTCCCCCAAGTAATACCACAAAGCACGGTCCTGAGCTACCTGCATCCACCGACTTCCTGCATGTCTTACCAGGTCGTCACTCCATCTAGTGGGGGGGTCGCCCTACACTACGCCTACCGGTACGAGGCTGCCACTCGAGAACCTTTCTTCCCCATCGGTTATCGGTTCTTCGAGCTATATGGCCGGCCCATTGCCACTTCAGCTTACTAATCCATTGGGCTATGTCAGTCACTCTGGTTTTACTGCGGATATCCTCATTTCTGAGTCTATCACGCAGTGAAACTCCGAGCATAGCCCTCTCCATAGCTCGCTGAGCGACCTTGAGCGTCCTCATACGGCCAGCGGTGAAGGACCACGTCTCAGATCCGTAAGTCATCACTGGCAACACGCACTGGTTATACACTTTAGTTTTCAGAGATTTAGGTATACCTGACGAGAAGATGTGTCGTAATTTCCCGAACGCTGCCCAGCCGAGTTGAATCCGTCGATTGACCTCTCGGTCGAAGTTGGACTTACCTAGTCGGACTATTTGTCCCAGGTAAACGTACTCGTCAACAACTTCGAGCATAGTGCTCCCAACAACTACAGCATAGGTGGACATGGGCATTAAACATGATCTTTGTTTTGTCCATGTTCATCTTAAGACCTATCCGTTGGGAGATACCATTGAGGTCATTGAGCATAGTGCTAAGGTCCTCCAGCGATTCTGCCATAAGGACTATATCGTCGGCAAATCGAAGGTGAGTGATGTACTCGCCAATGATGTTAATACCGTATCCTTTCCAGTCCAGTAGCTTGAAAACATCTTCCAACGCAGCGGTGAAGAGTTTCGGGGATATAACATCACCCTGTCTTACACCTCTCTGCAGTTGGATAGGTTTCGTACTCTGGTTCTGTACTCGGATAGCCATCGTAGCCCTACTGTACAAACACTTCAGCACCTCAATATACCGAGAGTCAACTAGGCACCTCTGAAGAGACTGTAGCACCGCCCAAATTTCGACGGAATCAAAGGCTTTCTCATAGTCCACATACGCAAGGCAAAGTGGCAGATTGTACTCTTCGGACTTCTATACAATTTACCGAAGGGTATGTATGTGGTCTATGGTACTGAAGCCTTTTCGGAAACCGGCTTGTTCGGGAGGCTGGAAGTCGTCGAGTCTGCGTGCGAGACGATTCGTAATGACTCTCGAAAACAGCACGTAGACGCGGCTCAGAAGGGAAATCGGTCTGTAGTTCTTCAAGAGAGCGTTGTCACCTTTCTTAAAGAACAAGACCACCGCGCTTCTGCTCCACGCCTCCGGTTATATTACAAAAGCAAAATATAATTTAACTCTATTCAATATTGTAAATCATAATTTTTTAAGTATTCTATTAATAGTCAGAAAAAGAAATTTTTAATTGAATATGGATTATAATTAATACCTATTCAAAGTCACTGTATTTTAATTTACCACTGTACTGGTTCGGAAAAAAACCTCTGTCTTGGGAGGAACCAGCAAGAAACCCAGTGAGACTATTTTTAAAAAAACAGCTTTCAATATTGTATGTTACAATTAATAACACAGAACAAATTAGAAATAGCTTGGTGGTAGTTACCTTACCCAGGAGTAATTATCATTCAGAAATTCCTTAATATTATAATAACCCCTTTTATACAAACTTAGTTTAATAAAGTTTTTGAACTTAGATGATTGATTGAGATGGACAGACAGGAGTGGTATCAAGACTTGGTTTTAATATGGTTTAGTTGATTAATAAGTACTTAAACACGATAATAAAATGACTGGGCGCTAACATATTAAAATGACTAAGTAATGTTATGCTTATCTATGTTATTACATACTGATACTGATAAAATTACTAAGTATTTATATTAATAATAATAACATAGATAAGCATAATAATATATATACTAAGTGTAAATATTATTATGCTTATCTATGTTATTAAATAGTGAGAAAGTAAGATGTTTTAAATTTTTTTGTGTAAGGATTACAAAAACACTGGCAGAATTTAATTGTAATTTAACGCGAAATGCACAATAAAACTTTATCTTATTTATATTTTACTTTTTATAAACCCCCGCTTGGGGAGCAGGTCACGATCTGCGTCCCGCTGTTAAATAGTATTACTTTTTAATCCGCAAACGCTAAATCCCACTGGTGTACAGCTTTTTATGAAATTATGATTTATCATCTTGGAGAAGGTTTGAAGGGGAAAGGTGGCGCTGATTCGTGGACTTGACAACACCGTCATCTACCGGGTTTTAATGTAAATATAAATTATTCAGCGATCCATTCAAATACACACAAAAATTTTCATCAAAATTGGTTGTATCGTTTTAAAATCTACATAAAAAAGACATAAGTAGAAACATTTTTGTGTTTTACAAAGATAGATTTTCAATCATAATCATTTCAAAAGATGTTTTCAAAATAACTAGAAGGTAACATGTCCATTTTCCAATTGTTAGGAATCAGTAGGGCTTTTTCAATGGTTTAGAGATATGATATAACTGTTGTCTTCAATAACCATGCACTTTTTTGTCTGTACCTACGGACAAATCCACTAGCTTTCAGCCTGCAATGCAATATTGTAAAGGTGTCTTAAATATACAACAATTATTATGAAAACTTATATACTATAATATATTATTATTTAAACTTTATATTTGTTTCTGGTACAAGTAATTACTACATTTTTTACACAAATATATGTACCATCTATATTGTCTATCCACTATGGCTGGTAAAAATCCAGGATTTGTGTCTGACCCCAATAAGCAACTTGCTGAATACATAAGATACCTACTTGTACATAAATGCGTTAAATAAAATTACTCTTGAAAGCAGATGAAGCTACATCAAATAGAAAAGCTTAAATCCCTCGACCCAAAACTTCTAATTTTCAATTAGCAAACACAAAAACTTCTGTTGTGTATTTATTCTATCTATTATTTAAGATAGATTTTACTTATAACATAAACTTAATACTTTTTCACTTTTAACGTACTAATAAGGTTCTAAGACCTGTTTGTCGTTTGTTTTAGGTAATTCAACACACTTTATAATAAAATTTCACGTATTCAAGGTGGAAAAGTAAACTTTGTATTACATACATACTCTTATCATTAGTTAACCTAAACTCGTCAGTTTTATTGGCGAATTTTACCACAAAAAATTTTAAGAGATATACATACGTAATTTAGAATATTTGGCTAATCTAAAGGACAATGTCCATATTCTCTAAAACACTTTTGCAACGATGAGGCGATATATAGTATTTTGTAAGCAAACAAATGTATAATTGTTAATATAGCTACATTCAAAAGTGAATAACCACAGACTAGGTATGTCGATCTGAAATCGAAAAATCTGTTATTTTGAGTAAAATAATAGATTTTTCATCCGTCGATCTATCGATCTATCGATCCAAAAACCTAGCGAATATTAAGTTATGGTCCGATCTACGCAGAACAAGTTACGATATCTTATGGTTTTGCAGTAGTATGCTTGGGCTTGGATTTAATATTGTTAATTATAGGATCCCAAGCAGATGGCAGCACACATTCATCTTCTTTATTGAAATTAGGGTGTTTTTTTTTAAATTTCAATAGCCTCACTTGTAAACCTTTGTAGGAATCTGTGTTTGTCAGGATTTGTGGTTTATAAAATTTGACGTAATGGTGGGGACGATCTTGAACATGTTCATACACTGCAGATTTCCTGGAGTGTCAGTGCTTCACTGCTTCTCTGCTTCACGTGCTATAAATTCATTCACGCGCATTTTTATAAATATTTTTTGTTTGTCCTATGTAAGAAAGACCACATTCACAATCTGGCTTGTACACTCCTGCATCTTGTAGAGGAATATTAGAGTTGATGAATGGTAAACATTTTCTTCTTCGGCGGCTTGTAGTACGTTTTAATGGAAGCTCGCTTCAAAATGTAGCCAACCTAGTCTGTAACTCCTCTGACATATGGTAATACAGCAGGTACACGCTAAACTTTGGGTGGCTTCACTCGGTCACTGTGACGTAGGCGCGGGACCCGAAGCTTGTTGTCTAGCAATACTTGACGTGCTAAAGCTCGGCGTCAGATGTTTTCTGTCACAGAATACTTGTGCTCTCTGAAACAAATATTTAACCACGGTAGCTAACCGTGACGGATGATGGTGAGATTCACCATTTAAATATCGGTTGGTATGCGTGCTTTTCCTATACACAGTGTGACTAATAGTGTTATCAGGATTTTGGATGACTACGACATCTAGGAAAGCTAAAGAATTATTTTCCTATAGCTCCACCGTGAATTGTATTTAAGATTTACAGGAGCAGTAAGAAGGGCTTTCTCCTCAAAGTCCTCTATGAATATGTCGGCGACTTTGCAAGATACAGTTGAGCCCATCACCACACCATCCACATGCTTGTAGAACTCTTCGGAATAGATAGTCGGATGCGTTTGAGTAATATTGCATATTCTTCAGGCATGTAGTTTTTTTCTAGCTTCCTGGTTACGATTGACCTACTAACTGCATTAGTAGGTAGGCATGTAAGTAGTGACTGCACATCAAAACTGATCACACTTTTATTGTCAACCAGATATAGGTCGATTATCTCAAGAACAAAATGGTATGAATCCCTTGTGTGTACTATATATAGTATGTACTCTCAATGGTGACAGAAGTACTGGAGTGTTTCTTTTATATAATATCTTCGGTAACCCATACAACTTCGGTGATTTGGGACATGATGATATTATCGAATTCTATTTTCTATATTTTATTTATTTTAAAATTATACTTTGACGTGTCCATTGTTACAGTAGCATTTTCTTTATCCGCGCAGAGAATCGAGGGCTCTGGTCTGATCCAAAAGTTTTGGATCCTATAATTAACAAACTTAAATACAACCCCAAGCATGTCACTGCAAAACTTCAAGATACCGTAAACTTGGCCTGCGTAGATCGGATCAAAAGTTAATATTAAAAACTGAAGGTAACCGGGCTAACTATGACATTGGGACGTCAAACATCTTAGTCCCCCCTATGACCTATGACCATGATGAATACTGTAAAGCACCCGAAACGTCGGAAATTAAAATAAGTTAATTAAACGCTATAAAATAAGTATAAATAATTTTATTCAGTGTGTAGTGTTCGCGTAAACATAAGAAATCAATATCGATTTCCAAGCAAGTGTATCACAATTGAACTGACAGTAAATGATAGCGTCAAACAGTATGTCGGTGGTCTGACGATGGAAGTGAAAATCAATAAATTCTATAAAAAAAGAGCAACGTAGGATTGAAAAATTATTTTTATCTTTGCTCTTTCTTGTCAAGAATGTGTAGCTAAGACAAATAAAAGTCATTCTAATAATAAAAGTCCTCATAAATTGATTTCAACCAGCAAAGAGATATTTGCCTAGAGATAGTCGAATTTAGAACTGCAGGCGCCTTCCGTGCATTTTTTTTTAGATTTTATCACTTTTATAATCAAGTCATATATTGTAAAAATCTACTAAAAACGATACATATTACGATATTTCTCAATACAGATCTAAGCTAAATTGGCTTACAATCCGGCAGAGGCGCAACTCTAGAATATTACTTGTACTTTTCTCCATATTAAATGATCCATCTTCGCCTTCTTATCTTAAGAGTAAATTTCATTATCTTTCTTCATCTCATGATAGGGTCCTACGCTCTTCTTCTAACAACAAAATCTGTACTCCAGTTCACTTCACCGAGTTCTATGGTAACTCCTTCACAATTCAGGCTACACGCCTTTGGAACTCCTTGCCCGATGACATCAGAAAAGCTCCCAATAAGTACACTTTTAAAAAAGTTGGTCCGTGATCATTTCTTAAAGACAATGCATTTTACATGACTCATCTATTTAATATGTATTGCCAAACAGACGTATATATTCATAGTCATTTGTATATACTAATTATGTATGTATTTAAATATATATATATATATATATATATATATATATATATATATATATACTTGTATGTATATCCATTTATTTATATATTTGTATATATGTAAGCATAGACCATATATGTATATTTTATTTATTAGTAGTTTGTATATATTATGTAGTTAATTATCATTTGTATATTGTTCTCTTATTGCCACACCTACATCAAATTCTCACCACTCCATGGGTTGACTGGTAGAGAATGCCTCAAGGCATTAAGTCCGCCCTTTGTATTCTTTTGTTTAAGGATGCAATAAAGAATAAAATAATAAATAAATAATAATACAAAAAGCGTGCAGATTTTGATGTTATGATACATAATTAAAGCCGTAGTAGCTCAGATGGTTAACGCTGTAAATATAACAAAACGCGAGTAATCTGGGTTCGATCTCCGCCGGCACCAACGAAATTGTTAATTGCAATTTTAATTGCTGATTTACCACGTGCTTGGCAATGAAAGAAAACATCATCAGGAAACCTGCATGTCTGCGGAATAAGAAAAAAAATATTTCGAAGACATGTGAAGTTCGCCAACAGGCATTGGGGCAGTGCAGCGGACTCTTCCTTGCCCTTAAACCCTCTTAGAAATAGGGGAAGGCCTGTGCCCAGCAGTGGGACATATATAGGCTGTAAATTTACCTTACTTTACTTTATACATAAATGTGTCAAAATCTACCAAAAAAACATAAGGGATGCGCGTACATAATATTTAAATTAGACTATCATTAATGAAGCAATAAATTATGTTTCTAATTGTTAAATTATCATCCTGCAATATTAGTAAAGCTTAGTCTTTTGAAAATATGTTTTCAAATTTACTAAATCCGTCGGGGCTGCCATTGGCATGTTTTCAATTTCAATATAGAGAAGCTAAGAGTTCCAGCAATTTATATCAATTAAAGACTACATATTTACGTACCCAACGTAATTTTAGTTCGGGTTACTTCGGAGCAGGAAATGGCAGCTCCGAGGGATTAACATGGGTTTGTAATTATTTTATCTAATATGTAAGTGAATATGTATAGTACCTATATTTGATGTTATTGCTGTGTGTATCCCTATGACAAACAGATAGGTACACAAAGGTAGGAAGGACTAGGGAAAGTCACAATTAATTATTTAGACCTTGCAACTAATTTGAAAAAAAAATATTTAGTCCATTTTTGATTACAACTTTTTCGTGTCGTTGGTTATTCAAAAATTTAAATTTTGCTTTTTATTGCTTATAACGTGAACACACACCGTGAAAATATTATCTGTATAGACAAAATTGTATTGTTCCAAGTTAGGAACACACAGAATAGTCCAGAAATATAGACTTTATGACCTGATTTATTCTTCAACAAGGACCTATGACAGCGCTACGCTGCTATATTAACGCATTCAAATTGATTAATAACCGAGCCTCTACAGACTTGACAGACGGGAGAACTCCCTACTGCCCCAAACTACAAGACTTTTCCTGCTAATTAAATGATTTACCCTAATTGTGATTACTACGGTAAGTTCAAGTATGTGTTCGCTCACTACATGTAAAATAAAGTCTTATAATAATTACAAATGATACTTATCACTTTGTAACCTTTAATAGGAGTTGCAATAAATAAAACAAAAATGAATCATAATAAAAAATTGTACATATTATAACTATTAAAATTAAATGATTTATCTTAAGATTATACCTACCTACAAAATATTCAAACTGAAATAAAATAAGTTACGTACGCCGCACTTCACCTTTCTTTCTTTCTTGGTTTTAAGCTTCAGGGAGCAATGTTTTATTTTTACATATTTTTTTGGTTGGGCCTTTACAGTCTGATTAAAAATACGTTCGAAACTATATCCTATTTTAGAAATAAACTTTTTCTAAATCTGAAACAGAAAAACAGAAAGAAAACAAACGAATACATGTATAAAATGTTGTTAATGATGTTAATAAATGTCAAGGTCTTACCTTATTCGTTATTTGTAGCCCTTTCCGTGAGAGTTCATTTCATTTGGGAAAATAATAATCGGTAATAGGCATTGCTCTGTTTTATTTACTGTATCTTTTAGTGTCGAAGGCCATGACTCATTTTCGGTAATTGTACCACGTTAGTTCGTTAGTTTTATAGTTTTTTCTGCAGTGTATTGGGTTTCCCAACAGGATCCTTTTTATTTAAATTTTTACTGGTTCTTCCCAGGACAGAGGTTTTACCATGTAAAACTGTAGTAACAAATGAACTAACAGTCTACCTGTCAATAAGTGGTTATTGCGGTGGATATTTCGCAGTAATATGTTTGAATATGCTATTTGATTGAATGACTAGCGCGTTCATTGAATGAAGACATTTAATTGAATGACTAAAGGACAACTCGTTAAGTCGTTGAATGTAACGTTCAACGTCTTGACTGAACGTCATTTAGCGATGTCGTTGAATGGGATATAGCCGACATTGTAATGTTTGGTTAGAGTGACCATGAGTTCGCAACTTAAAAGTTAACCTTACCTACTTTAAATAAAAATAAATGAATTATAAAATGTCCCATTAAATAGGATCTGTACGAATTTGTAATATTTGATTAGGGTGACCATAAGTTCGCAACTTAAAAGTTAACCTTATCTACTTTAAATAAAAATATATGAATTATAAAATATCTCATTAAATGGGATCTGTATAACTTTGTAATATTTGATTAGGTTGGCCATAAGTTCGCAACTTAAAAGGCAACCTTACTTTAGATAACAAAAATGGGGACATGACATGACACACCTTATTATAATTTTATATTGTATTTTAAGTCTTAAGATACTGACTATATCTACCAACTAATTCAAGGAATTCAAAGAATCAAAGACTAGGATAGCCACTTTGATATAGATAGAACTAGTCTAATACTTTATTTTTAACCTCTCAAACGGCAAGCGTCCAAATTTGACCGCCTCGATATTCCGTCCAAATTCAAGAGGTCAAATGTGACCGCACCCACCCACGGCACTTAAACCCATCAATATTTATGTTTAGAGACTACCTTTCTATGAAGAAGTTTGGCACTATAGAATCAATATGAAATTTTCTATCCTCTAATGGATTAAAATTTAGTTAGATTATGGATATTTATTTATAATCTAAGTTCATTTTGTACGCCATTTTCGTGTTAATGTTATAGTGTTGATTTTTGGATTTTTCAAGTGTTTTATTAGTGTTTTAGTTCAGTGTTCATTATAAAATTGTGATGAACGTTTTTTGTGAATATAATTTATCTTTTTACGTAAATAAATTCGAGTAATATACATAGAAATAATTGTCAAATTCACACTACCGATATCCGCTTGGTATGTATTTTTTTGTTTTCAAAATACAATAAAATCTTTTTGTAATGAAGTATAACCTGACTTTCGTTTAGACTTTAGACCACTGGATGGAGAATTTTTTATAAACTTTATGATACCAAATTTCTCCGTAGAAAAGTAGTCTCTGTAGGTTTAAAGTACTGTGGATGGGCGCGGTCGCATGCGACCGCTCGGGATATGCCGGACGCATAAGACTGCTTAGGATTTTTATGAGAATTGAATGTATACTGTTATCGATAATTTTTCATAGAATATTTTCATTTTGTAATATTTTTCTCCGTCGATTGCCGTAAGTTTCATCATTGGCCGTCAAAATTTTAGGTCGTCCACAGTGGAGTCCCATGTAGTGTGACTATAAAGATTAGGTATGCCTATTAGGTGGGATGCTCATGAGAATTTTTGAAGAATTAAAAAATTACTGATTTATAAACCGCTAAGTTTAAAATAATAAAATATTGTAGCATGATTTCCAAAGTTTTACTTAATCTCATATTTTTGCTTAGTATAAAATGTAAAGAACATTGAAAAATTGATCATATTATTTCAAAAGTAATTTATTAAAATATGCGAGTCTCTGGGACTTTAAAAAGTTTTTAACATCACTATCTCAGGTTATGGATTCCCTATATACGTGTCAAAAAAAAATTTTTCTTTGAATATGGTTATTTTAATTAATTTTTTTGAACATTTGTATCCTATATTTTTTTTTATTTGTGCCAATGCATTACACAATCCAGTATTATAATATAATATATAAGCTAAATATGAAAAGTTTCAAGTACGATTAGTTTAAATGTATTTGATGATGATTAGGGTAGATGTAGATGTCTATGGGCCACAGCATCCACTTACCATCAGGTAGGCTGTGTGCTCAATTGTCATTGTATTGAGGCAGCACGGTGGACATTTTTTTCCCTACAACCTTCTCATAAATGAGAGGACGCTTGTGTCCAGAAGTGATCTATATATGTAAATAATCTAATTTCAATAATATTTGTGCTTTATATTTTTATTTTTGAACAAAGCCATTCTTTTCGATACGGGACAGCCGTTTTATGTCATCTTCTGACCACTGAAGCAGGAGGCACTAGGACCGCGCATACTTGTACGACACGCTCATACAACGAGTATCGTCACTTTTAGCCTCATTCTGGGAGTCTGTGGATGATCTATAACGTGGATAATTAGATAGAGAGAGAGGGAGAGAGAAAGAGAGATCATGATCGTAGAGTATGGCGCTAATGTACGTCTCTACTTGTGGTGACGTCGTGTGTTGGGCTATATACAGCTTTCTATGAATTTACGTTAGACGTGAGCAATGTTATTTGGAATTTATGGCAAAATATTGCACCTAGCACCTAACTTTGAATTTGTCATTCGTTTACGCTGCAAGGTAATATACAAGTTATTATTACTTTTTTGTCAAATAATTATTTGAAAGTGTGAGTTTTTATGCCATTGAGATCCGAGGTAGCTCAGGGTCGAGCCCACGCTGTAAATTTCAGAGTACGCGAGCAGTCCTGGTTTGATACCTGTTGGCAATAATGAATTTTTTTTTATAATTTAACTTCCAATTCACCATGTTCTCAGCCGTGAAGGAAAACATCGTGAGGAAACCTGCATGCATATACATGTGAATGCCGCCAACACGTAGTGCAGCAACGCAATGGAAATTTCTCATTTATATAATAACTATAACACTTTTAGATATGAACGTAGGCCTGTGCCCAGGAGTGGAATGTATATAGGTTGTAACTTAACTTTATTTTAAGCTATTGGTGAAAAATATTACAACATAATATATTAATAGTGAAAACACTGATTCGATTTTTTTTTAAATCCAGTTTATAAGCCACTCCTATTTTTAAAAAAATTTGTAATGATGTGTTATCTAAATGAAGTTGAATATATTAATCTAAGAAGTGATTAACGAGTGATTAATAATGGGTAAAATTGATTGCCTTATTTGCCTTTGCGTGAATTTGAAACATGTGTAAAAATGGTGAACTGTGAAGAAAAAATTTACATGGTAGAATCATAGTGCAGCTATGTTATGGTTTTAGTACGAATAGGTCAGCTCGACAGGGGAAGAACCATGCTCTCTCAGCTCAGAATACCAGCTCAGTGATGCTGTGTTTTGTATGGTTAGTGTTTTTACTCTCGCATCTACATTTTAATTCTTAATCGAGTATACATGTATATATCTGTTGGCCACAGCATCCATTTACCATCAGTTGGATTGTGTGCTCTTTTGTCACCCTTATTCTATAAAAAAATATATAAATTAGATAACTATATAAAAGTAAGAATGCGTGGACAAAATGCGCTTCCAATACATTTTTACATACATATTATATATTATATTACATTAAATTGTAATTTTTGGGAGAAAAGTAGTCTAATTGTGAATAAACTGCCACTTCTTCTCACAAAGTCTACTGTCCGTATGGAATTGTTGAAGCGATGAAGTAACTATAGACTTTCAAAAAGCGTGGTTAACCACTGTGGACTAATATGGAATACCTCATTCCAATAAAAAGGGCCTCCGAATCTCTACACTAACCATTCAAAACAGCATCATTAAGCTGCTATTTTACGCTGGTTCCAAGAAAGCTGCCCTGAGCCTGAGGCTTTAGCTCCATAGACCACATAAATGCCCTTCAGCAAATTGTACAGAAGACCGTGGAATACAACCTATACACTTGTGTATGAAAATCCTTTGATCCCGTCGAAATTTTTAGCGATACTGCAGCGTTTTATCGGTGCCTAGTTGTATGTCGGTGTACCGATCCTTTTATTCATCTTTATTCGATAAGAATAATAGTAGCAGTGTTTAGACGCAAGTTTAGAAATATATTACACATTTTTTTATAGAAGAAGGGGCAAACGAGCATGCGGCTCACCTGATGTTAAGTGACTATCGCCGCCCATGATCAACCGCAACACCAGGAGAATTGCGGGTGCGTTGCCGGCCCTTTAGAAAGGAGTAAGCTCTTTTCTTGAAGGTCCCCAGGTCGTATCGGTCCGGAAAAATCGCCGGTGGTAAACTATTCCACAGAGAGGTTGTACGTGGAAGAAAACTCCTTGTGAAACGTACAGTGGTGGACCGCCAAGCATCCAGATGGTGTGGATGGTATCGGGACGTTTGACGTGTAGTGCGTTCACGAAATTTGGCGGCTGGGATTAATCCGAACAATTCCTCAGAGCACTCCCCGTGATAGATGCGATAAAATACGTAAAGAGATGCAACATCTCTTCGCAGCGCCAGTGAATCGAGCCGATCGGAAAGCACTCGGTCGTCGAAGATTCGAGCCGCTTTGCGCTGGATGCGGTCAAGTGGAAGAAGCTGGTACTGGGGAGCCCCAGCCCAGAGATGGGAACAGTATTCCATGTGCGGCCGAACCTGCGCCTTGTAAAGTTGAAGGTGGTGTGCCGGCATGAAATACTGTCCCGCTCTGCTGAGCACGCCAAGCTTTTTAGAGGCCAATTTGGCCTTCCCTTCCAAGTGACCACGAAACTGCACGTCACTCGATATGTCGACGCCGAGGATTCCGATACTGGCTGAGGCAACAAGGGGAGTGCCTTGAAACTGAGGGGATACGACAAAGGGGTTCTTTTTAGCGGTTAACGCGCAAATTTGTGTCTTCTGGGGGTTAAACTGGACTAGATTTAGTCGCCCCCAATCCGAGACTCTGTCCAGCTGAGACTCGACTTCAGACACAAGTTTGTCCCGGCACTCGGAGACGTTTTCCCGAGAAATATTGGCTCGGCCGGTGTAAAGATTATCACCAGTGCTGTCATCTGCATAGCAAGGAATGTTACGGATATGCAACATGTCATTGATATGTAGAAGAAACAGCGTTGGCGATAGCACGCAGCCCTGTGGAACACCAGCATTAATAGGCTTGCAATCGGAGCTTGCACCGTCTACAACGACCTTGATGCTCCGATCTGCAAGAAAGCTGGTGATCCAATCGCACAATTTCTCGGGAAGCCCATAGGAAGGGAGCTTCGAAAGAAGCGCATTTTCTTGACATCAAAATAAATAGTATTTATTTTAACTAGCTGTAGATACACTGCGGATTACAATTTGTTCTTCACTACAGGGCACTTAAGATAAAACCAATTAACACGGATTATACTAAGTACGCTCTCGGAAAACACCTAATATTAGTGTGAGTGTATTTTTGAAGGCGGGGTCTATAAACAACATGTAACAAAAACCTATTAAATGTGTTAAAACAAAAGTATACATGTGTTTATATACTGGTTGACCGAGCTTATTTTTCGCTCGGTTTTTTTAATTCATGTGTTTTGGAAATTATATCTAGATACAAATTACATACTGATGAAATACAAATAATATTTTTTGATCTTAGCGACATAATAGAAAAAACTGAATTGGTTATTTGAATAAAAAATCATGAGTACAATTAGTCTAATTTAAAATTTTCGTGTTTTTAAAAAATAATAAAAAAAGGGCTCGAAAAAATAGATTTTCTCAAAAAAGAAAAGAACTTGAAGAAAAATTAAAAAAAGTCGTTCGGTCGGTCTGGGCTCGAACCACGGTATTACGATGCCGTGACCGCCCTACATACCAATTAAGCTATTTATAATCGCAATCGTCAAAATTTACTTTCTTATTCTAACGATATTGTAGCAGTTTTTCATTGCCTAAAAACACGGATAAAAAGACATTTTCTAAAAATAAATCCTAGCTAGTTCGATTTATTGCCCCCGAAACTCCGTGGACACTAAATTTTATAAAAATCGTTGGAACTGTTTCCGAGATCCCGATTAGGTATATATATATACAAGAATTGCTCGTTTAAAGGTATAGGATATTTTTATACGCTCGGTAAAAACATTTACATTTATAATTATAAACATGGAAAACGTAAACGTCAGCTGTCTGTCAATAATATGTTAAATATTTTACTATTATTTCGCAAATAAAATATTAATATGAATATAAAATATGTAGTCATGTATAATCTTCGTACGTTTTGTGCTTTGCCATGGTTAATTAATAGTAATTTTTTTGTATTTTAATTAAGATACCTAAAACTTGACACAGCAAATAACCGTTGAATTTAAAACAAGGACACAAGCAACAATTAAACCAAACGAAGAAAGTAGGTGTCTAGGCGTGTGTGTGTGCGTGAGCTCGCATAAAAGCGTAAGAGTTTATTACACCAAAAAATCACTTGATTCCACACACGATAATACTACTATCCCAGATTTGGATGAATTATAAAATATCCTAGAAAAGAAAATATCAATACTTTATAATGCTGAACAAAATTAACATTTTAACTTAAGTGATGGTATCAGTAACTCAAATGTAAGAATAGAAGGAGTACTTGAAGTGTGTATGTAATATGTTCCTCAATTTGATTTAAATACTAATGGTTCTGTATGGACTGTGGACTCACTGCTTAGACAACTTTCTGAAGAAAATAATGACACTACTATAAAATATAAATTAAAGTTCTAGCATATATTTAAAAACAGATAATTTATTCTTGAACAAGAAAGGTGTACAACACGTAAATACGAAGTGATATAATATTGAGATACTTTGGAGTGCTGTAGATATATTTTTAACATTTTTATTGAGTAATGGCGCTCTGGTACATTCACAGCCGAATTTCCTACGGTGTCAAAATTTTACCGACGGTAGGCTGTTAAAAGGTAAAAGTGGATTAAATATACATATTAAACGATGCCATAGTAAAAGTATTTCGGCTTAAAAACCTACCGTAGAAATTCATAACCCTTTTAGTAACATCCCTAATGACTCAAATTTTTGACTTTTTAGGAACAATTATACAGTTTTCTTAGTAATGTACTAGTAGTTAAAAGAATTCCCAGAGGTGCGAGGTTGTAACTGGCTAAATCATTGTTGTACATTATTCAAAATTGTTATATTAATGTGAAAATAATTGGCTAAAATTATTTACATTCACGTTTTCCCATTTTTATTTTAATAAAACAATAAATAAATCAATTACGTCTCAGCTAAATGATACTTCCAATTACTTAAATTCACAATTTATTCTCAGACGACATCTTGGCTCCTCGTTGTGTCGAAATACTTGAAGCCCTTCGTCAGTAGCATCATTCGGTCAATCCTTCTCAGAATTTACCGCTGCCTCCAAACTTTACAAATTTCTGAAAAATACACTTTAGACGCAATCTCGTTTTTTGAAAAACTAGACAAAATTTCAGCATACTCGACTAGGCTTTGACACTAAAGGTGGTTGTGAAGCGGCGGTACATTCAGTGCGTAATTTTTATATCAAATTCTAATGCAGATGTTCTTCAGAAGATTGATCTTAAATTGCTTTTAGGATTGACCTTAAACTCTATCGATAGGGTAACCCTGCTAAATTAAGTGGCTAAAAATACACCCGAAATTTATCACTACGTTTGGCAATTTTACAGTTAAAATTTGACTTTGTTTTATGAAAACCATATTATTGATTCTGCTGTCAGTGTTCAGCAGTATGACCCACACGTTTCACCTTTTTTTCAGTTTGGGAATTCAACATTTTATTACAAATTTGAAATCAAAGCTGAATTTTTAGTACCTGGACGACGGAACACTGGGAGGTAAAGCAGATGACGTCCTAATTAGTCTAACTCATAATTTACAAAAATTTAAAAATATTGGGCTTGAACCAAATAACAATATATTTTCAATAATTTATCTAGTTCTAACAGTGATACTAAATTTCCATCATCTAGGAATAAAAACTGCCAATGTAGAATCGATATCCTGCTCAGTGGTACGTTGTTTTCCGATAGTATTAAACATGATGTGTTAAAAAAAATTGATATATTTTTAAACCACATTGATAAATTGTATATTTTAAACCCCCGCATTTCCATTACTAGTTTTAAAATATTGTCTTCATGTACCAAAATTTACATACTTATTATGCTCACGTCTAGTCTGGAAATGGACAATTAGCTCGCGGCCTCATCAGGCCGCGAGCCCTGATGCAAACTAATCTGTTAGAACCGCATAGGCTAACAGCACCAACATCTCGAAAATAGATCTGAAAATGTTAAGCTATTTTTAAAGATATTGATAACTATCTTAAAATAGCTTTAGAAAAATTCTAAATTTGGTCGTATTGGTGGTGGTAAGAAATCTTTCTAGCGTAAATGACTTTCGTAACATTATTTTAAATAATAATGTAGATCTGTGCTTTGCCACGAAGGCAAGGCAAATATGGCTAACGATCTGTCCCGGCAAAAATGCCTCAATGGAATTTAACCAACTAAAACAGTGGGATATTCCGTTAGTATAGAATGTGCAGAAAGATTTGTTACACAGTTTCCACAGTAACCGAGATCAGGCTCGCCTTCTAGCTGTTTTGACTAAGGAATCTAGTCATTGGTTACACGCTGTACCATCAAGTAATCTCGGTACATTGCTTGACGGGGAAAGCTTGCGCATCGTAATAGGAACTCGTCTAGGACCGGCAATTTGTCAACCTCACCGTCTCTCCACAGACTTTCACGTAAGAAAATAGCGGGTAGGTTTTCCATCACGGTTTTTTGAACGCAGTCATCCGAAGGGCTCCTGTCCTATATAAATGTTCCGTCGGTTTTTGAGCCTTGCGGGATATTTAGAGACGATCACAAAAGACCCGACTGTATGAATTTGATCCTTTGGGTGAGCGGTAAAGCCCTAGTGTGGGATGCTACTTGTGTAGACATTTCGGCGGCCTCTCATCTTAAGGGTACTCTTATGAGTCTGAGAAATGACTACATATTTGTGCTTTTTGCTGAAGAGACTATTGTTCCATGGGTTTGTTGTCTGTGCGTGGAAGTTCCAAAAGGAACTGCATCCGCGACTGGTCGTCGCTGCTGGTGATAAGAGGGCTGGGTCTTTTCTCTCTCAAAGGCTAAGTATAGCTTATATATATATATATATATATATATATATATATATATATATATATATATATTCAACGAGTAAACGCAGCCAGCGTTCGTTATCATTGACACGATACCACGGGGAATAGGACTTTTTTAAAATATAGCAAAGTAAGTGGTTGCTGTGGCCCATAGACATAGATCTACATCTATTTTCGTATGCCATTCAAAATGTAGATGCGTTTTTACCCGTGAGTGCTAAGATGGAATGCCTCGTTTCCAGCAAAAGGGTTTCCGGTTCTCTACACTCACCATACGAAACACAGCAACATTAAACTTCTATTTCATGCTGGTATTTTTTGAGAGCGTGGTCCTTCCCCGGTCGAGCCGACCCATTCATGCTACGACTATACTACTAATATAATTGCAGTATGGCTCTACTACGGAGAGGTTTAGTTTTCTTTATAATAGTTTTTCTTTTTACGTTATGTGTAAACAATTTTAATTTAAATAATAATTGCAGCTAGGTATAATTTAGAAATTCAACAATTTGATGTAAAAACTGCCTTTTTGAATGGGTATTTAGATGAGGACATTTTTATAGAAATACCAGAGAAAAATGATTGTGTTTTAAAACTTAATAAGTCTTTGTATGGTCTTAAGCAGGCATCTCGTTCTTGGAATAGAAGATTTACTGAGTTCTTGGTAAAATATGGTTTTAAACAATCTCAGGCTGACAATTGTATTTATATAGGTATATTTGATGAGATAAAAGTATTTATAATAATTTATGTTGATGATGGACTTATAGTCTCTTCCAGTTTCTCAATGATTAAAAGATTATAGAATATTTAAAACAAGCATTTAAAATTAAAGAACTAAATTTGAAATATTTTGTGGGGATAGAAATAATAAAAAGAAAAAATTATATCTATATTCATCAAAGATACTATAAAGAACAAATTATAGAGAAATTTTGTATGAGTGATTCAAATTCTGCTAGTACTCCAGCAGATGCAAATGTAGTTATTACAAAGAAATTGGATGAAAGTATTGTTAACTTTCCTTACAGAAAAGCTATAGGCTCCTTGTTATTTTTGAATTCTGTTTCAAGACCTGACATTTCATTTGCTGCCAATGTCTTGAGTAGGTATGTTAATAGTCCAAGTCAGCAAGATATGAATGCTGTAAAACGTGTTATTAGATACCTAATAAATACTAAAAAGTATGGAGAAAGCAGTGATCTCACTGGCTATTCAGACTCAGATTTTGCAGGCGATGTGGACACGCATAAGTCTACTACATGGTACATTTTCAATATGAATGGAGGACCTATAACATGGTGTAGTCAGAAGCAGAAGATTACTGCTCAGTTGCTGAGTTTGTATCAGCTTGTTAAGCTGCAAAAGAGATATTGTGGTTACAGCAACTATTGTCAGATTTAGGTGAAAATATTAAATGTGTTCAATTTTATATTGATAATCAGAGCGCCATTAAAATAATTAGCAATCATGTTTATCATAAAAAAAAAAACTAGCACATAGATGTGAATTACAATTTTGTAAGGGAAAAGGTTGAGTTAGGTATAATTAAATTATATTCCTAGTAACAGTCAATTAGCAGACATGTTAGCAAAAGCGTTAACAGTTCAATCTTTTGCCTACTTTAGAGATCAAATTTTTTATAACTTATGTGATTAAATTTCAATGGGAGATATATGGTTAAACTTTTAGTGAGAGTTTTGAATTAAATAAGCTTTTAAAAAGTTTAACCAGGTGACAGCATTTTCTATGACTCTCTTTTTTATTTATTATTGTACATCGTGTTCTTACTGTGCAGTTGAAGAATAAAAGTTTTCATATTCAATTAATTAACGTCCATTAATTGATAAAAAAACCCATAACCCTTTAATTTTATTGTATTAGGCACACGGTGGACATTTTTTTCCCTACAACCTTCTCAGAAATGAGAGACCTTGTGTCCAGAAGTGATCTATATATGTAAATAATCTAATTTTAATAATATTTTTGCTTTATATTTTTATTTTTTAACAAAGCCATTCTTTTCGATACGGGACAGCCGTTTATGTCATCTGACCACTGAAGTAGGAGGCACTAGGACCCCGCATACTTGTACGGCACGCTCATACAACGAGTATGGTAACATTTAGCCTCATTCTGGGATATGAATGAGAGAGATGAATAATTAGATAGAGAGAGGGGGAGAGAGAAAAAGAGATCATGATCGTAGACTATGGCGTTAATGTACGTCTCTACTTGTGGTGACGTCGTGTGTCGGGTTGTCTTTTATACAGCTTTTTGTGATATCGAAATATCTTATTACGGAATTTGGGTTAGACGTGAGCAGTGTCATTTGGAATTTATGGCAAAATATTGCACCTAGCACCTAACTTTGAATTTGTCATTCGTTTACGCTGCAAGGTAATTTACAAGTTATGATTATCTACGTGCCATATTCTAAATTTGTGTGATTTGGTGTTTTCTTGCAAAGCCTTTCCTTATCCTTTTATGTCAAATAATTATATGAAAGTGTGAGTTTTTATGCCATTGAAATCCGAGGTAGCTCAGGGTCGAGCCCACGTTGTAAATTTCACAGAAAGCGAGCAGCCCTGGTTTGATACCTGTTGGTAATAATGAAATTGTTCGTTATAATTTAAATTCGGATTCACCATGTTCTCAGGCATGAAGAAAAACATCGTGAAGAAACCTGCATGCATATAGGTGTGAAAGCCGCCAACACGTAGTGCAGCAACGCAATGGAAATTTTCTCATTTATATATTAACTATAACACTTTTAAAAGTGAAAGTAGGCCTGTGCCCAGTAGTGGGACGTATATAGGTTGTAACTTAACTTTATTTTATGATATTGGTAAAAATATTACATCATAATATATTAATAGTGAAAACACTGATGCAAATTTGTTTTTTTTTTTAAATCCAGTTTATAAGCCATAGAAGATCATCAGTGGCCAATACACTTTGTCAGTAGCATCATTCGGTCAATCCTTCTCAGAATTTACCTCTGCCTCCAATCTTTTTGACGGACGGGTTTGATTGACGGGTATTTGCCTCAACATCTCAAAGATCTTGTAAGCACGTCTGCCGGTGACGCTGATAGTGTACTCTTTAATGACATTACAAAATTATGTAATTTTTTTGCTTTCTGGTAATATCAATCCAAATTTCATTCCCCATTTATATGCGGTAAGACTGTGTGCCTTGAAAAAAAGGATGACAGTCCTATTATTGCTGTTGGTTCCACATTTCGACGCTTAACTACAAAATTAATTTGCAGGCACATAATCTCTAACCTCAAGATAACATTTCAGTCTACTCAACTAGGCTTTGGCACTAAAGGTGGCTGTGAAGCGGCGTTACATTCAGAACGTACTTTTTTTTTAACAAATTCTGATGCAGATGTTCTTTTGAAGATTGACCTTAAATTGCTTTTAAGATTGACCTTAAACTCTATCGATAGGGTAACCCTGCTAAATTAAGTGGCTAACAATACACTCGAAATGTATCATTACGTTTGGCAATTTTACAGTTAAAATTGAACTTGTTTTATGAAAACCATATTATTGATTCTGCTGTCGGTGTTCAGCAGTATGACCCACTAGTTTCAGCTTTTTTCAGTTTGGGAATCCAACCTTTTATTTCAAATTTGAAATCCAAGCTGAATTTTTAGTACCTGGACGACGGAGCACTGGGAGGTAAAGCATATTACGTCCTCATTGGTCTAACTCATATTTTTCAAAATTTATAAAATATTGGTTTTGAATAAAATAACAATAAAAGTGAAATATTTGTTTTCAATTATTTATCTAGTTTTAACAGAGATAATTTAATTCAAAATTTCCATCATCTAGGAATAAAAACTGCCAATGTCGAATCGATATACCTGCTCAGTGCTACGTTATTTACCGACAGTATTAAACATGTGTTAAAAAATTTGATATATTTTTAAACCACATTGATAAATTGTATACCTTAAACCCCCACATTTCCTTTACTATTGTTGCGCACCAAAGTTCACGTCTGGCACTAGCACCATCTAGTGTCGGGTAACAAAGCGAGGAGAGCTTTCCAGAAAATGACATGACTAATCTTTCAACCAACAGCGCCATCTTGTATCGAACAGAAGAACTAAGCTTTCTGGAAAACCCCACACTCGAAATTTCTGCGCCTGGTCAATTGGCGTGCTTATTTACTAGAATATTCTGGACGTTTCGGTTAAACGGTGTTCATACCCGAAGTCAACGCCAGCAGGAGACGGACCAAAGAAGATTTGGTGGTGCAACTCCGCATATATCGGAGGGCCAGCAGCCGGCTGCAGGTCCGTCAGTAGCTCCTATATCTGCAGCACCTGACTAAGGTGCTCTCACGATGATGCTGCAGGAACAGGCTCGCCGACAGGAGGAACAGGCCCGCCGACAGGAGGAACAGGCCCGCCAGCAGGCGGAGTTGGCACATCGATTGGAAGAGCAGCTGCGGGGTGGACAGGAGGAACAGGCCCGCTGACAAGAGGAACAGGCCCGTCGGTTGGAAGAGCAGATGTTCCTCATGAAGGACCTTCACGCTACCTTCGGGAAGGAGATAAAGGAGGTGAAGGATAGGGTTGCTCAGCATGACAACCGCCTGTCGGAAGCTGAAACCCAAATTGCGAAAGCTGAAACCCGAATCGAGAAAGCAGAAACCCGAATCGACCAAGTGAACAATCGGGTTGATAACATAATGGCTGACATGAAGAAATCACTGGACGAATTCAAACTTGGGGATGGAACTACCGCTCCCGGAGTAGCTACTACACCTTCCCTACGTGAGTTCAAAGTGCCACCATTCGACGGGACTTCTTCTTGGTCAGCCTACAAAATCCAGTTCGAGGCTGTTATGAAGGCGAACGGCTAGAATAAAAGTCAGGCCATGACTGCTCTCACACTAGGCCCGTGCGACTAGGCCTTAACAGTTCTGGAAGCTCTCGGTGAGGAAGTGGCTTATGAGTAACTCCTTGAGGCATTGGAGGCGAGATATGGCGACGCTCACCTGGAACACGTCTTTCGTGCGCAGCTTAAAGATCGCATGCAGCGCATCGACGAAAACCTGCAGCAGTGGGCTCTAGATGTGGAGAAACTGGTGCGAAAAACATACCGGTCTGTACTTGAGCTCATTGAAGGGAACTTGGTGCAGACATTCATCGACGGCATCTGCGACCTTGAAGTCAGAGCTGCAGTGAGGCTTGGGCACAACGAGACGCTTAAGGACGCCTTGGCCCGTGCACTGGAGGTGGAAGCCGTGCGGCAGGATCATCGTTCCCATCACGTCAGGGAGGTTACAGCAGCTACAGTTCGCGACCACAACAAAGAATACAGCCCTAGGTGCTGTGGCTGTGGGGAAAAGGGCCATCTTCAATCCAGCTGCCCTAAGCGAACCCTAGAAAGGAAAGGTGAACGATCTCAGGAGGGTAGTGCGGCCAACAGCACCGCCCAGCAGCAGCAGGAAAACGAGTAAAAGCCAGAACTGCGGGGGTCTGCTGATAAAAGAACCCCAAGGATCTCGAGGGCGAGGTCAACGGAATACCGTGTAAACTGGCCATAGACACTGAAGCCACTCGTACGGTTGTTAGTCCCAAACTTATAAGTCAGTTCCTTGGGGACTCCGCATACAACCGAGAACACATTAATTTGGTAACAGCCACCGGTCAGCGTATACCCGTCCGTGGAGAGAAGGAGATGGAGTTGAAGCTAGGCAACGTGATCTACTTGCATAATGTCATCGTGGCTGATATAATGGACGACTGCATCCTGGGCCTAGACTTTACGAGGAATAATTGTTGTGAGATCGACGTTAAGCAAGGTGTTTTGAAATGTGGACAGGAGGAACTTTTTATGGAAGGTGCGTTACCAGGTAACGTGTAAAGCATTAAGAAGATTGTTCTTCCGCCGAGATCGAAAACGATTGTGCCGGTTAGTCTTCCTCGAAACGCTGAGCAAGCTCACCATTGTGTACTTGTGGAAAGAGTAAACAATGACCTTCCATGGAAAGTAGCTCGAACCTTGGTCAAAACCACTGAAATCTCAGGAGTACGTGTGCTGAACATTTGTGACCTGGAACAGATTATAGAAAAAGGCACGCTGGTTGATACTTGTGAGGAAGTGGATTGGTTACGTCGATACCAATATCTATCGAGTGAGATCCCCAGCAAGGATGCACAAACGAGAGTGACCACACTTTGGAAGACTTTCGCATCGTTCTCTCCTCGAACGAAATGGTCAAGGCGAAGAAGTTGTTACTCAAGTATGCCGATGTATTCTCATCAAACGATGCTGACATAGGAAAGACCGGCTTATTTCAAAAAAAAATAAACACTGGAGAAGAATTGCCTATCCGTCAGTGGCCAAGAAGTTTGCCGGTAGCACGTGAAAAGGAAGTGGAAACCATGATTGAGGGAATGGTGAAGGATGGTGTTATTGAACCTTCATCTAATCCATGGTGTTCAACCGTGGTGCTAGTAAAGAAAAAGGATGGCAGCATGCAGTTTTGTGTTGTCTACCGCCGTCTGTACGACGTTACGAAGAAGGACAGCTATCTCTTGCCAAGAATTGATGACACACTGGACATGATTACAGGAGTAAAGTGGTTTACCACGCTGGATTTAAAAAGTGGCTACTGGCAAATTGAAATTGACCCTAAGGACAAGGAGAAAACTGCGTTCTCGACGGGAAAGGGTCTGTGGCATTTCAAAGTAATGCCGTTTGGGTTGTGCAATGCTCCAGCAACGTTTGAAAGGCTGATGGAATTTGTACTTACAGGGCTAATTGGCGATGCCTGTCTGGTCTACTTGGATGACATCATCATCGTAGGTCGTACGTTTGAGGAACACTGTTTTATATCAAGATTGTGGGCAGATTTTAAAAGTATATTTCAAAATTCTTTATTGCGCTTTTGTACGCAGTCACTTGGAATATGCCTCTGAAATCTGGAATCCTAAATATAATGTACATGTTGATAGTGTGACGGCCCAATATTATTATTAATAATTAAATTCAATATAAAGGGGCGTCAAAAATAGTCTTAAAAGATATATATTAAGCAATTAAGTTAAATTAATAAACATAAAGTTAATATATTTCAGACATTATCCCAATAATAATTGTAATTAAAGGCAAAATTATTGTTTTTCGTAATAAATAAATTTATTTAAAAACTTGAAAAAAATATTTAAAATAAGATAAATAATAGAAATACAAGTCAAAAAATATTATAAAATTAAGTTAAATAACGTTTATCAAATAATTAGAAAATTTGTTAAAAATTGTTTAAGTCATGGGAGGTGTTCATGTATAAAAGAAAATTTTCCTAAGTTGTGGAAGGAGTTCACGTATAAAAGAAATTTCCTAAGTTGTGGAAGGAGTTCACGTATAAAGGAAAATTTTCCTAAGTTATTGAAGGTGTTCATGTATAGATGTCTTGTATGGAGGAGCTGCCGGAGATACATTCCTGCAGTTGTACATATATATGGGGTGGTCGGGAGCCCGACTGCCTGAAGTACTGTAGCACAATGACTAGTCCTATATTAGGGACTTATGATATTAAACTCAATGATACAAAAGCAATACTAAAGAAGGTCTCCATGATGAATTTGCATTACAATAGTAGGGTCGTGGGTTCGAACCCTATATATTAATGACTTATGAAAGTAAGGTCTATGATCCAAAAGCAATACTATAGAAGGTCTCTATGATTAATATGCATTACAATAGTAGGGTCGTGGGTTCGAATCCTATATATGAATGACTTATGAAAGTAAGGTCTATGATTCAAAAGCAATACTATAGAAGGTCTCTATGATTAATATGCATTACTATAGTAGGGTCGTGGGTTCGAATCCTATATATACATGACTTATGAAAGTAAGGTCTATGATACAAAAGCAATATTATAGGAGGTCTCCTTGATGCATAAGCATTGTATGGGGTGGTCGGGTGACTGACTGCTCCTAGTACTGTAGCAAAATGACTAGTCCTTATTAGGGACTTGAAAAGGAATATTATGGTGGCGTGTGTGCTGCTTCACGAGCAATTGGTCCGAGGTAAACTTGGACTCGCTAACCGATGTGTCCTAGACATATCATCTTAGTGCCGGTGGTAAGCGGGTTTGTTGTAGCAATACAGTTGGATTTAAAAAAGAGTCTCTCCACTGAGAGTGCAATATTAACACTCAAGCATACTGTTAGGTACTATACCAATAGGAAAACACCAATTTACGCTGCCTTCCTGGATCTGTCAAAGGCATTTGACCTAGTTAATTATGATATTCTGTGGAAGAAGCTGCGTGAAGTGGCCTTACCAAGCGAGTTGATTGAAATATTTAAATACTGGTATGGCCATCAAATAAATCAAGTCAGATGGACAGAGGCACTTTCCAAAGAGTACAGGTTAGAGTGCGGGGTTAGACAGGGTGGCCTAACTTCACCAGCGCTCTTCAACCTGTACATTAACCAGTTAATCGTTGAGCTCAGCAACGCTGGTGTCGGCTGCTCAATAGATGGGCATTTCGTTAACAGCATAAGCTATGCAGACGACATGGTGTTGCTGAGCCCATCGATTAACGCACTGAGGACATTACTTAATATTTGTGATACTTATGCTGAGACTCACGGTCTCATTTATAATGTAAAAAAAGTGAATTGTTGTTATTTCGAGCTGGATCAAAAATTGAAACGATTCCACCTGTTAAATTAAGGAACGTACAGTTAAATAGAGTGTATCAATTTAAATATCTTGGTCACGTTTTAACTGAGGATCTAACTGATGATGCGGACATAGAAAAGAAAGAAGGGCATTGGCGGTTCGCTGTAACATGCTGTCCCGTAGCTTTGCACGCTGTACAGAAGAAGTTAAGGTAACACTTTTCAAAGCCTTTTGCCAATCATTTTACACGTGCAGTCTATGGGTTAAGTACACGCCGAGAGCCTACAATGCCCTTCGGGTACATTTAATATAATAATGCCTTCAGGATGCTAATGGGGTTTCCGCGGTATTGTAGCGCTTCAGGGATGTTTACAGCGTACGGTACGGACGGTTTTCATGCCATAATTCGAAAAAGAATAGCATCCCTCATGCGCAGGGTTCGTGGAAGCTCTAATAGCATTCTGAAAGCAATATCTAATAGATTTGATTGTCCCATCCTAGGGCACTGTATGCGTATGCACTTGCATGTGCCTGGTGTCATGGGGTGCCAAAAATAAAAAAAACTAATTGTTATGAAAACTGTACGTGTAATGATTTAAGACTAACATAGGTTAAGCTAATTTACTAACATATTATGGACTATATGTGGGTCTAAAATAAATTATTATTATTATGGGGTATCTATATAGTTTTCTCATCTGGTTGGGTTCTATAAATATATAATTATAAATGAAAATGAAAAGATAAATATACATAAATATCAATAACATAAAATAAATATAAAAGTACATAAATAAATAAAAGCCCAACCAGATGGAGGCCCTCGGCAGGGGAGACCAAACGGCCGAGGGTTAGGGGGAAAGGGAAAGAAACCGGCGGACGATGCGGGCGGTATCGAGGAGCACCGCCTTCTGCAATTGAACCTGGAGCGGTCCGCCACGTAGTCCCAGCCGCCTCAGATGACCCGAGAGGCTGACTGGGATTAGCCCGTTTGCAGAGACGACTACAGGAATAATTTCGGTCGGCAGACCACCCCACATGTCGGTCACCTCGTGAGCCAGGTCCAGATATTTTGTTTGCTTGTCTGTTTCGGCTTTCACGAGGTTCTCGTCATACGGAATGGTAATGTCGACCAAAAATATCCTTGACTGTGCCCGGTCCATCAGCACAATATCAGGCTTATTCGCAAGAATAGTCCTGTCTATGATGATGGCTCGGTCCCAATAGAGCCTGGCGCGATCATTTTCGAGCACGGCTTCCGGCAAGTACTTGTAATACGGCAATTTCCGATCCACGAGACCGTATTTCAGAGCGAGCTCCTGGTGTAGAATTCTGGCTACTAGGTTGTGCCTGTGCAAGTACTCAGAGTTAGAAAGCGCCGAACAACCGGAGATAACATGCCTAAGTGACTCACCGGGATGGCGACAAGCTCGACAGATGTCGACGGTGCCATCCTTTAGGATGTATCTCCGATAGTTGTTGGTCTTAATAACCTGATCCTGTATTGCACAGACAAAACCCTCGGTTTCCCCGAAGAGATCACCAAAGCGTAGCCAGTGGAGGGAGGCTACTGTGTCTACGAAAGGCTCATGTAGAGCCTTGTAGAACCTCCCGTGGAGCTCCTTCTCCTTCCATACGGTCTCCCGGTCGGAAATGCTCTGCACTGCCGCGTTTTGCCATTGCTCGTTGGCTAAGGATAGAGGGGTAAGTCCTTTATCACAAGAAATGACGTCCTTATAGAATGGATCATCAGATCTCGCCAGGAAGTAATCACGGAGGCTGCACACTTCCGCGATTATGCATGGTGAGCGCGCACAAGAAGCCACGACCACCATGCTTCCGCGACAAGTACAGCCTCATTACCGACGATCTCGGATGATGCATCCTATGGGACGTCATGGTAGTGCGGACTTTTCTATCCAGGGCGTTAAGTTCAGTCTGAGTCCACCTGAGTATGCCAAAGGTATACATGAGGACAGGCATGACCCAGCCGTTATATGCGTGTGCCTTATTCACACCGGACAAAAGGCTGTTAAGCACTTTGGTCAAGCGTGCATAAAACACGTCGCAAACTGACTGTTTCATACCAGTCTCATCGATACCGATGTTTTGTGACATATCCAGGTATCGGTATGTTTCAGCCTCGGAAAGGGTCCTTAAGTTGACGGGCATAGATAAGTCTACGCCCTCAGAGTTAGCAACCCTTCCCCTTTCAACATGGAGGACCGCACACTTATCCGTCCCAAGCTCCATTCCAATGGAATTGCTAAATTCACAAGTGATGTTTAGCAATTCCATAAGATGGGAGCGACTGGAGGCGAATAACTTGAGGTCATCCATATAGAAAAGGTGGGTCACTTTTGTCCCTCCTTTCCGTAGCTGAAATCCCCTCCCGGAGCCCTCCAGTAAGGTACTGAGAGGGTTCAGAGAGAGGCAGAACCAGATTGGACTCAGACAATCGCCCTGGAAGATACCCCTTCTTATCCTTATGTGGTTCTCCGCAGCCATCATCCGCTCGCCCAGATGACAAAGGATCGTACTCCACTGCCCCATACACTGCTCGAGGAAGTCTCTAACTGTACAGTCTATCTTGTACAGCTCGAGGACTCTCTTTAGCCATGTATGGGGCACCGAGTCGAATGCCTTTCTGTGGTCTATCCAGGCGGCGGAGAAGTTCCGACGGTTGCATTTCACCACTTTGCCAATGACCGCGTCGATGAGGAGTGGTTCCTTGGTTCCACGACCACCGCCCCGACATCCATTTTGAGCGCGCGACATCACCTGATTTGAGTCCAGGTGACGAGTGATTCTCGCGCTCAAAATGGACGTTAGTGTCTTGTATTTGGTCGGTAGACACGTGATGGGGCGGTATTTGCTCGGGTCTGTGGTACCCTGGTCTTTAGGGACCAAATGAGTGATCCCAGTAGTGAAGAGGCTTGGGAGCGACTTCTGGTTGAGAGCCTCTTGAAACTGTCGGGCGAGCACAGAGTGACACACCATGAACCCCTTCAGCCAGTAGTGATGCAGCCCGTCAAGCCCCGGACTTTTCCAGTTCGGGGCCCTACGGACCGCTTCAGCTACGTCATCCGGCGTTATGATGACGGTGTCCATGGGCGTAATACCCGCACACTGACTCGCCACAACTTCCGTCCAAGGGCCCTCGCTGTGGTTTACGGGCTCTGACCACAGACCGCGCCAGAATGCTACAGTGTCGGCCTGATTCGGTGCTGGACCCGTTCCACTTACCATTGGTCGCTCCAATGATTCATAGAGCCTCTTCTGATCACTCTGGAAGAGACGATTCTGGTTGAACCGTGTCGACCTCTCGGTATATCGCCGAATCCGCTTTCCCCAAGCAGCGATTCTCTGCTTCAGATCATCTATGCGCTCCGTCAGTTTTGGCGTTATATCCGGCTGGGACAAACTGACATTTGTCCCAGCAAACGCCATCCTGACGGTGCGCACAATTCTTGGCCTGTTGTTGCCTGATCTGAAGCATATCAGTCTGCCGATGAGAGCTCTAGCCTATGCGATACGTTCCTCAATTCTTCTTCTCCGTGCTGGGATAGCGCTACTATGGCCAGTAGCGCGTCCAGCCGTGGAAACCTTGGCGCCTATGATACGGCAGACTGCCAGCGCGGCGCCAAAAACAATTGAGTCCGTCTCGCAAAGGTCCCGGCTGGCTTCCAAATAGGTCACCAGCATTGGGTTCAGAGCCCTCACGACAGCCCGATTCCGCTTGCTTGGGGCTATGCGGGGAAGTCGCGGTCGATTTTCGAGAGGCGTACTGCGCGTTTCCACAATCGCCTCTTCCAATGTACTCCTCATATGCTCTAATTCCAGTTCCTGGGCGACTGTTCCATCATCGTTTGAATCAACCACAACTGGGGTATTCACGGCGGCATCCACGTTTGCGGGTTGCTCTACCATTTGTGGCGCCGCATCCTCAGCCGTAGCATTCTCATCCGACGAGGGAAATGCCTCACGTCGTAGCCGTTCGAGTTCGGTGACATCAAATATATTTGAGCGCAAGATATACCGAACTCGGTCTGCCAGGTTTTGCTCTGTGACGGTTAAAGATGGCTCCAGCTCAGCAAAAAGACGATGCATCCTAGCCCGATACGCCAAACATCCAGTTTCTCCCCCTTTCGCCCTAAAATACGCCCGCAATGCGTTGCTGTTCATCTGGGTTGTCCAACGCATGCGGTGTACTCCACCAGAGGCGGGTGCCGATTGCTGGGCCCGCGAAGACCCTGCCGACACCAAGCCAGCTGGTGGGGATGATGGATGCGAGGGGCTGCTGGGTGGTCGTGCAGCACCTCGCGCTCGGCTGGCGGTTCACATGCTGCCGCGTCCAGCGCCAGCTCCAGACGCGCCCTGGCGACCTCCAGGCAGCGGCCCTTTGCGCGTTCTTCCGTATTCCATCATCCATAGTGGTGGGCGTCATTTAGCGGGAGACGCCCAGACCCGGCGCCGTTTCATATTGAGGCCATGTGCAAAAGCGGGCCTTTGCACCTTCAATTTTTGCCGAGGCACGACACTAACACCTCTTGGCAAGGTGCTGACTGACTGCGCTGACGTAGCGGTTTTGTCACATAATCGTATTATTATTATTATTATTATTAATACGGCTTTCCCGTGGACATCGCACACCCATACCGTTTGTGGGCGGCATAGTAGCGCATAGCGATGCGTCGTCTATATTTCGGATTGGGATGATGAGTGTGTTTGGTAGCACTTTTAAGTGTAACAGGCATACTCAACTTCATGTCTTAGTGCATTAGCGCTATGATACGTGGAGTTTTGTTCATTGGCGTCTTAGTGGCGTGCTACTATGATACGTTGGTGCTATTTTTTATATAACAACAATAAAAACTTTGTTGTCAAAAACGATAGGAGTCATGTGGGTGTGTTGTGAGGGGGCGCCACCCGTATGATAGTTGCATTGATGCTTACTGCTACTTGCGGTATTGCGTCTTGTGATGGATCTGCGGGTGTGCTGCACTTGATTCGACGCATTCTTGTGGTTCTGGTCGATGGAGGTATACAATTAACATCTTAGTGCCGGTGGTAAGCGGGTTTGTTGTAGCAATACGGCTTTCCCGTGGACATCGCACACCCATACCGTTTGTGGGAGACGTCGTAGCGCATAGCGATGCGTCGTCTGTCTTTCGGATTGGGATGATGAGTGTGTTTGGTAGCACTTTTAAGTGTAACAGGCATACTCAACTTCATGTCTTAGTGCATTAGTGCTATGATACGTGGAGTTTTGTTCATTGGCGTCTTAGTAGCGTGCTACTATGATACGTTGGTGATATTTTTTATATAACAACAATACAAACTTTGTTACCAAAGTCGATAGGGGTCATGTGGGTGTGTTGTGAGGGTGCGCCATCCGTATGATAGTTGCATTGATGCTTACTGCTACTTGCGGTATTGCGTCTTGTGATGGATCTGCGGGTGTGCTGCGCCTGATTCGACGCATTCCTGTGGTTCTGGTCGATGGAGGTATACAATTAACATCTAAGTGCCGATGGTAAGCGGGTTTGTTGTAGCAATACGGCTTTCCCGTGGACATCGCACACCCATACCGTTTGTGGGCGACGTCGTTGCGCATAGCGATGTGTCGTCTATCTTTCGGATTGGGATGATGAGTGTGTTTGGTAGCACTTTTAAGCGTAACAGGCATACTCAACTTCATGTCTTAGTGCATTAGCGCTATGATACGTGGAGTTTTGTTCATTGGCGTCTTAGTAGCGTGCTACTATGATACGTTGGTGATATTTTTTATATAACAACAATAAAAACTTTGTTGTCAAAAACGATAGGAGTCATGTGGGTGTGTTGTGAGGGGGCGCCATCCGTATGATCGTTGCATTGATGCTTACTGCTACTTGCGGTATTGCGTCTTGTGATGGATCTGCGGGTGTGCTGCGCCTGATTCGACGCTCTCTTGTGGTTCTGGTCGATGGAGGTATGCGGGTGGTGATGTCTGCTGGGATGTATGGGGGACCTTGGGATGGTGTAAGCCCGACGATAGTCGTATTGATGCTTGTTGCATTCTGCAGCATTGCGTCTCTGCGATGGTTGTTTGGTGGGATGCTCTTCTCAATGGAGTTCTCTGCGTCTTGGTTTGACTCACACCTAAGTAGCTTTGCCCAAGTCGGGTCCCTTCATTGCGGGGCTGCAGACTGTCTGCCCTCCACGATGTTATATATAGCAACATAATATTATATCTCGGTAAATTTCCCACCTTTGAATGATTGAAGGCAACTTGTCGGTGGGTGAGACAAACACGATCGAAAATGCATTTACTCAACGTCAGTTACACAAACCCTTTCTGATGGCGAATTATTACTCTTATCCTATAACTGCCTTCTGGCTATATCTGCCGTTGTATTGGTTGGTGGAGCATATGTGTCGACCTCATGCGGGTGGTAGCTGGCGGGAGGATCTGAGGAGACTCTCAAGGCTGCGGCCGAAAGCCGCACAACGTGGGACCCCATTCCCTTGAGGTGAGCAGTAGACTCATGACACGCTCTGCGGCTAGTAGCCGTGCTGATCATGCAATTGGTGATGATGCCATACACTTACATCACGTCTGTAGGAGCGGCGGTCTGGCAGGTGGTGGCGCTCACGGATGGTTTACTTCCGGTTGAACTTAAACGTTAAGTTGGAGAGGTCTCGTCTAATGAAGTCAACGCTCCGTCCCCCTCGTGCTCTAATCCAGAATCCCGAAACCTTTCAACTCGAGTTACAAAACCGCTTTCAGTGCCTAGAGTATTGCAATGCAGTGGACGATATGAATGATAAGCTCGTGGAAACTGTCCATGCGGTCGGAGCTAAGTTCTTCAAGACCCGCCACAGAAGAACACAAAAACTCTCCGATCACACTCTTAATCTCATGGCTGTTAGACGGGAGATGAGGCTGCAATCGTCAACAGATTTGACAGCATACAGGCAGCTGAACAGATAGATCTCCAAATGCATGCGGCGAGACTTACGCAACTTTAATACTGCTCGTATTAAAGAAGCAATCGAGCGGAACCAGGGCTCCAAAGTCTTTGCCAGAGATCTGTCTCCCAGAAGGAGCCAACTGTCAAGGCTGAAGACTGAGTGTGGCAACATCGTTTCCGGGACACCTGAGATTCTGAGTGAGATTGAGAGGTTCTATGGGCAGCTGTACACATCATCGTTGGAGCCACACGCAAGTGTGAGTAACGATCCAAGAGCAAGTCTTATCCGACACTATTCCGATGATATCCCGGACGTCAGTCTGAGCGAGATTAGAATGGCTCTCCACCACCTTAAAAACGGCAAGGCCCCGGGCGAGGATGGAATTAAAGCGGAAATTCTGAAAGCGGGTGGAACACCGGTACTTGAAGTCCTTCAGAAGCTCTTCAATTCCGTCCTCCATGGTGGCATTACTCCGGAGGCGTGGAGCAGAAGCGCGGTGATCTTGTTCTTTAAGAAAGGCGACAACGCTCTCTTGAAGAACTACAGACCGATTTCCCTTCTGAGCCGCGTCTACGTGCTGTTTTCGAGAGTCATTACGAATCGTCTCGCACGCAGACTCGACGACTTCCAGCCTACTGAACAAGCCGGTTTTCGAAAAGGCTTCAGTACCATAGACCACATACATACCCTTCGGCAAATTGTACACAAGTCCGAAGAGTACAATCTGCCACTTTGCCTGGCGTATGTGGACTACGAGAAAGCCTTTGATTCCGTCGAAATTTGGGCGGTGCTACAGTCTCTTCAGCGGTGCCTAACTGACTGGCGGTATATTGAAGGGCTGACGTGCTTGTAAAGTAGGGCTACGATAGCTGTCTGACTACAGAACCAGAGTATAACCTATCCAACTGCAGAAAGGTGTAAGACAGGGTGATGTTATATCCCCCGAAACTCTTCACCGCTGCGTTGGAAGACGTTTTCAAGCTACTGGACTGGAAAGGATACGGTATTAACATCAATGGCGAGTACATCACTCACCTTCGATTTGCCGACAATATAGTCCTTATGGCAGAATCGCTGGAGGACCTTAGCACTATGCTCAATGACCTCAATGGTGTCTCCCAACGGATAGGTCTTAAGATGAACATGGACAAAACAAAGATCATGTTTAATGTCCATGTCACACCTATGCCGGTAATTGTTGGGAGCACTATTGACATATACGTGTGTAGTACGGTCATCCAACCAGTAATAAACGAGTGTTACAAGACAGCGGTCGTTTCATTGCATTCACAAACATATCATTGGCGACGAAGAAGGAGTACCCACAATTAAAAAAAAATGGCTTATCTGGGAAATCTGCCTATTTTTGACCATAAGTCAAGTGAATGGTCAATTTTCAAAAGCAGACTAACTCAGTTTTCGAAGATAAATCGCGTCGAAGAAGTGAACAAAAGTGGAATTCTTCTCACCCATCTTACGGATGAAACGTATCGCTTGGTACGAAACTTAGCGTACCCGCAAGACTTAGAATCTCTAAGTTACTCGAATCTCGTTAAATTACTCGACGGTCATTTCAAGCCAAAAAAAATGCTCATTTGTGGATAAAGAAAAATTTTTTTGGAGCAACCAGAAATCCAGGCGAATCATTGGGAGACTGGGCAGCGCGATTGAGAGGTCTCGCAAGCAATTGTGACTTCGGCACTGCCTTGGAAACGAATTTAAGAGATCGTTTCGTCCTCGGCCTGGGCCCTGGCCCGGAGCAAGATAAGTTGTTCGAACAAGATCCGTCCACATTGACACTGTCAGTAGCTATGGAGCTAGCCGAGCAGGCGGCGTATGCCAGGCGGGCGAAGGTTATGTTGTGCACCAGCGAACATGCTCCAATTAAGGAGGAACTGGTATACCGAGCGAAATTTCAAGGTCAAGGAGACAGCGGCGCGGTTATACGGCGTCCTAATGCTGGCAGGACATCAGGAGGTCGCGACCAACCGAGAGATTTTTCTCGTTGTTCGGTCTGTGGCTTGAAGAACCACCAAAGTGATAAGTGCCGTTATAAAAGTTACAAATGTCAAAAGTGCGGTGAAAAAGGTCATTTAAAGAAAGTGTGCGATAGTATCAATAGATCGCGGATGTACCATATCGAGTCGGTAAGCGAACCAGAGCAGGTCAAGGACACGTCTTGTGAGGAGTGCCACAATTTTAATTTGAGGTATGTGACTGATAAGCCCATTTCAATTGATGTAATAATAGGTAATCAGTGTATGACAATGGAGCTTGATTCAGGATCAAGTAAAAGTGTGATTTCTTATAATACATATAAGGAAAAATTCTTAAAATATTCATTACGTAGTAGTTCTGTAAAAATGTGCTTATATAACGGACACAAGATTGATCCATTAGGTTATATTACTGTAGAAACTAGTTACAATAACAGTACAAAATTGATTAAATATTTTGTTGTCAAAAATGGGGGACCGCCTATACTAGGTAGGGATTTCATGAGCGCCTTTAATTTTGTGATTACTACTAAATTAAATTACATAAGAAATGATTCCGAATTGCATGAGTTATTAAATAAATATTCGGCGTTGTGGCGTGACGAGTTGGGCGCATTTAATAACTTTAAAGTCAGTTTGCAGTTGAAGGCGAATGCTGTGCCTAAGTTTTTTAAACCGCGTACTGTACCCTTTGCCCTCAGAGATAAAGTCGAACAAGAGCTAAACCGATTAATGCACTTGGGTATCCTTGTTCCTATTAATTATTCTCAATACGCCACCCCCATTGTGCCAGTTTTAAAAGATAATGGCCAAGTTAAAATCGCAGGTGATTTTTCTATTACATTAAATAAGGATCTCATAATAGAAAAATATCCCCTGCCTCGAATTGAAGAGGTTTTTGCCAAAATTGGAGGGGGTGAGCACTATAGTAAAATTGATTTAAAAAACGCTTACAACCAGTTCGTCCTAGATGACGCGTCTCAGGAGCTCACGGCAATTAATACGCATAAAGGAATTTTTAAATACACTAGGTTAGTGTACGGCCTTTCTAGTGGTCCAGCCATTTTTCAAAGAACCATGGAGACACTCTTATCAGGAATAGACGGGGTAAGCATATGGCTTGATGACATTTGTGTCACGGGCCCCGATAGAAATTCCCACATGCAGCGGCTAAGTAAAGTCCTAGATAGACTATGTAAGGCAGGCCTACGTTTACAAAAAGACAAATGTCAATTTTTCAGAGAAAGCGTCAGGTATTTGGGTTACGTGATTAGTAAAACGGGATTAAGGACTTGTCCGGATAAAGTACAAGCCATTCTTAGTGCACCGGAACCAAATAACGTCACCGAAGTTAAAAGATTTCTAGGAGTAGTCAACTACTATAGAAATTTTATTCCAAACGCCTCTTCTGTACTGAGTCCTCTACATGAGCTATTACGTAAAGATGCAAAATGGGAATGGGGAAAACGGCAGCGACAAAGCGTCGCAGCGATACGGCGCGAACTGGCGTCAGAACGCGTGTTGGCTCATTTCGAGCCAGCGGCGCAGCTAGTGCTGGCGGTGGACGCCGGCCCGACCGGTCTCGGCGCCGTACTCTCACAAAGGGCGGAGGACGGCATCGAACGCCCGCTAGCGTATGCATCTCGCTCACTTACGAGCAGTGAAAGAAACTATAGCCAGATACAGAAGGAAGCGACGGCCATTATCTTCGGGGTCCGACGCTTTCATCAATATTTGTACGGTCGCGAAGATCCTTTTATCCTGAAAACCGACCACAGACCATTGGTATCAATTTTTAATCCTAAAACAGGTATTCCTGTTACTACTGCGCTAAGACTGCAGCGATACTCAGTTATATTGTCCGCTTATAACTATGTCGTACAATATGTATCTAGCGGAAATAATATTGTGGCCGATTACTTCTCACGCGCTCCGGTAAAATGCGTCAACGAGTCGTTGAACGATATAGATACAAACGATATAGACACTCATTATGCAGTTAGGTTTCTCGATGCGTCATCGCCGGCCACTTCGGCCCGCGACGTTGCGCAGATGACGGAGCGAGATAGGACGATTAAAACCGTGCTTAGGTACATGCAACACGGGTGGCCGCGTAAATTAAAATGTAAATCTATTTTACCTTATTTTCATTGCAAGTCCGATTTACAATATGAGAATGGTTGTCTTTTTAGGGGACATAGGATTGTTATACCACTCGGGTTGAGAGATAGAATGTTACGCGAGCTTCATGATTCTCATTTAGGAATAACCAAAACTAAATGTAACGCTAGGAGTAGAATGTGGTGGCCCGGTATTGACCGGGACATCGAACGCTGGATCGGATCATGTGCGACGTGCGCAAGCGTGCGGGCCGCCCCGCCGCGCGACCCCCCGCGCCCTGGCCTCCCTCCACCGCGCCATGGCAACGAGTGCACATTGATTACATGACTGTAGGACAGAGGGTATATCTGGTAATCGTCGAATCCTACAGTAAATGGATTGAATGTCTATACATGCATAACGGAACCTCATCTAATGCTTTAATAACAAAATTAAAAGGCGTTTTCTCTAATTTTGGAATACCAAATGTTTTAGTGTCCGACAACGATGTAAAAATTAATTCACTCGAGTTTCAGACATTTTGTTCATCGAATGGCATAAAATACATGACGTCACCCATTTACCATCCGCCAAGTAACGGTCAAGCTGAGAATTCAGTAAGAACATGTAAAAAAATGTTAAAATGTTTATTAATTGACAATTTACCTTTGCACAAAGTTCACGACATGTTATTAGGGTACCTATTTAACTATAGAAATACCGTGCATTGTACCACGGGTGAAACGCCGGCAAAGTTAATGTTCGGCAGAAATTTGCGGTCGCGTCTCGATTTGATTTTACCCTTAAAAAATCATAATTCTAATTCACTTACGGCAGCCGGGAAAAGATCTTTTGAAATCGGCGATATCGTTTGGACCCGATGGTACAGTGCACGAAAAGAATCTTGGCAGTTAGGTAGAATAAAGGAAAAAATAGGAAATAAAATGTATAAAATTCATATTAGGGACATGGAGGTTTGGTGTATTAGACATGTGGATCAAATTATTAGATATACGGGGTCAGACAGTAGTCGCGACGATATTGTCGCTGCTGAGGAGACTCGTTGCCCCTCCACATCGCCGGCTACTGTAAATGCACACCCTCCCGCGCAACAGCCTATGTTTCCGGCTATAAGTAATACGGAGCAAAGTATGGAACAGGCTACGAATATGCAGACGGCTGAGCTGCAATCGCCCTCGAATACTGGAGCGCCGAATCTTGGTTCATCTGACCACGGTGAGGCAGAAGAAGTAAGTGACTGTGAGACTAGGGAGTATGAAAAGGACAACATTGCCCCCGTAGAAAGGCCTATGGCAGAAACGGAGGCTGTGCCGTCCACAATTGGCGATTCCCTTGTACCGCCAACATTGCCACTTTTAGCCACACGCCCGAAACGTACAAGACCAAGGGTGGATTATAAAAAGTATTTTTAAGTAGCGATTGTTAATTATAGTTACGCAGAGATCAAGTTCGCTAATTATTGTTAATAGTTATTATTAGTTGTTAAGTTTATGTAGACAAAAAAATTTTTACTGTATTTAATTAAGAAACCTTGTTACCAGGTTCCAAGAATTAAGTGGGGAGGAATGACATATACGTGTGTAGTACGGTCATCCAACCAGTAATAAACGAGTGTTACAAGACAGCGGTCGTTTCATTGCATTCACAAACATATCAACTATGCTCGAAGTTGTTGACGAGTACGTTTACCTGGGACAAATAGTCCGACTAGGTAAGTCCAACTTCGACCGAGAGGACAATCAACGGATTAAACTCGGCTGGGCAGCGTTCGGGAAATTACGACACATCTTCTCATCAGGTATACCTCAATCTCTGAAAACTAAAGTGTACAACCAGTGCGTGTTGCCAGTGATGACTTACGGATCTGCGACGTGGTCCTTCACCGCTGGCCGTATGAGGATACTCAAGGTCGCTCAGCGAGCTATGGAGAGGGCTATGCTCGGAGTTTCACTGCGTGATAGACTCAGAAATGAGGATATCCGCAGTGAAACCAGAGTGACCGACATAGCCCAACGGATTAGTAAGCTGAAGTGGCAATGGGCCGGCCATATAGCTCGAAGAGCCGATAACCGATGGGGAAGAAAGGTTCTCGAGTGGCAGCCTCGTACCGGTAGGCGTAGTGTAGGGCGACCCCCCACTAGATGGAGTTACGACCTGGTAAGACATGCAGGAAGTCGATGGATGCAGGTGGCTCAGGACCGTGCTTTGTGGCATTACTTGGGGGAGGCCTATGTTCAGCAGTGGACTTGTGAAGGGCTGTAATGATGATGATGATGATGATATATATATATATATATATATATATATATATATATATATATATATATATATATATACATCTGATCAGCGAGTAAACGCAGCCAGCGTTCGTTATCGTTGACACGATACCCGGGGTAGTAGAGGACTTCATGACAATTTGAATTTTTAGTTTTTTTTTTTAAATATAGCATAGGGTGACAAGTGAGCACACAGTCCACTTGATGGTAAGTGGTTGCTGTGGCCCATAGATATCTACATTTATTCTCGTATGCCATTCAAAATGGAGATGCGTTGTTACCCGTGAGGACTAAGATGGAATGCCTCGTTTCCAGCAAAAAGGATCTCCGGTTCTCTACACTCATCATACGAAACACAGCAAAATTATGCTACTATTTCACGCTGGTATTCTGTGAGAGCGTGGTTCTTTCCCGATCGAGCCATTCGTGCTACGACTATACACTAATATAACTGCAGCATGGCTCTACCACGGAGAGGTTTAGTTTTTCTTTATAATAGTTTTTCTTTTTATGTTATGTGTAAACAATTTAATTTAAAAATTGTATTTAAAATAAAACTAAATAATCTACCAAAAAAATTAAATACGTCAGTGTCTGTAATTTGAGGCGGTGCTCTCACTCTGATATGAGTTTTAAGTTACATTTAATACTTCAGAATTTGGGTTGCATTTTACATTCGCATAGCGAGCATTTTATATGTGAAGAATCTCACGTTGCATGCTTGCTTGCTTATGGATTTTAATGAGTACCGAATTTCATTGTGGTAAATTAGTATTTCGCTTTTTTGTCCAGTTATTGTATTATTTATACATGTAAATTAAATTAAAGTGCCGGAAGAAGTGACTGGGTGAAATGTTAGCAATATCTCAATAGCCGTTTTTACATATGAATAATAATTGAGTTAAAATACCCAGACTGAACGGAATTTATGTGGTAGAGCTACGCTGGATCTTTATTACAACAGTAGTACAAATGGGTTACTCTGTGCCAACCCCGGTGACACGTTTTTTTATAGGATAGGGTGACAAACGAGCACACGGTTCAATTGATGGTAAGTGATTGATGTGTCCCATCCCATAGACATCTACATCTATCCTGGATTACGAATCAAAATGCAGATGCGTTGTCACCTGTGAGGATTAACATGGTATGCTTCTTTTCCAGTAAAAAAGCACTCCGGTTTCCTACACTTATCATATGAAACACAGCAGTATTAAGCTACTATTTTACGCTGGTATTCTGTGAGTGGTAAAATAATTGCTCCCAACTATTTTTTAAATGCCCATTTTCACCTGAAGATGCCCATTTTTCACCTGATTATGTATAGAAATGAAATAAATCTTGAAATTCAGCAGATTGAATTGTAAATTAAATACGTTTATCTCAATGTTAAAAGAAACGCAGGAAAAAATATTTTTAATATTTCTTTAGGCTTATTTTACGTCAAGGGTAAACGTATTACCATATTTTGAACGCATCTCAACTACCCTTTTTCTAAAACGATCTATTTTACACACCGCTACTTTGCATTATACAACTTTGTTTCTGAGTTTTATACATTATTTTATGTTTAATTTAATCAGTGAGCGTTTCTTTATTAGTCTTTGTATAGTACAGATTAATCAAAAAAATATTTCCTTATAACCTATTTAGTAACGGCAAATCCTAACCTAAAAACTTAATATTTTTTGAGCTCCGTAGCGTTTAAATCGTAAAAATGACTATATGAAACTTTCACAATCAGGTTTTTAAATGTATGGAAAGTGGGCATGGTTCTTTATATATTGTGGATCAATCTCAATTTCGAGTTACAGTTATTTCATAACTTTACCAGACAGAGAAATATGTGTTCTTTTATCTCATCCTGCGCCATTGGGACTTAATTTTGTTTTAAAATAAGTAAAAGTCCTAAGTTTTTAATTAAATAGTGTTTAGTGTTTCAACGGAAAGTGACAGCTGTAACGAAAATCGTTTAAACTTTCTGTAAGTTTAATTCTTGTTATCCCTTTAATATTTTAAGATTTAAAGTAAGTATTGTTGCGGATTTCTATTTGAATTACTATTTAACTGATAGTGTAATTTGAGATCTGTAAATGGACTCGTAGATCTAGATTTTTACTTACTCTGCTTCTTTTGCTATTTAAACATTCGCTTCAAGAACTTAAGGCGTTGAAGGAACAGTATGAAATATTCCTTAAAGAAAGTGATGGCAATGAAAAAGAAATAGTAAGTAAAGTAAATAATAATAATAAAGCATCATATTAAAGGATCAGCTTCAGGGAACATTCGAAGACTCTGCGGAACCTCTCAAGTTAATTGCTGCATTGCAGTTAAAGTTAAGGGAGGCCAATGAGCAGATTAAGAATTAGAGCAGACATTTAAGAAAAGGATGAGATAAAAGAACACATATTGACCATGAGTGATCTGGTAAAGTTATGTAAATATAATGAAGAGCGCTTTGATTACGTAATAAAACAACCTTATGAACACCAGCGCTCCATACCACGTTAATATGAAAATAATAATGTAAATAGTAATCAGGCTAGCATGTTGAGCAAACTGTAGAAATGGCATTTGTTGAGTTTGAGCACCTCATTGTTGTGAGCATCTACTGACCACCGTATTCTTTAAACGATACTTTTGGTAAAAAAATTGTAGGAAGTTTTTTTAAGCTCAATAAATCGAATAAATCTGTTATAATATGTGGATACTTTAATATCAATATCTTAGAAGCTTCTTCCATCGATATTAAACTTAGATCATTGTTTAAAACATATGGGCTTTTAAATGTATTTTTGGAGCAAACGCGTGTTGCTGAATCTAGTGCAGCATGAATAGATATACAATTTTAAAAATATTAAGTTTCACAAATGTATAATTCAAAAGTTAATTTTTGATAACGGTGGCCAATTATTTACGTTGCGTTATGTTCGCAAAAGCAAGTTAATAAAAAGTTGTGTTTGTCCTAGTAAATGCACGTTGCTTGGAGAAGTTTAAACGTAACATATTAAAAAAACTTTCATTCCTTTCGTTGAATTTAGGGAGTACGTAAAAAATATTATATAAATCATGAAGTAATTAATGCTACATCTAAGTTAAGAAATGGGTTCAATGTTTATAATTTGCATTTAAATGGAACTAAAACTAAATATATGAAATATGTAACTCCGAATGTCAAACATGATTGTACTAGTATAATTTTAAGTAAGGAGGAGCTGAGTCTTGTTTATGCCACCATTTTTCTTGAAATCACACTAGACTCATAGCTTCAATGAGGCCCACATATATCAAAACTAGCAAGCAGACTTAGTTCTTAGTTTACTTTAGCTCTTAGTGTTGAAACAGGTAGACTAGTTTAGCTATTTCCATAATAATAACCCCTGGTAAGGATGATCGCTACTCTTCGTGTAGCCGGCAAAAACACACAAACCCGAAGAAGAAGGACCAAGAAAGAACGCAAGCTATTTCTAATTTTTGTGTTGTCAATTGTAACATACATGATTGTAAGCTGTTTTTTTTTAAATGTCGCTGGGTTTCTTCTGGGTTCTTTCAAGGACAGAGGTTTTTTCCGAACCAGTGGTAAGTTAAAAAAGTCACATTCAATAAGTATTATATATAACTTATATTGAATAAAATGGGTAATGTTTCTGTTTCAGGGTAGAACTATGCTCTTACACAGCTCTTACATCATCAAGATAGATCAGCTTAATGTTACTTTGCTTAGCATGGTGTGTGCAGGCAAACGGAGACTCTTTTTGTTGGTGAATAAACATCTGAATTTTGATTCCTAATTGAGCATAGAAGGAGATGTCTATACTTCCATCAGGTGAACAGTGTGATCGCGTATCACCAGTTACCTACGTCTAGTACCGCAATTATGAATTTTAATTTTATTCAAAGTAGACACTTTGTGTTCCAAACAGTGACTCTAAATCTAATCGCCTAATAAGTCTTGCGTATATGCGCGCACACACACACACATACACACACACACACACACACACACACACACACACACACACACACACACACACACACACACACACACACACACACACACACACCCCCCCCCCCCCCCCCCCCCCCCCCCCCCCCCCCCCCCCCCCCATAGTATTAAATATAACACTTATAGCATTTACTATATATTATATTGTTTACTTTTCTATTGTTTAAAAAAGGGGAATGAAAGTGAACGCAAGTAAGACGAAAGTGATGGTTTTTGAAAGAGAGGAAAGCAAAACGGTATGTGAAATAAGAATAGAAGGAAAGTTAATTGAGCAAGTGGATGAGTTTGTGTATTTGGGATGTGTATTTAGCAGGGGGAACGACGAGTAAATGCAGGGAATAGAGTCAATGGGGTACTACACTCTATTGTGAAGAACCAGAATGTATCAAAAAAGGCACGTATGGTAATTCATAATGCTGTGTTAGTCCCTACTTTATTATGGTAGTGAAAGCTGGGTATGGCAGAAGAAGCACGAAAGTAGAATAAATGCTGTAGAAATGCGGTCTTTAAGGAGTATGCTAGGGTTCAATCTGAATGACAGGATGAAAAATTGCATGATAAGAGATAAATGTGGTATGCAAGATGATGTTGTGACCAGGATTAAGAAAGGAATGCTTCGGTGGTTTGGTCATATAGAAAGAATGAATGAGGAAAGAGTGACAAAACAAATTTATATGGCAGATGTGAACGGCAGAGTCGGGAAGGGACGCCCTAGAAAAAAGTTTATCGACCAAATTGGCGATATTTTGAAAATGGGCCACGTTAAAAGTATCCTTAACCGACGAGCATGTATGCGTAGATATATGGATGTAAAGGAGGCGAAAGAGGTATGTCAGGATCGTGTCAAATGGAAGTCCGTGGTGTCTGCCTACCCCTCTGGGTGACAGGCGTGAGTGTTTATGCTTATGCTATGCTTCTATTGTTTCTACTGTAACAATGAAAATATGCATAGTACAACTCTGGGAGAGGCCGCTGATTCCTAACATACAAACTCGTCTAGTTTAAGAGTCAGAGTCTTTTGATAATAAAGAATTATTATATTATTATTATAAATAGTGATAATGCAGAGCCTCCTTACTATTAAAGTGGTCTTTATGGGCTGAGGATGTAAATGAGGAATCTCTCTATTCGTACTTTAGGACCATGGCGGTAGTCAAAATTACTCTGACGAATATAATTTTAGGACATAATATGTTACTCAAACCCTTGAGTAGGTCAATTTTATTTATGAAGCACATACATACATGTACAGATTTTAAATTGCATCATTTCTTCCGGTAGCTCATGAATTTATGATGTAGTTTATCCAAATAATTTGAAGTGGGCAATATTGTTGGAACGTACGGTGTCAAAGTACGGTATAAAAATTTCCTATAAATTTTTAAAATAAGAGAAGATCTTATTAAATAATGCACTTAACACCACGTAGTAGATTGGTAGAGCTGCAGCGATTTTAGTAGTATAGTTGTAGCACGAATGGATCTCTCACAGAATACAAGCGTAACATTGCAGCTTAATGCTTCAGTGTTTTATACGATGAGATTCTTAGCACCCCCTGCTCCGCCGTTACCGTGGTCGCTACCGTAGCCAGTAAAAGAGGGGCCGCCGGGGACAGGGGCCGTTTTTATATGCCGTCATGATAAATATTTCCAATACATTTTTAAAATAAGAGAAGAGCTTATTAAAATTACGCACTTAACAGCACGTGGTAGGTTGGTAGAGCCATACTGCAGCTATATTAGTAGTTGAGTGGTAGCACAAATATGTCTCTCACAGAAAAATGCTAATTGTGTATCGTATGGTGAGTGTAGAGAACCGGAGATCCTTTTTACTCGATATGAGGCATTTAATCTTATTCTACACGAGCGACACCGCATCTGCATTATAATTTCATAATGGAAACTGAAATATGAGATGTATAACAGCAATTTCCTGATACAAATCAAAACACTCTGGATACCATCGCCAGGTTTTACATACGTTCTTATGTAATTTGTATTTGTTAACCGCTTTCACGATACAGGAAGAAAGTGTTACAAGGGGGTAACATTAAATAAAATGTCTTAGAATAATACTATATTGGTATTACAATCTCGCTCTTACGGCTAATAAACGATTTGATTGATATTGAAAAGAACAGAATCATTTATATTCATTATAAATTACAAGATTACTTATTGAAGGTCATCTAAACTTTGCCTCTGGTTCGGAGAAAACGTTTGTACTGGGAACACCCATAGATATCTCCGATCTGGAAGAACTACTCCTATCAATAAATACTGTTTGCGTTCCTTTATATAAACATGATGTAATGATTTAGAACGTAAGTAAGAGCGCTATGTTATTTTACTACATAATTAATTTCTTGATTGATGTCTCATGATTAACACAATCGAAAGCCTTGGTAAAAGCACAAAGTTTTCTTAAAGCATCATCAGAGTTCCTCCATGCGCAGAAAATATGTTTCAAAACACTTATCTAATTGCCTCTAATTGTACATTCACAGTACGCAAGCAAACTGGGTTCGATCCCACCGGTGGTTAAGGAAAAAATAGCGTAGCGTAGGGAAACCTGCATGTCTGAGAAATAATAAAAGAAAAATGTTATTGCAAAGATGTGAGGTTCGCAAACACGGATTGGGGCAACGCGGCTAACACTCAAAAGAGGCCAGTGCCGAGCAGTGGACTGCATATAGTCTGTAATTTTAAATTTAACTTTGTATTCATACAGAAGCTAGCTTTATGATAAATCATATTACCTATGTTAATTTCGAGTCTGTTACATTTATAGATTACAGGAATAAAATTTGGCGTGACCCTTTTACTTTAATAATGATTGTCAATCCCTCATTAATAGAGACACTTTGATGACAGTTCCAGTTTGTTTCATATTTCGACTATTCAAACTTACTTGATATATCGCATTTAAGCACCATATTTTAGGTAACCATCATTACTGCCTCATTAACCTAGTGGTTCTTTATGCGATTACCGATCGTATTGTCTCTGGAACCTATCCCGGTTCGGGGGCAATTAGTTAAGTAAGTAAGGTAATAGTTAATTATAGAATTTTCCTAATAAGAAATTCTCAGTAATGGCTCATAGTTGGGAAGTTGGTAGTGTGTTAACCTGTGTTTTAAAAGCATGTTAATAAGCTTTTGGTCAAAACGTTGCTACTACGACTTAACCCCTTATTATACAATTTATGGGAGGGCCTATGACCAGTGATCGACTAAACTCGTTGGTACCAATGAAATTTTTGTTTGAAATACTGAGTGCTCATTTACCACGTGCTCAGCTAACCTTTTTACTTATTTACTTTTACTTAGAAGATAATGAAGAAACATGCATGTTTAAAAAAACATGTTGAAGACAATTGCAACACGTGTATTAATTATGCGTGGGTTTTTTTTTTTAATAAAACCGTAGTGACTAATGAACTTACATCATTTACCTTTATTATTATATGTTACTAATAGTTCGCGTAGTGTATATATTCTTTGCTAATAGTAAAGACTGGCCTTACATAATAAATCAACCAATGGTAACTTGCAACCAAATTCAAATAAAGATTTGTAGTGTTTGTAGCCTACATATTATGTGTTGTCCCCTTTGAGGACTAAGATGCAATACCTCACAGCCTGTAATTATACTGACTTTCTTTACCCTTCAGACCGAGAATTGCTTCCTAACCCCCTTATAAATAAAAGGAGATCTGTGCATATGAAATTTGTAATATAGGCTGTAAATTTACGTTGTTTTTTATTTTTATAGGATAGGGTAGCAAACGAGCACAAAGTCCACCTGATGGTAAGTAGTTTCTGTGGCCCATAGACATCTACATCTATCCTCGATTATGAATCAAAATATGATCCTTCCCAGGTCGAGCATATAATTGCAGCATGGCTATACCACGTGTAAAACCACGTATGTACCACGTGTGTGTTTTATTACACGCTTCCCATATTGGAACTCTTATACTTCTTTGGAATTTATGTTTACTTACAGAAAACGATCAGCAGAAAAATGAACGTAAATAAAGTAACACAATAAAATTGTTTGCTCTTTCAAACTTATTCAATGTCGATACTTTGGAAAAGCAATAATTCGCGCCTACACTAAGAAAAACTACGTAAGGAGACACTTTTATCGACAACTCGGTCCAAATAATATTTAGATTTGAATTTTGTCGCGAAAGGGAAAGCAAAGTTATAATTTTGTATAGTTATAATGTTGTCCCGTTTTATAAAATTGATTGAAAATGTTAGTTTAAAGTCGATAAAAAGTCTTCTGAAAGCGGGTGGAAAACCGGTACTTGAAATCCTTCGGAAGCTCTTTAATTCCGTCCTCCATGGTGGCACCACTCCGGAGACGTGGAGGAGAAGTGCGGTGGTCTTGTTCTTCAAGAAAGGTGACAACGCCCTCTTGAAGAACTACAGACCGATATCCCTTCTGAGCCGCGTCTACGTGCTGTTTTCGAGAGTCATTACGAATCGTCTCGAACGCAGACTCGACGACTTCCAGCCTCTTTCCGAACAAGCCGGTTTCCGAAAAGGCTTTAGTACCATAGACCACATACATACCCTTCGGCAAATTGTACAGAAGTCCGAAGAATACAATCTGCCACTTTGTCTGGCGTATGTGGACTATGAGAAAGCCTTTGATTCCGTCGAAATTCGGGCGGTGCTAGAGTCTCTTCAGCGGTGCCAAGTTGACTGTCAGTATATCGAATATGCTGAAGTGTTTGTACAGTAGTGCCACGATGGCTATCCGAGTAGAGAACCAGAGTACGAAACCTATCCAACTGCAGGGAGGTGTAAGACAGGGTGACGTTATTTCCCCGAAAGTCTTCACCGCTGCATTGGAAGACGTTTTCAAGCTACTGGACTGGAAAGGATACGGTATTAACATCAATGGAGAGTACATCACTCACCTTCGATTTGCCGACGATATAGTCCTTATGGCAGAATCGCTGGAGGACTTAAGCACTATGCTCAATGACCTCAATAGTGCCTTCCAACGGATAGGTCTTAAGATGAACATGGACAAAACAAAGATCATGTTTAATGTCCATGTCACACCTATGCTGGTAGTTGTTGGGAGCACTAAGCTCGAAGTTGTTGACGAGTACGTTTACCTGGGACAAATAGTCCGGTTAGGTAAGTCCAAATTCGACCGAGAGGTCAATCGACGGATTCAACTCGGCTGGGCAGCGTTCGGGAAATTACGACACATCTTCTCGTCAAGTATACCTCAAAACCTGAAAACTAAGTTGTACAACCAGTGCGTGTTGCCAGTAATGACATATGGAACTGAGACGTGGTCCTTCACTGCTCGCTGTATGAGGACGCTCAAAGTCGCTCAGCGAGCTATGGAGAGGGCTATGCTCGGGGTTTCTCTGCATGATAAACTTAGAAATGAGGATATCCACACTAGAACCAGAGTGACCGGCATAGCCCAACGGATTAGTAAGCTGAAGTGGCAATGGGCCGGCCATATAGCTCGAAGAACCGACAACCGTTGGGGAAAAAAGGTTCTCGAGTGGCAGCCTCGTACCGGTAGATGAAGTGTAGGGCGACCCCCCACTAGATGGAGTGGCGACCTGGTATGACTTGCAGGAAGTCGATGGATGCAGGTGGATCAGGACCGTGCTTTGTGGCATACCTTGGGGGAGGCCTATGTTCAACAGTGGACTTGTAAAGGGCTGTAACGATGATGATGATGATGATGAAAAAAGTGTCTGTTTTATAATAAAAAAATATTAATATTTGCTTAATATGTAGCAGCGTGAGAGAAATAAGCTAGAAAATTCTTGTGTTTCTCGATAGATGGTTGTTTTACACCTTGTTTGCCACCTCGACTTCCTAACATTGAGAAGTGTTTGAGTATTTGACCGTAAATCTTTTTGTAAAAAAACGGTTCGTGTAGTCTAGTTTATCTACCACATAATGGTTTCAGAAAATACGACAAACATTTACGGCAATGAAGTTTTGATTTTTTTTTTTGTTAAAAAAAAAAAATATATATATATGAAGGGTTATTAAAATATTTATATTTTTTTTGTCCGACAAAAATAACTGAAAAAAAGGAGGGTAAAAAATAAAAAAAAAAAAAAAAAAGTAAAAAAAAGAGTATAAATAAAAAAAAAATTCTTCACAAAAAACGCCACGCAGAAAACCACAAAAAAGGCATGCACAAAAACACCCCGCACCCCAAAAAAGGTGCACTATCTCTTCCCTCACTCTCATATTCCGTTGAGACGGTAATCCGACACGACCGGAGAGAGATTGGGATCATAGTATTTTTCCGGATTTAATGCCTTCCGAAGCAATGTGGTGCAACACCGCTATGTTCCTAAAACCGGGCTGCTACTGCGAATTTCTTTGAGAGAAAAACCTAATAACTGATTTTGGCCTGACCCGGGATTCGAACCTAAGTATCTCTTGATTATCTCTGTTCACGACCACTAGATCAACGAGTCATTATATTTAATAAAAATTAGTCAGCCTCATTAAAGCCGAAACAGATAAAACAAAGTATCTGGACCAAAATGCGTGTTTTAAACTAATTGGAATTATTCTGAAATTGTTCTGTGAATTGATTGATTGTGGTAAGTCTTTAGGATCATCTAAGGTGATTGTTTTGCCAATGCCTCGAACTCTTATGTAGAAGGCGGGCTTCTCGATAAATCCCGCATCGTCCCCCCGTTTTTCTCTTTCCCTCTAATTCACATCTGTTTGTTCTCCTTTACCAAACAAAATTACATAAAATTAAAAGATAATCTCCATTTTCAAAAGTAAAGCAACTATAAAATTTAGTTCAGTTAATAGAAATTTTGCATAAAATTTAAATTTTAATAATGCAATCTACTTTAAACAAAGCCTAGTCCATAACAAAGAAAATGGAATAGATAAGTATTTAGATAGATATTCTTACAGCCTGTAATACGAGTATTATTTTTTAATGAAATAGCCTGTAATATTAGCTAATCGTGGGAACAAAATGAACAAAAAGACCGACATTTTGATTTAAACTCTCCTTTAATGGAACTCTCTGCAGTTTTGGAAGAGGGTCTTTGATTATGACTAAAAGATATTTCACAAGGAGATTTATTTTACAGTAAATCTTTATGTACTCGAATATTCTTGGTGCGAATATTCTGTTTGTGATCGTGTAAACTTATAAACGACTTTACCGATCTAGGTCATATTCATAAAATATTTATAACAAGACGATAGATCATAACTTTACTTAACTCCGATAAGTGACACTGTAGTCAAGTAATTATTAAATTCTATATTTAGGACCAAAAAAACTAATAACAATAACAGGAATATTATGTTGTAAAAGTCAGTTATTGAGTTTTTCCGTCAAAGAATTCTCAGTAGCTGCCCGGATTCAGAAAGTTGGTGGTGTTTTAACCACTTGCCTCAGTAAGCACGTAAATTTTTTGGTCCTGCGCCTGATTCCTCTCCATTTGTGTCGGTTTACCTTCCCATCGGTCTATGAGAGTGAGGGAGCAGAGAGTGTGCACCTGCGCTTGCGCGTACACTTGGTCACTATAATCTTGCCCTGCTCTGATGCTGAGGTTGTAGCGAATGGGTCGGCTCGACCGGGGAAGGACCACGCTCTCACAGAATACCAGCGTAAAATAGCAGCTTAATGCTGCTGTGTTTCCGAGATCCTGAGACTTTTACTTTTATTCTTATCATTAATATGAGTTTTATTAGTCCTAAATATAGAATTTAATAATTACTTGACTACGGTGTCACTTATCGGATTTAAGTATAGTTATGATGTATCGTCTTGTTATAAATATTTTATGAATAAGACCTCGATCGATAAAGTCGTTTATAAGTTACACGATCACCAACAGAATATTCGCACCAAGAATATTCGGGTTCATAAAGATTTACTGTAATATAAATATCTTTTAGGAGTAATCAAAGACCCTCTTCCAAAACTGCAGAGAGTTCCATTAAAGGAGAGTTTATATCAAAATGTCGGCCTTTTTTTTTCATTTTGTTCCCACGATTAGCTAGGAAAATAAACGGTCACCACCGACAGAACCCATTATGCTGAAGGAAGGGTTAAAATAGTACCGGAATCACCCTTGTCTTGGGTAAGTACCGTTGACGACTGGCTTCACCCCCCTTTCCCTGCCACGCATCCATCGGCATGGTACGGCTGACACCTTTATTGGTGTTCAGAAAGAAAGAAAAGGTGTAGAACAAGACGAAGAGAACCGTCTGAGAGTTTCTGTTCTGTTTTTTATTGAACTATACTAAATAACAGGTGGCAACCACATGAAGAAAGAACTCCTCAGACCCTTCCTGTGGATTTTCACGTTCTGCGCTACCGCCCAGAACAATTCACCAGACTACTCGCCGAGCAGGAGAGAAGAATATATATTTATCTAGTCCTACTAATAAAGAAGAAGTAAGAATTAGGAGTAGATTAAACCTACCCAAAAAGATTTACTTTAAAATAAATTTGTTTTATTACGTATAAACATTATTATACGTAATAAAGGGAATATACGCAGTAAAGCCAAGCTGCAGTGGTTATATTGTGGTTGTAGCACGAATGGGTTGGCTCGACCAGGCTCTCACAGAATATCAGCGTGAAATTGCAGTTTAATGCTGCTGTGTTTCGTATGGTAAATGTGTTTAAATAACCTTTACATTAAAAGTTTGAACATTTGATTGATTTTCTTCAGAAGCACAAAAACCTTTTGTGTCCTACATTTTGGTGAGGGTTTTCTCTATCTGACGATCTTGTCGAAGGTTTGTAACATCTAAGAAAGTTATTTCGATTGCAGATCCTCCAGCCAAATGGCAAATCGTCTCGAGCTGATAAAGAACAAGAAGGAACTAAAGTACCTGTGCTCATACGTCCCGTTACACGTCACGTAATTGGAGAATTTTGAGATGTAAAAACGTGGTAGAGCCACGATTCAACTATATTATGTTTGTAGCATCAATGGGTGGAGTCAACCGAGGTAGGACCACGCTTTTACAGAGTACCAATGTAAAATATCTGCTGTGTTTCGTAATTATAATTTATATAATTAAACAATTTTATTGAAGTGGAATTGAATTTTATTACCATGAAATTTAATGGCAAGAGCATTATCAACCTCTTCAATTGAATTAAGTAGACATAAAAGATATTTCTTTTACTTCACAAAAAGTCTAAATAAAATGAATTAAATTCGCATCTACGATTTTTTTACTTTTCGCCGATACCACAAAGTTCGAAAACAAAATCCTTGAATCAATGTACTCTTCTATGATGCTGAAACGTGGTGACTTACCATACGGCTACTTTATAAGTAAAAAATCGCTCGGCGAGCAATAAAAGCTAGGGGTTCCGCTAGTGGAAAAAAATCAAAGTGAATACATCTTGGCAAACTGTTATAATAACAAATTTATTTACTGTGGTCTGGTCACATTGGTCGCAGAAATCACAATTGTTGGAGTAGACCTGTCATGGCATGGAGACCGCAGCCGGGCTAATGTACAGTGACTGGTAGCAACTAGATACAAGTAGTCAAAGACCGGAGTAAGTGGCTCGCCTTAGGCGTATCTGCAGCAGTCGACTGCCGTAGGTTGGTGATGATACGACGTTACAATATCAACTATAAAAACAGTTTTTCTCACTACTTACTTAGGTACACAATAACATACAAATGCTTGTTACGTATGTGAATTGAACCCACGGCCCGCAGCGATGCGACCAAATCCATAACCACTGCGCTACAGAGTCGTCATACCCCGTATCCAATCCACAAATAAATATTAAAATACGAGGTGTATTTCAAAAACATCGTTTTATTTTATATAACGAATCAGAAGCTATCGCATTTCGCGTAAGCCCTTTTAATTAAATTTCACCCAGCAAATGGAAACTTACAACTTTAAACACAAACAAGAGCAATCACTTTAAAAAGTTCATATTGTTTAATGAATTTAAATTTTCTGCAACTTTAAAACTGTAATCACAGTAAGGGATTATTAGTATTTGCCTTAAATTTCATATAATACTGAGGGTGCAGGTTATATCATCATCACCATCGAAATTATGAATAGAAATTTTAAGTGCTGATCTTCCGAAAGCTTGACGATGAAGTTAAAGATCAAACAGCTAATATTCCTCGTGATGATAAGAGGTTACTGCAGCCCATGGATACCTAAAATCCACTTCAAACAAAGAAATCTCCAATTGCGTTGACACCTCTGATGATTATCGTAGGAATAAAGGACTGACGTAAGCATAAGCGCACACATAAGCGCTTGGGTGATTTTCAGAAAAACAATGTATGTACTATACACAATAATTAAAAAGCGCATAATAAAGTTTTTATATAAAAAGGTAAATTCTAAAAAAGACTTGTACATTGACTGTTTGACAAAATCAAAATTATATGTATCACTGACCTTTATATATACAAGTGTATATATAGAGGTCAGTGATATGAATAAAATATTTTAAAATAAGCGCCTTGTGAACTTGAGATACCGTCATCATCGGCTGTCAGTGAGCTTAAACTATTGTCGAAATCTTTTTCAAACTCATACTACAATGCCATACATAAACATATAGTGGGGAAGTTTTGGAAAAATTATTATAAAGAATAATTTTCTATTACTTGACACTGGCAAAATGACAATCGTATGAGTCAGTTACTAAAGAAAGAAAATGGAAAAAGATATGTAGTCATTAATGTTGGGCTCGTGAAATATTATTGTAAAGCTTGCTAATCTTCGCTAACGTTTCACACCCTCAGTAGATAGTAATAATATTCTCTGGTTTTACATTAATAATATTAGAATCGGATTTATTTTTGGCCTTTGCAGCCGTTACTGCGTTAATGGCTGTTTGATCGTGAATGTTAGCCGCATATTGCCATATTAGGACGAGAAATATATTATAATTTTTATTCATTCAAATATTTGTAAATCTTTTTAGTTTAATTATAAGTATTATTTAATATTAATTTTCAGTGTAATTAATGAACATCATAATACCGTGTATCGGCGGTATAAGTATATGCACGAACCCATATCGTTCTTTGGGCATCAGAGGGCAAAATCAGAACAAATGAAGAAGGAACGTCTTCATAATTACAACTTAATCTGGATCCCTGCCTATTCACCTGCCAAGCATGGTAACTATTAAAAATATTTCCCTGATTCAATTTGTGTGGTGGCCCATGTTCAGCAGTAGACTCTGATAGTGTTAAAGATGTGGGAGATAATTGAAACACAATTCTGTGGAGATATTTAGCACGATTTATTTGTCCCATTTTACTACTAAAGAACATTTCTTTTATGCGAATTAGCTGACCTAATAATATTGTATAAACCTTTATTCTTATTGGCTGAGTATACTTAAATAATGATTACGCTTACATTATTTTTACGCTAATACTAAATATATATATATATATATATATATATATATATATATATATATATATGTATATATATATATATATCCATAAACATAAACACTCACGCCTGTCACCCAGAGGGGTAGGCAGAGACTACAGATTTCCATTTGACACGATCCTGACACACCTCTCTCGCCTCCTTCACATCCATACACCTCCGCATACATGCTCGTCGGTTAAGGGTATTCCTAATTTGGCCCGTTTCCAATAAATCGCCAATTTGGTCGATAAATTTTCGCCTAGGACGTCCCTTTCCGACTCTGCCATTCACTTCTGCAACATAAATTTTCTTTGTCACTCTTTCCTCATTCATTCTTTCCAAATGACCAAACCACCGAAGCATTCCTTTCTTAATCCTGGTCACAACATCATCTTGCAAACCACACTCTTCTCTTATTACCAATTTCTTACCCTGCCAATCCCTACATATTACAATTTCTTACCCTGTCATTCAGATTCAGCCCTAACATACTCCTTAACGACCGCATTTCTACTGCGTTTATTCTACTCTCGTGCTTCTTCTGCCACACCCAACTTTCACTACCATACGTTAAAGTAGGGACCAACACAGCATTGTGAATTGCCATACGTGCCTTTTTCGACACATTTTGCCTCTTCACAATAGAGTGCAAGGCCCCATTTACTCTATTTCCCGCATTCACTCGTCGTTCTATATCCTTATCATATCTCCCATCCCTGCTAAATACGCAGCCCAAATATACAAACTCATCTACTTGCTCGATCAACTCCCCTTCTATTCTTATTTCACAAATCGTTTTACTTTCTTCTCTTTCAAAAACCATAACCTTCGTCTTACTTGCGTTCACTTTCATACCCCTTTCTTTTAATGATCCGTTCATTAATGTAACCATCATTTGCAACTCGGCCGCCGACGACGCAAGAATGACTTGATCATCGGCGTACAAAAGGCATTTGACGGTTAACTCACCCATTCTTAATCCGCATTCTTCAACTTTCAAACAAACAGTTCCATATTTTAGTTGAACAGCCACGGGGAAGCCACACAGCCCTGTCTGACATCTTTATGGATGTCGAACCAGTCCGAGTAGACCCCGTTGATCCTAACACAAGCACTAGAGTCCCTATAAAGAGACTCCAATGCCTGTATCAAGCCAGCGCTCAACCCAAATGAGTTCAGTGTTTGCCATAGCAAATCCCTATCCACTCTGTCATAGGCCCTTTCCAAGTCCATGAACGCACAAAAAACCTTTTGGTTTTTGGCCAGAAACTTCTCCGCGATCATGCGCATGGAAAAGACTTGATCTGTACATCCCATTCCCTTTCTAAATCCCGCTTGCACATCCCAAATTTTTCCATCAGTTTCTTTCATGACCCTTTCAATCAGTACCTTAGCGTACAGTTTTCCCACAATGCTAAGAAGGCTGATACCACGGTAGTTTTTACAGTCCTATAAAAAAAAAAAATATATATATATATATAAATATATATGTATATATAAAAAAAAAATTCTCAATATGTACATATATTTCAACATTACCACCACATATAACAACCACCTTTAATTAGATTTTTCTTATAATTTTTTATTAAATACAATACTAAACATTTTACAGGTGGATTTGGCAGGTGGTGGTGGTTAGACAACTAGCCGCACACAAAAATACTTAAGGTATTGTCATTGATTTCAAGGCAGACTTTAATATGTGGTAGAGTCACACTGAATGTGTCGACTTGACCATGGCAGGACCACGTCCTCACATAAAACAAGCGTTTTAAACGTTAGCAGCTTTATTGTGCTATGTTTCGTACGGTGAGTATAGAAAATGGGCTCTCCGTTCTTCTTATTGGAACCGAAGCATTCCCTTTTAGTCCTCAAGCATGACAACCGCATCAGTACTTTGATTCTTAATTGTGAAATATTGTTAATGTCTATAAGCTACAGCATCCACTTACCATCAGGTTGCCTTCGTTATTATATTTAAAAAAAAATATTTGGAGCTAATTTTTCACACGTAGAGTCGATTGTCGTTAAAGATAAGAATAATTATAACGCTGTTTGCTAGAAAATTCCAACAGCATAGGCTATAAGTAATGAACGGATGCGGCATTTTCGAATAAGCGTCGTTTTTAGGTAAACTTTACATTTGGAAAACTTTTATGCTGTTAATTTTTTGTTATTGCTGTAGTATACATTTAACTGCCTCGTTGGTCTAGTGGTTGTGGTAGTGCGATTGCTGATCATGAGGTCCTGGTTTCGAATCCCGGGTCGGGCCAAAAAATCAATTATTGAGTTTTTCTGTCAAAAAATTCTCAGTAGCTGCGCGGAGTCAGGAAGTTGGCGGTGTCTTACCCCCGTGCCTCGGAAAGCACGTAAAGCCGTTGGTCCTGCGCCTGATCTGTCTTCGATTGTGTCGGTTTACCGTCTCATCGGATTACGAGAGTGAGGGAATAGAGAGTGCACCTGTGCTTGCGCATACACTTGGGCACTATAATCCTGCCCTGCGCCGATGGCTATCCTCTGTTGAGGCAGACCGCCGCGACCGAAATTCGGTCTGGAAGACATTATTATTATTATTAAAATTGTGGGGTATCTATATAGTTTTCTCATCTGGTTGGGTTCTATAAATATATAATTATAAATGAAAATGAAAAGATAAATATACATAAATATCAATTGCATAAAATAAATATAAAAGTACATAAATAAGTAAAACCCCAACCAGATGGAGGCCCTCGGCAGGGGAGACCAAACGGCCAAGGGTTAGCGGGAAAGGGAAATAAACCGGCGGACGATGCGGGCGGTATCGAGGAGCACCGCCTTCTGCATTTCAGCCCGGAGCGGTCCGCCACGTAATCCCAGCCGCCTCAGATGACCCGAGAGGCTGACTGGGATTAGCCCATTTGCAGAGACGACTACAGGAATAATTTCGGCCGGCAGACCACCCCACATGTCAGTCACCTCGTGAGCCAGGTCCAGATATTTTGTTGCTTGTCTGTTTCGGCTTTCACGAGGTTCTCGTTATACGGAATGGTAATGTCGACCAAAAATATCCTTGACTGTGCCCGGTCCATCAGCACAATATCAGGCTTATTCGCAAGAATAGTCCTGTCTGTGATGATGGCCCGGTCCCAATAGAGCCTGGCGCGATCATTTTCGAGCACGGCTTCCGGCAAGTACTTGTAATACGGCAATTTCCGTCCACGAGACCGTATTTCAGAGCGAGCTCCTGGTGTAGAATTCTGGCTACTAGGTTGTGCCTGTGCAAGTACTCAGAGTTAGAAAGCGCCGAACAACCGGAGATGAGATGCCTAAGTGACTCACCAGGATGGCGACAAGCTCGACAGACGTCGACGGTGCCATCCTTTAGGATGTATCTCCGATAGTTGTTGGTCTTAATAACCTGATCCTGTATTGCACAGACAAAACCCTCGGTTTCCCCGAAGAGGATCACCAAAGCGTAGCCAGTGGAGGGAGGCGACTGTGTCTACGAAGGGCTCATGTAGAACCCTGTAGTACCTCCCGCGGAGCTCCTTCTCCTTCCATACGGTCTCCCGGTCGGAAATGCTTAGTACTGCCGGGTCCTGCCATTGCTCGTTGGCTAAGGATAGAGGGATCGAAGAAATGACGTCATTATAGAATGGATCATCCGATCTCACCAGCAAGTAATCACAGAGGCTGCACACTTCGCGATTATGCATGGTGAGCGCGCTCAATAAGCCACGACCACCATGCTTCCGCGGTAAGTACAGCCTCATTACCGACGATCTTGGATGATGCATCCTATGGGACGTAATGGTAGTGCGGACTTTTCTATCCAGGGCGTTAAGTTCGGTCTGAGTCCACCTGAGTATGCCAAAGGTATACGTGAGGACAGGCATGACCCAGCCGTTATATGCGTGTGCCCTATTCACACCGGACAAAAGGCTGTTAAGCACTTTGGTCAAGCGTGCATAAAACACGTCGCAAACTGACTGTTTCATACCAGCCTCATCGATACAGAATCACTCCCCCCAGTAAAGTACTGAGAGGGTTCAAAGAGAGACAGAACCAATACCAGACAATCGCCCTGGAATATACCCCTTCTTATCCTTATGCGGTTCTCCGCAGCCATCATCCGCTCGCCCAGATGACAAATGATCATACTCCACTGCCCCATACACCGCTCGAGGAAGTCTCTAACTGTACAGTCAATCTTGTACAGCTCGAGGACTCTCTTTAGCCATGTATGGGGCACCGAGTCAAATGCCTTTCTGTAGTCTATCCTGGCGGCGGAGAAGTTCCGACGGTTGCGTTTCACCACTTTGCCAATGACCGCGTCAATGAGGAGTGGTTCCTCGGTTTCACGACCACCGCCCCGACATCCATTTTGAGCGCGCGACATCACCTTAGTCCAGTCTGATTCTCGCGCTCAAAATGGATGTTAGTGTCTTGTATATGGTCGGCAGACACGTGATGGGGCGGTAATCGCTCGGGTCTGTGGTACCCTGGTCTTTAGGAACCAAATGAGTGATCCCAGTAGTGAAGAGGCTCGGGAGCGACTTCTGGTTGAGAGCCTCTTGGAAACTGTCGGGCGAGCACAGTGTGACACACCACGAACCCCTTCAGCCAGTAGTGATGCAGCCCGTCGAGCCCCGGACTTTTCCAGTTCGGGGCCCTACGGACCGCCTCAGCTACGTCATCCGGCGTTATATGACGGGGTCCATGGGCGTTAATACTCGCACACTGACTCGCCACAACTTCCGTCCAAGGGCTGTCGCTGTGGTTTACGGGCTCTGACTACAGGCCGCGCCAGAATGCTACAGTGTCGGCCTGATTCAGTGCTGGGCCCGTTCCACTTACCATTGGTAGCTCCAATGATTCATAGAGCCTCTTCTGATCACTCTGGAAGAGACGATTCTGGTTAAACCGTGTCGACCTCTCGGTATATCGCCGAATCCGCTTTCCCCAAGCAGCGATTCTCTGCTTCAGTCATCTATGCGCTCCGTCAGTTTTTGCGTTATATCCGGCTGGGACAAACTGACATTTGTCCCAGCAAACGCCATCCTGACGGTGCGCACAATCCTTGGCCTGTTGTTGCCTGACCTGAAGCATATCAGTCTGCCGATGAGGGCTCTAGCCTTTGCGATACGTTCTTCAATTCTTCTTCTCCATGCTTGGATAGCGCTACTATGTCTAGTAGCGCGTCCAGCCGTGGAAACTTTGGCGCCTATAATACGGCACATTGCCAGCGCGGCGCCAAAAAGAATTGAGTCCGTCTCGCAAAGGTCCCGGCTGGCTTCCAAATAGGTCACCAGCATTGGGTTCAGAGCCCTCACGACAGCCCGATTCCGCTTGCGTACGAGGCGTACTGCGCGTTTCCACAATCGCCTCTTCCAATGTACTCCTCATATGCTCTAATTCCAGTTCCTGGGCGACTGTTCCATCATCGTTTGAATCAACCACAACTGGGGTATTCACGGCGGCATCCACGTTTGCGGGTTGCTCTACCATTTGTGGCGCCGCTTCCTCAGCCGTAGCATTCTCATCCGACGAGGGAACAGCCTCACGTCGTAGCCCTTCGAGTTCGGCGTCATCAAATATATTTGAGCCCAAGATGTACCGAACTCGGTCTGCCAGGTTTTGCTCTGTGACGGTTAAAGATGGCTCCAGCTCAGCAAAAAGACGATGCATCCTAGCCCGATACGCCAAACATCCAGTTTCTTCCCCTTTTGCCCTAAAGTACGCCCGCAATGCGTTTTTTGCTTGTGACCAACGCATGCGACGTGCTCTACCAGCGGCATATTATTATTATTATTATTATTATACATTTATCTTTTTTATTTATATTTTTGCAATATATTTACACCCTTTTATAATAGGGAGGGAATGCCAAAAGACAAAAGCTCGCAATTTTTTTTAATCAATGTGATAACAATAAACAACAAAACATAACTGCATCATTTATGATTATCTCACTGCTAACATGTGTTCTTGGAATCTCTCAATGTGTTCGTATTTGAGCCTAACCTTTTATGTCTAAATGAGTAGATATTAAGAACAAATAGGAAATAATTGTGACCAGAAAAACTATTAATCAAGCGCGCTTACATCTTTTTTTTTAAACAATATTATATCTTCCGCTTTATGATTTCTTAGTACATGGTAGTAAAATTATAATATGGCAGAAGCTGCAACTAGTCTGTGGAAAACTTGCCTGTATAGCGTGGTGTGACTGCCTCGTTGGTCAAGTGGTCGCAAACGCGACTGGTGATTACGAGGTCCTGGGTCCAAATCCCGGGTCAGACTAAAATCAGTTATTGGATTTTTCTGTAAGAAATTCTCAGTAATAGCTCGGAGTCAGGAAATTGGCTGTGTTTTTCCCCCGTGCAGTTCAAGCTATTGGTCCCGCACCTAATCTCTCTTCATCCATTCCATCGAACTATAAGATTGAGGGAGTAGAGTGCACTTGTGCTTGCGCATACATTCTGGCACTGTAATCTTGTCCCGCGTATATGGCTAGTCTTCATTGAGACCGGCCACCGTGGCTGAAATTTGGACTGGAGAATATTATTAATATTCTTGGTAAATCATTTCTTCGATGAGGCAGACCTATGTCCAACTGAGAAATAACTGAGAAAAAAATTAAATATGAAGGATAAAGAGATGCTTTTAATTTTTGTTTAGTAATAAAATAGAAATATTAATTTTACTCATAAATAAAAACAATAAATATTATTTGACATAACACTTTAATCATTTAAAAGATTCTCCTTGAATCAATGTCGTAAAATTTTACAACGTGTATTTTACACCCTTACGACGCTATTAGTCTTAAATGGAAGATCAAATAATATCTGAGCTGTTCTTGTTTAAAGTTCATCTACGTTATACATTTTCCAGGTGATCACAAAACTGCTGCACATCATTCGATATGTTTACGCCGAGGATTCCGACACTGACTGAGGTAGCATGGAGAGTGCCATGAAATTAAGGAGATACGACGAAGGGGTTCTTTTTAGCTGTAAACGAGCAAACTTGTGTCCTCTGGGGGTTAACCTGTACAAAGTTAGTCGCCCCCAATCCGAAGCTTTGTTCAGCAAAGACTTGATTTAAGACACAAGTTTGTTCCAGTACCCGGCGACGTTTTTCCGAGAATTATTGGCACGGCCGGTGTATAGAGCATCACCAGTGATGTCATCCTCATAGCAATAAATGTTACGATTTCATTAATATACAGAAGAAACAGCGACGGTAACAGCACGCAGCCATTAGGAATCATCATCATCATCATCATTACAGCCCTTCACAAGTCCATTGCTGAACGTAGGCCGCCCCCAAGGTATGCCACAAAGCATGGCCCTGAGCCACCTGCATCCATCGACTTTCTGCATGTCTTACCAGGTCGTCACTCCATCTAGTGGGGGTCGCTCTACACTTCGCCTACCGGTACGAGGCTGCCACTCGAGAACCTTACCCTTCTTCGAGCCGTCTCCATTGCCACTTCAGCTTACTAATTCGTTGGGCTATGTCGGTCACTTTGGTTCTACTGCGGATTTCCTCATTTCTAAGTTTATCACGCAGAGAAACCCCGAGCATAGCCCTCTCCATAGCTCACTGAGCGATTTGCGATGCTCGCGAAAAAGGTCGTGGGTTCGAATCCACCATTCGACTACTGGCGTAAACCACTCGTAACACAAGCAATTTAAGCTTACCACGAGTGGTTAAGAGGAATATTAGTAATGTTTATAGCATTGTTAATAATCTTTAAAAAAAGAGGCTCTATCTTCAGCATCGGACTTGTAACCGTAAAGACGGAATTGATGGCTAGTAATTAAACGCCAGCGAAGCCATCTAATCCAACGACTGTCTCTTTTATCTTTACACGGCACCGAAATGACCGATTTTTCTTCTCAAGTCTTTATATACTTCTAGTTACAAGGACAGGATATTTATATATATACTTATATATTTTCAAAAGCAAGTTAAGGTATTGTCAAAATAATCAGAGGCATAATATTTTGGCTACTAAACACAGGAATAAAGATTTTAGAGAATTCTGGCAAGAACCAAAAAAACTAAGTCAAAAGCCTAGCATCCCTGTGAGTGTTGACATTAGCGAAACACGGGATATAGCAAACATGTTCAGATGTCACTTTCAAGTTAAGTCTCTGTTAAAAAGTGCGCAGGTTGTAGATGAAGACGTCGTGGAGTCGAGGATGCCGCTAAGCTAGCTGCTCTAATAATTAAAGAAATGACGCGAGGGAAGTCTCCTGGTCACGATGGCATCTCCATCTTCATGACGCTCAGTTTAGCTTCAGACCAGGACTTTGGACTGAATGCGCAATTATGTCACTCAAGCAGACTGTTAGGTACTAGACGGATAGGAACACGCCTGTGTATGCAGCCTTTTTTGATCTCACTAAAGCATTTGACCTGTTTAGATATGATATTCTCTTTTGGTTGATCAATATTTTTAAATATTGGAATGAACACCAAACTAACCAGGTCAGATAGCTTGTTGAGCTTTCTGATGAGTACACGTTGGAATGTGGAGTGACATGGGGGCTAACGTCTCCTTCTCTCTTCAATTTGTATGTGAATCGATTGATTGTTGAGCTGAGCGACACAAGGTTCGGCTGCTCGATTGATGGTCACTGCATCAATAGTTTCAGTTATGCAGATGACATGGTGTTGCTCAGCCCATCGATCGCCGGTTTCAGAAAACTAATAGGTGTTATGTGAGAAGTACGCTTTGTCACAAGGTCTCCTGTACAATGTAAAAAAAGAGCTCTTTATCTTGAGATGTACCGCGTGTGCTTTTTTATCTTTTAAAAACGTTACCTTCACACTAATATTTTTTACTGTATCGTGGTTTGTTTGCAAATATAACTTTCACATGGACAAACATCTAGGCCCGGAAAAATTAATTGTAGGCCATACAAATACTTGTCCCGCGCGAGATTCGAACCCGCGGCCCTTAGCGCTGTAACTCGTTGCTAAGCCACTGCGCCACGGAGCCGTGCTGCTAAATGATATCGCTCAAAGTAGGGTGAAAGACTTTAAATATCTCGGCCATGTTACCAAGGATTTAAAAGACGATGCTGATATCGAGAGGTAAAGAAGAGTGATGACGGTACGCTGTAATATGTTGGCACGCAGATTCGCGCGATGTGGCTTTGGAGTAAAGATAACCCTCTTTAAAGTCTTTTGTCAAATTCTATACACCTGCAATATGTGGGTCATCTAGCATGCATCAACGCTCTCCGAGTACAGTGTAATAACGCATTCAGGATGCTGGTGGCGCTCACTCGCTGCTGCAGTGCGTCTGCGATGTTTGCGCGCACGCACATAGACGGCTACCACGCCTTCCTGCGGCGCCGCATCGCCTTGCTGATGTTCAGTACGCGGAGGAGCACCAACACCATCCCGAACGTGCTCAGCGACAAGCCTGCCTGCCCCCTTCTGCGGCACTGGGTTCAAACACAAATGCATCTGCCCGGTGCCCCAGATGGTGGCAGATACTTGAATTAAATTGTAAATTATTATTATTGTAGTAATTAATATTAAGTGGTTTTTTTATAGAATAGGGGTTACAAACGAGCACACAGGCACCTGATGGTAAATGGTTGCTATGGCCAACGCCATCTTAGGCCATACCGGGGCGTTGTGGCACACAATAATTTAGGGCCCTGTTGCAAGGTAATAAAAAGTGAAAGACAAAAACATTTTTCTGCTATGATCTTATATTTAATATAGTTAATCGGTAAAAATCAAATAATACGCATTAATGAGGATATCCACGACTTTTTCTGCCACCAGGGCGGCGCTAATTTACAATGAGGTAAAATATTTGAACAGACATTTTTAGCAAAATTTTAATGTTCCTTTCCTAAACTTTCTTTAATTCTATGTTTTATATGTTTGTATTCTTTTTATTTATTACATTAAAGTTTAGGCTTCACTTGTCTCAAAATAAGGATACTATTTGCCATAAAATCTAACTTTTGTGGTGTAAATTTATCATATTAAATAAATCATTTGCCGTTAAATCTTTTGAAGTGTTATTTTTATTAAACAGTTGAAATGATATTTTAATTAGATATATAAGTAAGGCGACTGTACAGCCCGACATAAACGTTTAATGGCGGCGAAACGCAGAACTACATAATATAATCTACCTAGGAAATCTGAAGAAGCACGAGAGTAGAATAAACGCAGTAGAAATGCGGTCGTTAAGGAGTATGTTAGGGCTGAATCTGAATGACAGGGTAAGAAATTGTGTAATAAGAGAAGAGTGTGGTTTGCAACATGATGTTGTGACCAGGATTAAGAAAGGAATGCTTCGGTGGTTTGGTCATGTGGAAAGAATGAATGAGGAAAGAGTGACAAAGAAAATTTATGTTGCAGAAGTGAATGGCAGAGTCGGAAAGGGACGTCCTAGGCGAAAATTTATCGACCAAATTGTCGATTTATTGGAAACGGGCCAAATTAGGAGCACCCTTAACCGACGAGCATGTATGCGTAGGTGTATGGATGTGAAAGAGGCGAGAGAGGTGTGTCAGGATCGTGCCAAATGGAAATCTGTAGTCTCTGCCTACCCCTCTGGGTGACAGGCGTGAGTGTTTATGTTTATGTATGTTATGAAATCTGTCAATGCCACTTTTTCTTGCGAACTCAGCAATATGTAGCTTGTCACTGCTCAGAGTTGCCATAAAGTCACTAATAACGCCCTTAGACCATTCAACCCAATGGATGAGTAATGCACCTAATGCTACGAACAAGAAACTTGTCGACGAGTAAGAACGAAGAAATACTACATAGACAGTACTGCACACCTACTCAATAAAATTTTGTGTCATTATGGCACACAAAAATCTAAATCCCCAACACATAAATTTTACGCACACATATAGATTAAATACATCAACATAGAAAAAAATATGAATGTAAGACGGACAAATTAATTGCGATGCTACCATATCGATATTTTATATCTACAGTTTCCCTAAGAAAAAGAAAAAAACTCACAAGCACTAGCAAAATACACTCAAACAATTAAAATCATCTCTTTGTAGCAAGTTTTTAGGGTTCCGTAGTAAAACAACAAGGAACGCTTATAGTTTCGCCAAGTCTGTTTGTCCGTCCGTTTGTCCACGGCTTAGTGCAGAGACTATTGGTATTCTAAAGAGCTGTAATTTGATTTGGTTAACCATGAATACCAGAAATAAAAAACTCTAAGTACCAAAAACAAAAAGTGGAGGAACTTATGTTTTAAATAATAAGCCAATCATTACAAAAAAAAATTGTTTTAACATAGACATTTATATTATTACAATATAATGCTTTTTGAAACAAAAATAAAGTATCTCAACTTATTAAATAGTACAATAAATGTAAAGGAATACAATTATAAGTAAAATTAAAAAAAATTGTTAAACTGACCTTAGTGATTGTACAACATCGTCTATTTTAAAACGGTATTCAAAGAAAAAGTTACAAGTTTACTAGAAATACTAGATTCGCTGACTGAGACATCTTTGATAGATAAAGAAAACATACAGGTCCTAGAAAAGATAGGAATTGAAAAAAGCGAAATGTTAAAGAGACAATTAATAGTAACTTAAAAGTAACATTGGAAAATTTCCTATAGCTACATATTCCTAACAAATAATTAATACTCACCAAAAGCTTATCGCTATGTACATAAAAATTTTGGAACATGTTTGCTTGCACCACGGACATTGACTAAGTGGTACAGTACCATCGATGGCTGACCAGGGTAGCTGACGGCATTGAAATTGACAGGGGAGTAACCCTGATATTAAATTTATTATAATGTCACTTAAATGGACTCCGTCTGAAATATATTTTATTTTTATTTATTTATTTATACAAAATAATATTAGGATGTATTTAATGAAACTAGTATCGCGTTTTGCCAAAATCCGATTAATTGGTATAAGAGTTTTTTAAGGATAAATACCTAATGTATATGCGTTAGCTTATTTTACTTACGAGTACACAGTACACACATGATTTTTTCTGTACACCTATAGATTTGAATATTTCAACTGTTCACCAACAACAACGACATACAAAAATTGTGTAAGTATTTTGATTATATAATAAGAAGGAGAATAATGTTAACAATAAATATTGTTATAAAATTCATTGCGAGTTTATGTAAATTGTTGAGAAATGCGAAAACGAAGCATTATGATTAAATTATGCATAAATTATTTTTTTCAACTTTGTACTCCAATAAATACGCCATATTTTCCTTTTAATTTGTATGTCATTATTACATTGTGGGAAAGGCTTCATAAAGTGCCTTTGAAAACAAATACTCGTGACACGTACGAATTTAGTTAATTTAACCTATCAAAGGAATGGGAGTAACAAAATAGAGTATTAATAAAGCAATTACAAAATAAATTGAGGCGATATTGCAGTACGTTGACGTTTTACTATTTTAAGCCTTTGTAAATCTACTTAATAAAAGTATTACACAAAAAACAAAATCATCTCACAGAATACCAGCGTTAAATAGTAGCTTGATGCTGCTGTGTTTCATATGGTGAATGTAGAAAACCGGAGACCCTTTTTACTAGAAACGAGGCACTCCATCTTAGTCCTTACGGGTGACGACGCAACTGCATTTTGATTTGCAATCGAGGATAGATGTAGATGTCTATTGGCCACAGGAACCACTTACCAACAGGTGGACTGTGTGGTAGTTTGTCACCCTATCCTATAAAAAAATCATTTTATAATAATTGAACATACAAACGGACAAGTTAAGCTCCATTCGAGCGTGCAAGACACGTGGCGTGGCAGACAAAATAATATTCTTTAATACAGTTTATATAGATATATATTCACATCTAGCGCACGCAAGCGGAGCGTGTCCGCACAGACTCGGGCCGGCACAGAACAGCATTCTCTACAAGAATGTTTTGTCTGCTTTTGGTGCGTGTCTGCGTATGTCAGTTGCAGTCGCGCGGCTAGTACGAATGTGATGAGATTGCCTGATGGCATCTGTTCATTCCGGGTGTGCGAGAAGTGAAAACTGTTATCAGTGTGATGTCTGCCACGTTAAATGCTGGGCACTAGGGTGGAGCGAAAAAATTTTTTTTTCGTAATTGTTTTGTAATACCTGTAAAAAGTTGCTCTTATAGCTTACAAATATTCTCACAAAATTTTGGTTGACATATGATATATTTGGAGGTGCCCCCAACATCATGAACTTTAGAGAAATTCACGAAATTTTGTCAAAACACACGAATGTCTAATTAACGCTAAGTCATATTGAGAGTGTCACCCTGTTGGTACAAGACATTCAATTTTGACCTTGAAATGTGTGCGGTGAGGAGCGGGGGTTGTGGGGCACGGGGGAGGTGAATACACTACTCTCGTCAAACGTCGTTCGAATGCCTTTTAGTGCACCCGCGCGCGCGATTTAATACTATTACACTTGTGAAAAGCATTGATTTTAACGACTTAAATCAAGAAGTAAGACTCATGTAAGTAGTATTTTCAATTTCCTGCTCATAGTTAATGCAATTTAGATCAAAATTGATTGAATTCATACCTATTATTTCTCTTTATTACAGTCAAATGTCGCAAGTAAAAACACGACAAAAGACATCCTGTCCTGTGTTTGGTTTACCAGAGAAGTTACCCGTAGCTCAATTACCAACTTATAATGATGTAATGAAAAATTATTTATTCATTAAATATGAATTAAAGCCTGACAAAAAAACAAAAGAGCCGACAATTCATGACATATCCGAAAGATTGGCTCAGGAAGTTTTAGAAATTTGGCGAAAAGCGTCGCTGCCAACAGTCAGTCTTAAGAGAGTATTACAACTTATTCGATCCTACCATGACAAATATAGAAGCTTAATGAAACCTTATCGAGGCCGTCAATTAAATAAAAAATATCAAGAGAAGATAAATACATTCATAACTGAGTCTCATAGATTATTTGATGTTTGCAGTTGCAAATGCAAACTTATTTCAGATTGCACTTGTTCAAAAGACAGTCGTGTTCCCAAGGAAGAAATAAAATTTTTACTCGACCAAAGGACAACAAGAAAAATGATGATAGGTGGTGTAGATTTGGTTACAACTGTAAAAAATAAGAGAAAACTAAAAAGACAAGAAAAAAGTTTATTGCGTAACAAAGAGATATTTGATCCCAACAAACCGTGTTGTTCTCGTTCGTTGCCTGATGATGATGACTTGACGATCGAAAGCACCAGTTCTAGCAATAGCGTAGCTTCTAGTCCTTATCAATCGCCAAAACACGTAGCGAGACTACCAAAAACCCCACCACCACCAAAAAAAAAGAAGTTAAATTTATCATCATTAGCCCTCGCTTGCGATCGTACTGGAGTCTCCGACAGAGCCGCTGCTATTATAGCTTCTTCTGTGTTAAAAGATGTTGGCATTATTTCAACGAAGGATCCAAGCGGTGTCATTGATCGTTCTAAGTTGCGTCGTGAAAGAACTAAAGTCAGATCATCTTTACAAGACGCAGATCGTAATAAAATCATACGCGGTATTTATTTTGATGGCAGAAAGGATAAGAGTTTAGTAAGTATTAAGATGATGGTGGAGGAAATGTATGAGGATATTTCCAAAGCCATACATTCCTCCAAAACCCACTACACGGTGTTGATGGGAGACTTCAACGCAAAACTAGGCACAAGAGAAAGCGGTGAGCTGAAGTTAGGGAAATTTGGAGTAGGGCAACGGAACCGAAGGGGGCCAGCAGCTGGCCGACTTTATGGAGAAAGAGGGACTCTTTATGATGAACTCTTTCTTCCAGAAGCGGCCCCACAGGAAGTGGACCTGGTCGAGCCCCGACGGTTCGACAAAAAATGAGATTGTTTACTTCATTATGACGACCAGACGCCAACTGTTCAGTGATGTCTCAGTGATCGCAAGGGTGAAAACTGGCAGCGATCACCGAATGGTTAGAGGCACACTGAACCTAAACGTTAAGTTGGAGAGGTCTCGTCTAATGAAGTCAACGCTCCGTCCCCCCTCGTGCTCTGATCCAAAAATCCCGAAAACTTTCAGCTCGAGTTACACAACCGCTTTCAGTGCCTACAAGATTGCAATGCAGTGGACGATATGAATGACAAGCTCGTGGAAACTGTCCATGCGGTCGGAGCTAAGTTCTGCAAGACCCGCCGCAGAAGAACACAAAAACTCTCCGATCACACTCTTAATCTCATGGCTGTTAGACGGGAGATGAGGCTGCAATCGTCAACAGATTTGACAGCATACAGGCAACTGAACAGACAGATCTCCAAATGCATGCGGCGAGACTTACGCAACTTTAATACTGCTCGTATTAAAGAAGCGATCGAGCGGAACCAGGGCTCCAAAGTCTTTGCCAGAGATCTATCTGCCAGAAAGAGCCAACTGTCAAGGCTGAAGACTGAGTGTGGCAGCATCGTTTCCGGGACACCTGAGATTTTGAGTGAGATTGAGAGGTTCTATGGGCAGCTGTACACATCATCGTTGGAGCCACACGCAAGTGTGAGTAACGATCCAAGAGCAAGTCTTATCCGACACTATTCCGATGATATCCCGGACGTCAGTCTAAGCGAGATTAGAATGGCTCTCCAGCACCTTAAAAACGGCAGGGCCCCAGGCGAGGATGGAATTACAGCGGAGCTTCTGAAAGCGGGTGGAACACCGGTACTTGAAGTCCTTCAGAAGCTCTTCAATTCCGTCCTCCATGGTGGCACTACTCCAGAGGCGTGGAGCAGAAGTGCGGTGGTCTTGTTCTTTAAGAAAGGCGACAACGCTCTCTTGAAGAACTACAGACCGATTTCCCTTCTGAGCCGCGTCTACGTGCTGTTTTCGAGAGTCATTACGAATCGTCTCGCACGCAGACTCGACGACTTCCAGCCTCCCGAACAAGCCGGTTTCCGAAAAGGCTTCAGTACCATAGACCACATACATACCCTGCGGCAGATTGTACAGAAGACTGAAGAGTACAATTTGCCACTTTGCCTGGCGTATGTGGACTATGAGAAAGCCTTTGATTCCGTCGAAATTTGGGCGGTGCTGCAGTCCCTTCAGCGGTGCCAAGTTGACTGTCGGTATATTGAAGTGCTGAAGTGTTTGTACAGTAGGGCTACGATGGCTATCCGAGTACAGAACCAGAGCTCGAAACCTATCCAACTGCAGAGAGGTGTAAGACAGGGTGACGTTATATCCCCGAAACTCTTCACCGCTGCTTTGGAAGACGTTTTCAAGCTACTGGACTGGAAAGGATACGGTATTAACATCAATGGCGAGTACATCACTCACCTTCGATTTGCCGACGATATAGTCCTTATGGCAGAATCGCTGGAGGACTTAAGCACTATGCTCAATGACCTCAATAGTGCCTCCCAACGGATAGGTCTTAAGATGAACATGGACAAAACAAAGATTATGTTTAATGTCCATGTCACACCTATGCCGGTAGTTGTTGGGAGCACTATGCTCGAAGTTGTTGACGAGTACGTTTACCTGGGACAAATAGTCCGACTAGGTAAGTCCAACTTCGACCGAGAGGTCAATCGACGGATTCAACTCGGCTGGGCAGCGTTCGGGAAATTACGACATATCTTCTCGTCAGGTATACCTCAATCTCTGAAAACTAAAGTGTACAACCAGTGCGTGTTGCCAGTGATGACTTACGGATCAGAGACGTGGTCCTTCACTGCTGGCCGTATGAGGACGCTCAAGGTCGCTCAGCGAGCTATGGAGAGGGCTATGCTCGGAGTTTCTCTGCGTGATAGACTCAGAAATGAGGATATCCGCAGTAAAACCAGATTGACCGACATAGCCCAACGGATTAGTAAGCTGAAGTGGCAATGGGCCGGCCATATAGCTCGAAGAACCGATAACCGATGGGGAAGAAAGGTTCTCGAGTGGCAGCCTCGTACCGGTAGGCGTAGTGTAGGGCGACCCCCCACTAGATGGAGTGACGACCTGGTAAGATATGCAGGAAGTCGATGGATGCAGGTGGCTCAGGACCGTGCTTTGTGGCATTACTTGGGGGAGGCCTATGTTCAGCAGTGGACTTGTGAAGGGCTGTGATGATGATGATGATGAAGTATTAAGAAGGAAGGCAAATTTTACAGAAAAAGAGTAACAGAAGACCATTATGTGATTTTATCGGAGCCAGGAAGTGATTATTTCGGGCATGTTACGTGTGAGTTGGGAACCGCTAAAGGTATTCAAAGTACAATTATACGTCACCTGAAAATGATATCGGTGGATCTGAATAAAATAGCTGTTGTTGGTTGCGATGGAACTGTCGTGAACACAGGTTCCAAAGGTGGTGTTGTTCGTTTGATGGAAGAAGAACTTAAGAAACCATTACAGTGGTTTATCTGCCAATTGCATTCAAATGAGTTACCACTGCGACAACTGTTATTACATTTGGATGGAAAAACCACAGGGCCTAAATGCTTTTCAGGTCCTATCGGCTCTGAATTACAAAAATGTGAAACAATGCCAATTGTCGAATTTACCGTCATTCCTTCAACATTACCTGAAATTCCTAGAAATGATTTGAGCACCGACCAAAAATATCTTTATGATGTGATGAACGCTATCAGCACTGGCGTCTTTACTTCCGATTTGGCTAATATCGAACCTGGACCCCTTAGCCATTCTAGATGGCTTACAACAGCAAATCGAATTCTAAGATTATATGCTACTAAAACAGACCCCCTAGAAAACTTAATGATATTAGCCACATACGTGATGAAAGTTTATGGTCCGATGTGGTTCACTATAAAGTGTAATCCATCATGCATAAATGGAGCTAAGCACCTGTGGCAAACGATTAGCCTGACTCGCTATTTGAGCGCGGATTTGAAGATAGTCATTGATAAGGTACTCATACGAAATGGATATTTCGGGCACCCAGAAAATATTCTTATTGCTATGCTTGGAGATGACAGAGAAATCATTCGAGAACTAGCATGTCAACAAATTTTGAAAGCTAGAGCAGAGAATGATCAAGGACTTCGAACGTTCAAAGTGCCTCCTTTAAATTTCGATGCTGAAGATTATACCGACCTCATTAAGTGGCAAGACTGTAAAATAACTGAGCCACCTCTGACTTACAATTTATCTGATGAATTCTTGAAAGAGATTGTCAAATGCGGTTTGAGAACATGTCAGAGTATAAAAGATTTCCCATGCCACACCCAAGCCGTAGAGCGCTGCATAAAATTGGTGACTGAAGCTTCAAGTGCAGTTTGTGGAGAAAATAAACGAGACGGTTTCATAAGGGCACGATTATTATCACGTCAGCAAATGCCAAATTTTGATACAAAAAAACAATTTAATATTTAATTACTGTGTTTCTGAACGATATCCAAATCTATCATAATTACTTAGTTTTACCTTATTTTTTTAATATATGTATTTTTTATATTTAACCAGACTTTATTTAACCGATTCCTAAGCTGTTACTCTGTTGATGGTGTCTACTACACTAACACATAGGTATATATAGAGTAGCGTAAGGAACTTTGTTCCCGCCTGGTGTGCTACGACATTCATCGCTTTTTTCAAATTTTCAATTGTGTTGGGGCACCTCAAGACATCATGATAAGTAAATAATATTTTGTATGTAGGATTTACTCAATGAAAGGCAAATTTTTATCGCTATGCAATCAAAAAAAAAAACAAAAAAAAATTTCTTACATTATCACTCCACCCTACTGGGCACGCTATGTGCTGGTAGATCTGAACGGAGCTTATACGTCATGAGAGAAATTAGAAGCATAATAATTGGTTTGATAAAAACTCATGAACAGATAAATATAAAATTTATATCAACTGAATTTGCTTGTTATTTTGTACGCAAAGTTTAGAACATATTTTACAAATCGATTTTCAATGTTTATGTAAAAAAAAAAAAAATTGATACGAGCTCGCGCCCATCCCGGTCAGTGCCCGTCGAAACTTTCGCAAGGTTGGGAGTACGTTGTTTGTTCTAAAATTCCTTCTGTCGACAATCGCGGGGAGTGGGATAACGTTTTCATAATTACACACCGTATACCTAGATAAAGTCATCTTGCAATGTGGTGTGTAGAAATATAAAAATGTAGGTAAAATATCACAAAATAATATATTAAGAAGCATTCGTCACCACAACTTTGAAAGAATAACATTTTGTAGTAATTTTGTAAGAACTCTCGATGCGTTATGACTCTGAGGACGAAGATGGAATGCTATACTATCAGTAAAAATGTTCCCACTCACTTAAATATAAAACAGCGCCATTGGTATTCCGTGCAACAGTGGCCTTTGCTCAGAATATGCGACCCTTCCCTGCTGCAACAATTATACCCACTGTGGCTCTACCATGCTATAAGGTCGCGCAAATTTATCCTTATTATATTTCCCTCACAAATTATAATGTGGATATCTTCAAGGATATAGAGAATAGGCTTTTGTTTCAAGCCAGTAAAAAAAGTAAAAAAAGAAATGATAAGAGGCGATAGCTTTGCTGAAAGACATATATAGCCTATGACTTTACCTACACCTCAAAGTACGTTGTAATTAATGATTTCATATATTTACGCGAACACTACACATTGAAATAATACTAGTTTTTACGAATTTTATCGCGTATATTTAACTATAAATACCCGACGTTTCAAGCGCTTAACAGCACCCATGGTCACGGGGGGACTGAGATGTTCAACGTCAAAATGTCATAGTTAACAGCGGTTACCATAGATAAAAATGTTAACTTTTGTTCCGATCTACACAGTATGAACAACTTATGCTTGGGTTGGGATTTAATTTTATTTATTATAGGATCCCAAGCAGATGGTAGCACCCAGCCCTCTTCTCTATTGAAATTAGGATGTTTTTTTGATTTCAATAGCCTCGCGAATCATCCTTGGAAGGAATCGGTGTTCTTTAGCGAGTATTTGTGGTCTATCAAATCTGATGTAGTGACGGGGTCGATCCTGTACGTGTTCACAGACTGCAGACTTCCCGGAACGTCCATTCTTCACATCAGCTACATGTTCTTTAACGCGGGTTTTAATTGATCTTTTAGTTTGTCCTATGTAGGAGAGGACTGTTTATTTAAAAACCATATGCGGAAAGAAGATTTGGAGGTGATACGTCAAGACATTTCGTCTATGTTACGTCGATGTTCAGTGCCTAAACCGAATCTTCCCAAAGACGAATTTATAGCGTTTAAGAACCTACGCAATAAACCAGAACTCACGATTCTCGCGCAGATAAGGAACGCCACGGTAGTCATGGATACGTCAGATTATAATTCTAAAATACAAGAACTTTTGTCGGTTGTAAGCACTTATAAAAAGGTTAAAAACGACCCAACAAATAGCACACTAATAACAAATAGTGACATCATAAAGAAACACTCCGAAAAAGTAAATCTGGACGTAAAATGGATAATACCTACGTGCGCCGAATCACCAAATTTGTATGGGTTACCAAAAATACACAAGCCCAATGCTCCATTACGTCCCATAGTGAGCCAAATCGATTCACCAACTTACAGATTGGCTCCACACTTAGCGAAAAAACTCTCACCGCTCAGGGGACATACAAGAGCACACAAGGATCCCTACCATTTTGTCAGCGAGATTAAAGACCTACATCTGGCAGACAATGAAACTATGGTCAGTTTTGATGTGCAGGCATTGTTTACATGCTTACCTGTTGAAAACTGCATCTCAATTGTAACTAGAAGGCTGGAAGAAAACAACATGCCCGTAGAATATGCAGTATTACTCAGACACTGCCTTACATCTGTCTAGAAGGAGGAGTTATACAAGCAAGTAGATGGTGTGGCCATGGGCTCACCTGTATCTCCCATTGTCGCCGACATATTCATGGAAGACTTTGAGGAGAAAGCCCTGCTTACTTCTCCCATAAATCCAAGATTCTACAAGGGTACGTAGACGACACTTTCACAATTCTACCTTTAGATAAAGTAACTGCATTTTTAGACCATCTCAACTCTATAAATTCTAAAATTCAGTTCACAATGGAGTTAGACCAGACAAACGATTCTTTAGCCTTTCTAGATGTGTCACTAATTCGGAATCTTGGTAACACCTTGAGCCATACTGTGCATAGAAAAAAAACCCATACAGATAGATATTTAAACGGTGTTTCTCACCACCATCGTTCACAGTTAGCTACCGTGGGTAAATCTTTGTTTCAGAGAGCACGAGGGATCTCTAAGGGGTGACAGTAAACACCTGGCTTCCGAGCTCCACCACGTCAAGCAAGTTTTGCATTACAACAAGCTTCGGGTCCCGCGCCTACGTCACAGTGAACGAGTGAAGCCGGCCACAGTACCAAATACAAGGCCAAGCGTGTACCTGCTGTACAGCCATATGTTAGAGGAGTCACTGACAAGATTGGCTACATCTTGAAGCGCGCTTCCATCAAAAGAAACTTCGAGCCGCCGAAGAAGATTGGTCAGTTTTGACCATCAGTCAAGTGTAACGTCCCTCTGCAAGATGCAGGAGTGTGCAAGCTTGATTGTGAGTGTGGTCTCTCCTACATAAGACCAACTAAAAGATCAATTAAAACCCGCGTTAAAGAACATATAGCTGATGTGAAGAATCGAAAGCTCCGGGAAGTCCGCAGTCTATGAACACGTACATGATCGCCCCCGTCACTACATCAGATTTGATAGACCACAAATCCTCGCTAAAGAACACCGATTCCTTCCAAGGATGATTCGCGAAGCTATTGAAGTCAAAAACATCCTAATTTCAATAGAGAAGATGGCCTGGTGCTACCATCTGCTTGGGATCCTATAATAAATAAAATAAAATAAAATCCCAAAAAGAAAGTTTTTTGTGCGTTCATGGACTTGAAAAAGGCTTATTATGACAGAGTGGACAGGAATGTGTTATAGCAAACACTGAACTCATATGGGTTGAGCTCTGGTTTGATACAGGCATTGAGGTCTCTTTATAGGGATTCTAGTGCTTGTGTCAGGATCAATGGGGTCTACTCGGAATGGTTTGGCATCCGAAAGGGTGTCAGACATGGCTGTGTGGCTTCCCCTTGGTTGTTCAACCTATTTATGGACAGGTGTTTGCAAACTTTGAAAGATGAAGAATGTGGGTTAAGAATGGGCGAGTTAACCATCAAATGCCTTTTTTATGCCGATGATCAAGTCATATTTGCGTCATCGGCGGCTAAGTTGCAAATGATGGTTACATTAATGAACTGGGCATTAAAAGAAAGGGGAATGAAAGTGAACGCAAGTAAGACGAAAGTGATGGTTTTTGAAAGAGAGGAAAGCAAAACGGTATGTGAAATAAGAATAGAAGGAGAGGTAATTGAGCAAGTGGATGAGTTTGTGTATTTGGGATGTGTATTAAGCAGGGATGGTAGATATGATAAGGATATAGAACGACGAGTAAATGAATGGGGCATAGAGTGAATGGGGCACTACACTCTATTGTGAAGAACCAGAATGTATCAAAAAAGGCACGTATGGTAATTCATAATGCTGTGTTAGTCCCTACTTTAATGTATGGTAGTGAAAGCTGGGTGTGGCAGAAGAAGCACGAAAGTAGAATAAATGCTGTAGAAATGCGGTCTTTAAGGAGTATGCTAGGGTTCAATCTGAATGACAGGATGAGAAATTGCATGATAAGAGATAAATGTGGTATGCAAGATGATGTTGTGACCAGGATTAAGAAAGGAATGCTTCGGTGGTTTGGTCATGTAGAAAGAATGAATGAGGAAAGAGTGACAAAACAAATTTATATGGAAGATGTGAACGGCAGAGTCGGGAAGGGACGCCCTAGAAAAAAGTTTATCGACCAAATTGGCGATATTTTGAAAATGGGCCACGTTAAAAGTACCCTTAACCGACGATCATGTATGCGTAGATATATGGATGTAAAGGAGGCGAAAAAGATATCTCAGGATCGTGTCAAATGGAAGTCCGTGGTCTCTGCCTACCCCTCTGGGTGACAGGCGTGAGTGTTTATGCTATGCTATGCTAAATCCCAACCTATACATACAACTGCAAGACTTCAAAATACCATAAGTCCATACTGTGTAGATCGGAACAAAAGTTAAAATTTTTATCTATGGTAACCACTGTTAACTATGACATTTGGCCGTTGAACATCTCAGTCCCCCCCCCCCCGTGACTATGGGTGCTGTAAAGCGCTCGAAACGTCGGGCATTTATAGTTAAATACACGCGATAAAATCAGTAAAACTAGTATTATTTCAATACGTTATAATTTTTATGTGTCTTCAAGGTAATATTGAATAGGCTTTTGTTATTAGTCAGAGCACTTTACCATCTTCGGCTGCATCACCACTTACCATCAGGTAGATTGGTATCAAGCACTGATGAAATAGTAAAAAAATTATAAGAGGCTCTTTCACAGATATGAGATGTATATGGTCTACAACTTTACCTTTACCTTAAAGTACATTATACATTTAATGTCAGATCCATAACCTTTAACATAATTTCGAATTAAACTTCAATAATAGATTTTATCATCGTTGATATAAAGTTCGGCCGCAATTACAACAAGTCGCATTAAAGCGAAATACCGTTATTATTTAAGAGCCTGTTAGTGGTTTTCATAACAAGTTTAGTTTCTAAATTACCTCCAGAATATTCATCCATATATCCGTGTTTATAACGCAACAAAATTTAATTAAGTTTGAATTTTTAACAGACAGGAACTTCTGAAATGTTTTGAGGCTACAATCCAGTTACAGAAAAGACATCAAAATAACGGTTCCCTACCATTATTTTGATGACTAGAATTAACAGATTTTGATATTTGAACTTAATCACATTAAGCTTTCAGATACTATTTTATTACTTTATCAGAATGTGTGTAATCAGAAACTGAAAACGAGTTCGCAATTTCGATATGTTAACTTCGTTCTTTGCTCATTTAGGTTCTAATAGAGATTTCATTATCCATACAATGCTGATTGAGATTGAGAGGTTCTATGGGCAGCTGTGCACATCATCGTTGGAGCCACACACAAGTGTGAGTAACGATCCAAGAGCAAATCTTATCCGACACAATTCCGATGATATCCCGGACGTCAGTCTGAGCGAGATTAGAATGGCTCTCCACCACCTTAAAAACGGCAGGGCTCCGGGCGGGGATGGAATTACAGCATAGCTTCTGAAAGAGGGTGGAACACCGGTACTTGAAGTCCTTCAGAAGCTCTTCAATTCCGTCCTCCATGGTGGCACTACTCCGGAGGCGTGGAGCAGAAGCGCGGTGGTCTTGTTCTTTAAGAAAGGCGACAACGCTCTCTTGAAGAACCACAGACCGATTTCCCTTCTGAGCCGCGTCTACGTGCTGTTTTCGAGAGTCATTACGAATCGTCTCGCACGCAGACTCGACGACTTCTAGCCTCCCGAACAAGCCGGTTTCCAAAAAGGCTTCAGTACCATAGACTACATACATACCCTGCGGCAGATTGTACAGAAGACCGAAGAGTACAATCTGCCACTTTGCCTGGCATATTATGTGGACTATGAGAAAGCCTTTGACTCCGTCGAAATTTGGGCGGTGCTACAGTCCCTTCAGCGGTGCCAAGTTGACTGTCTGTATATCGAAGTGCTGAAGTGTTTGTATAGTAGAGCTACGATGGCTATCCGAGTACAGAACCGGAGTTCGAAACCTATCCAACAGCAGAGAGGTGTAAGACAGGGTGATATTATATCCCCGAAACTCTTCACCGCTGCGTTGGAAGACGTTTTCAAGCTACTGGACTGGAAAGGATACGGAATTAATATCAATGGCGAGTACATCACTCACCTTCGATTTGCCGACGATATAGTCCTTATGGCAGAATCGCTGGAGGACCTTAGCACTATGCTCAATGACCTCAATGGTGTCTCCCAACGGATAGGTCTTAAGATGAACATGGACAAAACAAAGATCATGTTTAATGTCCATGTCACACCTATGCCGGTAGTTGTTGGGAGCACTATGCTCGAAGTTGTTGACGAGTACGTTTACCTGGGACAAATAGTCCGACTAGGTAAATCCAACTTCGACCGAGAGGTCAATCGACGGATTCAACTCGGCTGGGCAGCGTTCGGGAAATTACGACACATCTTCTCGTCAGGTATAACTCAATCTCTGAAAACTAAAGTGTATAACCAGTGCGTGTTGCCAGTGATGACTTACGGATCTGAGACGTGGTCCTTCGCTGCTGACCGTATGAGGACGCTCAAGGTCGCTCAGCGAGCTATGGAGAGGGCTATGCTATGAGTTTCTCTGCATGATAGACTCAGAAATGAGGATATCCGCAGTAAAACCAGAGTGACCGACATAGCCCAACGGATTAGTAAGCTGAAGTGGCAATGGGCCGGCCATATAGCTCGAAGAACCGATAACCGATGGGGAAGAAAAGTTCTCGAGTGGCAGCCTCGTACCGGTAGGCGTAGTGTAGGGCGACCCCCCACTAGATGGAGTGACGACCTGGTAAGACATGCAGGAAGTCGATGGATGCAGGTGGCTCGGGACCGTGCTTTGTGGCATTACTTGGGGGAGGCCTATGTTCAGCAGTGTACTTGTGAAGGGCTGTAATGATGATGATGATGATGATGACAATTCTGATTAAAATACTGACTTTACGAAACTCTTCATGCTGGTATGCAAGCTATACCTCGAGACGTTTCAGCCATGCTACGTGGAAGTTCAGTATCAAAACTAGACTGCAGTAAAGCTACGCAACAGACCTGATATTGATCTGATTGATTATGAAAATATCATTTTGATGATTAAGAAAATGCTGACAATGTATACTTACGATTATAACTTTTTACATACAACTTTTTTCAGATAAAAATCCTAATAATAAGTATAAAAAATTTTTAAACTAATACGCTAAAAACAAAATGTAACCATTTCACATCGTAAAGAAAAAAATTACGGCTGTTAAATTTGTTAATATTGTATATTCGTTATCAGGGTGACTTTTCTCTCGTAGCCATTTTCTTTTGGCGACCAAGGAAAGTGTCAGAATAATAAGGCTTCCGACAGATGGCGGTTTACCATCTCGTTTACGCCAGATGTAAAATTCTCAGACCGGCGATGCACATCAGCGTCAAAGGCGACCTACATGACTAAAGCTTTTTCTGCAACTGGAGAAATAGAAAAGAAGAAGGAAAATATATGATTTAAAAATGGTTCACTTCAAATTATATTCGAAAAATTAATAATAATAATTTGACAATTTTTTTTTAATTTTAAGACCATCCATATTTACTCCTTGTGTAAATTAAGAGCATCTGTAATCCTCTAAAAATAATTTAAAAGGAAATAAAAGTGGCAAAATTTTGCAGCAGAATTTAATTCTATCTCGAAACTCTTTTGTTGCGGAAATAAAGTCCATAAAAATTAATTTTACTTTTAAATAATTCAATTCTATTGCCGATTAAGTTTTTCCAGATGCAATTGACAAAAAAATTTTACGGTTAGCAAAATTTGAGTAATTTTATTTTTACGTTGAAGATTCTCTTAAATTGAAATGTAAAATTTTATTACTGAGATATCTTTGAATACGAGAAAAGATTTCAAACAAATGCTTTTTATTTATCTTGCACGGTATTGTTATTATATGATGATAACAAAAACGAACAACCTATATAATTATATCGCTCAGCGAGCTATGGAGAGAGCTATGCTCGGAGTTTCTCTGCGTGATAGACTCAGAAAAAAGGATACCAACCAGAGGGACCGACATAGCCCAACGGATTAGTAAGCTGAAGTGGCAATGGGCCGGCCATATAACTCGAAGAACCGATAACCGATGGTGAAGAAAGATTCTCGAGTGGCAGCTTCGTACCGGTGGGCGTAGTGTAGGGCAACTCCCCACTAGATGGAGTGACGACCTAGTAAGACATACAGGAAGTCGATGGATGCAGTTGACTCAGCACCGTGCTTTGTGGCATTACTTGGGGGAGGCCTATGTTCAGCAGTGGACTTGTGAAGGGCTGTAATATAAATATATAATTGCACCATATTTAGCGATATCATAGTTGTAGCACGAATGGGTCAGCTCGACCGGGGAAGGAACACGCTCTCAGAGAATACCAGCGTGAAATAGCAGCTAAAGTAACAGCTTTTACTGGATAGGACGCTTTTTGTCTTCAGGAGTGACAATGCAACTGTATTTTGATTCTTAAACGAGGGTAAATGTAAGTGTCTACGGGACACAGCATCCACTTTCCATCAGGTGGGCTGTGTACTTGCTTGTCACCCTTATTCTATAAAAAAATAACGATGAATAGGTATTCTTGGTATTCTCCTTTTTGTCTTCTTTTGCCATTGTCACAAACATTTGCCACAACCACAATTGGCAATCATGGACGTTACCAGATATTTCGAACCTTTGACTTTGCTCCCGTCTCCGACCTGAGTAAAAAGGAAGGAATTGCTCATCATCGCGTTCTCGAGGTAACTAATAATTAATATAAAGTTGATACATTCTGTTAATACTATTAACAAATACAAGCTGTTGACACCAGTTTCCTGAATCCACCTAGTCAGTAATATATTCATGGGGCAATGTGTAAGCTATTACAACAAAGCCCAGAGAATACACGAGGTATCTATCACTAATACCAAGATTAAATATTTTATTAAACGAAAAGGTTGACAATATACCCTAGAAGTTGCTTCCAAGCTGTTTCTGAAAAAAGTTTTGTTAGTAGTTTGTGCAACCTTTGTTCTAATTGTTCAAATTACTTTGAAAAAGAATATCCCGCTGTGATAGATATTTTACTGGGATCGCAAATCCAGGAGCTTGTTAAAAAAGCTCGGGTAGGACTTAGTAGCAACAACCCGCAGGATTATGATGAAGTATATGCGTTCTGACTGTGAAGTGAATTCAATAGAAAAAATGTAGAAAATATTCGTTCCCAAAAATTTTGTTGCCTTGTGCTTAGAAACCAAAGCGGAAACAGAAATTATGAAATTATATTTTCCATTTAATATTAATATTCTGTTACAGTTCGGAAAGTTTCTTATACTGGAAGAACTTTCTGGAAGAACCTTCCGTGGCATAGGTTTTTTCTGAACCAGTGGTAAAAGAAAAAATTACTTTCTATAAGAATTAATTGTAATGTATGTGGAATGAAATTTTATTTTATTATATTTCACAGTGAGTATGTTTTTTCTCTCTAAGGAATTATGGATTTTAATTAACTCACACCGACTTAAGCACCTTGGCATCATTATATATGCATGGCAATATTATCATATTGACGGGGCCGCGGGAATTTATGAGCACACACCAATCTCAGCAGTCTCTTGGCTGTCCTTCTTCGAAAGAGGACACTCCTCGCCAAATCCCTGCATATTGTCAGTTAAAGCGTGATGGAAAGTAAGATGCAGCCGACTTACAAGGCCTCCCTATTCACCTGCACAATGGTTTTTATGCCTACTTATAATTATTTAACAGGCGAATTTTAACCTTACCTTCTAGTCGTATGGACTTAATGGTATCTCATCGCATATATCTTATCTCGACTTTCAAGAATGTTCTCGTGTTTCTTGTAAACGTGGCATATCATAATTCTGACTGTCGTTACAATATTATATCCCAATGTTCATTATATAGATATTAGAGCGCCTGACAGACGTAATTTTCTCAATTCCAGTAGGAGACGAGATGAGCTACACTACTTACGAACGTATTGAAAATTATTAGTTTACTTAAACACAGCGCATCCTATCAGATCCTAATATAGCTATGAGCCATCACATTGATTAAACAATTATACTGTGTAAATAAACATATTCAGTAACCTCAATTGGTCAAGTCGTTCAGAAGTTATTCGATTACCAACAGACACACTAGCAATGATTTCACAAAAAAATCTGATTTTAAAATGGAAAATGTACATATTTCTACTTTTTATGCGAATGCAAAACGATTAAACATTATTTATATAGGTCAACAGAAAATGTGAAATCATTGAACATGCTTTTTACAGGCGATGCTTGATGTCGGTTGTTTGTTCAATAAAATTTAATTAAAAAGGCTTATAGTACAGACTAGAAATGTTCCAAGCGTAAATTATAATTCTTAAATTTGGTCTGATAACAATAAGATTCATAATATTGATATAATGCTTTTGTTTATACCAACATTACTCAAACATATTATTATATAAAAAATTGGTTGACCATGCAGGCCATCCCTTGAACTTCCCGCTAATTTCAAATGCAATGCGCTCTAAATTTCACCAAATTATGTTGTGAAATCTCGAAGTTATGTAAAAAAAAACAACATTTTTTTTAATTCTTTCTCTTTCGATATCTTACGAATGAATTAACCGATTTTTATTTTATTTTATACATATGTATATGTACATAGTCAGAATAGATCGATTTTTGAAAATTTTCAGTTTTCTTAGCAGGAAGTTAAAAATAAAGACAATATTGGGCAGATGGTAGCACAAAGATAAACCGTTACCGTATAAACCAGATAATTTTTTTTGATCATTCGAGCCGCATTTTTCTTTATTGTTAGAGTTTGTTGCCACTCGTTAATTACATTAGTTTCATATTTCATTTCGTTACCTTTTTACAATACAACATGGCGAAATCATCGTTGCATTCCCACGACATTTTCGAACGCGATATCGTTTTAGAAGAGGTAAAGTATACTTTAGAAATTGTAGATTCTAACAGAGATGAATTTCTTGCGCGTTCAAAAGATATCGTTTCCCAACAACGTAAATTTAGTAAAATTCAATCAAAAATGCCGTGTAGTGGCGGTTGAGAATATCCGCTACTCCATATCTTCCCGTGGGTGTCGTAAGAGGGGACAGAGGGAGACAGGCAGGAGATGGGCAGCAGCATCTTCCTGATAACAACTGTGTTATAATAAAAAACTGCGGTTGCCAACCCGCTTGCCAAGCGTGGCAACTATGGCAAATATCCCCCCCATGAATAATGACGCAAAAAAACGGCCCCCAGTCCCCGGCGGCCCAGCTATTCCTGGATACGGTGGCGACCATGGTAACGGCGGGGCAGAGGGTGCTAAGAATCTCCGGCGGAGGTTCGGTTGCCACCTACGACGACTCGACCTGGCAACATATAACGCACGCACCCTGAGGATTGACGAGAAGATACTGGAGCTGGAAGAAGAGGTAGACAAGTTGCGCTGGCATATTATTGGATTATCCGAGGTCAGAAGAGAGGGGGAGGATACGGCAATCCTCGAGTCCGGCAACTTGTTCTATTACCGGGAGGTCGACCATATGTCCCAAGGAGGTGTCGGATTTATCGTCCACAAGTCTCTCGTCAACAACGTTGTAAAGATTGGAAGTGTGTCGACGAGGGTCGCGTACCTGATACTCAGAATCACCAAACGGTATTCGCTCATCTCTCACTCTCACTCGACACATCCCGATGAGGAGGTGGAGGAAATGTATGAGGATATTTCCAGAGCCATGCATTCCTCCCAAACCCACTACACGGTGTTGATGGGAGACTTCAACGCAAAACTGTGCACAAGAGAAAGCGGTGAGCTGAAGGTGGGGGAAATTTGGAGTAGGGCAACGGAACCGAAGGGGCCAGCAGCTGGCCGACTTTATGGAGAAAGAGGGACTCTTTATGATGAACTCTTTCTTCCAGAAGCGGCCCCACAGGAAGTGGACCTGGTCGAGCCCCAACGGTTCGACAAAAAATGAGATTGACTTCATTATCGCAAGGGTGAAAACTGGCAGCGATCACCGAATGGTTAGAGGCACACTGAACCTAAAAGTTAAGTTGGAGAGGTCTCGTCTAATGAAGTCAACGTTCCGTCCCCCCTCGTGTTCTAATCCAGAATCCCGAAACCTTTCAGCTCGAGTTACAAAACTGCTTTCAGTGCCTAGAGGACCGCAATGCAGTGGACGATATGAATGACAAGCTCGTGGAAACTGTCCATGCGGTCGGAGCTAAGTTCTGCAAGACCCGCCGCAGAAGAACACAAAAACTCTCCGATCACACTCTTAATCTCATGGGTGTAAGACGGGAGATGAGGCTGCAATCGTCAACAGATTTGACAGCATACAGGCAACTGAACAGACAGATCTCCAAATGCATGCGGCGAGACTTACGCAACTTTAATACTGCTCGTATTAAAGAAGCGATCGAGCGGAACCAGGGCTCCAAAGTCTTTGCCAGATATCTGTCTGCCAGAAGGAGCCAACTGTTAAGGCTGAAGACTGAATGTGGCAACATCGTTTCCAGGACACCTGAGATTCTGAGTGAGATTGAGAGGTTCTATGGGCAGCTGTACACATCATCGTTGGAGCCACAAGCAAGTGTGAGTAAAGATCCAAGAGCAAGGATTATCTTACACTATTCCGATGATATCCCGGACGTCAGTCTGAGCGAGATTAGAATGGCTCTCCACCACCTTAAAAACGGCAAGGCCCCGGGCGAGGATGGAATTACAGCGGAGCTTCTGAAAGCAGGTGGAACACCAGTACTTGAAGTCCTTCAGAGGCTCTTCAATTCCGTCCTCCACGGTGGCATTACTCCGGAGGCGTGGAGCAGAAGCGCGGTGGTCTTGTTCTTTAAGAAAGGCGACAACGCTCTCTTGAAGAACTACAGACCGATTTCCCTTCTGAGCCGCGTCTACGTGCTGTTTTCGAGAGTCATTACGAATCGTCTCGCACGCAGACTCGACGACTTCCAGCCTCCCGAACAAGCCGGTTTTCGAAAAGGCTTCAGTACCATAGACCACATACATACCCTTCGGCAAATTGTACAGAAGTCCGAAGAGTACAATCTGCCACTTTGCCTGGCGTATGTGAACTATGAGAAAGCCTTTGATTCCGTCGAAATTTGGGCGGTGCTACAGTCTCTTCAGCGGTGCCTAGTTGACTGTCGGTATATTGAAGTGCTGAAGTGTTTGTACAGTAGGGCTACGATGGCTATCCGAGTACAGAACCAGAGTACGAAACCTATCCAACTGCAGATAGGTGTAAGACAGGGTGATGTTATATCCCCGAAACTCCTTCAATTTGCCGACGATATAGTTCTTATGGCAGAATCGCGGAGGACCTTAGCACTATGCTCAATAACCTCAATAGTGTCTCCCAACGGATAGGTCTTAAGATGAACATGGACAAAACAAAGATCATGTTTAATGTCCATGTCACACCTATGCCTTTAATTGTTGGGAGTACTATGCTCGAAGTTGTTGACTAGTACGTTTACCTGGGACAAATAATCCGACTAGGTAAGTCCAACTTCGACCGAGAGGTCAATCGACGGATTCAACTCGGCTGGGCAGCGTTTGGGAAATTACGACACATCTTCTCATCAGGTATACCTCAATCTCTGAAAACTAAAGTGTACAACCAGTGCGTGTTGCCAGTGATGACTTACGGATCTGAGACGTGGTTCTTCACCGCTGGCCGTATGAGGACGCTCAAGGTCGCTCAGCGAGCTATGGAGAGGGCTATGCTCGGAGTTTCACTGCGTGATAGACTCAGAAATGAGGATATCCGCAGTGAAACCAGAGTGACCGACATAGCCCAACGGATTAGTAAGCTGAAGTGGCAATGGGCCGGCCATATAGCTCGAAAAACCGATAACCGATGGGGAAGAAAGGTTCTCGAGTGGCAGCCTCGTACCGGTAGGCGTAGTGTAGGGCGACCCCCACTAGATGGAGTGACGACCTGGTAAGACATGCAGGAAGTCGATGGATGCAGGTGGCTCAGGACCGTGCTTTGTGGCATTACTTGGGGGAGGCCTATGTTCAGCAGTGGACTTGTGAAGGGCTGTAATGATGAATGATGATGAATCAAAAATAGATAAATCTAATTTGAAACAAAAGAATTTTGACAAAAAAGGAACAGTTGGCCATTTGTAAACAATTTAATGACTATTACTATGCAATTATTTCCCATGTAAACAAGATAAAAGGTTTAGAAGAGGAGAATAGGCGCACAAGTCGCATGCTTCATGAAAGTACTATTAGAGAATTTCATCAACCTCAAATATGTACGCTTAACAAGTTACCCACTTTGCCATTACCGTCATTTTCCGGCGACTCAACCGATTGGCGATCGTATTTCGATTTATTCAGTGCGTTGGTACACAACAATGATGCTTATACGAATTCAGAAAAATTTAAGTACTTATTGTTGACCCTGAAAAATGAACCATGCAATCTAATTAAGTCGATTCCTGTTTCCGACGACAATTATCAAATGACATGGCTCACTTTAATCACACGTTACGACAATAAGCGTTCAATCGCGTCTAAGCATATTGATTGTATTTTGAATGTTGTTCTGAAAAGTCGATTATTTCGTTACGTAATCTTCTGAATATCTACCAAAAAAATATAAAGGCATTAGAAGCTATGAGTTTTCCTGTAGTGGAATGGAATTTTTTATTGTTCAGTATATTATTACGTAAAATACCAATTAGCAATCGCAAACGTTTTGAATTATCTTTAAGTAAGCCATCAGATATTCCACAAGTAGACGGTCTCATAAAATTCATTGAGCGAGAAGTTTCGGCTTGTGAGTTTTCCGAATGCGGGCAGTTTAAAAACACTTATGCGTCGTCGAACACTACGAGAGTGCGCGTCGACGTCGGCGACAGCACGGCGCGTCGGGTACTCGCGACCAAGGTGACTTCGACGAACTGTTCTAACGATTCTCGCACCTGCGGGAGGGAAAATAAGGTTAAGCATTGCGTGAAATGTGAAGCTCAACATTCGTTGACTAAATGTCTTAAATTTTTAAACTTATCTCCTAGATAATGATTTCTTATATTTACGCGAACACTATACATGATTAAAACTACTTTTACGGATTTTATCGCTATTATTTTTACTTTTTTATACTCTTATTTTTAATTCCCGACTTTTCGGCCGCTTTCCAGCACCCATGGTCACGGGGGGACTGAGATGACTGACGTCCCGATGTCATTGTTAAACCCGGAGTACCTTCAACTTTTTTTACTTATTGTTTACGCTCCGATCTATGCAAAATGAACTGACTATGTCCTGAGGTCTTGCAGTGGTATGCTTGGGTTTAATTTTAATTTTATTGATTATAGGATCCCAAGCAGGTGGTAGTATCGAGCCTCCTTCTCTATTGAAATTAGGATGATTTTTAATTTCAATAGCCTCACGTATCATCCTTGGTAGGAATCAGTGTTCTTTCGCGAGGATTTGTGGTCTATCAACTGCCTGCTGTACTACCATATGTCAGAGGTGTCACAGACAAGATTGGCTATATCTTGAAGCGAGCTTCTATTAGAACATTCTACAAGCCGCCGAAGAAGATTAGTCAGTTCCTACCATCCGTCAAGTGTCATATTCCTCTACAAGATGCAGGAGTGTACAAGCTTGATTGTGAATGTGGTCTCTCTTATATAGGACAAACAAAAAGATCAATTAGGACCCGCGTAAAAGAACATATAGCTGATGTGAAGCATCAACGTTCCGGGAAGTCTGCAGTTTGTGATCATATCCTAGATGGACCCAACCATTACATCAGATTTGATAGACCACATATCCTTGCGAAAGAACACCGATTCCTACCAAGGATGATACGTGAGGCTATTGAAATTAAAAAATCATCCTAATTTCAATAGAGAAGGAGGCTCGGTACTACCACCTGCTTGGGATCCTATAATGACGTCAGTCATCTCAGTCCCCCGTGACCATGGGTGCTGAAAGCGCCCGAAACGTCGGGAATTAAAAATAAAAGTAAATAAAAAGTAAAAATAAACGCGATAAAATCCGTAAAAGTAGTTTAAATTATCTCCTAGAGATAGGTACACCTTTCTCAAGGGTAAAGATGTTTGTTTTAATTGCCTGAATTTGGGACACGATGTTAAAAATTGTAAGTCCATTTATGTATGTCGTGCGTATCATAGGCGTCATCGTAGTTTGATTCATTTTGAATCTCAAGCGGTATCGGTAATTGTAGAGGATAGTAGTTCTATTTCACTCTCTCCCGCGGATCACGTAGTCGAGCGAGAATCAGATGATACTCGGGTAACAATGATGACGTCGATGAATTCTACGCCTGATTCTGATGCGCGCGCGCTGTCCAATGCGTATTCCATGTGTACTAAAACTGTACTCTTATCTACGGCGCTCGTCGATGTATACATAAACAAACAAAAGCGGTCTACGATCCGATGTATAATCGACACGGGTAGCCAGGCTTCATTTATAACTGAATCGTGTACAAATCAGTTAGGTTTAAAACGGCGAAGTGCCAGTATACCCGTATTAGGTATTGGGGAAAATAAGCCAGTTTACCCTAGGGATGTAGTTACGGTATGCATGAGTCCCACAGGAATGGATCAACCTTCGATTCTGGATGAAGCATTAATTTTACCGAAACTTATTTCACGCACGCCTAGCGTGCCCTTACCGCATACGGGATGGTCACATATAAAAAAATTTAAAACTGGCTGATCCTAATTTTCATTTACCGCAGCCCGTTGAAATGCTGCTAGGAGCGGATATACTATCCCATGTATTATTAAGTAACGTAATTAAGGGGGAGCCCGGTTCACCGATAGCTATAAATAGTATCTTTGGTTATTTATTGTTGGGCAACCTCGAATTCGAATCGAATACCTTACCTCCCATCCAGGTGTGTTTTAGCTCATTCTCCGATGACATTGACCTCCGTAGGTTCTAGGAGTTAGAATCTTTACAGAAGGAAGAGAAAAACCTTCACTCCTGAGGAAAGTTTATGTGAGTCTATATTTACACATACACATACTCGTGAGGAAACAGGTCGTTACGTGGTTGCTCTGCCGTTTAAACCCGATGCACCACCTTTTGGTGAGTCGCGGAAAGTGCGCGTTAAAAACTTTTAAAACTTGAAGCTCGATTAGAGCGAAACCCGTCCCTTAAGGGCGAGTATCACTCGTGCCTTCAAGAGTATATGGATCTCAACCACATGGAGCTGGTTGATAGTCCTCCCAATAATGGGACGACCTATTACATTCCCCTCCACTGCGTGGTTAAAGAGGCTAGTGAGACGACCAAGACTCGCGTAGTCTTTGATGCTGGATGTAAAAGTTCAAACGGCATTTCCCTCTACGATATTCTTTTAGCGGGTCCTAAGATGCATAAGGATATTAATGACGTTGTTTTAAAATTTCGTACACATTGTATCGCGCTTACAGCCGATATAAAACAAATGTATTGGAACATTTTGGTTCAAGAGTCTGATAGGGACTACCAGCGCATTCTGTGGCGCACTTCAACACATAATTTATTACGTGAATATCGTCTTCGTACCGTGACGTTCGGGATTAGCTCTTCTCCCTACCTCGCGCTTCGGGTTATAAAACAGCTCGCTCTTGATGAGGCTGAACAATTTCCTCGAGCTTCTCGGGTATTTCGAGACCAGGTCTTTGTCGACGATATTGTCAGTGGCGCAAATGACCAGGCGGAGGCTTTTGTCCTTCAACAAGAGCTGATAGGTATTTGTCAAACAGCAGGCTTCCAACTCCGAAAATGGCAAAGTAATTCGCCCGCGATACTCGCGGCGGTACAATCACCAAATTCTCACGGTGAGCGGGAACTAATTCCAGTTGCACCCATGAAAAGGGATACGAAAACGAAGGTCTTGGGTCTCCAGTGGGACCCACAGTCTGATCAATTTAGTTTTAGTGTTTCAGTTTCTATACAAAATGTGACTAAGAGAGCTATTCTCTCACAGATTGCAAGGATCTACGATCCTTTGGGTTGGCTATCCCCGGTCATCGTATACGCAAAACATTTAAGGCAGTTGTTGTGGATTTCCGGGGTCGATTGGGATGCTCCTCTCCATATTGAAATTATCAATGCTTGGAATAGCTTCATTCAGGATTTGATGTCTTTATCCGACATCACCATACCAAGATACATATTTCCTACTCATCGCGAAAGTATTATTCAACTTCACGGGTTTTCCGATGCCTCGGAGAAGGCCTACGCTGCATGTGTATATGTCCGTCACATAGAAAACGGTATAATTAAATCATATTTGTTACTGGCGAAAACACGAGTTGCACCCATTTCACCTTGTTTGTCCATTCCTCGCTTGGAACTTATGGTAGCTTTATTATTAGCCCATCTTACAGTCAAGGTGAAACGAGCATATGATCACATAAAGGACGAATATATATATATATGCCTGGTGTAATTCTTCCGTCTTTTTGGCGTGGCTTCGCTCACCACCTTACGAATGGAAGACGTTTATTTCGAATAGGACAAGCGAGATTTTGTCTATTATTCCTGCTGCTCAGTGGGGACATGTGCCCTCTGCTGACAACCCGGCAGATGCACCATCACGCGGAATGTTACCATTAATATTCACTAAAAATAATACCGTGTGGTTTTTCGGTCCGCCCTGGCTTTCTCAGACAGAGTCCCAGTGGCCTGTTCAAGGAATAATTTTTAAAACGAACAACGAAAAACGTAATCTACCTGTAGCGATGGCTCGCGTAGCAATAGCACAACTTCTTGATGTCGAAATCATACCGAAATTTTCTTCACTAAGGAAACTTATTAGTGTTACAGCGTTTGTATTTCGTTTTTATAATACGAGTATATTAAAACATAGAGTGGACAAATTAAAACCAAAATATACATATTCGCCACATATCACGGTTTCTGAATATAGATTCTGTCTTAAAAGACTTATTCGCCAGGTTCAACATTACAGTTTTCATGACGAGATTAATTATCTTTCACAAGGGAAAGTTCCTTCTAACCAACTTAGAAAATTATATCCATTTATCGATGAAGATCAAATCTTACGTGTAGGTGGACGGCTACATAAATCGCTTCTGCCCTTTGAGTCCAAACATCAAATGATATTACCCAAAAAACATCCCTTAACTTTCTTATTAATTGACGACGCCCGTACAACTCACTTACATGCATATGAGTGTTAAAGCGATTCATCTAGAAATAGTATCCGAGTTGTCTACAGAAGCATTTCTGGCAGCGTTACGACGTTTCATGTCTCGCAGAGGCCTTTGTACCGACATTTACTCAGACTGCGGCAAAAATTTTACCGGCTGTGACAACTATCTTAAGGGTTTATATCAATTTTTACGGGACGACGCAGTTCAGAGTCATCTTCATAAGTTAAAAGCTTTAAACACCACTTTTACCGCGTAATAGGTACGAATACCCTGACTTATGATGAAATGCATACATTGCTGTGTCAGATCGAGGCAGTGTTGAATTCACGCCCACTTTGTGTGTTAAGTGCAGATCCTATCGACCCCCTGCCCTTAACACCTTCTCACTTTTTAATAGGTGGACCTCTTACTGCTATCCCGGATATTTGTCTAATCGATACGAATGCCAGTAGGCTTACTAGGTGGCGCTGGATACAATAGAATGTTCAACACTTTTGGAAGCGCTGGAGTCATGAGTACCTTCATGAAATTCAACAATTTAACAAATCGTTTTCGGATCTGGGTATTCCCATTCGTGAAGGTAGCATTGTTGTGCTGCGAGAAGATAATCTCCCTCCCTTACAATGGAGACTCGCTCGAGTTCACGCATTACATCCGGGCACTGATAGTGTTACTCGCGTAGTAACTCTACAAATAGGAAACAAATTTGTTAAGCGTCCAGTCGTAAAAATTTGCCCTCTTCCACTGGAATAAAGTGAATTACTAATGTCCATACTAGTTCATAATTTATGTTAACTGATAGCTCCATATTTAACTTCTCTAGTTTCCTATTTTATTTATTCAGTTATTTTAACAATATTTTATTTTTAATACTTTTACTTTGTGTTTAGACTTGTTTAAAGCCTCACGTCTTTTAAGGTGAGCGGCATGTTCCGTACTGGAACCATATTTTTTAAATTAATATTTATTTGTCTATATAGTTATTTTCTTATAAACTTTCGAGTGGCAACAATTACTAAATTAATAGGTATTTATGGAATTCTTGGTCTGGTAACAATCCTTTTTACGCCAGAAGCCGCGCTTGCGTCTGATTGGCCGAACGGCGACTTTAGCTTGCTACATATTTATTTATCTATGGGCGACTTTACTTGCGCGCCGTACGCCGAAGCGTTACGAACTTTGCTCTTTCGAAAAAATTATTGTGTGTGTCCCTTTTATTTTACAACGAGGACTAAGCAATTCCCGAAGATACTGTGCCAGTGACCTATGGATTATTCTATTCGGAGAGACAGGGTTATATCCCTTCGAGTCACCTAATCAGCCAGCCAGCTCGCCGAGCTCCAGCAGCGTGAGGCAGTGGAAGGCGGAGACCGGTGAGTTACCAGACCCTTAGCTCTTTCCTGAACATAATTTTTTTTTGGCGAAGATAACGTGGACATTGAACTACTGGATCGAAACATATTCTCTGACCCGGAGAGCGAGTGGACCGAACAGAGATCGTACTCCGAGTCGGACGACGAACAACCCGAGTCCGATCAGAGGAACTCGAGTTTTACAGCGTTGGAGTACAATTTAACGCAAAAAGAAAGTTTGGGCTAGGGTGAAGTGGGGTTGCGAGGGACCACAGGCTGGAAAATGGCGGTTTATAAAGGATTTGACGTAACTTTTTTTATTGGGATATCTTACAGACGTAAGGTAAAATTGCTGTGATTCACTTGCGCACCGTACGCCGAAGCGTTATGAACTTTGCTCTTTTTCGAAAAAAATATTGTGTGTGTCCCTTTTATTTTACAACGAGGACTAAACAATTCCCGAAGATACTGTGTCAGTGACCTACGGATTATTCTATTCGGAGAGACAGGGTTATATCCCTTCGAGTCACCTAATCAGCCAGCCAGCTCGACAAGCTCCAGCAGCGTGAGGCAGTGGAAAGCGGAGACCAGTGAGTTACCAGACCCTTAGCTCTTTCCTGAACATATATTTTTTTTTGGTATATACTCAGACTGGTGACAAAAAACAGCACATAGGTCTGGTACTACGGTTGCCATGAGTGTACAGTGTTTGCTATAAGTCAAGCCACATTAACTTAATATTTAGGTCATAAATTAAATTATATATCATATTAAATATGACGAAACGATAGAACAGAGGACCATAAGAAAGAAATTTGAAAGTTCTTCTTCCTAGAAAGCAAAACTCTTAATATCGAAATCAGAAATTCGTAGAAATAGAAAGATTCTAATGCATTTTTATCTGTAGTTGATGTAGACGTTTAAAAAAACATTTTAGGTTTTGAGAAAAATTCCTTTCAAAAACATAATTACTTTAAGTTTTTGGGAAATCAAAACCGTGGTAAACCACGGTACGCGTAATAAGCTTGGGTTTGAACCCGCTAGTTAAATAAATTGTTTGTTGCAACTTTAAGTACTGATTTTAACCTCGTACTCTGAGGAGAGAGAACACGTCGTGATGAAATCTGAATTTCGCAAAATCAAATATTTCGAGTATATGGGAATATGAGAAGTTCGCTAATATTTATATATACATTGGCTGCGCGGCGGTCTAATGAAATGGGTATATTAATTTCTTCAATGAAAGATTTATTATAAATAAAAATTTGTACGTTAATTTTCATTTCTTTTCTAAAAACCTTTTACAGTTTTGAAATTAGATTCCTCTGAACTAAGAAGAAATTACGAAAGAAATTTGGCAGCTATCATCTTTTTTGTCATATTTTAAAATATTATAATTTCAAGCAACATTCCTTAAGGACGTTTTATTGGCGAACATGATCATATCAGCCCCCCGCGTGTGATTTATATAGTAATTTTATCTTTATTTCTTTTATTATTACCTAAAAGTATGTTTTTGCTAAAATCGTCTCAAGATCCTCATAACTACTTTATTTTTTAACTTACAACACCTGGATAATTCGTAGCGATCTGATAATGCACGCAGCTTGAAATGAAGACGAACTCAATTAAAGTAAATGTCCGACGTTCAGTGAACAAAAGCTTTAAGGAGCGTTCAACTACGTACAAATGAAAAATAAAACTGAATTACTTAATAAAATATACTATTAGTACGTACTTTGTTCAAAAGTTTATTTTTATAAGTACCTTCTCTTCCATCGCCATCAACCCAGATCAAATTGTTCGCGGCAGAGCCATGTAGCTAATCGTATATTATAGTTGTAGCAAAAAAGGGCCAGCTAAAACCGGAGATAAAATACCCGTAATCTTAATGCTGCTGTATTTCGTTTGGTGAGGGTTAGAGATAGGGAGAGTATTTGAACTGGTAATAATTCTTCTTAATCTCGAATATATGCAAATGTCTATGGGCTACAGCATGCACTTACCATCGATGGACTGTGTGTTCGTTTGTCGCAGTCATTATGTGAAATATGTTTACCCCCATTTTAGGGTGGATTTTCCGGAATCATCACACTTTTTAACGTTTCAGATTAACGTTCGCAATGCCTGATGACTCGCACTTTTAACGTTGCTAACCACTGCTGGTATTTTAATGGATATTTTACGCCTGGCGTAAAGGCAATGGTTACACAGCCACGTAATATAAATCATTAGAACGTTTTTGGTTTTTTCTTAGCCGCCTCTTTCGAATTGCACTGTATGAAATGGAGTGATGGAGTCTGATATGTCACCGTAATCTGTCTAGTAATATCTTCTTCTTTATCCTACCCTTATTTGGGTTCGGAATAACATGGCTTCCTCTTCCCTATTGCTCAATAAGCTGTCATCTCTTCACTTACTTCTTTCTTACCTTACTCGTAAAAAATGTAAATTTTGACAATTCTTTATATACCTTTATCTTTAATATCTATGCTAAGCATGGCACCTATGGCAAGTTTTTATCCTATGAATAATTCCTAGTCGACGTGCTATGGGCTGTGATGTATGAAATAAATGCACATTACTTGGGAATAGCTGTATCTATTCGTGTGTTTTGGCTACACAAAGAACTGACTTTATAGACACTAGATTCCTCTTTAACTCTTTTTATCTTTTTATTTAATTGATAGTAGAATAAAAATATAAATACATAGATTTTTGTTTTTGTTTTCTTTATACCACAGGATAGAGAATTGTATATTCATTCTATAATGCCAAACTTCTTCACAGAAAAGTAGTCTCTAAATATAAGTTGTAATGGTCTAAAGTGCTGTGGATTATTGCGGATTTGACGAACGCGTGCGACTGCATGGGAATTTTATGGGGATTGAAGGGTTAAATTTGCGTAAGTCTCGCTGCATGCATTTAGAGATCTTTTCAGTTGTCTGTATGCTGTCAAATCGATTACACTCTTAATCTCATGGCTGTTAGACGGAAAATGAGATTGAACCGTTTAACAGGCGGCTAAATAAGAGTGATCGGAGAGTTTCTTGGTTATTCTCCCGCAGGTCTTGCAAAACTTAGCTCCGACCGCATGGGCACTTTCCTCGAGCATATCATTCATATCTTCCACTACGTTGCGGTCTTCTAGGCACTGTAAACTGTTTTGTAACTCGAGCTGAAAAGTTTAGGGACTTCGGATTAAAACACGATGGGGACGGAGAGTTGGCTTCATTAGACGTGACCTCTCCAACTTCACGTTTAGGTTGTGTATGCATTTCACCATTCGGTGATCGCTGCCAATTTTCACCCTTACGGCCACTGTGACATAACTGAACAGTTGTCTACTGATAGTCCTAATGAAGTCAATCTCATTTTTTGTTAAACCGTTGGGGCTCGACCAGGTCCACTATCTATGAAGCCGCTTCTGGAAGAAAAACTTCATCTTAAAGAGCCCCGTAGGTTCCGTTGCCCTATCCCGATTTTTCCTAGTTTCAGCTCACCGTTTCACTTATGCCTAGCTTTGCGTTGAAGTCTCTAATTAATACCGTTGAAGTCTCTAATTAATACCGGTTTTTCAGAAATGCATGGATCTAGAAATATCCTCATACATTTTCTGCACCTCCTCATCGGGATGCGCCGGGGTTGGTGCGTAAACGACCTTACACGTCATGTGTCGTAAATAGTTATGTCTATTTAAAAAGTTTAATTTTACTTTTTTGTGTCGAATCAAGCATTTAATTTTATAATTAAAAAGCTAAAAATTTTGAGTTAGAAACTATTTCATGTATATAAAATACGTACTATTTACGATGATTTCCATTACTCCTCCAGATCCTTTTAAATTTAATTAATCTCGTGGCCGGTGGCATTCATAAACAACAAATCGATATATTGCAGACAATGAAAGAAGATAGTTTGCAAAATAAATTATTACGTTTTATTACATTCAGTTTTACAGTTGCAGTGTGAATGGTTCGACACGACCAGGGAAGGACCAGAATATAGTAGCTTAATGCTGATGTGTTTCGTATGGTGACTGTAGAGAACCGGAGACCTTTTTGTATCCAACTTTTTGGAACCGCAGATCTTTTTGGATACACACCGGACACGGATTTCGTCTGAGTAAATAGAGGTGACAGTCTATGGACCACAGCATCTACATGCCAACAAGGGGACTGTATGATCTTTTGCCACTGTTATTCTATTAAAATCTAACAAATTAGAGCCCAAAGGCGTAATAAACTGAAGTAGTGATGGGACAGCCGTATATGTAAAAAAATCCGCATCTGGTAGGGAAAAAATGTTTTCGTGTGATAACCGTGCATCGTCAATCTAGTTCAAAGGATAGACTGAAATTTGTATGTAGCCAAATCATACTACATTTTAATATCTTGTGCTTTTTTCACATATCCCACCTTTCTTACCGAAGGCCTCCATCCTTTAGTAAAAAGGGTATAAAGCATGGAAGAGTTGGCCTTGCTGCATCAAATACATTCCCATTATATATTAGTATACTGTTGGACATGATAGACTCTGTTCTATGAATTTCCTAACCACCAAAAAAGTAAAGCAAGCCTATGCGATTTTTTGAATTGAAATTTAAATTAACTTACAGTCCACATTATGGTATGTGGCTAATTCAGCCCGTAATTCTAAGTCTAAGTCTCGTAAGCAATTTAAAAAAGAAGGCTACATGGGCGTGATCATCTCTCAGGACTACAATTAAATGCCTGTAATTATACCGTTCTCTGTACCCTTTGAACCGGATCATCATAATCACCATTACGGCTTATAAAATTCCACTGCTGAACTTAGGCCTTCTGTTGTAGACTGTTGTTAAACTAGAAGGGTTGGCAATCACCGTGACTCTCTTTTTTATAGTTATGTTGCGCACCACAGTTGATGTCTGGTACATGGCACTAGCGCCATCTATTATCGAATAGAAGAACTAAGCTTTCTAGAAAACTCTACACTCGAATTCGCTACATCCGTTCGGTCGGGACCGGTATTTGCCAGAATATTCTAGATGTTTCGGTGGAAAAGTCCTATATAAAGCCGTAAGGACTGCGACCGGGGCAGTATTGAATTGGCGACACAAGCGAAGACTTCGTAGCGAAATAAAGTGAACTAAAGTGTTAAGTGTGATTAATTGTCGAGTCATTAAAGTGTCAATTTAATTAATTAAGGTAATTCAATCGACAGTTTTTCTGTCGTGAACCCTAAGCTCGTAACAGTTATAAAGAAGGTGTTGCTGCCCATCTCGTGGGTTAGTCCATCTGTCACAGTTGTTGTTTTTTTAAATAACAAGAAAAAAATAATCACTGCGGTTGCAAACTGGGTTGCCAAGCATGGAAACCGTAGCTAATATACCCCCTTTGAGATTGACTATATAAAAAGCTTGTGTCCAGTCGTAAAATTTGATAGGTTTTAATGGTTTGGTAATGGATTGTCTGTTCCTTATTCCAATATAGTTACATTGTTAAGTATTATATATTTGTATTAACGAGCATACAGTTCACCTGATGGTAAGTTACTACCGCTGCCAATGAACAACTGCAACACCAGGAGCATTGCAGATGCGTTGCCGGCCTTTTAAAAAGGAGTAAGCTCTTTTCTTTAAGGTCCTTAAGTCGTATCGTTAGTAAAAATCTCTGATGGAAATCGACAATTTCACACGTAATTTGTGCGAGGAAGAAGACTTCTTTTAAATCGCACAGTGGTGGACCTGTCTCGCTTTGCTGAGCATGTCAAGCCTTTAAAATGCCATTATTTGGCCTTCTCTTCCAAGTGACTACGAAACTGCACGTCACTCGATATGTTGTCTCCAAGGATTCCGAAACGGTTAAGGCAACAAGGGGAGTGCCATGAAACTAAGAAGGTAAAGGGGTTTTTTTAGCGGTAAACGCGTAAACTATTATCTTTTAGGCATTGAACTGGACTACATTTAGTTGCCCCTAGTTCGAGACCCTGACGGAAACGTTTTTTCGAGAAATAATGGCATGTCCGGTGTATATATCATCACCAGTGCTGTCGTCTGCATAGCAATTGATGTTACCGGTTTGCAAAATTTCGTTTATATGCAGAAAAAACAGCGTCGGTGATGCTTCATCGACCACATAGACTTGTAGAACACCAGCGTTAATGGGCTTGTAATCAGAGCATGCACCATCTATTACGACCTTGATATTCAGATCTGCAAGAAAACGGTTGATCAGATTGCATAATTTCTCGGAATTCCCATAGGAAGGAAGCTTCATAAGAAGCGCTTTGTGCCAAACCGATCGAAGGCCTTCGCTACGTCCAAACTAACTGCCAAGGTCTCCCCTTTGGACTCTACTGCCTCCGCCCATCTATGAGATAGGTAATCTAGAAGATCTCCAGCTGATCAAACCCGACGGAAACGGTACTGGCAGTCACTAATCAGCTGGTGATCCTCAAGGTACCTCATGAGCTGGCAGTTAATAATTGTCTCCATTATTTTGGAGAACAAGGAGATGATAGCGATATACTTTTTTTGGGATCGGGTGCACTAAAGCTGTCTTCCATGAGTTCAGGACTATGACTAGGGAGTAGGAGTACATACCAGAAAAGACGCGTTAAAACCGTGCCAAATATACACTATAAATATACTATCGTAATATTGGTTATAACAATTTATAGTCCTAATATAATATTTAGTCGTGATAAAACTGGCAGAATAATGTCATTAGTTGTTCATTTGTATTTTTATAAATATATGATTTATGTAATTTATTGAATTTTCAAATGTACAGAATTTATATGTTTTGATATGAATATATATGAAATAATTTTATATGCGGGTTTATGTTAAATATTAAATCTATCTTATCTATCTAAATTATATATAAGAGGTAGGTGTAAAATGAAGTACATAAATCGACTTTTGTGATATGGTTATAAATAATTGTTGACAATATTTGTTTATATTTACGTCCGATTATTTTTTGTTGCGGAAATATTTATAAAAAAATATTTTATTTCAAACATTATTTAATTAAATTAATATTTAACGTAGTAGCGCAATGCTGCAGCTATAGTACTTATGTAGTTTTAGCATGAATAGTGATCTCTTTGACTCAATTCAGGAAAGAATTCCAATTTCACAGATTACCGGAGTTAAATTTTTTTTATAGGATGGGGTGACAAACGAGCTTAATGCTGCTGTTTTTCGTATGGTGAGTGTAGGGAACTTTTATAGCTGGAAACGGAGCATTTCATTTTAGTTTCTAGGAGTCTGCATCTGTATTTTGATTCTTAATTGATGATGTATGTCAAAAAAAGTTTGCGATCAGTTTGGAAAATTGAAATATTTTTGTCACAGTATACATTATTATGATTTCTTCTTCTTTTTAGGTCATTTACTTAAAAATATAGAATATTAGAAAAAAACAATAAAACGAATTCAATAGTTTTTTTTTTCGTATAAAAAGAAATTCAATCTAAGCTTACGCTTAATGATTTCTTATATTTACGCGAACACTACACATATAAATAAAACTAGTTTTTACGGATTTTATCGCGTATATTAACTTTTTTATATACCAGACGCTTCGAGCACTTTACAGCACCTATGGTCCACGGGAGGTACTAAGATGTTTAGCGTCGAGATGTTATGGTTAACCACGGTTAAGTTAAAGTTAAAGTAAAGTTACAGCCTATATACGTCCCACTCCTGTGCACAGGCCTCCTCTCTTTTGTGTGAAGTTTTAGGGCAAGGAAGTGACCGCCGCGCTGCCCCAATGCCTGTTGGCGAACTTCACATGTCTTCGAAATATTTTTTTTCTTATTTCTCAGACATGCAGGTTTCCTCACGATGTTTTCCTTCACCGCCGAGCATGTGGTAAATCAGCACTTAAAATTGCAATCAACAATTTCATTGGTGCCAGCGGGGATCGAACCTGGTTCGCTCGCGTATTGTGAAATTTACAGCGAGTGCTAATCATCTGAGCTACCACGGCTCGTAACCGCGGTTACCATAGACTAAAATTATTAATTTTTGTTTCGATCTACGCAGTATGAACTAACAGTATCTTGAAGTATTGCAGTTGTATGCTTGGGTTGGGATTTCGTTTTATTAATTATAGGACTCCAAGTAAATGGTAGCACCCAGCCATCTTCTCTATTGAAATTAGGAAGTTTTTTTGATTTCTATAGCCTCGCGAATCATCCTTGTAAGGAATCGGTGTTCTTTAGCGAGGATTTGTGGTCTATCAAATCTAATGTAGTGACGGGGGCGATCTTGTTCAGAGACTGCAGACTTCCCGGAGCGTCGATTCTTTACATCAGCTATTGGTTATTTAACGCGGGTTTTAATTGATCTTTTAGTTTGTCCTATGTAGGTGGGACCACATTCACAATCAAGCTTGTACACTGCTGCATCTTGCGGAGGGACGTTACACTTGACTGATGGTAAAAACAGACCAATCTTCTTCGGTGGCTTGAAGTATGTTTTGATGGAAGCACGCTTCAAGATGTAGCCAATCTTGTCAGTGACTCTTCTAACATATGGCAGTACAGCAGGTACACGCTCGACTATAGTTCACTGTGACGTAGACGCGGGAACCGAAGCGTATTGTCATATAAAACTTTCTTGACGTGTTGGAGCTCAGCAGCCAGGTGTTTACTGTCACAGATCCCTCATGCTCTCTGAAACAAGGATTTACGGTAGCCAACTGTGAAGGATGGTGGTAAGAATCACCGTTTAAATATCTATCTGTATGAGTCTTTTTTCTATACTCAGTATGGCTCAAGGTGTTACCAAGATTCCGAATTACTGACACATCTAAAAAAGCTAAAGAATTGTTTGTAATGGAGTTAGGTACATTGTGAACTCAATTTTAGAATTTATAAAGTTAAGATAGTCTAAATATGCAGTTACTTTATCTGAAGGTAGAATAGCGAAAGTATTGTCTACGTACCGCTTTGTAGTGTGGCTCCACGAAATTATATATATTTGTGTTAAGTGTACAATAATAACAGTATAATTAAAGTCTTGAGTAGAGAAACACGTCTTCCTTTTATTTAACAACCGTACGACATTACATGGCGACCCTGATACCCCACCGATAGTAAAATTATAATAAATACGTAAAATTGTATATTAAAAATTATTACATATTCCCGGATTGAGAAAATTAATTAAAGTCGTGTAGAGCCAGCTATCAAAAAGTTATATCATTGTGAATAAATATTTACAAAATAAAATTAAAACATAAGAAGTATAAAATCAAAAAGGCAAAGATGCATCAAAAAAGGAGAAGAGAGGATAAGAGAAATAACTTTTTCACTCCGGATAAGAAGAATATTGGTTGAGAAGATCTAAATTGAAGTACGCAATGGTGTTCACATAGAAAATTTTACACTATCAAGATATATACACAATTTTCAAAAACTCGTAACAACCAAGCGAAACAAAAAGGAGATATTTATCAAAACATAAAATTATCAAGATTTAATCGAGTGGCCAGTTTTTAGGAGAACTGAATTTTTCGTGTACTCCATATACAAGAAAACAGAAAGTATGTTATATGCAAGAAACAAAAAAAAATTAATAGAGACTATAATGTAAAAAATATGCTTGATGTATCTGCCAAACGATTACTGTATAAAATGCAAATTATATGATTATATTTTTAAGGTGAGTGATTTTAAATATTTATCTCTTTTAAAATTCTAATTCCATAAAATTAAAAATATAATAACTTTAGTCACCACTCATATTTAGATTGGGTTTTTTTTTACCGAACACTCTCAATAGAAAGTGCCTATATAATATTCATATTATTTTATCGTGCTTATTTTAATTATCTATTTTGTTCTAAAATATTTAACATAATGAATGAAAAAAAGGAACTCTATTATATTGCTATCAGATAAACGACAAATCAATGAATAAATTTTGTAAAAGATAAAATGATCGGTGAATAATATTAATTTAAAACGCAGCTTAACTTAATAACGCAAACTGATATATTTTATTAATAATAAAAATTGCAATATTTTATACAGATATTATTTAAGAATTCATCGAAATGTAATATCATGTTTTCTTTGTATTAACATTGCGCATCAAATTCTAAACAATGCTGACGTGATCTTTTGCATATAAGGCATCGGAATATTACACGTAGTTAATACAGAATGATGCATTAATATACATTACTGTTGTCTCCTGACTTGCCTTCAAAATATTGACTTTATACTTTTTCATTTACTTTATCTCAGATTAAAATCCAGTATTCAAATGATAAAAAAAGACTTGATAAAATAAACTATTATTTTGTAATACGAAACTGTAAAGTAGTTCGATACTTTTTGTTGAGATAATTTGATTACTGAATTTAAGTGATGGCTCTAATGACTTATGGGCAAATATTAAACAACTTATATAACAAAAAAAATACGAAATAGGATTAATTATGTTAAAACATATAGTTTATGTAGTATGGAAAAAAAAATTGTTTGTGCCTTAAAAGTATAAACTGTTTGCATAAAAGAGTAAAAGAAAGGATAGAAAAAAAGGGTTAAGTTAATTTATAGAAAGGAAACTGTATGACAATGTTGAGGTTTTGACATGGATGTGTGAAGAAAGGAATACTTATATAATAGTATGGATTTCAAATGTATATGTAGGATGATGTAAGTGATGTTTAGATAAATAATTGGGAACTATGCAATAATTTTGCTGGTTATTGGAATGAAGGAATTAGGCTATCGGACATTATCTTAGCCAATGTTTAGGGCCAAATTCTGGTTATGTTAATAAACCGATATGCTTAATTGAAAGGCGATAGAATGAGAATTAAAGAATACAAAAGTAACCGATACAGACAAAGATTTATGAAGATAATAAAAAAAGATGACCTTGAGAAATAAATGATGGAGAGATACGGGAACGTCCATCACTGGTAAAGCATATAGTCCTCAAGCAGGGTATGCTTCCGTGATAGGATGATAAAATAAGGAGTTACGGGTACCAGGGAACAATACCTTCAGTACAAGTGATTTACTCATATTAGTACTGTTGGGGACCAGAGAAGTCTTAAATTTGTTACCCTTAATAATGGTACATTGAGGTCACATCCTTCGTTGGATCATGGTGCGAACATAGTTTTCCTCTGTGACAATTGTTGGAGTCCTTTAAAAGTGACTTAAAAACGTAGACCTCAAGGTTGTGCGCACAACCCAAGGTACACTATTACCTTGATACAGTATGAAAAAAAAATTTGTACCAATTAAATAATATGATTATAATACCCAAGTAAATGGGGGCACCATATGTATGTTTATAAAGTACCCCCATGATAAATATCATGAAATGAAATATAATTGAAGTGAATTGAAGCTCCGGTACCCGATATTTAATAAATAAATACATATATGCGTGAATAGAAAGGAATAAAGCTAGCTAAAAGTCAAAATATTAAATAAAAAAGAGAAAGTACGTACAAGATTTATGAAAATATGTGATAATAATAAGGCCTAACAAACTACAAAAATACAATAATAAGAAATAAGGCAAACAGCCGTGTAGTGGCGGTTGAGAATATCCATTACCCCATATCTTCCCCTGGGTGTCGTAAGAGGCGACAGAGGGACACAGAAAGGAGATGGGCAGCAGCATCTTCCTAATAACAACAAAAACATAATAAAAAACTGTGGTTGCCAACCCGCTCGCCAGGCGTAGCAACTATGGCAAATATCCCCCCATGAGCAACGACACAAATAAACGGCCCCCAGTCCCCGGCGGCCCCGCTATTCCAGGCTACGGTGGCGACCATGGTAACGGCGGGGCAGGGGGTGCTAAGAATCTCCGGTGGAGGTTCGGTTGCCACCTACGACGACTCGACCTGGTAACGTATAACGCACGCACCCTGAGGACTGACGAGAAGATACTGGAGCTGGAAGAAGGGGTAGACAAGTTGCGCTGGCATATTATTGGATTATCTGAGGTCCGAAGAGAGGGGGAGGACACGGTAATCCTCGAGTCCGGCAACTTGTTCTATCACCGGGAGGGCGACCATCTGTCCCAAGGAGGTGTCGGATTTATCGTCCACAAGTCTCTCGTCAACAACGTTGTAAAGATTGGGAGTGTGTCGTCGAGGGTCGCGTACCTGATACTCAGAATCACCAAACGGTATTCGCTGAAGGTCATAGAGATCTACGCACCAACCTCGGCACATCCCGATGATGAGGTGGAGGACATGTATGAGGATATTTCTAGAGCCATGCATTCCTCCAAAACCCACTACACGGTGTTGATGGGAGACTTCAACGCAAAACTAGGTACAAGAGAAGGCGATGAGCTGAAATTAGGGAAATTTGGAGTAGGGCAACGGAACCGTAGGGGCCAGCAGCTGGCTGACTTTATGGAGAAAGAGGGACTCTTTATGATGAACACTTTCTTCCAGAAGCGGCCCCACAGGAAGTGGACCTGGTCGAGCCCCGACGGTTCGACAAAAAATGAGATTGACTTCATTATGACGACCAGACGCCCACTGTTCAGTGATGTCTCAGTGATCGCAAGGATGAAAACCGGCAGCGATCACCGAATGGTTAGAGGCACACTGAACCTAAACGTTAAGTTGGACAGGTCTCGTCTAATGAAGTCAACGCTCCCTCCCCCTCTTGCTCTAATCCAGAATCCCGAGACTTTTCAGCTCGAGTTACGTAACCGCTTTCAGTGCCTAGAAGATTGCAATGCAGTGGACGATATGAATGACAAGCTCGTGGAAACTGTCCATGCGGTCGGAGCTAAGTTCTGCGAAACCCGCCGCAGAAGAACACAAAAAACTCTTAATCTCATGGCTGTTAGACGGGAGATGAGGCTGCAATCGTCAACAGATTTGACAGCATACAGGCAACTGAACAGACAGATCTCCAAATGCATGCGGCAAGACTTACGCAACTTTAATACTGCTCGTATTAAAGAAGCGATCGAGCGGAACCAGAGCTCCAAAGTCTTTGCCAGAGATCTGTCTGCCAGAAAGAGCCAACTCTCAAAGCTGAAGACTGAGTGTGGCAGCGTCGTTTCCGGGACACCTGAGATTTTGAGTGTGATTGAGAGGTTCTATGGGCAGCTGTACACATCATAGTTGGAGCCACACGCAAGTGTGAGTAACGATACAAGAGCAAGTCTTACCCGACACTATTCCGATGATATCCCGGACGTCGGTCTGAGCGAGATTAGAATGGCTCTCCAGCACCTTAAAAACGGCAGGGCCCCAGGCGAGAATGGAATTACAGCGGAGCTTCTGAAAGCGCGTGGAACAGCGGTACTTGAAGTCCTTCAGAAGCTTTTCAATTCCGTCCTCCATGGTGGCACTACTCCGGAGGCGTGGAGCAGAAGTGCGGTGGCCTTGTTCTTTAAGAAAGACGACAACGCTCTCTTGAAGAACTACAGACCGATTTCCCTTCTGAGCCGCGTCTACGTGCTGTTTTCGAGAGTCATTACGAATCGTCTCGCACGCAGACTCGACGACTTCCAGCCTCCCGAACAAGCCGGTTTCCGAAAAGGCTTCCGTACCATAGACCACATACATACCCTGCGGCAGATTGTACAGAAGACCGAGGAGTACAATCTGCCACTTTGCCTGGCGTATGTGGACTATGAGAAAGCCTTTGATTCCGTCGAAATTTGGGCGGTGCTACAGTCCCTTCAGCGGTGCCAAGTTGACTGTCGGTATATCGAGGTGCTGAAGTGTTTGTACAGTAGGGCTACGATGGCTATCCGAGTACAGAACCAGAGTTCGAAACCTATCCAACTGCAGAGAGGTGTAAGACGGGGTGACGTTATATCCCCGAAACTCTTCACCGCTGCGTTGGAAGACGTTTTCAAGCTACTGGACTGGAAAGCATACGGTATTAACATCAATGGCGAGTACATCACTCACCTTCGATTTGCCGACGATATAGTCCTTATGGCAGAATCGCTGGAGGACCTTAGCACTATGCTCAATGACCTCAATGGTGTCTCCCAACGGATAGGTCTTAAGATGAACATGGACAAAACAAAGATTATGTTCAATGTCCATGTCACACCTATGCCGGTAGTTGTGGGGGAGCACTATGCTCGAAGTTGTTGACGAGTACGTTTACCTGGGACAAATAGTCCGAATAGGTAAGTCCAACTTCGACCGAGAGGTCAATCGACGGATTCAACTCGGCTGGGCAGCGTTCGGGAATTTACGACACATCTTCTCGTCAGGTATACCTCAATCTCTAAAAACTAAAGTGTACAACCAGTGCGTGTTGCCAGTGATGACTTAAGGATCAGAGACGTAGTCCTTCACTGCTGGCCGTATGAGGACGCTCAAGGTCGCTCAGCGAGTTATGGAGAGGGCTATGCTCGGAGTTTCTCTGCGTGATAGACTCAGAAATGAGGATATCCGCAGTAAAACCAGAGTGACCGACATAGCCCAACGGATTAGTAAGCTGAAGTGGCAATGGGCCGGCCATATAGCTCGAAGAACCGATAACAGATGGGGAAGAAAGGTTCTCGAGTGGCAGCCTCGTACCGGTAGGCGTAGTGTAGGGCGACCCCCCACTAGATGGAGTGACGACCTGGTAAGACATGCAGGAAGTCGATGGATGCAGGTGGCTCAGGACCGTGCTTTGTGGCGTTACTTGGGGGAGGCCTATGTTCAGCAGTGGACTTGTGAAGGGCTGTAATGATGATGATGATGATGATGTAATAAGGGGGTCCCCGACCAAATCCATAGGGTTCACTATAGATATCAAAATTGTTCTTCTCAATGTTTAAAAATTAATGTTTTGTTACATAACTGTTACAGTGATATTTAAATTTTTTGCATACGCTATAGTTAACATCATAATATTTCTAACAACGTTAAATTAATACTTATATTCATATATTATATTGTTTATCTTAAAATTAGGTGTGAATCACAACGTGTGGTCATAGTTCGATGTAATCGCATACATTTCCATATACGTACTTTGGAATTTAAAACAAAGGTGTCTCAAATCGCTAGCACTGCTAAGATTGCAATTTGTATTTTGATCTGTCTGTTGTTATTGTAGTGATGACGACTTATGTCCCCATTATTATTTCTTTGTTCTCTTAATTTTAATATGCAACATAGTAATTTATTTTCGATTTTATTATGTTTAACTTTTAAAGATTTTTAACTATTATAATTTATTACTTTAAAATTGTACTTACTTGTGTGGATTATGAGAATATTTAGTTCGTTTAATACAATTTTGAAACTCATCACATAATGTATATAATTAATTGATTTAAATTTTGTTGTGCCCATATTGTGAGCCCCAATCCCTGACTGACAATAATGTAACTAAATATTATACTAAAAATAAATTTGTAGACGTAGTACGAAAAAAAAAATGTGATAACATATAAATAAAAGTATTGACAGTATGTAGGTGTGAGCAAAGGAAAGAAAAATTATCGGAGGTTAGCATATTCACATACAATCGGCCTGATCAGCTGAGTGTTTGGAAAACCTAATAACCGATTAATTTTTTAAGGTTGTTCGGATACTATAAAATGCGGGATGAGTTTTAATGTATTGGTAATGAGGGAAATGAGAGTTTTCTTTTAGAATTGTATAATAATATTGCCCATAATCTTGATCATGTATGTATGCCGAGCCGTGTACGTGAGACAAAGTATATGGAAAAGAGTAAAATGGAAAATAACTAATGGTTAACAGAGAATACATAAATATTTGAAGTAAAATGAAATATTGAAACGTGAAAATGAGAAGAGTGTTATTATTGTTCAGACTAGAAAAGTCGATAATTACAAAATGATTTAAGTGACTAAATGACGTAATGCCTACGAGTAAGTGACTTAGTTTAAAATGTACTACACTTTTACTGTGAAAAAAAAATATAAGAAAATATTTAAGCGTAAGTAGATGTTTAACACTAATAAACTGTGACGAATCTATGTACAAGACTGTGACCTCGACATTAATATGGGACAGTGGGATCTGCCCACCCGACCTACCCATAGAATATAATTTTATTTTATAATATTTCTTATTATAAATTCCGTAAAAACTTATTATTTCAATTTGTAGTTTATGTTTAGAAAATAATAAGTATAAGTATAATAAGATTGAATTTTTATAATTTAATATTTTTATTAGAATTAAATTTTATATTTAGTTTAATAAGTAAAAAAAAACAAATGTATTAATTTTTTTTTATTTTTTGTCGGTGGGAGGTATAGTGTGGCTCCACGAAATTATATATATTTGTGTTAAGTGTAAAATAATAACAGTGTAATTAAAGTCTTGAGTAGAGAAACACGTCTTCCTTTTATTTAACAACCGTACGACATTATAGCTTATAGAATCTTGGATTCACGCTCTTACTCCTCAAAGTCTTCCATGAATATGTCGGCGACAATGGGAGATACAGGTGAGCCCATTGCCACACCATCTACTTGCTTATAAAGCTCCTTCTTCCACAATAGGTAACCAGATATAAGGCAGTGAGTGTGTGGCCTGAGTAATACTGTATATTCTACGGGCATGTTGTTTTCTAAAAGGCTAGAAAGCCTTCTACTTACATTTGAGGTGCAGTCTTCAACAGTTAAGCATGTAGACAATGAATGCACATCAAAACTGACTATATATCATTGTCTGCCAGATGCCACCACAATAAAAGTAGCAGTTAGGGCTGCAAGTCTGGGCTTGAAATTAGCACTCAAATCATTCGGACTTGCTTACACCAGGTTGGACTACGAGCACGGAGGTCTTTGCGAGCACGAACGTTTGTGACAGAGATTGCTGTGGGCTTATACTCCAGCAAAATGAAGAAGATAAGGAGGAAATTATTTGGCAAAACTGTCTATTTGTTGATGAATTGCGAATCAGAACGCATCCAGATAGCCGACGTGTCCGTGTTTAGAAAAAACCTAGAAACTCTGTAAGGCAGAGAACTGCCACTGGAACCGTGCAACAAGGCAGAAATTGGTGTCTTTTTGGGGTGGAATTATGATTGGAGCTAGAAAGCCTTTGAACCCGTATCGAGGCTCCACGACGGCAGATAGGTACAAAACAGTCGCTATTGCTGGAATTGTTAGACCATTTTGAGTAAACCTTTGGTACTAATTCGTACTGGTTGACGATAATGCGCCCGCACATCAAGCTCCGATTGTACCCTGTTAATATTCCGATGATATCCCGGACGTCAGTCTAAGCGAGATTAGAATAGCTCTCCATCACCTTAAAAACGGCAGGGCCCCAGGCGAGGATGGAATTAAACTGAAAGCGGGTGGAACACCGGTACTTGTCCTTCAGAAGCTCTTCAATTTCCTCCTCCATGGTGGCACTACTCCAGAGGCGTGGAGCAGAAGTGCGGTGGTCTTGTTCTTTAAGAAAAGCGACAACGCTGTCTTGAAGAACTACAGACCGATTTCCCTACTGAGCTGCGTCTACGTGCTGTTTTCTAGAGTCATTACGAATCGTCTCGCACGCAGACCCGACGACTTCCAGCCTCCCGAACAAGCCGGTTTCAGAAAAGGCTTCAGTACCATAGACCACATACATACCCTGCGGCAGATTGTACAGAAGACCAAAGAGTACAATCTGCCACTTTGTCTGGCGTATGTGGACTATGAGAAAGCCTTTGATTCTGTCGAAATTTGGGCGGTGCTACAGTCCCTTCAGCGGTGTCAAGTTGACTTTCGGTATATCGAAGTGCTGAAGTGTTTGTACAGTAGGGGTTCGATGGCTATCCGAGTACGGAAACAGAGCTCGAAACCTATCCAACTGCAGAGAGGTGTAAGACAGGGTGACGTTATATCCCCGAAACTCTTCACCGCTGCATTGGAAGACTTTTTCAAGCTACTGGACTGGAAAGGATACGGTATTAACATCAATGGCGAGTACATCACTCACCTTCGATTTGCCGATGATATAGTCCTTATGGCAGAATTGCTGGAGGACTTAAGCACTATGCTCAATGACCTCAATAGTGCCTCCCAACGGATAGGTCTTAAGATGAACATGGACAAAACAAAGATCATGTTTAATGTCCATGTCACACCTATGCCGGTAGTTGTTGGGAGCACTATGCTCGAAGTTGTTGACGAGTGCGTTTACCTGGGACAAATAGTCCGACTAGGTAAGTCCAACTTCGACCGAGAGGTCAATCGACGGATTCAACTCAGCTGGGCAGCGTGGACTATTTTTCCGTCTGAAGTGATGACTTACGGATCTGACACGTGGTCGTTCACTACTGGCCATATGAGGACGCTCAAGGTCGCTCAGCGAGCTATGGAGAGGGCTATTCTCGGAGTTTCTCTGCGTGATAGACTCAGAAATGAGGATATCCGCAGTAAAACCAGAGTGACCGACATAGCCCAACGGATTAGTAAACCGCAATGGGCCGGCCATATAGCTCGAAGCACCGATAACCGATGGGGAAGAAAGGTTCTCGAGTGGCAGCCTCGTACCGGTAGGCGTAGTGTAAGGCGACCCCCCACTAGATGGAGTGACGACCTGGTAGGATATGCAGGAAGTTGATGTATGCAGGTGGCTCAGGACCGTGCTTTGTGCATTACTTGGGGGAGGCCTATGTTCAGCAGTGGACTTGTGAAATCAAGCTCAATGTGTTAATACTGTTCTCCGAGTATACGACATCACAGGTTTGGACCGACCTGCCGGTTCGCCTGACTTAAACTCAATAGAGCACGCGAGAGTTATTCGAAGCGAGATAAGTTATCGGATCGCTGAACGGAATTAAGCTTCCGCAACGAGTGCATCTGATACCGACAATAGATAATCGATAGTACATCATAATGTCGATATAAGGTTAGTTAACTAGAATACCAGAGTAAAAACTGTAGCTCGACTGCTGTTTCATAAGCTGAGTGTAGAGAATCGGAGAACCTTTTTACTGAACACGAGACATTCTATCTTACTCCACAGGGATGGCAACGCATCTGTATTTTGCTTAATCGAGGAAATTTATATATATATATATATATATATATATATATATATATATTTACGCCTTGTAATTAATGATGTATGCTCATTTTTCTATACAAGCAACTCACACTGGTTCCGCTTGGGTGGACTTATCGGTCATATATGATTTATTCTATAAATTTTTCGTATAAGATATAGTCTAAATCCCTACTGGTATATATTACTCTCTATCTGTTCGTAAAGTTTCTTCACCATCGGCTTAGCCATTCCGAAGAATAGGCCGGACAGACAGACAGACAGATAACCAAAAAATTTAGCAATGATTGTTTATATATTAATAACATGCAAAAGGATCACTAAATTCATTAGAAGGCAGTAATTTCGATAATTCATACAGAAAGTTCAATTTTATTTGTATGTATAGTTAAAACAGTTAAAATGCTTGAAATTACATACATTAATACTGACATTACACTCAGTAGAAGAGTTGGATCTTTGCACTCGCTGTGAATTTAGTAAGCAAATCAGGTTCGATTTATGTTGGGGTCAAGGCAAATATTTATAGCAATTTTAAATTCTAATTTATTACGTGAATGAAAAATCGTGACGCAATCTGCATATCTGAAAAAAATATTTCGAGGATATTTGAAGATCGTCGATACGCACTCTCCATAACTATCTCAGATGTGAAAGAGATCTGTACCTGAAATGAAAGAGTTATGTGTGATGATGCGATAAGTAATCTAGCATGGTTTTTGGGTCACTTGAAATGTAGGTACATACGTAGTGTACTGTCTATCTTTACTACTTCTTAGGCTGCAGAATGTCCGAATCAATTGTAGTGAAACTTGACGAACAGATGAAAAGCAATGTCATGATCTAGACTTTATTTAATCTGAAACTCAGGTGAAGCTGTGACCACTGGCGGGTCCCGAGTATAAAATAAATTACAACTGAACACTACTAAAGTTACCACCTTCGAATTGAAACCTCAAAATATTGTGCATATTGGAACTAGTATCTTATTAAAAAGACACATTGCCCTTTATATATAAAAAATTGGCTACTCTTTGAAAAATAATCCTGTATAAAATTAAAAAATAAAGAATTATATGGCGTTGTTTGTACGTAAATATGATGATTTTGGTAGTGGACTTATTTGCCGGTGTCTGTCTTTTCATCCGATTATAATCTGGGTCAACTCAATCAAGGCATGAGTGAACAGACCTTTTTACACGCGTGCTAGAGTGCATAGTCCGATTTTCCTTCTAGAACTTCATCACCACTAGGTGAGATTGCAGTCAAAAACTGGCTTATATTAAGTAAAAAAAGAAATGATGTTCATGAAGTGGTAACAATCAGTTCCATAAATTTCTAGTTGGATATTAAATGTATTTATAAAAAACACAAAGCGAATAAAAAACCGAATTTTAAATATAAACTAAATTAAGAACCGTATTGAATTTTGGATATTTCCAATCACTCCAAACAAGCTTATTTATGACTGTGTTAAATAAGAAAAATCTGTAGCGTGACACGTAGTAATCTTGAGTTAGCGAGAACGTCGAAAGCATTGTTGAATATTTGTAACAAAACCCTTTTTTCATATGTAAAGAATGAGCTTAAATAACAAATGATTTTCTACAGCTTTTATCTTTTTTACAGTTCACTGAGACACTTTTTCTTGCTTTTTTATGAAAAATATTATTTTTGTGCGTTACTCAATAAACCCTTAAAAATATTATATTAAATTATTACAAATTTAACAAATTTAATATATATATATATATATATATATATATATATATATATATATATATATATATATATATATATATATATATATATATATAAAGTAAATATCGCATGATACAAAGTAAAACTTATTTGAGAGTGAAAATTTATTCGACAACCTCAGTTTCAATCGTGGGCAAATTAGTTATTTTAATAGCTGCCCTACAAAAGTAAAGCTTAATGTATATAAATTATTTAATTTTTTTTATTACACCCTATCAGTGATCTTGCCACATAAGCTTGCAGTGTAACAGTAGGCTCATGAAACTTTTTGAAGCTGCCTTGAGTTAGAACTTTGGTTGAGCCCCATTTTCAAGCGAAAACTCTGATGCAGATTACTTTATTAATCACTCTTTTTATTAGACTGAACTATAAGTATGTTTTTTGGTATGGTATGAATGTATTTGATTTTTATAATTTAGTTTTCACCCATTTTTAAATATCTGAATAATCTGAAATTTTCCAGAAGTATTAAGAACCTGTGACACTTCTGCAAAACTTCAGATTTTCTTAAATGATGTCACAAAAAATTTATGGATATGACCTAGTTCTTACTAAGTTCAGCATAGCTCACGATCAAAGCGTGTTGTTATATACTTTAAGTTTTTTATTAAGGATGCAGACTAATAGTCTCTTAAAATTGCTCTATATTCTCCCTCCTTCTTGCTGCAAAATGAAATAAAAAGGAGACAGCTAATTTACGGAGATAAATATTCAATACAAGTTAATATTTTAAGAGAAATCTTGATTGATTGTTCTTAAAGGGTTATTGTAAATGACGACAATAAAAAAAATTGAAACGCCTTCGGTTAATGTACTTGGAAAAACATGAAACACGAAATTCGATCAAAAATTCGTCTCCCTCACTAAAGCTAATATCTCATTTTATGGCTATAAATACATTCTTTTTTAAAACCTCCCAGATAATTTTACTGATTTAAACCTCCGAAGTGCTCAGTTCCTAATGGTATCCTGCGCTGGACGCAGAAAGATATGCTGAATACAAATATGTACTCATTTCATATCGCCCAAAAAATCTTTCACGGGAAAGAAGCAATATATATATATATATATATATATATATATATATATATATATATATATATATATATATATATATATATATATATATATATATATATAATCGGGATCTCGGAAACGGCTCCAACGATTTTCATAAAATTTAGTGTCCACGGAGTTTCGGGGATAATAAATCGATCTAGCTAGGATTTATTTTCAGAAAATGTCTTTTTTGTCCGTGTTTTCAGACAATGAGAAACTGGTACAATATCGTTAGAATAAGAAGGTAAATTTTGACAGATTGTTAATGATTATAAATAGCTTAATTCGTATAATGGTCGGTCACAGAATCGTAAAACCCCGGTTCGAGCCCAGACCGACCGACCGACTTTTTTAATTTTTTTTTCAAGTTCCTTTCTTTTTTGAGAAAATCTATTTTTTCGAGCTCTTTTTTTTAGTATTTTTTAAAAACACGAAAATTTCAATTAAAATAATTGCACTCATGATTTTTTATTCAAATAACCAGTTCCGTTTTTTCTGTTATGTCGCTAAGATCAAAAAATATTATATATATATTTCATCAGTATGTAATTTGTATCTAAATATAATTTCCAAAACACACGAATTAAAAAAATATCGAGCGAAAAATACCGAGCAAAGCTCGGTCAACCAGGTACTATCTATTTGTGTATAGAATAAGGATAACAAACGAGCACACAGTCCATCTGATTGTAAGTAGATACAGAGGCAGATGTATATACATCAAATTCATCCTCGATTTAAACTCAAAATACAGATGGGTTGTCACCGCTGAGAACTAAGATGAAACGCCTCGTTTAAAAAGGGTCTCAGGTTCTCTGCACTTACCATAAAAACACAGCAGCATTAAGCTTCAAATTGAACATAATATTATGCTGACTTATGTAATTATATATCAAAATTAAATTTCTAGATACATTCAATTATTTCTTCTTAATAAAATAGAATTGAACTATTTTGAATAAAAGAATGAATGAAATATTACTTTATTGTACGCCAGAAAAACTAAAGAGAGAAATAAACAACAAATTATTTAAAGGTACAATTGGGGGCCTTATCGCTTAGAAGCAGTCTCTACCAGGCAACTATTGCAGAAGATATAATGACATGTGAGAAAGGGTAGGGGCGTACGTAGGTTGTTGAAAAATACACATGATATAAATATAATTATATACTCGATAAATACATACCCGAGTTTGGTTCTTCATGCTATATGGGCCGGCTTTATACCTCGAAGAACAGACAACCGATGTCGAAGAAAGTTTCTCGAGTTGCAGCCTCTACCGGTAGAGCGTAGTAAGTGTAGAGCGGCCCCCACTAGCCCCACTAGAGGGAGTGATGACCTAGTAAGCCATGCAGGAAGTCAATAAATGCGGTTAGCTCAGGACCGTGCTTTGTCGCATTTCTTGGAAAAGGCCTTTGTTCAGCAATGATGATGGTGATGATGACAAATGCAACAATAACGTAGACGTAAGTAGCGTGTAATAATGGCATACGAGACTCCATCATCCCATCTTGTTACATGTACAGGTACAAGTAAGGATAGGAGTCCAGTCCAGTCCACGGTACATGATCTCAAACGAAGAAAATTTTTGTGACATGTTGACGACGAAACTATACCTAACTTCTTAATAAGTACACATGCACACACCATCCTTCCTTCTTTCTTTATCAACCTGTAAAAGGAGATGGGCGAAAGTTCATAGAAAGCTGGGCCTGATGTTACAGTAATGATTACTGGATAATTTTATTTATATACCAATACCATTTTTAAAAAACTAAAATGCTTACGACTGCTTCGTGGTAGAAAAAAATAGGATGTTATCGGTTTGTATAAAAATAATGTTGTTGCTTATGTTATGCTTACAATGTTATTCTTACACCAAGTCTCAACTCTCACATTACACTTTAAGAAAATAATTTTTAGACTTTAATGTAAACTAAACTTTACCATAATTTATTTTAGGGCATACACATACATTGAGAATTCAGACGCTGTCCAACTAAATATGGAGGTTTGAAATAATTATAAAAAAAGAGGGAGCATGAATTAAAAACACTTTCACTTTTAATGATTTATTCATCTTAAAAAATTAAAATATCGTCTAAAAACGGTGCACACAGTATTAAATTCTCTTGATACCCTGCCCAGCTTAGGTACCATATTATGGACATTACATGACAACAGCAACCTAAAGTTATTACAATAATTACAATATTACTGTTTGATGGCCTCTCTACCATTAAGAGAAGTGTCAACTGAAATATATGTAAGATATATTTTTCGAGCTTGCATGTCTCGATATTATTAGAATAGCCTACTTAATTTGATAAATACCTAAATATATTTTTATTAAATTATTATGTGTTAGCTGGGGAAAATCATTTAAGTTATCATTTTGCACATGCATTCTTGTAAAATCAGAAAAGAAACCTTCAGAATCCTTTAAAACGAAAGAAAATATTCACTACCACCGCAAGCTCAGAGCCCGACGAACGAAGCAAATGATTTGATTGACGTTTGAGTTTTTGTATTAACGTCGATATGAGTTCCGCTTTGTGGCCTATATAAAACATTGATAATCGATTTATTAATCTATTTGGTCAATACATTTATACGATTTTTTGAAACGTTGAAATGTCACAAGGAAACCATTATTTAAATAATAAGTTTTTTAAACTTATCTAAAGAAGAAAACACTGAATCACTTTTAATTGCCTTTTTTTCTATTTTTTATTAAAATCGATTAACTAACCTATTTCATCGGGCAGCATTGTTTGAAAATAAAATAAGAGAAGTCAGTATTATTTTTATTATATATTTTTATTATTCCATGATGAAACTGCTTAATATTTCATTATTAACTACAAAAAAACTGAAAAAAATATTGATAAATATTTCACTTGTGTAACGTTAGGCCCGAATTCGCCTGTCTTCTTTCACTGTTGGATGCAAATTATTTTTAGATGCTCAAGTGTACGTAAGTGTGTGTTCTTACAATAAGTTGAACTTGGTTTTTGCGTCTTTTGAAATATGGTCCGCCTTTCTTTGTTAGTCTAATAGATAGCTATCATAAGAATAGAACGTTTAGCTTCAGGTATGCTGGAGCGCAATGGACCAAAAAAGACTACAAAAAGGTGTGTGCAGGGTTGTTGTTCTTGAATATACAGAATACATGTTAGATAAAATAAGATTAATATTCAGTATCTTCTATCTGTATTTATCAACTTTATGTATTTATCGTGTAATATATATATATATATATATATATATATATATATATATATATATATATATATATATATATATATATATATCGTCATCGTCAACGTTTGTAAATGTATGTAAACGGCACTAAAACATCCTTAATGCTAAAAAAGCCGATAATAGCTTTTCGATAATTTGCAACCTACATGCGTTAGTATGATACAAAATAAAATTTGTAGGTTAATATGTGTTAACTCGTATGTAAGGTCCCTTAAATGCTGTATACGTATTATGATGAACTTTAGAAAAAGAGGAGATGTTTTAGTATTACAATTTTTGAGTTTCTCACCGCTGAATATTATATCTTTCTCTACTACTTTTTTATCAGTTCTTGAAAGTCCACTGCTGATCAAGTGATTCTCTCATTGTTTATTTTAATCGCATGCATAGTTTAAGGATAATGGTAATATTAAAATAATTCAACACTCAGATCGGCGCGCGAACGACGCATAACCCTAGCCGCCCACTGAGAACCGCCTTTATGAACGAGGTGTCGTGTGTCATGTCGCGCGGCTCATACGCAGTTCATAAATAACTCAACAACCCGCCTGCGGGCGTTGGTAACTACGGTAAACAACTCCACTATGGGCCAATCCAAGGGTAGGCCTATGTTCAATAGTAGACATTGATAGGGTGTAATGAAAGAGCTGTTGCCAACCTGTCTGCCAATGTGGCAACCGTTGCAAATATCCCCATATGAGGCAACCTGTAAATAATATCTCTAGCATCAACGATAACATAGAGATGAAAAATGTACTTTTATCTATATTTTATCCTTGAATGACTCAACGTACAGCTTTCTTGGAGTCGACGGATCATAGACGCGTACAAAGCATTTTTCTTTGTTCAAGTATATACTTAATGCAAAGGAAATTATTTACAAACGTCTGGACTGACTTGACAAGAATAAAATAGGATTTTCTAGGTTAACGTGTTTACGGTTCAGGGCTCTATCTTCGTCTTGTATCTCGGGGAAATATATAATCATTTTAAAAATGTTTCAAAGAATAAATGTTTAAAAACCTTTATTTTAATACGAGAGACGTAAAATAAATTAAAATTTTAAATTTATTCACTTGGAAAAGTAAATATATATGTATATTCGAGCTTTGTTGTCTTTATTCTTTACTTTTTTTTTTATAGAATAGGGTGACAAACGAGCACACAGTCCACCTGATGGTAAGTGGTTGCTGCGGCCCATAGACATCTACATCTATCCTCCATTACAAATCAAAATGCAGATATGCGTTGTCACCCGTGAGGACTGAGATGGAATGCCTCGTTTCCAGTAAAAAGGGTCTCCGGTTCTCTACACTCACCATACGAAATACAGCAGCATTAAGCTACTATTTCACGCTGGTATTCTGTGAGAGCGTGGTCCTTCCCCGGTCGAGCCGACCCATTCGTGCTACAACTTTACTACTAATATAACTGCAGCATGGCTCTACCACGTAAAGTTACTTTTCGTTAATTAACGATGTTTCGAGTTGTTATATAGAATGTTCTCTGAGGTCGAAATAAGTAAATAAGTTAAAACTACATGCAATTAATTTCATTATGTGCATAAATTAGCTTTTATTCTTTTTATGCACACTCTAGTTCATAGTGATGAACCCACATCTTATCTGCAGTTAAAATTCGGTTTATAGTTTTGCCCCTGTTCTCACTACACATATCCCAAATACTCGCGCAAACACTTGACCCGTGCTGTTTCTGAATCAGTGGAAGTTGGGTGCGAAGAATGCTCTCATTCTTCGCACCCAACTTCCACTGACCTTAGGCATGCCAAGATGGTCATGGAGAATATTTAAAACGCTCTGTTACTGCAGTCACTTCTGCGACCTGTTTTTTTCTTCATACGAGCATATTCATTAACAAGTTTTTTGACTTTTTCGACAATTTCCGAGGAAGTTGCCTCAATTAATCGGACCGAGCACTAATCGTCTTTAATTAAGTTTGTGCCTTGCTGTATCACTTATAAATCATCGTTTTTTTTAGAGGAATAGCACCTGTAAATAGATTACATCTCTTCTATATATTGATATGTGGCCTTTTTCCTTGCTTAGTGAGGAACTTAGTCACGGCACGAAACTTAATTTTCTCTATAGTTAGTGTTAACTTCCCGATTGACTTGTTTATTCTGTGATATCTCAAAGGTTAATGAACCGATCTAGCTGAAACTTAATATTAATAGATGTATTGAGTATTTCAGTAGTGACAGCTAAAAAAAAATCCCTCCTTCCCTCTTGAATTCCACCATTCCGCGAACTTTTTGACCCGCCCTCGTAACAATAAGTATTTTTGATTTTATTTTTAAAAAAAAATTAGGCAACCCGCCAGCACATAATTCTCAATTGCTATAATAACATGTTTAATTGGTAAAGAAAATTGTGACTAATTTTTTTAAAAATTACGAGGACGTGTGAAATCCGCTAACTTGGAAAACATGGCGGAATACATGGTAGAGTCATGCTGCGATTATATTAGCACTACCTCGTTGGTCTAGTGGTGTGCGACTGCTGATCATGAGGTCCTGGGTTCGAATCGCGGGTCGGGCCAAAAAATTAATTATTGAGTTTTCCGTGAAGAAATTCTCAGTAGTTGTAGTCCGGAGTCAGGAAGTTGGTGGTGTCTCACCCCCGTGCTTCGGAAAGCATTTAAAGCCGTTGGTCCTGTGCCTGATCTCTCTCCGGTCATGTCGGTTTACCGTCCCATCGGATTATGAGAGTAAGGGAATAGAGAGTGCACCTGTGCTTGCGCATACACTTGGGCACTATAATCCTGTCCTACACCGATCGCTAGCCTCCGTTGAGGCAAGTTGCCGTGGCCGAAATTCGATCTCAAGGACATTATTATAATATTAGCACTATAGTTGTAGCACGAATGGGTCGGCTCGATCGGGGAAGGACCACGCTCTCACAGGATACCACCGGAAAATAGTAGCTTAATGTTTTTCGTATTGTGAGTGCAGAGAACCGGAGACCCTTTTTATTGGAAACGAGTTATTCCATCATAGTCCTCACGGGTGTCAACGCATATGCATTTTGATTCGTAATCGAGGATATATGTAGATGTCTATGGGCTACAGCAACCACTTACCATCAGGTGGACTGTGTGCTCGCTTATCCATATATACCCTATCATATAAAAAGAAAATACTCCAAAAAACTTGGCTCTTACTAGAAAGAATTGTGCCCAGTCATGAGATATATGTATTCTATAACATTCCCTACAATTATAACTTACATTCATTAATTTTTTGCAACCCATGAAAATTAACTACTGATTTTAGGTCTCTTCAAAAGCTACATCATGATAATTTGCAATAGTTGCCGGGAATGGTAGGCGGGTTGGCAATCGCTATTTAATTTTTTTAGTTGTTTTAAAAGATACTGCCCATCACCGCACCGTTTCTCTCTGTGAAATGTATAATATATTCTTACATGAGAGCGCTAATGAAAATTGAGTTTAAGTATCAAAAGCCGGTATGTTAATTTGCGAAGTCATTGCAAAAACAGTTTTCATATTTTCTACGAGTACTCGGCACAATTTTAAGAACGCGTTAACAGAATGCAACGGCGAGTTTTCGTTTTAAGTTTAAAATAATATAAGTATGATTTTAAATATAAATTTTGTTAGAGTTCTCTTGTGCCGTATATGTTGCCTGTGACGTATAGTTCCTATCTTTGTGTGAGACTTTTAACAAAAAAATTTGCTATCTGTGATTATTGCCTATCCTGGAAAAAATAGATAGTTTTGTCAGTTAATCCGCCATTTGTATACTGTCGTGGACCGCTCCTAACATATGCATTTTAACTTATCCAGGAGTGTTTAAAGAAAATATTAATTGTTAATAGTATTGCTAGTATTTAAAAAAGTATACTAACACATCTATTGCACAGAAATACAAGTCACACCAACAATTATATAGTCAGAAGGAGAAAAAACTATAGATATAAAGAAAGGCGGAGAGAAGCTTAAGAGAAAATAGCTAACAAGATTTAGTACACACGTAAATATTTTAATAGCAAGCGTCCGTAAGCTAAAGCGACAACCTCTCTCCGTCGTAGTACGTATACGTAACGACTGACCAAGGTTCAAGGAGGCGTTGCGCTCCCGCCATCCGCTTGTAGCCGTTGCCGCACGAGATAGCACCTTATATGGTAATGAATCGAACCTATGAGCGTCGGCCAACTGGTAAGTATGATGTTGTGTTATTGTGCGTGCGTGCGTGCGTGCGTGCGTGCGTGCGTGCGTGCGTGCGTGCGTGTGTGCGTGCGTGTGTGTGCGCGCGTGCGTGCGTGTGTGTGTGTGTGTGTGTGTGTGTGTGTGTGTGTGTTTGTGTGTGTGTGTGTGTGAATGTGAATGTGAATGTATATTTGTGTTATTATGTATGAGTTGCAAGTACAGGAAACGAGGTATTGCATACTGAGGATAAATACATAAAATATCTTTGGGCCACAGCATCCGCGTACCTTCGAGTGGACTGTATGCTCGTTTGTCACCCTTTTCTATAATCAAAAAATTATGACGTTATTAAATGAGACAACCTTTCATATTCAAGTCCTGTCTATTACTTACTGTCTGTAAGTTTATAATAGGTATTACATAAGTATATAATAGGTATTACATAAGTATATAATAGGTATTACATGAGTATATAATAGGTATTACGTAAGTATATAATAGGTATTACATAAGTATATAATAGGTATTACATTACCGTGAGCCACACTGCAGTGGGTTGCTGAGTGCTTTTTTTATTATGAAGGTATTATTGGGAAGATGCTCATCACCTGTTTAAGTTTCTCACTGTCACCTTTTATATTGTTACTTACGTGAGTGTCCCACGGGATGAATATGTGGCAGTGAATTATCTTATGTTGCCACCACACGGAAAACGATAATGGCTAACAATTTTAATCAGTAATTGCATTTTGTCTCGCGTTATATAAAATAATTAGTGTAATTTTGCAATATCAACTGTTGCTACCATAGCTGCGGTTAACCGCGTACGTTAAAATTACAAAACAATTTTGTTTGAAGTTGATTCATTTAGCATAATGAAATTTTAAACAATTACATTGGGATATTTTAATGAGGTAATTAACATTTTACCCATAGGACATGTAATCTCATGATCATAATTACAGCCTATTTAAAGTACACTGCTGAACAAATGCCTCCTTTAAATTTATTTAACACAGTTGTCACGCTTTGCACGCTTGGTTGTGGTCCATAGATATCTACATCTATCCTCGCTTGGAAATCAAAAAATAGAAATGTAACGGTAGTATGTGGGTTCTCGATGCGACCAGCAAAAGAGCAAAAACCAGGAAGAGAAAAACTTTCCTAGTCAAGACAACCCATACGTGCTACAGCGTTGCTCTACCACGTACAATTAGAAATTGGTTGATGATGATGTCACACATACACACAAACATAGTATATATATATATATATATATATATATATATATATATATATATATATATATATATATATATATATCGTCACTAGAAAGGCAAAATTACTGGAGCACCAAAAAGCCATTTCGAGCCTTTCTTTTTTTCTTTCGGGACCTTTAAGGTAACATGAAAAACCATGTAGTACCTACCAGTAGTTATTGGACGTAGCCGTAAATTTTCAAATAAAATAGAGACATTATTAAATGGTTAAACGAACTTACCTTAAGTGAAGTTCAACCATAATTATACGAAGCTCCTTGTCTCAGACTTTCTTAACAATTGTAGTACGCCGCATTCCATGCCAGCATCACAATTTATCCAAGCTCGCTAAAAAAGATTTTAAAGCAGCAGTATATGTGGCAACACTGTATCAACCCGTCCGTCAATGCAACTTCATTATGTTTAAAGCAAGGAATTAGATGAGCAACCCTAACCCAGGGAGGGTTGGGCCGAGAGTACTGTCTAGGACAAGGAGCTTCGTATAATTATGGTTGAACTTCACTTAGGTAAGTTCGTTTAACCATTTAATTATACTTCCTCCTTGTCCTAGACATTGTTAACAATTGTAGATGTTTGAAGACAGGGTTGCGAATTTATAATACCAATGAATGGAAATTTGCAATTTTCCTTATTTTCTAAAAAATGTTGAACATATTGCCTGTATAGTAAATTTAAATTAATAACATAAATAAATTATCACAACATTTCCTTATACACATAAGGCCAGCTTGATTGCATCAGAAGTGACCCTGTGGAAGAATTATGACTGAAAATAAAACAATCTGGAATATCTATTCCAGTTTAATTTATAATAAATTTTAATTTAACATCTTATAGCTTACTAACTTACTTAAGAAATACTATTCTAAGTGGGTTAAATTTATCACTATCTTGTATTCTGTTTTCTATTAAAATATTCACAAGAAAGGCTCAACCCCTTCTCATTTATTTTTTTATCGTGAGTCATCGGCACCTAAGGTAGTGAAACTATCTACTACTCCAGCTCTTTCCAGTAGAGCCGTATCGTGACTTCAGGTCGTCACAGATTTTATTACACAAAAAATGCCCTATTTTGGTTATTAAGATATAATGGAATGGAATAGATTGGAAGAGACTTGCATAAAAAGGAATATGATAGAATTTAATGAAATAAAGTGGAGCTGAATAAAACATAATACAAACAATATTTTTATTCAATTTAGACTTCTGTTTATATTTCTTATTAAATTATACATACTTTCACAATATAAAAAAATATTAAATGATCTCTGATTACCTAAGTTTATCACATTTTAAAAGGAATATGTAAATTTATTGAATATTTTAACTTGTGGCCTAAGTTGATCCGCTTAATAACAAAAAAAAGCTGCATAATATTGTCTTAAGTAAAACATGCTTTACATTATTCAAAACAAGAATAAATTATTTTGTAAATCTAAATTTTTCCTTAAATACTTTAATATATTTTATATAATTTTGTTTGTTTGAAGAAGAGCTACGATTGGTTATTTTATAATTACATAATTATTTCAATATCTAATGATTCTATGTTTATTTATTTGCTTTTTTATTAAAAAATCTTTTACTCGTTTGTTACTATTTATCTAATATAAATGGTGACAAACGAGCACACAATTCACCTGATGGTAGGTAAACGCTATGGTGATCATACATCCTTGCAACCATCCAATTGGAAATTCAATACAGATGCGTTTCCACCCTTGAGGACTAAGATGAAGAGGTCTCCGATTCTCTACACTTACTATACAAACTGAAAAACTGTTAAACAGTTATTTTACGCCGGTACCACTTTTCCCGGTCGAGGCGACCCATTGATGCACAACCATAATATCAGTAGCGTGGCTATACTATATATAAAATATTTTTATGTTATGATAAGTTTGTTGTTATGAATATGAAATTGAAAAAAATCTATCATTTCTAGTTTTGTGTAATCTATTTGTAATCGCGAATATTTTTTCGTTTACATTTTTGACTTGTAGTGTCAACCTGTCAATATCCATCACGGTCAGGAATAAAGTGGTAAGTGACCGGTAAGTGGCAGTCGGTTTACTGGTGCTCTCAATTTAAATCTTTGATAAGGACTTGCTGTCGTGTTACTTTTAACCAAGGTATATTTATATATCCAGGGTATACTTATTATTATCCGATGAAACCTTAACCGGGAGCCAGTACTCGAGATTAAGCTATAACTCTACTCACTTCACTTTTAAGTAGACAAAACGTATAACATAGATGTATATTAAACTGAAACAGCTCGGATATTATTTGATATTACATTTATGACCGTAAAGGTGTGAAATGAACGTAGTAAAATTTTACGACATTGATTGATAATTCGATATAAATTTAATTAAACGCGCTTTTAGGGTTTGTGTTAGAAAGAACAATATGTACATAGTAGGTATTTGTGACATAAGTATATAAGAACAGTAAACTCATTATAAACTAAATTTTATTTCAAATATAAGCTACGTCTATGAACTAAAATTAATTTTACCGTGCATCATTTATTTACTAGTTTAAATTATAATTCATATTCAACTATTTATTCAGCTTCCTTGCTATCTAAAATATCAAGGTCAGTATTACGTATATTTTATAGTAGACAAATCTAAATAAAATCTATAAAAAACGTCGGCTTTAATAGCCGGAGAGTTAAGATTTAGGATCATCTTTTTTTTTCTTTTGATATCGGTAAGGGCTGTACCGATATAATAGGAACAGTTTCAATTATGGCAAAAATGCGTCTGAACGTTTGAAGTGTAATTTGAAAATTTAACTTCAAACGTTCAGTTTATTTTTGTAGGAGATAAAACCAAATCAGAATCATAAAGCAGCCACTTTTTATGTTGTGTTTTAAACAGTTGGCCTTCTACATCTTTTTTCCTAATACTAAAGGAACCTTTAACAACGAAGAAAACTCCAAAAATTCGGAATTGCGCATTTCGACAACTTCAATTTTTTTACAGCTCGATCTGATTAAGTTATATCCAATCATGTGGGTGATAAATCTGCAAATCCACTTTCTCTTTCTATTTTTCTATAATGATATGATCCGTATCCACTTCCTAGTGGCTATGGCCCGAAACCATGAACTTATGGTATATGACATCGATGTTTAATTTCTGCTAAGCCCAGGTCACCATTGAACCGACATGAGAGTTTCGGTTCGGTTCACAAATATCAGAATAAAATATTATATATTGTGTTGTATTCTTCGGTAAGTATGTTTGAAGAAGCTAGCAGCTATGGTTTCGTACCGTTTTACTGTCACGAACAGTCAGATTGAACGTCCAAAACTGGCACTTGTAGAAAGCTACAGAAGAGCTGAGTCATTGCGAAGGCCTTCGATTGGGTTTGGCACAAAGCGCTTCTTTCGAAGCTTCCTTCCCAGCTTTCTTGCAGACCGGAGCATCAAGGTCGTTGTAGACAGTGCAAGCTCCGATTGCAAGCCTATTAATGCTGGTGTTCCACAAAGCTGCGTGCTATCGCCAACGCTGTTTCTTCTGCATATCAATTATATGTTGCAAACCCGTAACATTCATTGCTATGCAGATGACAGCACTGGTGATGCTCTTTACGCCGGCCGAGCCAATATTTCTCGGAAAAACGTCTCCGAGTGCCGGGACAAACTTGTGTCTGAAGTCGAGTCCTTGCTGAATTCTCTCTCGGATTGAGGTCGATTAAATCTAGTCCATTTTAACCCCCAGAAGACACAAGTTTGCGTGTTAACCGCTAAAAAGAACCCTTTTGTCGTATCTCCTCAGTTTCAAGGCACTCCCCTTGTTTCCTCAGCCAGTATCAGAATCCTCGGCGTCAACATATCGAGTGACGTGCAGTTTCGTGGTCACTTGGAAGAGAAGGTCAAACTGGCCTCTAAAAAGCTTGGTGTGCTCAGCAGAGCGGGACAGTATTTCATGCCGGCACACCGCCTGCAACTTTACAAGGCGCAGGTTCGGCCGCACATGGAATACTGTTCTCATCTCTGGGCTGGGGCTCCCCAGTACCAGCTCCTTCCACTTGACCGCATCCAGCACAGACCGGCTCGAATCGTCGACGACCGAGTGCTTTCCGATCGGCTCGATTCACTGGCACTGCAAAGACATGTAGCATCTCTTTGCATTTTCTTTCGCATATACCACGGAGAGTGCTCTGAGGAATTATTCAGATTAATCCCTGCCGCCAAATTTCGTGAACGCACTACGCGGCAAACGTCCCGATACCATCCACACCATCTGGATGCTTGGCGGTCCACCACTGTACGTTTCAAAACGAGTTTTCTTCCGCGTACAACCTCTCTGTGGAATAGTTTACCACCGGCGATTTTTCCGGACCGATACGTCCTGGGGACTTTCAAGAAAAGAACTTTCTCCTTTCTAAAGGGCCGGCAACGCACCTATAATTCCCCTGATGTTGTGGTTGATCATGTGCGGTGGTAATCTCTTAACATCAGGTGAGCCGCATGCTCGTTTGCCCCCTCTTCTATTAAATAAAAATTAGCCTATCTAATTCCACTTCTGAATACAGCCCCACCCCCATATTCTGCCTTATAAGATATATTTTTCATAGTTTATAGCTGGATATGTTTCATAGCTGGAGTGGGTAAACACTGTTGTAAGTCAAATGTATAAACTTGCACAATTGCTAAATATTTGTTGTAACATATTGCTTAAGCAAATATTACTTCTTATTTTTAATAAGGCGAGCTACAGCTGAAATATTTAGAAAAGGAAATGTATTTTTAGTACATGGAATTCCCTCCACCGTAATTCTAAGCAACGGTAAACAGTTCGTTGGTGCTACTGTGAAGAACACCCTTTCTAAATATAAGGTTAACCTTTATCTATCTTATATATTTTATAACAAAAACATAATTACTGCTATATCTGCACGTGGAGAAACTTTCCTATTTAGTAATTATTGCTATGACCTTATAACGACTACGAAATTATTGTGTAGAAATATGTGGTCAAAACATTAGAACAAAACCAAAGCGATAAAAGGCTCACATTATACCAAAATTCTAGCTATTATTCGTTCTAAGCCTTAGTTTTATAAATTACTGTTAAATAAGAAATATACATCACTGTTATGCAGAGTGTGCTTCGGTAAGTGCTGTAATTCGGTTCACCTGTGGTAAGATATTGGTGATCTAAATCATATTTTCGTCTCTTGTCATTTATACGATTATACTTCAATATATAATATATTAGTATAAATTAAAATACTTCTTCGTACAGAAACACGGTCTATTTTATTTTATTCTAAATAGAGTAAGAACCTTATGAAATATTTAGAGACAAATTAAGTTTTAAATTTTTTTTTTCATTATTTAGCATTAAATAATTTTTATCTGGTAATATTTAATATTTTAGCTTAGTTTTATTTCAATTCTTTGTTTGATTTGATATCTTTCATTTATTTAATAAACTCCAGTACAAATTTTTTATTTGTACTTATAGTCAACCCAATTTAAGAAATACATTTTGACAGCTGTCAGACTTATTGCACCAAGCATGCCAACCAAAAAATGGGAAAGTACAATATTCGATTCTTAAAAAAATCGATATCGATTATTTAGAGTTCCTAATCATTTACAGTTTGGTTTGAATAATACCAGAATAAGTTAAAAACGGAAACGGATAATTAAAAACACACGACTTATTAGTTTATTCGTATTTGTTGTTACTGCTTATTTCTAGAAGCACAGTTATAAAAATTAAAGATTGAAACTAGATTAAAAATAAATTTATTCAATCACTTTCAGTACAACTAGTTGAGCTGTCGTTGTTTAGATTAATTATTATTTGATTTTTAATAATGCAGTCAAAATTTAAATTCTCTTTCAAAGTCATCCATAATCATTTTTTTTTATTTTTCTTCTGCTTTTGTCCAATTGTCCTTTGTGACATGGGCACATGCTTCAACGAATATAGAAGAAACAGTCAAAAAATTTAAAGTCGAGTTACAAACTAAGAAGAGAAACAAAAAATCACAAAAATACACACAGTAAGCTCCCGAAATGGCGGCAGATTTTAATACGTAGTGGTTTTTTCAGTGCGGCCTTGTATATGAGTTCTTTTGCCTTCACAAATTTACGTTGACAAAGTAAAAAATAAACTTGTTTTATTCATGATTCATGTAATTTACGGAATTTTAACAATAAAAATTTAATTATAAAATAAATACATTAAAAATAATAATTAGATTGTTTGAATACTTTCACGATTATTTGAATATTTTTGCTGATTATTCGCATAACAATGAATTCTAATCATCCAAACACTACGGTAAGATACATAGCGACATATCATTGAAACGACGGCAAGTAAAAAAGTTTAAAATGTTTTCTTTAAATATTTTGCTTTGTTTGGACGATTCAAATTTAAATTACTGATAAAAAACTATACACGTCGTAATGAAATGTAGATAACTTCATAATTACTCGGCTTTACTTAAAAAGTTATTTTAAATCGTGCGAGTACGCTTGTACAGTTATTGCAATATCATACGTCAAACGTCACGTGAAACGATACGAGGAACGTCAAAAAGTATTTCTTAGATTTGGTTGACTATAATGCTTCATTAATTCTTAATATTATCTTTTCGGTTTTTAATCTGAATAATAGTTTAGTATTTATTGACTGCTGGTTGGCAGTAATTGTGAGGTTGCCGTAATTAAAAAAAAAAAACATTGAATACGTTTGAAATGTTAGCTATGATGTGTTTGATAAATTACACTTTTCTTAAAAAATACTTAAAAATACTAAATAAACCCGGACTTCTCCCTTTACAATCAGCACAAGTCTGCTACTGTTTGAGCGAAGGGTTGCGAATATTAATTCAGTTGAGTGAACTATAGTTTATGTAGGGAAACACCTTGTTTGTTTTGTAAAATTTTGAAATACGCCAAAGAACCATTATCGGGAAAAGCCGCTGTTGCCAAGGCGACAATAAATCGCCGCGAATCATATTGGTTGGCAACCTAGTAACACGTAACTGTTTACTAAACTTTTTTTGGTTTGTTCTTAATTATTCACCTATTAATTGAATAAAATTAGATTACTACGTTATTAATTATGAGAAGAAAAAAATTACATTTGTTTGTCAACGTCTTTCGAATATTTTATTTAATCTTTATTTCATAGGTTTAAGTATTTATTATTGTTATTTTTTTGCTTAATTTCATTTAGGTGTTATCTCTTAAGAATACTTCATTTTCGTTTGTACGAATTTATTGCAATAGTGTATGTACTTTTTGTGATATGTTGACACTGTATGAAATATTGACTGTAAATTAATTCAATATTTTTAAACTTTATGCATGATGTGTGATTAGAATTAAAAGTAAATTAAATGTTGTTCGTACATAAAGCTTACAGTTGTGTTGTCACTATGCAAGGTTTCCTACAGTAAAAGAAGAAAAACAAATGACAATATTGTGGTAAGTTAGTTAGTTTAAGCATTTTGAATTTATTGGAATTATTATTATATTGAGTCGAATTTTTTCTGTTTCAGATTATGTATTTGGGCTGAGTTAAGCTTTCACTATGAGAATTTCGCTGATTTAAATTTAATAAATAATAAAAAATAAAAATATAAATTTCTTTGCAACTTTCCGCTAAACATATAAAATGATGTGTCTTACCTGGAATGAAGCGCACCTCCCGCCCTCCCTTAATTGCATACACTAACTCCGTCACCACTATACCAAGCACCACTACTCTCAACACCACTATTCCAGGCAAGACACACCATCGACGATAATACGACACGTGTTTCGCCTCTACACGAGGCATCATCAGGTAATATAGACTCTACGGCGGCTGACCGCTAAGTGAGCGGCGAGTCGAAACAGTTGCTATTTATACACGCTGACACAATCGCTCCCTACCAAAGTAGCGAGTGACCGCGTCGTGCGATAACAAAACTGCCAACAGTTATTATTATTGTTATGATTATTTTAAAATACTATTATTATTATTGTTTTGAGTGACCGCGCCGTGCGATAACAAATCTGCTACTAATTATTATTATTGTTATGATTAATATTTTAAATACTATTATTATTATTGTTTTATTGATATTATTATAATTATTTATTACTATTAATCTTAAAATTATTATTAAAGATTGGCCTTAAAGATGTTTAACAAAGGTGAATTAGAAACATTTGTTTGTTCATTCAGCAGTGTATAATTACCATTATTACTTTTTTAAAATCTCCAACTGCTCCAGCACACACAGTCGCAGCCCCTTATTACAGGTATGTAACACTTCAAAGGAATGGTCGCTAGCTAGGTTGTGTCCAGTGTCCAAGAGATGTTTAGCAAAATGGGATTTATCAGGATTGCAATTTCTGTACGCGGCCATATGTTCTTTATAGCGCGTCCCGAAATTGCGACCAGTCTGACCCACGTAAAATTAATAAATAATACCTAATTATTTTTAGAATAAGAGTCAGAAACGTGACGCAGCGAGCACTTGATGTGATAATAATACAAAATATAACTGTATTTTTTACACAAAATGGACACACATCGGATTGAGATAATTCGAAAATTGCGACTTAGTTTATCGGACGCTTGTTGTGGTGCAAAGAGTGTTTTGTGTGTAACCCTCCTTCCTGGCTTCCTGGTTTTCGGCAAACTGTAAGTAGAGTGAAACACACCCACCGCCTCAAATGCGGCCATCTAATTTAACATTTTGTGTTGCTTGTTGCATGAGGCAACAGCTAGGTACACACCATAGCGTACCAACGTGCCAAGTGTATAGACATTTTAAGCACACATCTCCTCCGCCGTAAGGAGGGGAAGCTTGTTACAACACATCTGTGTTAAACAGTGTTAGTATTAGCACACATGTGATAGCGTCGTTTTCAAACGACGAACTCGATGACTTCCTACATTGAGTCTTCCCTGACATCTGCGTTCTTAAGACAGCGCATGGATATCTCAATATTTCATGGGGGAAACCCCTCCCTCTCCTCACTCCGCCCCGGTATCACCAGTATCGTTAGCGCCGATGAACGACGCTGTGTTCCTCGCGCCCTCCGCGATGTCAATCCGCTGCCTCTTTCCGATCTTCTTGGATGCTGACTTAGGTTCTGACATGAAAATCCAGACACGTGTCCTGAAGAAGCCCGAAGACAAAGTTTAACTTCCGTCAAGGGCAAAAAGCGCAAGTGTGCAACCCTAAAAAGGCAGCAGAGACTAAAGTCCTCCTCGTCTTCCACCGTCACTCCGGCTAAAAAGCCAGCCCCCGCTGTGCGCACTCAACCCCCAAAGCCTGTAACCAAGCTCGCAGCGAAAGGGTCCCCTGCCGAACGTAATAAAACTTTCCATAGTAGTTTGAGACAAAACCAAGTGGAACATCTGTCCAATTGGTTCAACTCTAAAAAAATGGACTTTGCAAAGGTGCAAAACGTCGTTCAGGGTATCAGAATGTTTGTCAATTCGACCGGAAAATTCATAACAGACATGAAAATTCATACATTTTAGAATTACACTAAACCTACGCCCCAGTGCCATAATAACTGGAGACCTCATCAGTTAAGCATTCCTCCTGGAACTCGCTTATAAGCAACTGTGATTTCAATGTATTGTTCGATCTCACAGAGCAACTAAACTTCGATGTTATCGCGACAGAGACTCCAACCCGCTACCTATTCACTTCCAGTCATCAACCAGACATCCTTGACGTAGCGATAATCTAAGATATGCGTTGGTCGATAACATCCATCGTAACAATCCTAGAACTTAACTCGGCCCATAGACCAATTCTAATGCAGCTGGGTCAGCCCGCAGGTGAGGTCTTTCAGACCAAAACCATCATAGACTGGCGTTAGCTTGAGGTCAAACTTAAGTTTACGACCTCCCAGCACTAAGATGCGATTACTGACAAAATAGCCTCGCCAGAGAAGGTCAAGGCAATCGACGCCCTATCGGCCCATCTCAACTCAGAGGTCAAATAATGCTCGGGAAAGGATTGCGTGTCGAGCATTAAACACCTGAAGCTTCCTAATGATATTTGACGACTGATCAGAGCAAAAAGCGTGGCCCTTAGACTATTTCGCCGATGACACACTCTTCATCGCCCTATTGGATGGATTCCTATAACGTCTGCTTCTTTTCAGGCGTCCCGGAAGGAGCAGCTGGAAAGAAGGGCGTTGAAAATTCCCAAACAAGTGGGTCTGAGTTATTTATGCACCCTGTTGCTAATGCCGTCGAAGCCGGGTGCTGATTTCTTTTTGAGGTTTTAATTATTGTAACTTCATTGACAGTCACAGGCTTTAAGGCATCACCCGTGGGTGGTAGCGCAGACCTACGCTCAACCTCTGCTTTGACCTTTGCGAGGCGAGAGGGATCTATGCATTCGCTAGAAGGAGTGCATTGGATCTCTAAACTTCGGCGAGGCATTCGGCTTTTTCAGAGTCGTCAAAAGTGAGATCGGGGTTTCCTGGCCTAATGTGAGGCTAATTAGGTGAGGATTGTTCTGCTTTCAGAGCCCAGGTCAACTGCCAGAAGTCGGTTTGGAGTGGCTCGATATCCTCCAGCAGATTATCGCACTTATCATTTCCAAATGCGGCAAGGCGCTCTTTTACCACATGTTGGAGGTTTCGCAGTCAAAATTTGGTAAAGGTCTATTGTGCGGTAGTTATCGTATTGTCTAAGGGCCGCGCTTTTTGCTCTGATCAGTCGTCAAATATCATTAGGAAGCTTCAGGTGTTGAATTCTCGACACGCAAACCTTTCCCGAGCATTATTCGACCTCTGAGTTGAGATGGGCCGATAGGGCGTCGATTGCCTTGGCTTTCTCTGGCAAGTCTATTTTGTCAGTAATCGCGTCTTAGTGCTGGGAGGTCGTAAACTTAAGTTTGACCTCAAGCTAACGCCAGTCTATGATGGTTTTGGTCTGAAAGACCACACCTGCGGGCTGACCCAGCTGCATTAGAATTGGTCTATGGGCCGAGTTAAGTTCTAGGATTGTTACGATGGATGTTATCGACCAACGGATATCTTAGAGTATCGCTACGTCAAGGATGTGGTTGATGACTGGAAGTGAATAGGTAGCGGGTTGGAGTCTCTGTCGCGATAACATCGAAGTTTAGTTGCTCTGTGAGATCGAACAATACATTGAAATCACAGTTGCTTGTAAGCGAGTTCCAGGAGGAATGCTTAACTGATGAGGTCTCCAGTTATTATGGCACTGGGGCGTAGGTTTAGTGTAATTCTAAAATGTATGAATTTTCATGTCTGTTATGAATTTTCCGGTCGAATTGACAAACATTCTGATACCCTGAACGACGTTTTGCACCTTTGCAAAGTCCATTTTTTTTAGAGTTGAACCAATTAGACAGATGTTCCACTTGGTTTTGTCTCAAACCACTATGGAAAGTTTTATTACGTTCGGCAGGGGACCCTTTCGCTGCGGGCTTGGTTACAGGCTTTGGGGGTTGAGTGCGTACAGCGGGGGCTGGCTTTTTAGCCGGAGTGACGGTGGAAGACGAGGGGGACTTTAGTCTCTGCTGCCTTTTTAGGGTTGCACACTTGCGCTTTTTTGCCCTTGACGGAGGTTAAACTTTGTCTTCGGGCTTCTTCAGGACACGTGTCTGGGTTTTCATGTCAGAGCCTAAGTCAGCATCCAAGAAGATCGGAAAGAGGCAGCGGGTTGACATCGCGGAGGGCGCGAGGAACACAGCGTCGTTCATCGACGCTAACGATACTGGTGATACCGGGGCGGAGTGAGGAGAGGGAGGGTTTTCCCCCATGAAATATTGAGATATCCTTGCGCTGTCTTAAGAACGCAGATATCAGGGAAGACTCAATGTAGGAAGTCATCGAATTCGTCGTTTGAAAACGACGCTATCACATTTGTGCTAATACTAACACTGTTTAACACAGATGTGTTGTAACAAGCTCCCCCTCCTTTCGGCGGAGGAGGTGTGTGCTTAAAATGTCTATACACTTGGCACGTTGGTACGCTATGGTGTGTACCTAGCTGTTGCCTCATGCAACAAGCAACACAAAATGTTAAATTAGATGGCCGCATTTGAGGCGGTGGGTGTGTTTCACTCTACTTACAGTTTGCCGAAAACCAGGAAGCCAGGAAGGAGGGTTACACACAAAACACTCTTTGCACCACATCAAGCGTCCGATAAACTAAGTCGCAATTTTCGAATTATCTCAATCCAATGTGTGTCCATTTGTTTAAAAAATAAAGTTATATTTTGTATTATTATCACATCAAGTGCTCGCTGCGTCACGTTTCTGACTCTTATTCTAAAAATAATTAGGTATTATTTATTAAATTTAAATCAGCGAAATTCTCATAGTGAAAGCTTAACTCAGCCCAAATACATAATCTGAAACAGAAAAAATTCGACTCAATATAATAATAATTCCAATAAATTCAAAATGCTTAAACTAACTACCTTACCACAATATTGTCATTTGTTTTTCTTCTTTTACTGTAGGAAACCTTGCATAGTGACAACATGATTGTAAGCTTTATGTACGAACAACACTTAATTTACTTTTAATTCTGATCACACATCGTGCATAAAGTTTAAAAATATTGAATTAATTTACAGTCAATATCTCATACAGAGTCAACATATCGCAAAAAGTACACACACTATTGCAATAAATTCATACAAACGAAAATGAAGTATTATTAAGAGATAACACCTAAATGAAATTAAGCAAAAAAAGAACAATAATAAATACTTAAACCTATGAAATAAAGATTAAATAAAATATTCGAAAGACGTTGACAAACAAATGTAATTTTTTTCTTCTCATAATTAATAACGTAGTAATCTAATTTTATTCAATTAATAGGTGAATAATTAAGAACAAACCAAAAAAAATTTAGTAAACAACGTGTTACTAGGTTGCCAACCAATATGATTCGCGGCGATTTATTGTCGCCTTGGCAACAGCGGCTTTTCCCGATAATGGTTCTTTGGCGTATTTCAAAATTTTACAAAACAAACAAGATGTTTCCCTACATAAACTATAGTTCACTCAACTGAATTAATATTCGCAGCCCTTCGCTCAAACAGTAGCAGACTTGTGCTGATTGTAAAGGGAGAAGTCCGGGTTTATTTAGTATTTTTAAGTATTTTTTAAGAAAAGTGTAATTTATCAAACACATCATAGCTAACATTTCAAATGTATTCAATGTTTTTTTTTTTTAATTACGGCAACCTCACAATTACTGCCAACCTGCAGTCAATAAATACTAAACTATTATTCAGATTAAAAACCGAAAAGATAATATTAAGAATTAATGAAGCATTATAGTCAACCAAATCTAAGAAATACTTTTTGACGTTTCTCGTTTCGATTCACGTAACGTTTGACGTATGATATTGCAATAACTGTACAAGCGTACTCGCACGATTTAAAATAACTTTTTAGGTAAAGTCGAGTAATTATGAAGTTATCTACATTTCATTACGACGTGTATAGTTTTTTATCAGTAATTTAAATTTTAATCGTCCAAACAAAGCAAAATATTTAAAGAAAACATTTTAAACTTTTTTACTTGCCGTCGTTTCAATGATATGTCGCTATGTATCTTACCGTAGTGTTTGGATGATTAGAATTCATTGTTATGCGAATAATCAGCAAAAATATTCGAATAATCGTGAAAGTATTCAAACAATCTAATTATTATTTTTAATGTACTTATTTTATAATTAAATTTTTATTGTTAAAATTCCGTAAATTACATGAATCATGAAGAAAACAAGTTTAGTTTTTACTTTGTCAACGTAAATTTGTTAAGGCAAAAGAACTCATATACAAGGCCGCGCTGAAAAAACCACTACGTAATTAAAAACTGCCGCCATTTCGGGAGCTTACTGTGTGTATTTTTGTGATTTTTTGTTTCTCTTCTTATTTTGTAACTCGACTTTAAATTTTTTGACTGTTTCTTCTATATTCGTTGAAGCATGTGCCCATGTCACAAAGGATGATTGGACAAAAGTAGAAGAAAAATAAAAAAAAATGATTATGGATGACTTTGAAAGAGAATTTAAATTTTGACTGCGTTATTAAAAATCAAATAATAATTAATCTAAACAACGACAGCTCAACTAGTTGTACTGAAAGTGATTGAATGAATTTATTTTTAATCTAGTTTCAATCTTTAATTTTTATAACTGTGCTTCTAGAAATAAGCAGTAACAACAAATACGAATAAACTAATAAGTCGTGTGTTTTTAATTATCCGTTTCCGTTTTTAACTTATTCTGGTATTATTCAAACCAAACTGTAAATGATTAGGAACTCTAAATAATCGATATCGATTTTTTTAAGAATCGAATATTGTACTTTCCCATTTTTTGGTTGGCATGCTTGGTGCAATAAGTCTGACAGCTGTCAAAATGTATTTCTTAAATTGGGTTGACTATAAGTACAAATAAAAAAATTGTACTAGAGTTTATTAAATAAATGAAAGATATCAAATGGAATTAAAATAAAACTAAGCTAAAATATTAAATAATACCAGATAAAAATTATTTAATGCTAAATAATGAAAAAAAAATTAAAACTTAATTTGTCTAAATATTTCATAAGGTTCTTACTCTATTTAGAAAAAAATAAAAGAGACCGTGTTTCTGTAGGAAGAAGTATTTTAATTTATACTAATGTATTATATATTGAAGTATAATCGTATAAAGGACAAGAGACGAAAATATGATTTAGATCACCAATATCTTATCACAGGTGAACCGAATTACAGCAGTGACCGAAGCACACTCTGCATAACAGTGATGTATATTTCTTATTTAACAGTAATTTATAAAACTAAGGCTTAGAACGAATAATAGGTAGAATTTTGGTATAATGTGAGCCTTTTATCGCTTTGGTTTTGTTCTAATGTTTTGACCACATATTTCTACACAATAATTTCGTAGTCGTTATAAGGTCATAGCAATAATTACTAAATAGGAAAGTTTCCCCACGTGCAGATATCGCAGTAATTATGTTTTTGTTATAAAATATATAAGATAGATAAAGGTTAACCTTATATTTAGAAAGGGTGTTCTTCACAGTAGCACCAACGAACTGTTTACCGTTGCTTAGAATTACGGCGGAGGGAATTCCATGTACTAAAAATACATTTCCTTTTCTAAATATTTCAGCTGTAGCTCGCCTTATTAAAAATAAGAAGTAATATTTGCTTAAGCAATATGTTACAACAAATATTTAGCAATTGTGCAAGTTTATACATTTGACTTACAACAGTGTTTACCCACTCCAGCTCTCAGCTTTTCTGTAGCTTTCTACGAGTGCCAGTTTTGGACGTTCAATCTGACTGTTCGTGACAGTAAAACGGTACGAAACCATAGCTGCTAGCTTCTTCAAACATACTTGCCGAAGAATACAACACAATATATAATATTTTATTCTGATACTTGTGAACCGAACCGAAACTCTCATGTCGGTTCAATGGTGACCTGGGCTTAGCAGAAATTAAACATCGATGTCATAGACCATAAGTTCATAGTTTCGGGTCATAGCCACTAGGAAGTGGATACGGATCATATCATTATAGAAAAATAGAAAGAGAAAGTGGATTTGCAGATTTATCACCACATGATTGGATATAACTTAATCAGATCGAGCTGTAAAAAAATTGAAGTTGTCGAAATGCGCAATTCCGAATTTTTGGAGTTTTCTTCGTTGTTAAAGGTTCCTTTAGTATTAGGAAAAAAAGATGTAGAAGGCCGACTGTTTAAAAGACTCGATAAAAAGTGGCTGCTTTATGATTTTGATTTGGTTTTATCTCCTACAAAAATAAACTGAACGTTTGAAGTTTAATTTTCAAATTAAACTTCGAACGACGCATTTTTGCCATAACTGAAACTGTTCCTATTATATCGGTACAGCCCTTACCGATATCAAAAGAAAAAAAAAGATGATCTTAAATCTTAACTCTCCGGCTATTAAAGCCGACGTTTTTCATAGATTTTATTTAGATTTGTCTACTGTAAAAATATACGTAATACTGACCTTGATATTTTAGATAGCGAGGAAGATGCTTGCTACATATTTATTTATCTATGGGAAGATGAATAAATAGTTGAATATAAATTATAAATTTAGACTAGTAAATAAATGATGCACGGTAAAATTAATTTTAGTTCATAGACGTAGCTTATATTTGTCAAGTAAAATTTAGTTTATAATGACTTTACTGTTCTCATATACTTATGTCACAAATACCTACTATGTACATATTGTTCTTTCTAACACAAACCGTAAAAGCGCGTTTAATTAAATTTATATCGAATTATATTTACAAGCATGTTAGTATTAATTAAAAACATCTTAATATTCCAATAAATTTGAATTTATAGTTTAACGGTATTTTTTTATTTAGTTTTTACTTATTTCCGAAAAGTGTGACTTTTGCTTTATATTTTATAGTCTGCCGGCCCTAGAAATGTTGTTTAGATTTTCTTTGACATAACACTTTTATCATTTAAATGCTTCTGCTTGAATCAACGTCGTAAAATTTTACTACGTTCATTTCACACCTTTACGGTCATAAATGTAATATCAAATAATATCCGAGCTGTTTCAGTTTAATATACACCTATGTTATACGTTTTGTCTACTTAAAAGTGAAGTGAGTAGAGTTATAGCTTAATCTCGAGTACTGGCTCCCGGTTAAGGTTTCTCCGGATAATAATAAGTATACCCAGGATATGTAAATATACCTTGGTTAAAAGTAACACGACGGCAAGTCCTTATCAAAGATTTAAATTGAGAGCACCAGTAAACCGACTGCCACTTACCGCTCACTTATTACTTTATTCCTGACCGTGATGGATATTGACAGGTTGACACTACAAGTCAAAAATGTAAACGAGAAAATATTCGTGATTACATATAGATTACACAAAATTAGAAATGATAGATTTTTTTAATTTCATATACATAACAACAAACTTATCATAACATAAAAATATTTTATATGTAGTATAGCCACGCTACTGATATTATGGTTGTGCATGAATGGGTCGCCTCGACCGGGAAAAATGATACCAGCGTAAAATAACTGTTTAACAGTTTTTCAGTTCGTATAGTAAGTGTAGAGAATCGGAGACCTCTTCATCTTAGTCCTCAAGAGTGGAAACGCATCTGTATTGACTTTCCAATTGGATGGTTGTAAGGATGTATGATCACCATAGCATTTACCTACCATCAGGTGAATTGTGTGCTCGTTTGTCACCATTTATAATAGATAAATAGTAACAAACGAGTAAAAGATTTTTTTAATAAAAATGCAAATAAATAAACATGTAACCATTAGATATTGAAATCATTATGTAATTATAAAATAAACAAGCGTAGCTCTTCTTCAAACAAACAAAATTATATAAAATATATTAAAGTATTTAAGGAAAAATTTAGATTTACAAAATAATTTATTCTTGTTTTGAATAATGTAAAGCATGTTTTACTTAAGACAATATTATGCAGCTTATATTTTTGCTTATTAAGCGGGTCAACTTAGGCCACAAGTTAAAATATTCAATAAATTTACATATTTCCATTTTAAAATGTGATAAACTTATGTAATCAGAGATCTTTTAATATTTTTTTAATATTGTGAAAGTATGTATTATTTAATAAGAAACATAAACAGAAGTCTAAATTGAATAAAATATTTTTTTGTATTATGTTTTATTCAGCTCCACTTTATTTCATTAAATTCTATCATATTCCTTTTTATGCAAGTCTCTTCCAATCTATTCCATTTCATTATATCCTAATAACCAAAGTAGGGCATTTTTTGTGTAATAAAATCTGTGACGACCTGAAGTCACGATACGGCTCTACTGGAAAGAGCTGGAGTAGTAGATGGTTTCACTACTTAAAGTGCCGATGACTCACGATAGTGCTTTGTGGCAACCTGTAAGGGAAACTTAATTATGATGAAATATGGACTCGTGAGATGAAATTATGTTAGAAAGAGATACGCAAATATGTTTGGCGTATGTTTTTTCACCAACAGCCGTTCTTGGATTTTTACCCAGTCCCAGTTACAATTACCAAGGCGATTGTGCAACTCTGGTGAGAATCGTAATGATGTTTAGTTTCGTATGTTATGTAAATATACCAGTATCGACATACAAACCACAGGTTTTTTTAATTTATTTTTTTCTTATTTATAATAACAAAATATTATCACACGTGGTAGAGTTATGATACAACTATATTGTGAATGTAGCACAAATGAATCGGCTGTACTGGGGAAGGACCACGCTCACACAGAATATCGGAGTCAGATGCAGCCTAATGAATCTTATATATTTAAATGGTGAGTGTAGAGAACCGGAGACCCTTTTTACTGGAAATGATGCATTCCGTATTAGTCCTCAGAGGTTACAACTCATCTACATTTTTATTCTTAACGCAGGATAGATGTAGATGTCTATGGTCTACAGTATACACTTACCATCATGTGGACCGTGTGTTTTTTTAATCTTTATTCTAGGAAAAAATATTATTTTGATAAAATTCAGCGCAGTTGCGGATATGCAGTTTGCTGACGCCTAAATTACAACGGTAAGCTACATTAGCAGCTATAATTTTTTTCACAGAGAACGGCACAGCTCCGATAATGTCATCGATTTATTTATCTCATGCGAGCATAAGCAGCGATGAGTCACGTGCCGTGGTGGGCTACAAAACGAGAGGCACGATCGAACCTACTTACTTACGAAATACTTTTGAAAATATTGCAACGAAAAGACGAAATAAGTTTTCGCGTTTTTAAAGTAAATGAGTACATTTTTAAATGGTTCAACATCAATCATTAAGGCCCGTAGCAAATCCGCTGCTGCACATAGACCTCTCCAAAATGCAACAAAGCATTATCCCAAGTCATTTGCATCTATCGACTTCCCGTATCTCTGGTCGTAATCTGTCTAGTGAGGTGTTGTATCATACCAGTAAGCAAGTGTCAACACTTGCTTACCGGTATGATTCTGCCTCACGTTTTACATCCTATCCCATTGATAGTCGGTTCTTCCTCATTATAATATCAATCACACAAAGTGACTCCAAGCATCTTTCTCTATATCCTCACTCGATTAATCATAATTGTACAAATTCATTCAAATGCCACTTTTAACTCTTATGTAAAAAACCAGTTAACTTAGGCGAATGGCATAGTCATGAGGGTTCCAAAGTTCAAATATTCATTAATTAAGTGCACAAAGTAAAAATTCGGAAAAAGCACATCGAAATCTATACATTTTTAAGCTCCCGGAAAACCTCGCACACACACACGCACAGCTCGTTGTGTGTCCGTAACCACCTCAACGATTTTATGTAGGACTCGGTTGATATTAATATTTTCGCGCGCGTTTTTATAACCAGACTTAAGTAATGAAATTGTTGATGCATATTGTTGTTGATTGATTCACGAGTAGACTGTAGTACTTATAGGTTTATTCGATTCCAATTAATATAATATGTAGAAATTAAGATGTCGATACAAAATGATAATAGAAGTACGGGAAGCGTTCGTTTTACGTCGGTGTTCAATATTGATTGTCGCCCCCGGAGCTCACGCGGATCTTGCCAGCGGTCAAAAGGACGTTCAAGGCATAAGAAGTCTAAAGTTCAAATGCGCAGGGGCAGGCACGGTGCGAGGTCTTCCTATGTTCATAACAAGACGTCGCGAACACATATTCATAAACAGATTTAGTAGCTTAATAAACATACACAGTCTCGTCGCTTTATAAAATTTGCCACATCTTTTAACTGACTCAAAAAGACTCTTGAGACGATGCTATCGTCAAATAGTGAACCAATATTTTTTTTAATGAATTACTTACAGAATAAATTCAGGTGTAGGGTATTACACAAATTAGGACAAAAAATCCACCTCTAAGTGTGGGAAAATAGGGGATGAAGTTTTTAATGTCATTTTTAGACTTAAATTCTGATTGTTACCTTGAGCTTGTGATATACCTTATTGAACTTAGAATGGTCGAAAAAAAAAACACAACAGGGTGGGATTCATATGAATGAAACACGTTTTCTCAATTTTTAAGCTAAATGCAAAAGTATATTTAAATCTGAAATGTTTTCAAATTTCAAAGTACTTACAAAACGTTTTTAAAGTACTCAAACTCATATGCAGTAAAGTATTAAAACGTTAAAGTTAGAAATCAAACAAATAAAGCTACGAGCTAACAAGAACGAATGATGTCTTTTAAGATTTCCCGAAGGATGAAAAGGTGTACTTATTATGTTTTACGAGAATCTTAGTCTTTAACCCCCTCAAATCCTTTGAATCCGTTAGACTTACCCTTGTCTCTTTATAAGAATAGATAGGGTGCAGACGCGGAAATCCTACCTGTAAAATATTGCTCTTGAGACTGAAATTGTGCATTATATATATATAAAGTTCAATATTGCCGTGTTTTTAACATTTGTTTCCATGTTTGTGGAAACACATAACTATTATAAGGTATAAGGTAATATTCTTCTTTGATCAGCTTGTGAAGGTCCACTGCAGGACTTCTTCTGCAACTTCAAGGTATCTGTTATTCTATACAGGATTTTCCTTAAAGTCACGCTTGGGTGGTGGATGGACGACCATATTAGATTACTATCATGCTAGATTCTTCGTTTGGGCTCAGTAATCTTCAGACGTTTCGGTCGAGTTCACCCCCGTCACTCCATTCTCTTTGCTCATGCGCATGAATTATTTAATTATTTATTGGTGCCCTCACTGTGGTGCGCGAAGCACGCTGTCCCGCGTGACAGCGGTCTTACTGTGAAGTTTAGTAAACGTTTTGTTTTGCTGTGTAAAGAGTGCTTTGTGCGTATCTCTACTTCCTGGCTTCCCGATAACTGTAAGTAGAGTGAAACACACCAGCAGGCTCAGAGGCGGCCATCGTTTTCAAATTTTGTGTTGCTTGTTGCATTTAGCTAAGTTTATAGGTGTTCGTTGTAGGCACACACTCGTGCCTGCACCGACATTTGGGCTGTGTTTCTAGCACAGTGTAATGTGTGTCCCACGTCCAAGCCCGCACCTCCAGCCGGCCTCTCGACAGCAGCTGCGCCCAAGTCTATCGTCCATGAGGACCACCCCCTCTTTCCGTACACCACTCCCGTAACACCGGTTTTGTAAGCATCGGTGTACGACGCTACGTCACCGACGTCAACCAGCGGCCCCTCTCCGGTCTTCTTGGATGCCAATTTAGGCTCCGATATGGAAACCGAAACGCGTGCCTCGTTCGAGCCAAAAAAATTTTAACGCACAGCCCACAAAATAGTTCGAATCCAAAAAAATTACTTCGCCAAGGTGCAAAACGCTGGCCAGGGCAATCGCGTATTCGTCAACTTGATGTTTGTCGTGTGTATGTCCTTGAACTCCCTAAAGAGCTGGAGACAGAGCACGCTTACACAGACCTTAAATCCCAAAATCTCGCGGTCCGGGAGGAGCATAGAATGCGTCACCAGACTGAAAAGAAACGCTTTTTAGACATGTGCCGTGTCATTCTGGACCTGCATCCAAAAGGTTAGGAGATATTTAACGTCCAGTCCATCTGCAACCTAACAGGTATTGCAGTTGAAGCACCTCGTAACAGGGGCATCATTGACCAGTGCCACCGATTCCAACTTTACGACCACTCGGCCGGAAGCTGCTATTGCAGGCCTAGGTGTTTTAAGTACCTAGGCAACCACGGCACTACTGACTGCACCTGTCGGAAACGGTCGAGCCGGAGCCGGAGAGCGATCAGAGCCCTCACGACAGCCCGGTTCCACTTGCTTAGGACTATGCGGGGGAAGTCGCGGTCGATTTTCGAGAGGCGTACTGCGCGTTTCCACAATCGCCTCTTCCAATATACTCCTCATCTGCTCTAGTTATAGTTCCTGGGTGACTGTTCCATCATCTTTTGAATCAACCACAACTGGGGTACTTACGGCGGCAACCACCTGCAGGCTGCTCTGCAACTTGTGGCGCTGCATTTTCAGCCGTAGCATTTTCATCTGATGAGAGAACAGCCTCACGTCGTAGCAGATCGAGTTCAGCGCCATCAAATATATTTGAGCGCAATCTGCCAGATTTTGCTCTGTGACGGTTACAGATGGCTCCAGCACAGCAAAAAGACGATGCTTCCTAGACCGATACGCAAAACCTCTAACTTCTCCCCCCGTTTGCCCTAAAATACGCCCACAATGCGTTGGTTTTAATTTTGACAGTCCATCGCATTCGGCGTACTCCACCAGTGGTAGGAGCTGATAGCTGGGCCTGCGAAAACCCTGCCGACACTAAGCAAGCTGGTGGGCACGATGGGTGCGAGTGGCTGCTGGTGATCGTTCAGCACCTCGCGCTCGGCTGGCAGTTGCCATGCTGTCGCGTTCAGTGCCAGCACCAGGCGCGCCCTGATGACCTGCAAGCAGCGGCCCTTTGTTTTTATTAAATTATTTATTTTATTCCATCATCCATTTTAACGGGCGCCATTTAACTGGAGACGTCCAGACCCGGTGCTGTTTCATGGTGATGCCATGTGCATAAACGGAGCTTTGCACCTTCAGTTATTGCCGAGTCACGGCACTAACACCTCTTCGCAAGGTGCTGACTGACTGCGCTAAAGCAGCAGTTTTTCACATAACCGTTATAGAATAATCGCGACAAACGAGCAAACAGTCCACCTGATGGTAAGTGGATGATGTGGCCCATAGACATATTTATCCTCGATTAAGAATCAAAATGCAGATTCGTTTTCATCCCCGAGGTCTAAGATGGAATGCCTCGTTTCCTGTGAATAAGGATCTCCGGATCTCTACACTCACCATACGAAACACAGCAGCATTAAGCTGCTATTTTACGCTGGTATTCTGTGAGAGCGTGATGTTTCCTCGGTCGAGCCGACCCATTCGTGCTACAACCATAATATAGCTGCAGCGTGGCTCTACCACGTTTAAAATTTTTGTATTTTTAATTGCACAAAGACAAACATCTAGACCCAAAAGACAGAAGAGAAATGAAATTCCTTGTGGGTTTCGAACTTGCTACCCTGAGCCCTTTAATTCATAGCATTGTACCGTCAATATATAAGGTCAGTAAAAATAATTATAGAATTGTCATCATAACATAACATAACATAAACACTCACGCCTGTCACCCAGGAGGGGTAGGCAGAGACTACAGACTTCCATTTGGCACGATCCTGACACACCTCTCTCGCCTCCTTCACATCCATACACCTCCGCATACATGCTCGTCGGTTAAGGGTACTCCTAATTTGGCCCGTTTTCAATAAATCGCCAATTTGGTCGATAAATTTTCGCCTAGGACGTCCCTTTCCGACTCTGCCATTCACTTCTGCAACATAAATTTTCTTTGTCACTCTTTCCTCATTCATTCTTTCCACATGACCAAACCACCGAAGCATTCCTTTCTTAATCCTGGTCACAACATCATCTTGTAAACCACACTCTTCTCTTATTACACAATTTCTTACCCTGTCATTAAGATTCAGCCCTAACATACTCCTTAACGACCGCATTTCTACTGCGTTCATTCTACTCTCGTGCTTCTTCTGCCACACCCAACTTTCACTACCATATGTTAAAGTAGGGACCAACACAGCATTGTGAATTGCCATACGTGCCTTTTTCGACACATTTTGACTCTTCACAATAGAGTGCAGGGCCCCATTTACTCTATTTCCCGCATTCACTCGTCGTTCTATATCCTTATCATATCTCCCATCCCTGCTAAATACGCAGCCCAAATATACAAACTCATCTACTTGCTCGATCAACTCCCCTTCTATTCTTATTTCACAAATCGTTTTACTTTCTTCTCTTTCAAAAACCATAACCTTCGTCTTACTTACGTTCACTTTCATACCCCTTTCTTTTAATGATCTGTTCATTAATGTAACCATCATTTGCAACTCGCCGCCGACGACGCAAGTATAACTTGTCATCAGTTTTTAATACAACAGCAAAATTTCAGATTATTCAAACATCCGATTTTCAGTGAAAACTTTAAAACTGTGACGTTATTTGACTGTCGCTTTAACTTATAAAGTACATTAAATTAAAACAAAAAAGTTCTTTTTTTTCACTTCTTTCGCTTACACGATTTCCATACAGGTATGTGCGGTGACTATTAATTAATATTAAAATTATTATACTTACATAAATTAAAATCATACTCACATAAACAAATTTTTAAACCCAAAAAATCTAAGTAACAATTGCGTTTTAGCTGAAAATTAGGTTCAGTTAATCCGGAATAATTTCAACGCTTCCTTGGTCCTAATTCGGTGGAATTATTAAAAAAATATTTCGATAAAGTTGTACAATAGCCACGTTTGAGAGCAAGTCCTGAACTTTATCAATATATTTTTATTTTATCGTCGCAATAATTATTTAAATTGGAACTTTTTGACTTATAATTGGTTTCTGAAAGTATTGAATAAGTCATCCAATATTTAAATGAGAAATAAGTTAACTTGTTTGCAGTGACCAATTACCATCAGGTTGACGAACTGACAATAAGTGGCTTCTACACATGGTCCGACCAACATCAAAACAAGAGACTTTAGATGTATTGTGTCCTCTGAGAAGTGTGCTCTGCAGCTGAGTAAACGAAATGGGAAAGAGGGTGGAACCAACAGAGATGCGTTGTCAGTAATTAGTACATGCATATGTGTGTGTCGCAAAGAAGCCCTAGTAGTGAATGGAACGAGCCTGTTTATTATCCACTAATGGACACAAACCTATTCTTGTTTCTAAAGGAGTGGAGAAGTAAATACAGAGGAGAGCTGGAAGGTGGGTCCAATCTCGATCAATAGTTCCAACAAATTCAACACGGCTGGGTTCTGTTGGAAAAACTGAGACAAATCATTTTGTCTGATACTCCTCAGAATCTTAAGACAAAAGTGTGTAAAAAGGTAAACTACCAGTGAGTGTTTCCAGTGATGATTTCGGAAGTTAATCTTGGTTTTTCACTGCTGTCCGTTTGAAGAAGCTTAAGATCACTCAGCGTGGGACGGAAAGGGCTTTGCTCGGAATTCCTCTATGTACGTAGTATATTCGTAGAAAAACAAAAGTAACTGACGTATCCTAGTGGATCACTAAATTAAAGTGGAGATGAGGCGGCCACAAAGATAAAAGAATCGACAACCAATGGACAAGAGATGTTCTCGAGTGTCGGCTGCGTATTGAAAAGTATGTATGTTTGGTGATATCCACTTACGGAGTAACTGCCGCAATTATGTGAATTAGAATATTTCGACAACATTTAATGCCCATTGATAGCTCGCAAAAGTCCAGTTTTATCATATTTTACATTATACCAATTTTATTTATTTACCGTTGTGTTTATTTATTACTTTTAGTTCTTTATACAATATAATATATATAATATAATAATAGTTATCGGTGTTATAGTAGTTACTTTATTTACTTGATTTATAGAGTAGTATTAAGATTAGACTGCACAGCTATGCCTGATGACTGCTTGTAGGCTTATTAGTTTCGTAGTAGAAATAAAAGCACTGCAGCAATATTGATGCAGCATACTGCTGAGTCAGATGCCTTTTCGTTGCTGCAATCAATGATCCAATGATGAAAAAAATGGTTTTTATATTAAGTTTTCGTATGTGTAGTGGCAGTGTAAGAAGGCAGTGGCAGGGAAGATGGATATCTTCCCTTTGTCCCGTGGGTGTCGTAAGAGGCAAAAGAGGGAACTGGAACAGGAAATGAGCAGCAGCATCTTCCTGATACCAACTCAAAATAATACAACAGCCGCGGTTTGCCAACTCGCCTTCCAAGCGCGTTCACTATGTCCTACATCTATGAGACAATATATGGTGGAGGAATTGAAGGAATGTTCAGTAGTGACTGTTAAAGGTTGTGATGGATAGATGGGTGTATGTTTAATGTATGTGTTTATACACGTTTGACTAGTCAAATATCAAGTCTGATCTAAAGTCTTAGACAAAGTATATAAATATGTTTTTAAATATATAAATGATGTTTTTCTGCCTTTGACTAACGAATTTTTCTCTAACCTGGAACAGACTTATTTGGACAGTCAAACGCTGAAACACAGATACGTGTTATCAGGGTTTGACCAGTCAGACCTCAGTTAGTTATTGGTATGTGTTTATTTATCAGATTAGGTATAATGAAATAATATTTTAATATTAATGTTTATTTTCTCAATATTATCAAAATCTCATATCACTTTTTTACACAGGAATATTTACTTAAAGTTACTTCTGCAACGGCTTCGGCGCTGCGGGAAGTGAAGCCCCTTCACCCTTGCGTAGCAAATTGCAGACACCCATGCTCACCTCTGCATCTTTGGCTCTCCATCCACCGCTACGGCTTCACAAAAACACTCTAGGGATCCGGCGAACAAGACTAAGTGGAGTCGGGACGTGGTGATTAAGTTTTAGAACAGATTCGACCTATCTTATCTATATAGTCTTGCGTATTATTGTATTGCTGTAAATTCTGCTGTGATAGTGGTAAGTAAAACATTGATAAGTGAATTCTTATATTTTTGTTTTCTTAAAAAAAATTTTACTGCTCCCCACTGCGACTCAATTCATTCCGTATGAGTCTTTAGCCAGAAATAAATACGAATCGATGTTTGACCGAATTTGCCTTTGTCGCTTCTAGGATTGACTAGGCAAGACCCGAAACAGATTTACTTTTGACGTTTGACTAAAGAGTTAGGTACTTCTAGGTTTGACAAAGTACTTCAGTCGAAGGTCAAAATTGGAATTTATTTCGGGGTTTACTGAAAGGTCTTGGTCCATCCTGGGATAAATCAGTCATTCCGGGATGAGACTGCATATCGATATTTGACTAAAGCATATGTATATTGTTTTGTAGCGATTAATGAAGATTCTATGTTTCTTTCAGCACGCAACAGAGCAGCGCAGCGTACTATTAGCTTCATAACCCTCTAATAAATAAGAATAGACGTGCAATCACCGGTGATACATATATAGGTTGTAACTTTGCATTTAAAACCTGCTTTCGTACAGCATACACGTTAATATGGGCACGGGTAGGGTAGGACAATTAAGTACTTCTAGTTTGTTATACGACATTGGCACTTTCAGACCAACAAAGAAAAATAGGCAGAGCGCTGCGTACATTTCAATTGACGCCGAACCCACGCTCAACTTTTTGACACTTACCTTTCTTTTTCATCTTTAAATATCTCACAGCCATGTTGTAGCTAGCAAATGAATTTAGGTGCATATGTGTGCGTGAGTGTATACAATTAATGCAATAATTAAAGTATAGATTTGATTTGCTTTTGGTGTCACTAGAAAACTTGAAGTGAACACAGTACTCTGTCTATATTTATTTAATGGTACTAATATTATGTATATATCTCAAATGGGAACAACAAGAGAGGACACAGCTACAGATGAGGCTATGAAGGCTATGTGCCTTACATAGCTTACATATTCGTCACTAAAGTTGTTTAGGTGCAAAAATGCAGAAGGAATTAAAGTTATGAAGGAACTTCTTTTCATTCACACTATCGTCACCTATGTTCTTAAATTCTTTTACAACTTGTACGTGTGAAGAATTATTTACTCTGTCTCTAATCCGCAGAGTAAAATTTAATTGAATTTGCCTGGCAATAACTTTCAATGCAGTTCATTTAAGTAGACCTTAACAATTGTTATAGATAAAACAAACTGTAGTTTCAATCAAGATTCAGCTAAGTCGTTTCATTTAACTTCGATAAACTCGCTGCGGTATCCTCAGACCAACTTCGACTGAATTGGTTTGAATTTATAATATTTTATAACTTTTCATTAATATAAAAATACATAGAGATTTCATAAAAATGGAATAACAAATATATAACATAACATTAACACTCACGCTTGTTACCCAGAGGGATAAGCAGAAACTGCGGGCGTCTATTTGGGATAATCCCGACATTATTCACCTTTCCCGCTTCTTTCACTTCCATAATATATCTGCGCATACATGATTGACAGAGAAAAACATCTTAATTTGACCCATCTTCAATACATGACATATTTGTCAATAAACTTCAGTTTAGTGCGTACTTTGCCGGCTCTACCACTCACTTCTTCAGCATTAATGTGATTGTCACTCTTTCGTCTCTAATTCTCTCTACATGTTCCAACAACTTAAGCATCCCTTTCTTAATCTTAGTCACAACTTCTTACATCACACATTGCTTTTTCAGAGGTCCGCTGCTGGATCGCTTTTCCTGTTATACCGCCTGAGTGACCCGAGCTTTAAGGTTGTTTGGGATTCCTCTTCAGAATTTTATTTACCAAAAATCAAGTCTTTAAATGTTTGTTTATAGAATTAAAGATGACTACCGAGCACACAGTCCACTTGATGTTAAGTGGATGCTGTAGCATATACATTTGCATCTATCCTCAATTAAGAATCAAAATGTAAGAAACAGGATGGAATGCACGGAAACCAGTTAAAACTCACCATACGAAACACAGCAGCATTGAACTGCTGTTTTATGTTGGTAGTATACCAATGAAAATGTAGTCCTTCCCTGGTCTAGCCGACCTATTTATCCGAAAAATTATTTAGTTTTTATTATTTTTTCACAATTTTTTATAAGCTTCTAGTAACAAAAACAGGATATTTATTTACTGTTTTTTTATTTTAATCAGTCCAAATGAACAACTCATAAATTACTTCTTTGTGCAATTTAAGTAAAAATATAAAGTAATCAGGGAGTAATATTGCAAAACACCTTTAAAGAGACAAAAGCTCCAAAAAGACATTTGTTATTTAAGCGCGCTCGTTACACCAAGGGGCAAAAGTTTTTCTAACAAACGACAGCAATCTTTTTTAATTCTTTGTTTACTTGATATATATATATATATATATATATAACAACATTTGAGAAATTGAGAAACAAGTGAGTCACCAATAAACCTAATGGAAATTGTTTTCTTCAGCCGATGTACCAACCAGATTTAGATAATATAGGCAACAGATGCGTGAGATGCGTTGTCACCTCTGATAACTAAGATTAAAAGCATCGCAGCCCGTAATAATTCTCGCATCAGGCCTCGCCCTCTCCCGCTGCGCTGGTCTGGGTAGCAGGATAGGGCGACAGTGGTAAGCGCGGTATATATGGTACAGAATGTTTGGACATGTTTGGACCAATGGAAGTTAACTTTGCCATCAGGACAGTATGTATAGGTACGAAATTATGAATAACATGGACAACGTAACGTTTTTCAAGATATGCCATTTTTAGAATAAAATTTAATAACTAATGCTGTTAGCATTGTTTTCGATGTTTCATTTTTGATTAGCGGAATTGTGGGGGCACGTAATCTTTTCAGTTTTTAGTGCTCCAGAACTTATATTGATTTTGCTTATAAATATAGTATAGTGTATAGATTTTGATTATAAAAAAAACACACAAACCATAGTGACAATCCTTCTTGTTTTCCATCTATACATTACAGCCTATAAAAGTCCACTGTTGGACATAGGCCGAGATTGCCTCGTAAGGAGGATTTGGCCATAATTAGTAACCGCCACATGAGTAGAATAACGGAACAAATACAAAGCTTCTCAAGAAAGTGCAAAATTGTTACTTATTTTGGTAGGGTTGTCACAATAGATGAAGACAAATTAAACAAAACAAAAAAGTACGATAGAATACATTACAAGTTACTTACTCTAATAACTTTCCTTTTATAATTTTTGTTTCTTTTAATGGTGTGGAAAATTCTGAATCTAACATAAAGTCTTCAAGTAATCTAACGGGAAACACTCACATGTTTAGAATCTTTAATACGTTTATGTACTTGATTTCCAACATTGAAAATATTTATTTAAAGATCGAAATATTCGCGAAAGTTTTCTCGCGCAATCAACAAATTCGATAAAATTATCAGGAGGTATAACTAAAAAATCCAACTGTACGTTACCATCATGCAGCTTCAGGTTATATGTATCATATTATTGCATTATCACTGCAATAACGGTATACAAAATTTCAACTCAATCAGAATCCGGAAGTGGTTCAAAACTTACTTGCAATATGTGAACTTAACACGCATACCTACTACATACTAACCCAACCATATACCTACAAATGTTTAACACACACACACACACACACACACACACACACACACACACACACAGACACACGCAAGCACGCACGCACGCACATACGCACGCACGCACGCATGCACGCACGCAAGCACACACGCACGCACACACGCACGTACGCACGAACGCACGCACGCACGAACGCACGCACGCACGAACTGTTAGGAGGGCCGCTCTGAAGGTGTTTTTAAAAAAAAACTTTTACACCCAATCCCAGAAGTTCTTTTGGTTTATTTCCCCAATATTAAAATAATACAAGAAATGTACAAAAGCCGCGAACGGCGTGTGCGATATGCACTTAATATGGGTTGGAGCTGCACTGCCTCGATTACCTCATACTCTAGGCTTTTATAGTAAAAATAATAATCGAGTCAGCGCTTTTAACTAACTAGGGTTGGACATAACATCTACCCCTTTTGACGGAGCTCATCCTTCATTTTAATAAGGGATGAGCAGAGTCTTACAAACAATACAGTTAAAATCAAAAAATAATTCGAATACAAAAATAATTATAAAATAGTAAAATAGAATTGGATCAAATGTTATTATTATAAAATCAAATTGATTGGTACAAAGGCATAGTAAAATTATTATTCTTATTCTTTAACAATATCTTCACAAAATTATTAAAACTTATTTATTGACATTATGAACTAGTATATTTTTTATAAGATTCAGTGAATAATGAAATAGTAAAAGATTCAGTGTTAAATTAATGCTAAAATTTATTTATTTTATTTTAATTTCAAATTGAAACATTTAATGATATTAATATCTAAGATACAGTGTATAAAACAAAAATAAAAACTTAAATTCTAATGTAACGTAAAAAATTTTGATACAAGTGTATATAGTAAAGTAATAGAGTAATTAATTATTACATAAGTTTCGATTTGATAAGTGAAATTTACCAAATGTTCTTTTCATTTGGTTTTGCACTGGCATATTGGGTAAGGATATAGAATCTCTTTTATCATCGTCTGATGATGTGACTTCAGTTAACTCAATAGAATTACTTACTTTCGATTCGTGTTTAACAATCCACCGTGTATTGCACTGATTAAATATTTGTATGCAGCGGCAAGAATCATTATTTCTCTTAATAAAGCAACAAAATATTTTGTAGGAAATATATAAATTAATGCAAATAATCAAGAAATATGTAAATGATGAATAGTAGTTACCATATTTTATAATATGAGATTGTTCCTGAACCTTATTGATCTCATTTTCTAAGTTATTTAAGGAATGATAGGAATATTTTAAAGTTTCCATATCTAGGCTAGTTAAAGATATAGGAGATAAGTATGGAATTGATTTATTTAAAACTTCTTTATTACAACAATCGTCTTCTGTGATATTAAAGTTTAAATTCATTTTATTTTCGATTTTAATAGATTTAGTTGTAGATGGCAATAATTGAATTGTCTTAGAGAAACCAATACAGCTTTCATTTAAACTTAGGATACCTGTTCCTAAAATAGTAAAATCTTGTAAAAAGGGTCTCCGGTTCTCTACAGTCACCATACGAAACACAGCAACATTAAGCTACTATTTGACGCCAGTATTCTGTGAGAGCGTGGTCCTTCCAAGGTCGAGCCGACCGATTCGTGCTACTACTACTAAAAGTAACTGCAGCGTAGCTCTACCACGTAAAAAGAATGTTTGATAGATAAGCAGGTACAACTCTTGCTAAACTTTAAAATCAAAATCCAATTTTAAAACATAGACGAATTGATTGTAACTCCTTTAAATTTAAAATATGTTGAGTTCTTATTAATGGCATTCATTCCAGATAATGACTCATGTAAGGGATAAATAAATATGTAAAATTTCAGTTTATGACAGCCCTGATTTATATTACATGGCTGAAATAGGTTACTTATTATTAAGTACGTAAAACCAAATATCAGCCTGTTGTGAATGTGTGTAATCAGAAACTAAAAACCGGTTTGCAATTTCGTTATGCAAGTTTCGTTCTTCGTTCATTTAGGTTATAATAAAGGTTTCATTTTCAGCTTGAATCGGATTAAAATACCGATTTTAAGAAATTCGTTAAACCGGTTTGGAGGCTATATGTCAAAATATTTCGTAAAATATTACAAATATTGAAACAAATACATTCCTATATTTTTTTACATTTTAAATATTGTATATTCGTTATCATCGTGTGCCACTTCTCTTGTTGTCATTTCTATTGTCGCCATTTTCTCTTGCGCGGTAATAGGCAACCAAGGAAAAAGCCTGAAAAATAAGGCTTCCGTCAGATGGCGGTTTAGCATCAACGTCGTAGGTGACCTGAAAGCCTGCGAAGCATGATTAATAAAGCTTTGACTACAACTGGAAAAATGAAAAAAGAGAAGAAGAAGATATGATTTAAAAGTTAGTTCACTTTGAATTTAACAATAAAAAATCTTCTTTTCAAAATTTTAACATCTCTCTATATTTATTCTTTTTGTAATATAAGGAGCATCCTCTTTTAAAATAACTTTAATAGGTAATAAAAAAGGGAACATTTAGCAACAAAATTTAATTGAATCTCGGAACACTTTAGTTGCGGAAGCAAATACCATGAAATTCTTTTTATTTTTAAATAATTCAACACGTTTCCCGTTTCAGTTTTTCCACCTGCAACTAACAAAACAATGTTAACGGATCCCAAAAGTTATTTATTTTATGTTGAAAATTTACATGTATTGAAATACAAAAATTTATCACCGAGGTATCTTTGTATAAAAGAGTAGTAGATTTAATTAAAAAAATCGTTAAATTACATTTTACATATATTACCTCTAAGGTACTTACTAAAAGGAGAGCCATTTATTTACTAAAATATTTTTTGCATACTAATATACTACACCATTTGTCTCCTTTTAACATAATCACCACACATGGCCATCGTGGACATTACCAGATATTACCTCGAACCTTTAGCATTGATCCCGTCTCGGATCTGATTAAGAAAAGAATTGCCCAGCATCGCGTTCTCAAAATTTAAAACAAATACAAGCTGTTGACAACAGTTTCCTGACTCCACCAAGTTAGTTATAAATTCGTGGGGCAATGTGTACGCTATTACAACCAACAACAAGCCCCAGAAATCTCTATTACCAAGTTTAAATATTTTATTAAACAAAAATGTTGACAATAGCCCTTAAGAGTCGCTTCCAAGCTGTTTCTAAATCAAGCTTTGTAAGTAGTTTGTACAGCCTTTGTTCTTATTGTTTAACTAGCATTTTACCCGCGAACTTAGAAACATCTATAATACTATTTCGTACTAAAATTAGTAAAACTGGATCATTTGTAGAGAGATCTTGGTATTTGTGTCTATATTGGTCGTAGAAAATTATTGATATTTGGCCTTATAATTTGCTATAGAAACACATTAGTGAGATTATCAGAATTGCATTAATAGCTTCTGCTGTGTCTTTATGAAGGAAAAATTACCCTGGAATCAGAAATACGTTATTTACATATTATTCATAATTAAATTTGAATATAGATTTGACCAAATATTCATTTAATATAAATAAATATCAAAATTGTAACCTATTTTATAATTATATCATTTACTTTGAATTAATATGACATAATTTATTTATATAACAAGGGTGAAAAACGAACACACTTTCCACCTGATGATAAAAATTAAAAGGCAGATATGTTGTCACCCCTAAGGACTAAGATGGACTGCCTTAATTCCAGTAAAACGGGTCTCCGCTTCTCTACACTCACCATACGAAACACAGCAGCATTAGGCTGTTATTTTATACTGGTATTCCATGAGAGTGTACTCCCTCCCCGGTCGAGCCGACCCATTCGTGCTACTGCCATAATATAGCTGCAGCGTGGCTCTACCACGTATGTGCTTATTTTTTTTAAATATTATTTATTTATAATAATGAAAAATTATATCGAAAAACTAAAACTAAAGATTTAAATTGTCATAAAGTCCTACTTCCCGTAGTATCGCGCCAAGTACATTGGCTGAGTTTCGTAGCTGAATGGCTATACTTAGCATTTGAGCGAGAAAAGAACCAGCCCTCTTATCACCAGCAGCAACGATCGGTCGCGGATACAGTTCCTTAGCAGCTTCACTGCTCGTGCACCCCAGGGACCAATAGTCTCTACAGCAAATGACACAAATATGTAGTTATTTCTCAAAGACCCATATACTTAGTACAGCTGCTTCTGATGCAACCCCATGTCATACCGTTGAGTCTCTTGCCATCGTCTATAAATATCCTACAATGCTCTAAACCAAAGCAATATTTGTAGAGACGAGCCTGATCTTGGTCACTGTGGAAATTGTTAAATAAAATCTTTCAGCAAACTCCGTATCAACGGAATATCCCACTGTTTTTGTTGGTTAACTTCCAATGGGACCTTTTCGCTGAGTCAGAGGGTTAGCCATGTTTGCCTTGTATCCGCAGCAAAGCACAGGTCTACTTTATTATTTAAAATTATGTTACAAAAGTCATTGGCACTATGTACGGAAGCAAGGAAAGCAGGCAATGCAGCGTACATAATATAACATAGGTTATATTATAGGATGATAGACTATGGGAGGAGTAGGAAACCAAAACGACAGAGTTTCTAGGTACGGGAATTGGTATTGAACCTGTAGTAGTTTCACATAATATATATAGATATATATATGGATAATATATATGGATAGCCCTGGAGCCCGCTTTATAGACACTCTGAAGAAGGCCCAAATTTTCAAAGTTAGATCACCCAGCGACCCGTCAGGTGACAAATTTAGTATACGTGGACAGTGACACGAGACTCGAGTCGATGTCAGCGGAAGCGGGCGCGACTCGGAGCGAGGTCGCGGTCGCAGCGCGTGGTGACGCCGAGCTGCTGCAACGGAAGGTGTGCCGCCTTGGGAGCGACAGGTTGGACCTGTTGATGCAAATATTGTTTGGCGTAGCAAAATAATTTATCTACAAAAGAGAAGGATCAAGCCGCAAGCAGACCTATCCGCTTTATCGAAAGAAGTGAGGAAACTTCGCGAGCATCAAGCCACCACCACTGTTATTCCAAATCCTTCGTTGCATAACTCCACTCATTATATTGCATGGTTATATACGTGTGTGATTTGAATATTTGTCTTTATCTCCAGAGAATTCCATATTAATATTTAACTTATTAATGTTTCATATAAAAATGTGTAGGTTTAGTTACGCAACTGCAGTAAGCTGATGCTGTGTGAAAGGAGTCGATCCATTTCAGGCCCAGCCTATGTACACTATACCATAAAAAAACTAAAAATTCTGGGATTTATTAAAAATTAAATAAGAGAATGAATCAAACTAAATGACTTGCTAAAAATAAAAATGAAATCCCAATTTTTGGTGATTTTACAAGATGGCGCTTTTCCAGCCATAAAATCACATGTCAAATGTCGTCTCTAACAAGTGACTTGTGTCATTAAGTAATGTGGGTAGTGTGATATTTTTTTGTCTTGTTCTTGTGTGAAATTGTATCGTGTTTGTATTTCTTTTGGATTTCTTTAGCGATTTGGTTTTTTTCGTTAGGACTATGAATCTGTTACTACTTGTTTAACTCGGTTTTTTATGGACTTCATCATTTACGTTAGATTTTGTTTTCGTTGATATCTGACATCTGTGATTCAAAATGTGATTGTACAGATGTAAAGAAAGTAAAGAAAGATGTTTCGTTAAGTTATTATACGCATTTAAATAACATACTTCTATCTGCAATCTGTTAACAATCATTATTTTCTACATAAGTTCATAATGACATAATAAATACATAATAAATCTACCTGGTATGCTATCAGTGATAAGAATAACACATCATTTCAGAATTCAAATACATGTCAATAAATTGATCAATAACCTCATGACAGTTAACGACTAACGACAAAATTACATCAATTAGCCATTAGTGTTGCAGTTTTTGATAAGAATAAAATATTAATACCATTAAAATAAAAGCACATGAATTTGCCTTTTTTTGCCCATCTCCTGCCTGTTTCCCTCTGTCGCCTTTTACGACACCCACGGGAAGATATGGGGTAGTGGATATTCTTAACCGCCACTACACGGGAGTTTTTTTGTCATTCGCGCACCCATAATTTGGTGGTCATTAGTCCCGGAATCGAACCAGGGACCTATAATCACCCCAGTAAATTTCTTTTACGTTTTGTAAATGTTCTTATACCTTCCGATATCCAGGAAGGTTTTAGGTGCCTTTTTATTAACATAAATGAAAAACCTATATAATAAAATAAGATGAAAAATTCGTGAAAATAATCGAATGCATAATTTGAGTCAGTTGTATTGTAAAATTCGTTAAAAGTATGTGATTTTAGGCATTGATTAATTTTTTAATGTTTTCTTTAATATAATCTCTACTTTTTATTAATCAATGTGACATATAACAAGTGTTTTTGACTTTACAAGTTAACATTTGGCTTGAGTGGTCAGACGGAGCAAACTAAAAATATTGTATTTACTTCCTCTAATATTGTGTATAAAGTTATCTAAACAAGATCCACTTATAGTGCGCGTCGGCTTATTAATGGATAATTTAAGATTTTAGACAATAGTTGTATAATTTAGCATGTCAGCCTCTTTGCACCTTTCTAAAGTATTTTTGTTGAAATTTCCACATTTAACTATTTGTTCCCTGTGAAGCACAATGTAGCAAGTATGTCTTAAAGTATAGCAAAAAAACTAATCAAAATTTGTGTATTGATTCTAGATTATCTGTTAATACACACTACTATTAGATCATGTATTGAAAATTCTATAGCACAGCACCCAATTATACTCGATATCCCATATTTTGACATAGGTTTAAACTCACGATGATTTTGAATCAAAATACAGGCACCACCACGACGGTTTTTACGATTAAAAGAGGTTGCAAGTATATAGTTTTCTATAAATAATAAATTGGTGTCACCTTTTACTCACTTAAATATAATACATCAACTAGGATACCCGGTTCGAAAAGAAAATTTAGGTTTTTAAGTTAAAAGACTAACTTATAACGCCATTAATATTTTGATGTTTTGATATTTATACGTTTATAGTTAATGATAAAATGTTTTAGATTGTTACGCAACTACATGGTTATCACACTTATATAACTCTTGTGTAGCAGACCAATCGTCACCCATAGAATTCAATGCGACTGGCGATTTTGCAGTGCAGTTATCGTTTCTTGCTTTATCATTGCTCTATGTAGTGTCTGCTGATTTTATCAGATTTGTAAGGAAAAATGTCATACAAGATATTATAATTCGAATCAAAAATATATGCATCTATATGTAGGAACACATAATATTATATTGGTATGAAATATACTTTGTAAGCCTTCCTGAATAGATTTGACCAGACTGAACAAATAATTGTTTTTTTAAATTCATATTCTCCAATCAGGATCAAACAGTAGTCGCTGATTTTATAGCTTTGCAGCTTTGTTTAATTATCAGCTAACATTTCCAATACTCCACAGTTTTGTTTGATGTAGCTACAATAGTTAAATTGTTCAGCAAGTGTGGATTCAATATCCTGTAATCTACCTTTCACACTACAATTGGTTGAAATACAGTTTCCGTTTTCCAATAATTAGGCGAGTTTTCATTGATTCTTGTTTACTGACAATATCGATGTAATTTTTTGTTCATCCTTCAAACTGTTTAGTGGTTTATTTTTGTCTGAGAAAATATCATTTGTTAAATGTATGTTTGTATATTGGATCACTGGGCTACTCAAAGAATCTTTCTTTTTCTTTTTACGGTCTATACGTGGTGTAAGCCAGACTCGCAATAGTAACTTTTTTGTATGATTCGATCGTTTTGTTTGCTTTTGACAAGTCTGATTTGAGTTTTACATTTTCGCATGTTAAATTAACTATTTCCTGGCGTGCAGATTGTAATTCTCACGACAACTTTTTTATAGTCTCATTCAGTTCTATTATATTCTTACAATCAAGGGACTGAGTGTCGTCCAGAAGGCTTGTCATAGTGCACTCAAATAATGACGAATTACTAGAATCATTCATTGATTCTTTCGCTTTTTATTGTTCCTAATGAAACACTTATCATTTTAAGAACTTATTTACTATTTGATGTTAATAAAACTTTATTGATGCGTTATTATTTTGAAGCGATGTTATAGGGCTATAGTCTGTATGTATTTTATGTTGTTATTATATAACTTTTTTGTAATAGTGTAAGAATTGAATTTTTATTGTCATCTTTAACACAGTTGGATTGTTCGCGGTGATTAGCGTATTTGTCCCATTTATACGAAGTTATGAGATCAATATCTTTTTTCGCGAGCATTCTCCGACTTACAGGACAAATTCCTGTTTTAATAAATCTATTGGCCAATAAAATTGGATTAAGATTATCCCATATTTCAGCCAGGATTCGAAAAAATTAATATTTAAGTAATTTGTCTCCAATGTGAAGTCTCTACTACTTTACCAAATCATCTATCCGTCGATCTTTCATCGGCTTCATAACACTACAGTCTAGTGGTTGCAGAATATGTGATGTGTACAGTGGTAACTTGAAAATGACAATGTTTTCAAAAATGACTATCTCAATAACTTTTAAATCAAATCAATGTAAAATGCTATCGTAAACCAATAAAACCGTTCGCTTCGATCGAAGGTAAAACAACACTTGTAAAGCATTTTACGAAAATTGTTTCCATCCGGCACTTCTAACTGACTACATAAGCCGTTTTCACAGTCTCGTTTTTATTACACCATACATTCCATAGTTAATTTTCTTGGCAAATATTTTTAATGGCGCGACTTAATCACTACGTGAATTAGCTGCCAACCAGATAGCTATCTCGATCGTAGGAACTTGTTGTTTTTGTTGATCTTTGGCCAAATAAAACGTCCATAAACGGAAACATCCAGGTTGGAGACGATGGCTGCAGAGAGGTAATTCAAAAAGTTAGAATTGTTATACGATTATCTCTATTCAACTTGACAACATCCATTGTTATTCGGATTTAATGATTTATTCTGACTTGACAGTAACATTTCTGAACCACATTATTTTTAATACACAGTCCATCTGAAGGTAAGTGATTGCTGTGACCCTTAGAAATCTTTATCTATCCTCGATTACGAATCAAAATGCAGATGCCTTGTCACCCATGAGGACTAAGATGGAATACCTCGTTTCCAGTAAAAAGGGTCTCCGGTTTTTTATACTCACTATACGAAACACAGCAGCATTAAGCTACTATTTTTTCCTTCCCCGGTTGAGCCGACCCATTCACGCTACAGCTATACTACTAATATAACTGCACCATGGCTCTACCACGTATGATAATTTGAAATTTTAACAAGAATTCCTTGAAATGGACTTTAGGAAATACAAATAACGGAGGTACGATGCCAGCGGAAGCATTAGTAAATCGAGCATTATAATTAACTGTCCTCTCTCTGACGATATCACCTGTCCAACTTGTTTACAACCACTTTTGGTGGGTTGGTCACTGTCGAACTGGATTCTGAAAATGACAGGTATTGCGTATGTATGGTTGAAGTAAATTTGAGTTAAATAAGCAGCTTGCTGTACAAATAATTTTAAGAGCCATGGTAGTTTAGAACAGAGCAACCCGGGTCCGATCTCCTACACCTTCGATGAAATTGTTAATTTTAATTTTATGTGCTGAATATGTGTGACGTTCAAAATAAATTTTAATAAATTACTAAATTACTACTTGATAACTGAGTGGCTAACGTCTGTCTATGTTGTGGCACACAAGTGCGATTTATGTACAGGAGAACTATCACTATATCGTTAGCCAACGAACAAAAACATATTTAAAAAAAATATTTGTTTCTCTTGTCCGTCTGTCTTTTGATCCAGCAAATCTCCAAAATGGCTGAACCTATTTTGACGGGACTAGGCTACTTATATTTTAGAAATATAATTAGGGTACCGCGCTAAAAAAATTAAATCCTTTGGAACAGCTACTAATATTTTTTTATAAAAGCGCTTGGCTCCCCAATAGCAAGTAAGATTAGGTAGTATTAAATAGTTAATTGGATGTGTTCTACTCTAAGTTTACAAAAATAAAGCAAAATATGAATTAAACAATTTACAAAAGCATTTATCAGGTATACTATGAAGTTGTATAATATTTGTAGTATATTTTGTAATTATTATGTTATATCTAAATAAAATAATAAATATAAATCAAAGATACCTTATAATTTGATGTTATAGTTTAAATTCTTTTCTTATCTATATATATCTCATTATTAACGTAGTTAATTGGGTATTTAATATTGGAAATTTCAAATAAAGGACGTAGTTACATTTTTGATACTAATTTATTATCTTTTCTTCTAATTTATTTTCTTTCCTCATAAGGCGACAGGGAAAAACTAAAACATGTTACTGTTAGCATGTTCTTGATAACAACTTAAAGAAATACCGTTCAGGCTTCTGATCACCCATTGACTTTTAACAGACTGTAATGTATGATTATGAAAAAAAAACTTTTATTTAAACATAATCAAAATCTACTTTTTTCGGCCAACTAGTATTTTTATTATTAGTCCACTTATGTGATACATTAGTCAATTGTTAAGCTGTTGTCATTTAATTAACATAAGCATTTAATACTCTCCCCTTTAAAAAGAATTCCTTTTGATAATATTATAACGGCAGATTGTGTCAAAATATACCAACTTTTATTTCAAATCAAACATAATTACATTAAGGTTAAAAGCAGATTTGCTTAACCACATTAAAGTAGATTTGGAGAAAAAGTTAGTATATCCCCTTAGTATTAATTATTTAAATATTAAAGTTAGTATAGCACCTTTATAGGTACTTTTATGGGTACCTTTATAGGTAGGTGGTCATGTAGAAAGAATTAATAAGGAAAGACTGACAAAGCAAATGTATGTTGCAGAAGTGAATGGAAGAGTCGGAAAGGGACGTCCTAGACGAAAGTTTATCGACCAAATTGGCTATATATTAAAAATGGGCCGAATTAAGAGTACCCTCAACCGACGAGCATGTATGCGTGGTATATGGATGTGGAAGAGGCGAGAGAGGTATGTCAGGATCGTGCTAAATGGTAGTCTGTAGTCTCTGCCTACCCCTCTGGGTGACAGGCGTGAGTGTTTATGTTATGTTATTATGTTCTTTATAGGTATTTCGTTAATATATGGGGATACTCCTCATATATTAACGGAGGACCTATAAAGGTGCCTTAGTTAAAGAGCTCGCCTTGAATATTCTCTGCCAAAATCAAATTCAAAAGATTTTATTCAATTAAGAGTTGTTTAAAGGTCTTATCGTTTATAGCCTATTAAAACTCCCTCGCTTACAGTCCACCTGATGGTAAGTCTACTACGACTACTGCAGCTCTTGAATACCTGCTGCCAACTCCAACAAATGTGTTTTCATCTCCTGAGGAGAAAGACGGAATGCCTAATAGCATGTAATTAAATTGGCTCTCTATATTCTTCCGACCGGAACACAACATTTGGGGATTAAAATATGAGTAGGCTAGAGGGTGGTAATTATTCGTCGTAGTGACATGCTGCAGCTATATTAGTGGTATAGCTGTGACTTAAATGGGTTGACTCGACCGGAAAAGGACCACGCTCTCACAGAATAACAGCCTAAAATAGAAGCTTAATGCTGCTGTGACTCGCATGGTGAGTGTACAGAACCAGCGACCCTTTTACTAGAACTCCTGGAACTCTCCGCCACACTATGCTCATCTCAAAGAGCCGAGGTAAATGGCGTGAAACTGTGTGTTAGCGGACTTTACGTGTCTTCGAAATATTTTTAAAGTTTTGATATGCAGACTTCATCAGGATTTATTCTTCATATTGTGAAGTAGCACCAAAAACGCTATTAAACGATTTTTTACGTGGGAATCGAACTCGATTTGCTAGAAATGTTAACGAGAGCAGTTTTCATCCGATTGTGATTTCTTAAATTTACGCGAACACTACACATTGAATAAAACTATTTATCGCGTCTAATTATTTTTTTTAATTCCCGAGGTTTCGGGTGCTTTACAGCACCTATGGTCACGGGGGGGGGACTGAGATGTTTGACGTCCCAATGTCATAGTTAGTCCGGCTACCTTCAGTTTTTTTAATATTAATTTTTGGTCCGATTTACGCAAAACGAGCTTATAGTATCATGAAGTCTTGCAGTGGTATGCTTGGGTATGTATTTAATTTTATTAATTATAGGATCCCAAGCAGATGGTAGCACCCAATCATCTTCTCTATTGAAATTTGGATGTTTTTTAATTTCAATAGCCTCGCGTATCATCCTTGGTAGGAATCGGTGTTCTTTTGCGATTCATCCGATTGTCTGAAAAAAAGGGTAACGTCGAGGGCAAGTTCGAGTGCATATATGTCTATTTCTTTAGCACACTGTAACCAAAATATCTTAATGGATTTTACCATGTGGAGTGTGATTGGATTTGTCTTAGTAGTGGAAGTGACATAGAGTATACAACTTTTCTCTTTCAAATAAGTTTTTGCGCAGTTTCATCATCATCATCATTACAGCCCTTCACAAGTCCACTGCTGAACATAGGCCTCCCCCAAGTAATGCCACAAAGCACGGTCCTGAGCCACCTGTATCCATCGACTTCCTACATGTCTTACCAGTTCGTCACTCCATCTAGTGGGGGGTTGCCCTACACTACACCTACCGGTACGAGGCTGCCACTCGAGTACCTTTCTTCCCCATCGGTTATTTGTTCTTCGAGCTATATGGACGGCCCATTGCCACTTCAGCTTACTAATCCGTTGGGCTATGCCGGTCACTCTGGTTTTACTGCGGATATCCTCATTTCTGAGTCTATCACACAGAGAAACTCCGAGCATAGCCCTCTCCATAGATCGCTGAGCGACCTTGCGCTGTTTGGTTTGTTTTAATTAATATATTAACATTAAATAATAATTATTGGGCTTGTTTATTTTGCCTTCACACGCTATAAATGTCATTTTATAAATGTCACTGAAATATAATATAAAAATTTTAAAAGAAAATTATCTATATAGTCAAATATTATATCAACTTTACAAATCAAGATTAAGATAACATTATCGGTAAATCGCACGTAACCTTAACGACTTGTGAGTTTCACACCTTCGGTGACGTGTTCCGTGCGTGCTTCATATTAAGATGATTATTTTAATAGCGTGCATAAACTTGTAAATAATATGGAAATGTCCGTAATTCGTGGTACGTATATTGCTTTAAATTTAATTAAACAATAAGTATGACTTTCGCCTAGCAAGGCTGTAGTCACGCTGCAGCTGTATTATGGCTGCAGCGCGAATGTGTCTACTTGAACGGAGAAGGACTGTGCTCTTCCAGCTTACCAGCTTAAATTAGCAGCATAATGCTTATGCGTTTCTTATGGTGAGTGTAAGAATGCAGTAACACTTTTTTACGAGTAACGACGCATTTCTTATTTCTTATGGGTGATAACGCATCTTCATTTAAATTCGTTATCGACAATAGTACTATTATTTCGAAGTATAGTTAGTAGTATTATTTCATTAATTTAATTCTTTTAACTGAAACCCAAAACAACTAAAAAAAGGAATCACTGAATTCGACTACCCTCCTCTGCCCGAGATTTGAACCGATAATGGTAGTTTATGAAAGTAGTAATAACATATTGTAACGATTGAGTGTTAATAAATTCCGTTTGGTGATGTTTAAAAGGACTGCCGTTTACTATCACCATGTATTACACCAACTTACTAAGTATGAAAATCTTCTTAAAAATGTTATTGTCAATGTTAATCGTGAACTTTGTCTGAGTGTCTGAGAATTAATACGTACATATTTTCTTTAAAAAAGTAACATCCGAGTTTTTAGTGTTTAAAAACCTTTTTCAACATAGATTTAAATGTGACTTGATCGAAAGTGCAACTCTTTTTTTTTTAATTAAATAATATTTATTATTTATTTAAAAAAAACGTTGCACTAGGATTTTCTCCTGTATTGTGAAGGCAGTTTACAAACATAAATTGCACAAGGGCAAACTTCCACACGAGGAGCAATTATTTTCGTCCATACAAATACTTGTTCCTCGTTTGTTGTTATTTATAGACCATACAAATACTTGTTCCGTGCGGGATTCAAATCCGTGACTCCCAGTATTGCAACTCATTGCTAAGCCAATGTGCTATGGAGTCGTCAATTTAAGTTACTATAATTTGCTTTAACTTGTAAATTTTTATTGTGTACATACAAAATGTATTAAGAACTCAACCACAGCACCTGATGGGTCCAGATTTGTGAATTAGTTTTTGGCACTAAATCAAAATATTTTTTTTTTGTAGATAGCTTTAAAAATATTATTATCAATAAGTAATAGAAAACAGGTTCAGTAATATAAGAGTATAATGTGTATTTCGAACCCGAGGAGTCCAGCATCCACAAACAAATATTTCAGCACAATAGTAGGATTTGCCTAATTAAATCATTTATTTGAATACCGTCGCTTAAAGTCGGTTAAGAGGCCTTCAACATTACGTTTCTTTACATGTTCTGTAAGATTAAATAAGTCACTGTATGTCGGAGATTTATTTGTAAAATTATTGACGAAGAATAAATCATTTTAGTTAACTGAAAGTTCGTGCTAATGTTAAATATTGACATTGAGTTCACCAAACAAGGTACCTTCTTAACATATCGTGCATGGGTATGTTTTCCAAGGACTGTATTGAGTGGTAGGACTTCTTTGCTGCGTAGTTGCCTACCTTGGCAGGTCCTTCCCTCTTACATATCTCAGCCGCCAAGCAGTAACTCACCCAGTACCTACTTCAGTGATAAGAGAGCCAGTATAGTAACAGGCTGTATGAAATCAAACCTTATTACTTCACGACGCACTTTTTGACTTTTTGTTTCAAGTTGGCTACTTTGTAGCCACTTTCCAACAGAAGCACTGTTTATATGATGTTGGTGTATTGAATAAGGCATTGAATAAAACATTTTTTTTTACGGATTTTATAGCCTTTAATTTTAAAATTAATATAAACATCGCGATAAAAGCATAGCTTTTTATAATGTTTAGTATTCACGTAAACATGAAAATTTATTACAATTTAGGTAAATAATTCCAAAAAAAAAACAGTTTTTTTGAAGGCAAAATTACTTATATTTCAAATTATTTTTAATATTCTACACAAAGTAATGCATGTTATTTTGTGATTCAGCTTACCTATTGAAATTAAAATATTTTATCCATATTAATAACAAGGAAACACTTCTAACTTTATAAACAAATTGTTTGTACGTATGTTATCTCAGCAACCGTGAGTAGCTTAAGCAATTTGTAATATCATAAGGACGTACATTTAGATATGACCTTGAACGGGCGCTGTTAGAGTAAACATGAGTGATTAGCTTTTTTTTTCTTTAGTCAAGTTACAAGAGAGTGTCTATTATGTTAAGCGTGTATTGTAGCGACGGATATATTAATTTTTGAACTGAAAACAGTTAAGTTATTTTGAGTTTTTGTTTGGGTTTCGATCTGGCTGAAAATATGCGTGTATTTCCAATTATGATTAATTGTTCTAATAAAATTTAGTCTCTGGCTTATAATGCGTGTAATTTACCGCATCATTTAAGGATAAAAGATTAATTCAGTGTTAAAGTTTATAACATTGTGTGAATTATATCTAACATAAGTTGAAAGTTAAGTGTGGCAAATTGATAATATATAAATACTTTAAAATGTGCACGAAAAGTGTTTTAACGTTATTCAGTAAAGGCAAGTTGCTTCTGCCACTTGCACCTAGTTTTTAATATCTGTTTAATATTACAAAGTAATAATTATATACACTAATATACTAATTATTAATTACTAATAATAATATAAAGATAGAGTGCGAATTTTGTGAGTTTGTATATATGTGGAGAGCAATTTACGGAACCACTGCACCTAATTGAAAATTTCTTTCACCATTTGAAAGTTAAATTATTCCAAATATTATGGCTAAAAGTTACGATGAAATTTGTTTTTGATGATAACCGGAAAAAGTCGTGTCTTCCACAGCGTGCGCTGCACCATTAGTTAAAGTTTTATCAAAATAATGTAAAGCTGAATTATTCCGCTTAGAAGTTCTACAAAAATTCGGCGACAGCATATGTCTATCTTCTAAGGATAACTCACAATAACCATTTTATATAAAACTGTAGTATGATATTATATAATTATGATGGTGGTCGGCGTGGCAATGACGGAAGGGCGGCGATATGCGGAGGGGGAGATAACGTGACAAAGTCAGCAAAACACGTGAGGGCAGACGTCGTTGACGGTCATTTTAAATTCGAAAATTTGCATTTTTAGTGAGGCCTATTAAATAATTAGAATTTATAGCCTAAATGTTTGTCTTTAGTTTAAGCGGACTGATTTTTTTTAGTTAGGAGTACAAAATAAAATTGCCAATATAACTGTTGGATATTTGTTGTACTTATTAAGCTTAGTTATTTAATTAGTTTTAGCCGACCGTATAAAACTAAATGGTTATCAAACTTGGGGTAAAAATTAAGACTGCGTTTAAATTTACTAATTACTTAATTAATTTTAACTAAGTACCTACCTTTCTGAAACTATATAAAAAACTATATAACTATACTTTTTATTCTATATAAAAAAAATTAATACAGACGCGTAGGTCTAAAGGTTCCTCGAAACGAAATCCAACATGTCTAGAAAAAATCTTAACTCTCTTGGAAAAATATAATCCATGGCCCATGCGGAAAACGTAAGATGAATTTTCTCAGCATGACCAATAAAATTTGCAGTAAGAAATATCCACGGAAACTCATAGCAGAGACGGAAGCACAACGGACGGAAACAAGGGTAGAAGGTTATCCAATTTATGGTTGTAGAAACCCTGAAGATGGTGGCAATAGAGTGACATTGAGAGTTAGAAAAGAAGAGGTAACTGTTATATATGGGTAGTTTCATATTCCCCTGTACTGTACATATGCACATATCGATGTCGAATATTGTCAAACACTATAAGCAATTAAATATATTTGCAAATATATTAACAAATGGTCAGACCAGACCAATGTGTCTGTTTAAAACAAACAAAGTGAGATCGAAACTTATTTAAATGGTCGTTATATTAGCACATCGAAAGATGTTTGGAGAATCCTTGAGTTTCACATTCGTGAGAGGCATCCAAAAGTAACCCATTCAGCGGTGCATCTAGAAATCGGCTAGAGAGTGTATTTAATAGAAAACAATCTCTAGCAAAGAATTGAAAGCCCCCCTGCAACAACACTTACGTCATTTTTTGATGTATGTAGCACAGATTTTGCGAATTTTTTATACCACGAAATTCCTCAGTACTACACGTGGGTAAAAAACAAGATTTTACAAAAAATACGAGGACAATAGGTCGAAGAGCATCCCAGGATTAAGAAATACTCTGCTCTTGGTAGAATGTACAGTACTCATTCTTGCTAATCTGAATGCTTCCATTTAAGGATTCATTTACAATATGTTTGCTCGGCTTTATTGACGACGACGAACATTGGACTCATACCTTAGCTGATGCTGTACTTTCAGATTCGGCTCATAAACTAAGAAATTATTTCTGACAATTTTATTATTTTGTCAACCTTCAGATCCCATTTATTTGTGGCAAGCAGTTAAAAAAAAATCTCTGTGAAGACCTATTACACAGAGAGCTACAGCGGAATAACGACGACGGTATGCCATTACCAAATGATATAGGTAATTAAATCAAAGACTAATTCAAATAAAAGACAAAATTTCTCTTCAAAATTTTTCTGACCAATCTTTTAAGTGAAAAGACATTAGGAAACTTAGGCTTACCAAAACCGCATAGAACCAATGAAAGTGATTCTGTAAGAATAACATTAGTACATGATTTTGACGAATTGAATGAGTGCGTTTGTTTTCACATACCGAATTTAGTACCGATCAGCGACACACTTACGCCACCATAATAAATAGCATTGAAAAAAAGAAAGCAAATCATTTTTTTTTTCGATGTACTCGGTGCAACTGGAAAAACTTACCTAATAAATTTAATACTAGCCAAAATTCGATCACCAGGCAAACTGGCTCTTGGGGTAGCTTCTTCCGGTATAGCCACAAGTTTACTTAGTAGTGGGAAAACTGCCCATTCCACATTTAAACTGCCTTTGAATCCCTCCAGAAAAAAATCCGATGGCCGATTCTTCAAGATGTCTGTCTCATAATGTGGGACGATTATACGATGTGCCACCGCTCACATACAGAAGCTGTAGACAGAACTCTTAAAGGCCTAAGAAGTTCAGATAAAATTATGGGAGTCGTCACCTTCGTGTTTGCCGGTGTCTTTCGTGAAACTATTCCTATTGTGCTAGTGTGTATACTTAAAGCCTGCTTAAATGCGTCTCTTTTACGAAGTCCGTACAATTAATCATCTTAAGAACAAACATGAGAGCCCACTTAGAAGGGGGTAATATGCACTTCGCTAGTTTTCTATTACAAGTAGGTGATGGGAAAATAACCTGAAGATGACCTTATTAAAATACATGAGTTATGAAAGTTTATCTCTAGTCTCGATAATTTGATTCCAAACGTTTACCCAACAAATAAGAATATTTCTCAAAAAGATTACTCATGGATGTGCGGGAGGGCAATAGTTTTCTGTTCCATCAATATCAATGAACAGATATTAGAAATAATACCAGGTAATCAAAAATACAGTATTAAATATATAATACTCTGTGCATTACCTACATGCATTCCTTAGCTCCCTTAACACTTCAGCACTTCCACCTCATAACCTAAAAATTAAAGTCTGTATTTCAATAGTTGTGTTGCGAAACCTAAAACCACCTAATTTGTGCATTGGAACTAGATTTCAAGTGAAATCGCTACGTGATAATGTCATTGGGAGTATTATTCTTACAGGAACAGGCAGGCAGGTCAGTTGTCTAATATTTCCCGCATTCCCATTTTCCCTAGAAATTTACCTTTCCAATTTAAGCGATTATAGTTTCCAATAGAATTTTTTTTCGCAACCACATTCAACGAATCCCAAGGCCAACCATACAAATATATTGGGCTTACGAGAAGATAATTTTACTCACGTACAATTATATGTTAGTCTCTATAGGCCAGGAAATACGGATAATTAATTTATATCAAACCCGCAGAAAAATGGAACACAAATGTGGTATATAAAGAAGTATTAAAATAAATTATAACTCCTGTGCTTAATCTGAAATATATTATACTTGAGCGGACTGCTAGTATTTTATAATAGGAGATGAATGAGACATACGAGAGCACAGTCCATCTGATGGTAAGGTGACACTATGGCCCATATACACCTACCATCTATTCTTATTCTATTAAGAATCAAAATTTAGATGCGTTGTTATTCCTGAGAACTAAGAAAGAATACCTTATTATCTGTGAAAAGGGTCCCCGTACCCACCATAGGAAAAACACGGAAGCACTATGCTGCTACTTAACTGTAGTATTCTGTGTGAGTGACATCCTGCTGCAACGTGATTCAAACACGTTAAAACAAAAGTCGAAAAAAATTACAGTAGAGCAAAATATTTTTATTTATCATATAAATTTATTTTTTTATATTAATTCTCCTTTTTACCTTGTATTATATTTTACTAGGATTTCGTATGGGTACTATCACCGAATAGCAGCGTATGAACTGCTGTGTTTCGGTCTGAAGGAGACACGAGGGTCAGCGAGTCATATTTACAGACTGCAAGGTTTTCTTAGTCTACGGAGATGACAATACATACACATTACGTTGTCTCATAGCAATGAAAATTTAAACGAGATTGAGTCCACTTATTATGAAATATTACAAAAAATCACAATTGGTCAATGTAATTACCAAAAAAAACTTCTCAGAATGTTTTTTTTTTTTTTGGTATTTTAGTATACTAGTTGTAGATAATCTATATGAAAACGTTTCATTTTTTGTTTATAATTATATTTTCATAGTTTCGACGGAGACAGGAAGTAAAGTGAGTAGTTAGCTAAGTAAAAAAGTATATTTAAAATGTTAGAATTCAGAAAGAACGATGCATTTATTACATTGATATGATTATATTATATATTATGAATCTAGATGCATTTGACGGAAAAATATAAAAATTTTGGATCAGTTTTGGACAGTTGGATCTTTCTGGCAGACAGATCTCTTGCAAAGACCTTTGGAGCCCTTTTTGGAGCGCTCGATCACTTCTTCCATACGAGCTGTGTTGAAGTTGCGAAGTCTCACCGCATGCTTTTGGAGATATGTCTGTTCAGGTACCTGTATGCTGTCAAATATTCTGAAAACTGCAGTTTCATCTCCTGTCTAACAGCCACGCGTGTGATCGGAAAGTTTTAGTGTTCTTCTGCGGTCGTTTGTGGACCTGTGATAAAAGTATAAATGACTTTCAGTAACTTTGAAGGCTCTGTGGCGCAGTGATTTAGCAATGTATTGCAGCGATAAGGGCCGCAAGTTCGAATCCAGCACGGAACGTATATTTGCGCAGCCTACTATTAATAATTGTTCTGGGTCTGGATGTTTACCGTTGTGAAATTTATGTATGTATAAGTAAATAAATTTAAGTACTGTCGCCATAATATAGTAGAAAACCTGGACGTTTACTGTAGAGATAATGTTTAAAAAAGTGTATTGAATAAATGTTATTCTATTCTATTCATGACAATACTTTTCAGATGAAGAGGAAGGTTATCCCGAAGAACGGGATAATCTGCAGCCATTGTTAAGCATTAACAATTTTCATGGCGAGAGTAGCCGACCGCAGCCGGACAGGCCTCAGCAGTTAGGTGCCCCAAATAAAATGTAAGACTTTACTTTCAGGAATTAATTTAACTACATAATCTACCAGGTGTAAAGAATCATTTTCTTTCTTGAAGTCCCTCTGGGTAGGTACCACACTATTACTTAATTCTACCGTCAAATAGCAGAACTGAACATGATTCAACATCATCATTACAACCTTTCACAAGTCCACTGCCGAACATAGGCCTCCCTCAAGTAATGCCACAAAGCACGGTCCTGAGCCACCTGAATCCATCGACATCCTGCATGTCTTATCAGGTCGTCACTCCATCTAGTGGGGGGGTCGCCCTACACACGCCTACCAGTACGAGGCTGCTCCTCGAGAACCTTTTTTCCCCATCGGTATTGGTTCTTCGAGCTATATGACCGGCCCATTGCCACTTCAGCTTACTAATCCGTTGGGCTATGTTGATTACTCTGGTTCGACTGCGGATATCCTCATTTCTAAGTATATCACGCAGAGAAACCCAGAGTATAGCCCTCTCCATCGCTCGCTGAGAGACCTTGAGCGTCCTCATACGGCCAACAGTGAAGGACATATACCCTCCATGAACAATTACACAAATAGACGACGGGTAAAGAGACGGAAAAACTCAATAACTGATGTTTTTGGTTCGAACCGGGATACGAACCCTTATGATCAGCAGACACGTTTACCTCCGCTAGACTAACAAGGCAGTCATGAAATACTATAGCTACTTACCATAAGGTTGACTGTAAGTTCATTAGTTACTTCAGTTATATAAATAATCAAAACCACTAACCTTTAACATCATCATCATCATTACATCCCATCACAAGTCTACTGCAAGGAAGCCTATGTTTAATATATAGGCTTCCTCCAAGAACTTTTTACTTTTAACGAGGCTTTCCATCTTAATCCTCACGGATGACAACGCATCTGCATCTTGGTTCATAATCGAGGATAGATGTGGATGTGTACGAGCCACAGCACCACTGACCGTCAGCTCTGTGTGCTCGTGTGTGACAGTTGTTTTTTTATTTATTATTATCCAGTGCTAGCCTACTGTCGCACCTAATGTTAAGTGATGATGTTGTTGAAAATGGTAAATAGCATAGCATAAACATAGCATAAACACTCACGCCTGTCACCCAGCGGAGTAGGCAGAGACCACGGACTTCCATTTGACACGATCTTGACATACCTCTTTCGCCTCCTTTACATCCATATATCTATGCATACATGCTCGTCGGTTAAGGGTACTTTTAACGTGGCCCATTTTCAAAATATCGCCAATTTGGTCGATAAACTTTTTTCTAGGGCGTCCCTTCCCGACTCTGCCGTTCACATATGCCATATAAATTTGCTTTGTCACTCTTTCCTCATTCATTTTTTCTACATGACCAAACCACCGAAGCATTCCTTTCTTAATCCTGGTTACAACATCATCTTGCATACCACATTTATCTCTTATCACGCAATTTCTCACACTGTCATTCAGATTCAAACCTAGCATACTCCTTAAAGATCGCATTTCTACAGCATTTATATTACTTTCGTGCTTCTTCTGCCACACCCAGCTTTCACTATCATACATTAAAGTAGGGACTAACACAGCATTACGAATTACCATACGTGCCTTTTTTGATACATTCTGGTTCTTCACAATAGAGTGTAGTGCCCCATTCACTCTATTCCCTGCATTTACTCGTCATTCTATATCCTTATCATATCTACCATCCCAGCTAAATACACATCCTAAATACACAAACTCATCCACATGTTAAATTAACTCTCAAAAATAAATAGCATTAACTTTTAATTTAATTTAACAACAAAGCTCGTTCCCATTTCAGCTAACTGAACCGTTGGGCTATCCGTTGGGCTATGTCCATTACTCTGGTTCTACCACGGATGGCCTCTGAACCTCCAACCATAGCCTGCTCCATAACTCGCTGAGCCACCATAAACTTCCTCACACAACCAGTAGTACAGTCCATGTTCCACCGTAACACCCACTGACTGTATGCGCTTGCTTTCTTTTCACGATTTAACTTAACTATTTCTGCCGTCTTTGGCAGACGGATTAACAATCAATAAAAAATAATGCTGATAAGATGTACTGACCTATTTTTAAAGTCCTAATAGGGTTACTTATTTTAGTTTCTTTTTAATTATAGAACAAGGATGACAAAGAAGCACACAGTCCATTTGATGGTGAATGTATGATAAAAATCATGACTTCTACATATATTCACAATAAAGAATCAAAATTTAAATGCATTGTTAAACCTGAGGACTACAATAGATTTCCTCGTACCCGCTGGTGTTGGTAGTGAGAAAATGATCGCACCTTGTTAGCTCTTTTTTAATTTTTACAATAATTTGTGTATATGTAAATTGTTAACTTTACATCTTTTTTAATTTTTTTTAAGTGTTTTTAAAGTTATTAACATATAATTACACAATTAAATAAACGTAACAAATGAAATACATTATAATCTTTACAGGGCGCATTCGTCTAGTTCAAATATACCGCCGTTAAATTTTTATGATCAATCACCTTCGGTAGCGTCTACACCAGACGTGACACCAGTTGCTGATAATGAGGACTTATGGCCAAAGAAGTGGAGACGCAGTGACCGCCGCCTAAAAAGACTTAATACTGAACTTCTAGAAGCAATCGAACATCATGACATAGAAGAGGTAGAGAGGTAAGTGTTTGCAAACTTAGTAAAAGACTCTTCTACAGTTAAAATAAATAAAATGGAACGTGGTAAAATCCGTAAACGTTAAGATATCGCTATAAAGACCGTTCTATTTCAGTATTTACAAAGTAACTTACAATCCACCCGGTGGCTAGAAGCTAATACAAGCTATAACCCATAGAATTGTACATTCTACATCCGACTTCACACAAAGAAAGCTCCGTTTACCAAGATTGAGTCCTTCACTGCCTGTGATTATACTGGATAATATACATTTCGAACGGGAAACTGTTGCGTGGCGTCGTAAATAGATATAAAGAAGGACTTTTCCTATTCAGAGGGACTTCTAGACAGAAAAGTACACTACCTGGTAAAATACTTTTTCAAATCGCCTATCGGGAACAAGAATGGGTTACTCGTATATTGGACATGCATCGTCTAAAATCTCATGGTTCTCCTTCGCCTCATATCGGCAGAGCTCCGGAAGCACTGGTGCATACATGCGCAGTCTCACCAGCACGGCTACACCACGTTAAATTGCCAGCTGTTGGCTTGTGTAAACATAGGAAGCCCTTTATTCACCAATATAAAAGATGATGATAATATAGAAGAATAGTACAAGCTCAGTGTTTAAAATAGTAGTTAAAACCTAACTGTGTAATCGTAAAAAGTTGTGCGTTAAAAATTTATTTTCCAAAAATTTGCGTAATAATTTTTTACTCTATGACACTTAGGCAACAAAGACGAATGTAACGACACCCATATAATAAAATCCAAAAAGCTGTAGTGTGTGCCAAAAAAAAGACACAAATGTACATACATACGCCCGAAAAACCTTAACCTTCCCCTTCTTTTATGGCAGCCCGGAAAAATAATTTAAAGATATTATTAAAAATTTAACAATAATTAAATATTTCGTTTCATTTGCACTGTGCAAGTGTCTCGTATCAAAATTGGCAACCCGAACTATTAACGTTACCTATCATATATTTATCATAGTTCCAGGCTTCGCAGACGATTTGGCAGCCGCAGTTATTTTATTATTTTGTAAGTTGTTATTAAAAAGACGCTTTTGCCCTGCTTTTAAATCACGGCTATATCCCATAGAGTTAGAGGTAGAGGATATTCTTACCCACCACAACATAGTTAGCGATACCGTTCATTATCATCATCATTACAACACTTCACAAGTTCACTGCTGAACATAGGCCTTCCTCAAGTAAAACCACAAAGCACGGTCCTGAGCCACCTGCATCCATCGACTTCCTGCACGTCTAACCAGGTCGTCACCCCATCTAGTATGGAGTCGCCCTACACTACGCCTACCGGTACGAGGCTGTTACTCGAGAAACTTTTTCCCCATCGGTTGTCGGTTCTTCGAGTTATATGGCCGGCCCATTGCCACTTCGGCTTAGTAATCCGTTGAGCTATGTCTGTCACTTTGGTTCTACTGCGAATATCCTCATTTTTAAGTTTATCACGCAGAGAAACCCTGAGAATAGCCCTCTCCATAGCTCTGAGCACTGAGCGACCTTAAGCGTCCTCACTTTGCCAGCAGTAAAAGGACCACGTCTTATATCTGTAAGTCATCACTGGCAATATGCACTGGTTGTACAACTTAGTTTTCGGATTTTTAGGTATATCTGACGAGAAGATTTGTCGTAATTTCCTGAACTCTGCCCAGCTGAGTTGAATCCGTCGATTGACCTCTTAGTAGCAGTTAAACTTACCTAGTCGGACGATTTGTCCCAGGTAAAACTCGTCAACAACTTCGAGCATAGTACTCCCAACAACTACCCGCATAGGTGTGACACGGAAATTAAACATGATCTTTGTTTTTTCCATATTAATCTTAAGATCTATCCGTTGGAAGACACCATTTAGATGATGGAGCATAAGGACTATATCGTCGGTAAATCGAAGAGGAGTGATACACTCCATTGATGTTAATACAGTCCAGTAGCTTGATAACGTCTTCCAATGCAGCGGTGAAGAGTTCGTTGATATAACGTGACCCTGTCTTACACCTCCCTACAGTTAGATAGGTTTCGAACTCTGGTTCTGTACTCGGATAGCCATCATAGCCCTACTGTATAAACACTTCAGCCCTTGGATATACCGACAGTCAATTTGGCACCGCTGAAGGGACTGTAGCACCACCCAAATTTCGACGGACTCAAAGGCTCTCTCATAGTCCACATATGCCAGGCAAAGTGGCAGATTGTACTCTTCGGTCTTCTGTACAATCTGCCGCAGGGTATGTTTGTGGTCTATGGTACTGAAGCCTTTTCGGAAACCAGCTTGTACGAGAGGCTGGAAGTCGTCGAGTCTGCGTGCGCGAAGATTCGTAATGACTCTCGTAAAACAGCACGTAGACGCGGCTCAGAAGGGTAGCTTTGTCGCCTTTCTTGAAGAACAAGACCACCGCACTTCTGCTCCACGCCTCCGGAGTAGTGCAACTATGCAGGACAGAATTAAGAGCTTCTAAAGGACTTTAAGTAGCGGTGTTCCACCCGCTTTCAGAAGCTCCGCTGTAATTCCATCCTCGCCTGGGGCCCTGCCGTTTAAGGTAATGGAGAGCCATCCTAATCTCGCTCAGACTGACATCCGGGATATCATCGGAATAGTGTCGGATAAGACTTGCTCTCGGATCGTTACTCACACTTGCGTGCGTGTTTACACCAGCCAACAGTTGGTAATTTAACGTGGTGTAGCCGTGCTGGTGAGACTGCGCATGTATGCACCAGTTCTTCCGGCTACGATCGGAACTTTGATAGCGCGATTTAGGCATCGGTATATTTCGCTTGTGGCACGGCGGCAGCGCCACCACATTGTAAAATCATTAAATACGATTTTAATAATTTCACATAGCTGTGCAGTGTCAAAAATGAGTGTAGACTCTTCGAGTTGAAGAGAAAAAAACCTGTACTTTTAATATCACTCTGCAAATCTGATTTCATATCAGTAGCGATTACTTCGATTCTTTTCGACATTGTTCTGGATGACAATGGAATCGTTTTAATAGCCGCAATAATTTTATTTTTGGTTTTAAAATTCTAAATGACAGAATCAGTAGCTGTAAAGAAGGCTTCGTTTATTATTTTCTCATCTACAAAAGGCTTTTTCTTCTAAGCCAACAAATGAGAAACTTTTAAGATGCAATAGCAGCACTTTTCGAAAGTTGAACTGGCCTGGTTTAAACACTTTGTTGTTTTATTAGATTTGTTTTTATTTCGCAGACAGGTTTCTTTCAAATTTCAGTATTTGGTGGAAAACAACTGTTACACGACGCATGCAGATTATAGTAGGTACTGCTAGACTATGTGCTACATGATAAACAAATACTTTTTCCGCTAAACTCAATCAAAAAGAACTGTTTTTCCCGCTCTTTATTAAAATCGTAAGTCCTTGGTCTTTTCCTCATGCTAAAAATACAATATAGCAATTTAGGTCTACAAATATGTAGCTAAAAATAACAACACAAAAATGTGACTAATTAACTCTGAGTATTGCAGCACACTGTTGTGGGCACTTGCGCCCTCCTTTCTGCCTTGCGCCCTCCTTTCTGCCAAGGAGGGTCGCGTTCGTATACGGCTTAGAGATCTCTAGTTAGACCGTTAAGCCAGTCCCTAAAAGGCGGTGTTTAGTGCGTAAAAGTCTCCACATAACCATGCAGCCGGCTGCGTGGTATGCTATGAGCATTCACCGCCTCCCTCCCCCGCTTTCCTGAGGGTTGCCCATATTTGCTTCGGGCGCAAAAAAAAAGCGCACTGTTTCACTCGGGTGGATGGGATGGGAGCAAGCCGGGGAAAGGCTTGGTTTGGTTATATTATATTTTGCACACTTTATTATGCCGTGCCGTTACAAAGGGCTTGCCGACTTGTGCTGAAAGACGAAAGTTGGCTCATTCAAAGAAACGACTCGATTTTATGAGGGCGTATTAAAAAGACCGTCGCGGTGGCACGTGTGTCCGGACGATGTATACGGAGGTATACGGTGTATGGACGATGCATGTTGATACTTTCACTGCCGATTTTTAGACACAATAGTAAGACAATGGCAATAAACTATATCTAGTATACGAGACAGCGAATGGGTTATTTATTGGTTGAAATATATTGTATGAAACAGACAACAACCCTATACGGTTTATAAGAACCTTTAAAAACAAAAGCTTTTACTTTCAGATTGCTGAAAAGTGGTGCCAACCCGAACGCAACATGTCGCTTGGATCTAGTTTCTGCATGTCATCTAGCTGCACTGACCGGTGGAGATGCCTTGAGTTTGCTACTAAAGTTCGGAGCCGAGAAACACCGGCTTGACAGACTCGGACGGACACCTTTACATCTTGCTGCGTTCGCTGGCAATGCAAGACAGGTGGCCATTTTACTGGACTTACCTGAAGGTATGTTTTTATAGTATAAAAGGTGACAATCGAGCACACAATTCACCCAGTTCTTTATATTTCGTATAACTGGAAAACAAGGCATTCGGTCTTATTCTTAGGCGTAGTTCTTGCTTTCTTAATTCTTATTCTAGGAGAGACGTAGTCGCCCATTATATACTAATGTAATGTATTCTGTGCTCGTTTCTCAAACTTATAAAACCAAAAAAATAATTAAACAGGCCAACACCAGGCATTTTAACATTTGCAATAAACTTTAAAATCCATATTACATGTAAATAAAATAATAAATACAGAGTTTGAAAAATATATGTTTCAGTTTTAAAGAACTAGCGTGTAATAGCATTCACGCACCATCAAATGGACTGTGTGCTCGTTTGTCAACATTTATAAATAAAAAATTATTCGAAATAACCTTAATTTACACTAATGTTATCTTAAAAGATTAATTAATAAAAAAGTGTTTTTTTTTTTAAGTTTATCTCAATCTTATTAGGGAAGAGACCCTTTTTTACTGGAAACGAGGCATTCTATCTTAGTCCTCAGTGGTGACAGTGCATCTGCGTTTTGATTCTTAATCGAGGATAAGTGTAGATGTATGCTATGGGTCACAGCATCCACTTACCGTCAAGTGACTGTGTGCTCGTTTGTCACCATTATTCTATAAAAAAAAATCAAAATAAATTATAATTGTCATAAGAACGTACGTTATTGTCAAAACTTCCTGTTTGAAGTGACAGTTTGTTAAGACTTCTTAATATTACTTTAAAGAGTTTCAATATTAATCAAATATGGAATAGACGCTATGCTCTCTATCAATAAAAACTTTTTGGTACAATTATTTATTCCGTTAATGTACAATTATATATAGTAATAAAGTTATTTTATTACAATTTAAAAAAACTAACAAACTAAACTTGTTTTCAATTAACGGCATTTAAAAAGAAAATAAAATTAAAAATATAAGTTTTAATATCAACTTATTAATTAAATATAATAAATATAAATAAAAGTTTAAATATTTATTAATATAAAAGTATGTTTGTTTGCATGTTTGTCATTCAATCATGGACGCTTAAAATTTGGCATTGGAAACTTTTTATAACAATTATTACTATAGTTAAAATTACGCGCAACAAAGCGATAGGGTATCAGCTGGTTACGAAAGTTTTGGTAATTAATTGAGAAAACATGTATTCATCAAAATATCTACATTAAATACTTAAAGAACTTAACAAAATATTATAAAATGGTATTGAAAGTTTTTAAGATTAATTAATTATTTTCGTTAATAGGCTGAGAGTGTTTTGGTTTTATACCTATATATATTCTTGATCTTGATAAGAATATATGTGGTTGTAGCGATCCGCTCTGCTTCACAAGCGTCATTTCTGGATCTCGACTACAGCAGATCCAAATGTGTATAAACCATCTAGAGATTCATTCAAACACACACAACAAAACATCAAAATGGGTTGGATGGTATCAAAAAATCAATTAAATTTTAAATATGATATTATATACAATAGAATACAAAAACAGTATAATTAGTATGACGGACATAGGTAGAATTTTTATTTTATTTTATAGAGGTAGATAGACATAATACATATAATACATAAATAATCACGCCTGTCACCCAGATGGGTAGGCAGAGACTACGGACTTCCAGTTGGCACGATCCTGACATACCTCTTTCGCCTTTGGTCAACGAACCTTCCTCTAGGGTGTCCCTTCTCGACTCTGCCGTTCACATCTGCAATATAAATTTGCTTTGTCACTATTTCCTCGTTCATTTTTTCTACATGACCAAACCAATGAAGCATTCCTTTCTTAATTCTGGTCACAACATCATCTTGCACACCACATTTTTTTCTTATCACGCAATTTCTCACCCCGTCATTCAGATTCAGCCCTAGTATACTCCTTAAAGACCGCATTTCTACAGCATTTATTCTACTTTCGTGCTTTTTCTGCCATACCCAACTTTCACTACCATACATTAAAGTAGGGACAACACAGCATTATTAATTACCATACGTGCCTTTTTTGACACATTCTGATTCTTCGTAATAGAATGTAGAGCCCCATCCACTCTATTTCCTGCATTAACTCGTCGTTCTATATCGTTATCATAGTAGATATGATAAACGTCCCTGCTAAATACACATCCCAAATACACGAACTCATCCACTTGCTCAATCGACTTCCCTTGTATTCTTATTTTACATACCTAACGTTTTACTTTCTATTCTTGCGAAAACCATCACTTTCGTCTTACTTGCGTTCACTTTCATTCCCCTTTCTTTTAATGACCAGTTTATTAATGTAACCATCATTTGTAACTCGGCCGCCGACGACGCAAATATAACTTGATCATCTGCGTATAAGAGGCATTTGACGGTTAAGGTGAAGTGGACGCCAAAAGCAGATTTTCAAACTTTATAGGTGCGCAGAATATCAATTTTTTGTCATAAAAACTACGAATTCACATTTTTTTATTCATTATGAAATTTAAAGATTTTTATTAGTCAATTATGGCGGCAAAAACATGATAGACACATTTTGGCTCGATAGAAAATATCACAAAGATTCCTCAAAATCTACAATTTTAGGTACGTCCACTAAGTGAAAAAGCAGTTTCATTTGAATGTAATGAAATTAATTTCACTTAAATTTAGTATATATGTTCACCAGTAAATATGTGAGTGAACTATGGGTTTATTTTTCAATAAAAGAGTGTATATCATTTTTAAAATAAATATCAAATAAATATTGTGCGATTAAATAGCGCGCGGGCTGACCAAAAAATCCCGCCCTCGTCCGCAGCGCGTCCTAGAGATAGTATATATATATATATATTATTCTTTGATATTTATAAATCGTGATATATCGATATTCAATATTTATCTTAATATCAAATTCATATTAAACTACAAAGTAAACTACAAATCATTCATATGTCTTTGTCGTGTTTTTTCGTCAGTAATACCATTTTGAGCCTTGTCGTACTAAATTATGAAAAACATTACGATATATCGATATTTATCATGTGAATATATCGATACTGTTTAAAATATCGATACGATATGTATTGGTATAGTTTTTCACTTCACCATCCCTACTCATCGCTATTGCCACATGAGTTAATAAACGGAATATTGCTAGCAGCTAGCCGGACATGCGACGGGGGCCTATGTGGCGATCGCCTTCCCGCGTCTGCTTCACCCCCTTAAAACGTACGTGAAGACGATACCATTTCGTCTTAACTCTCCCATTCTTAGCCCACATTCCACACCTTTCAAAGTTTGCACTTTGAAAGATGTTTTGCAAACTATCCATAAATAGGTTGAACAGCCACGTAGAAGCTACACCGCCCTGTCTGACACCTTTTTTTAGATGCCAAACCATTTTGAGTAGACCCGTTGATCCTGAAACAAGCACTAGAGTCCCTATTAAGAGACCTCAATGCATGTAGCAAACCAGTGCTCAATCCAAATGAGTTCGGTGTTTGCCATAACACAGTTTGTCCACTCTGCCATAAGTCTTTTCCAAGTCCATAAACGCACAAAAGACTTTCTGATTTTTGGCCGAAAACTTCTCCGCATTCATGTGCGTTGAAAATACTTGATCTGTACACCCCATTCCCTTTCTAAGTCCCGCTTGTACATCCCAATTTTTTCCATCGGTTTTTTCATAACTCTTTCAATTAAAACCTTAGCTACAGTTTACTGTTTAACTTATATTCGTTTGTGAAAATAGAGAGAAAAAAGACTTTTAATAAAAAGCAAAAGACGACTACTAAGACATAGTTTTTGGAAGTATTAGACCTAACTTTAAGATCTATTACGTGGAAATGATTTAATTACTTTTAGTATTTTCCAGCCGACTTTCGATTTGTTATTAAAAGTCTAATTTTTGACATTTTGAGTAGACTGATGAATATCACAAGCCCGAATTAAGTTAAATAGGTTTTCTATAATTTAACTAATCGTGCACGTGTTATACCATTTTGGAATTCTTATAAAATGCGACAACTTTAAAAATTCTTTACCGAACTCGTGTAGTAAATTTTTCAAAGTATTAATTTCGAATACTTGGTTAGGAAAAAAAAAATACTTTTCTTTCTCGAATGGAACAGTTGGCTAAAAATTTGAGTTTGATAAGAGTTATATTATTATTCAAATTTATATGGAACTACCCCAAAATTATAACCAATTCAATATAAAAAAATTATCATTAAAATGGGATTACAATTGCCGAAAATATAACGAAACATACTTAAAAAAACATACGTACAAATTGAAAATATTGTTTCTTTTTGAAGTCGGCTAAATATAGAAATTAAAAATTGATGCCAATTAAATCGTATCAAAAAATTTCGTATTAGTACGGATCGAATGCTTTGTACCAAAATGCAGTCTTAATAAAATACCATTTTTACTTTTGATGACGCCTCCCCTAGCCGATTTGGTGATTTTATATCATGTATTCACGATAGTTATCCTGTTTAGGGGGAGTATTACAAAAAATCGCGAAATTGCAAAGTTTCCTCGTTGAAATTATTTGTTTTCCGTTCGTTGCTTGAAGTAACAATTACTTTGTGAAAATAGTTCGTTTTCTCTATTAAAATAAGTTTAAGGGAAATTTTAGATAACTTAATTATTTATTCAGTAATAATCATTCTCCCGATGCATGTTTAGGCCAAAACTCTGAGAGACATGATTTGGGAGCTCTAATTTGTAGATTCTATTAAATATCTACCATCGAAAAAAATATTTTTACCTCACAAATATCCTATACTTTAATAATCATAAAATACATTCTCGTTAATTCAATTATCTACCGAAAAAGCTTCGATACGAAGCCCCAAATTGTTACATAATTTTGACGTAAAATTTATACCAAAATAATCATCAACAGTTGCTTAAACTTTACTATTATTTTTAATTTTAAATCGTTTTTTAATTCTCTAAATAAAAATACCATATATTTCACTGCGCCGGCTCTCTGTGTTCAATACAGCGCGAGCGCTCGTCTGGGTCGGAAAATCGGTCAAAATAGACGGTGTCCGGCCCGTCTGGCTTCTGTTAGAGAGAAAATCGTTTTTGGGCCAACTAGATATTTTAACGTAACTTAACTCATAAAAAAGGTACCAGGTATAAGGTAGTCTATTCGTGAACTGTTTTCTTCGGAACTACTTATCAACCTAGTATTTAATATTTTGAAGAACCTACAACTTTTTTATACTTTTTTATTATTGATACTGCACTATTATAACATAGAATAAAATATTCGATAAAAACCACTAGACAGTCGCACATATAAGTTTGAGGTTATAATGAGATTGCCGTTTGATGTTTAATTTCTCAGTATTCCCGTTAGATGCGGTAAAACTAATATCACTAGTGTTATCTAGAGAAATGAGTAATAAATCGACATTTATCATTCATTCACATTCATCATTAAGTTACGCCACAATTTGTGGTGAGCCCATTCTCCGTACAAAAAAATGTGTTTTTCACGTACTTACATACATAATATTGCAATTATTTAATTTAATATTTTAACGCATGTTGAATGATTAATCGAGTAATAATGAAGAAGACTGATTCTTTCGATTTTATTGTTATTTCATTAGAATTTGAGAAAATTTTATAGTAAATAATAAAAGCATCGTTTTAATTAAAAAAATTGTCATGTTACACTATCAAAAAAATTAAGGGAACCCGGTCTTTTTACCAAAATTTCCAGCTAAGTTCGTTAGTCTATCCGGCTTTACGGTCTTAAGACCTGGTCACCCTATCCATGGCGCTGCTATTTTGCCATCGTCAACTACGCCCGCAATTTTAATCTTTGGAAATATTTACTATAGTACAGTATATTTCAATTAGTATAAAGTTCGCACATTATTATTATACCAGATAGTTAACTCATTATAGTTATTTTGATTGTAGCTGAGCTTTCTTACCAGTTAGAATGGGGAAAAATAAATACAAGTATCAATGTGTCACTTAACGTAAAAAAAGAAATATCCTATCTCTGGAGAAAAAATAATGGAGAATAAAAATGTCTGCATGCTTGCCATATCGACTGATCCAGATTATGCAGTAAACTAAAAATCTACAAACACGACAAATTTTGGATTTTGAATATGTAAGCCAAGTTACAAGCGTTTTATAAAAAGTGAGTACTGCCAGAAATTATTGACTCGAGATAAGCTCGGTCCATGCCGTTGCGGCAAATATTTTTATTAATTAAATATTAAAAAATATAGTTATTGACTGTAAGTACCGATAAAGAAAAAAGCTACAGTTAAATATTTTAGTTAGTAAAACAGGTTAGGTATTACGTAACCGTACTGTTACGAGCTTGAGCTTCGTGACAATAAAAATTGCCGATAAAATTACCTAAATTAACACTTTAATTTACTTTAAACAAATTAAAACTTAAAACACTAGTAATCAAACACACTAATTCACTTAATTCCGTTCCGAAGCTTCGCTTGTGTCGCCGAGTTCAACTCTGCCCGATCGCATCTTGCAGCGCCTATTTATATAATTAGCAAAGAAGCGTCCCGAACATTCAAGTAAATGCGCGCCAGGCAACGAGTATTCGAGTGTAGATTTTCCAGAAACTTAGTTCTTCGGGTGGCGCTGTCGGTCGAAAGATTTGTGATGTCATTTTCTGCAAAGCTCCCCTCGCTGACACTAGATGGCGCTAGTTGACTTATTTACGCAACACTGCCCCCTCCTATGACATGCTCGTCCCGAGCATTATCGGTCTCATAATAACGCACCAAGCGATCCACATGGACGATCTTAGGAGTCCCTCTTGCGCCTTTCTGTATCCGGTAGGTCACATCGTTGATCCTGGTTACAATCCGGTACGGGCCGTCCCATTTAGCTTGAAGCTTAGGAGATTTCCCCTTGCTGCGGACTGGATTGTGCAACCACACTAATGAACCTTCGTTGAACCCTTTATTGTTCATTTTGCGGTCGTACCGTGTTTTCATTTTCTCAGACATTTGCTGGCCCGATTGTCTGACGTGCTCATAAATGTCATTCATTTTGTTCCGCAAGTCATTTGCATAATCGGTTATACTGCGTGGGGCATCAGATGGTATCCCGGTGATCAGGTCCGCAGGCAGCCGTAATTCTCTTCCAAAGTTTGCGAAAGCTGGTGTCACTGCTGTACTTTCGTGAACAGAACTTCGATATGACAACAAAAACGGTTGTATGTGCTTGTCCCAATCTCGTTGCCGATTGTCTACAACTTTTTGCTAGGTACCTCTCCAATGTCTGATTAAATCGTTCCACCATTCCATCAGATTGCGGGTGATAAGAAGTCGTTCTTGTTTTATGAGTACCCATAACTCGGCAAGTTTCCTGGAATATTTGAGACTCAAAATTCCTTCCTTGATCGCTGTGAATCTCTAAAGGTACTCCAAAACGACAGAAGACTTCATGAACTAGTTTATCTGCAACTGTTGAAGCTTCTTGATTTGGAATGGCGAAGACTTCTGGCCACTTAGTGAAGTAATCCATCACAACCATGAAATACTTGTTACCGCTTTCACTCTCCGGAAACGGCCCCGCCACGTCAATGGCTATTCTCTCCCATGGTGCACCAACATTGTACAACTTCAATGCACCTCTACTACGAGTCTGAGGTCCCTTTACAGCCGCACAACTTGTACATTTGCGACACCAGTCCTCGACATCGTTTCGACAGTGGACCCAATAAAACCGTTCTCGGATCTTCAGTAGAGTTCGTTTAACTCCCAGATAGCCTCCGGAACAATCATTATGGTACAGCTGTAGAACATCCGGTACTTTAGTTTTAGGGACAACCATTTGCAAATGACAGCTGTCTCCCCTAACATTTTCCCATTTACGGCACAGAACTCCATCCTGAAGCAGCAAGCTGTCCCACTGGGCCCAATAGCTTTAAGTGGTCGAACACATTGCTGAGACGTCGCTCCACTTAGGCTTGGGAGCACTGGCTTTCATCCATTCCAGAATCGGCTTGATGTCCGGATCTTCCCGCTGTGCATGTTGTAAGCTGTCCTTCCGTTCGTTGCTGAGGTGGTCCGTCCTGAGCATCCTCACGGATACCTCTTCCTTACTCTCTTGCCTAGTACAATGGTTGCAATCTTCAGGACAAGGTCTTCTTGACAATGCATCTGCGTTGCCGTGAGATTTACCGCTGCGATGTTCGATCTCAAAGTCGTATTCCTGCAGTAGTTCAATCCACCTCGCAACTTGTCCTTCTGGATTTTTAAACTGCAATAGCCATTTTAGTGCAGCATGGTCAGTTCGTAAGTGAAACTTTCGTCCCAGAAGATATTTGCTAAAATGCTGCAACGACTTTACCACAGCGAGCAATTCGCGTCTTGTGACACAATAGTTCCTTTCCGGTTTTGACAACGACTTGCTGAAGTACGCTATCACGACCTCTTGGTCACCATTCCGTTGAGAAAACACACCGCCAAGTCCTATATCACTTGCATCTGTGTCAACTATAAATTCTTTGCTTGCATCATGGTATCCCAAAATAGGTGTTTTACACAGACGGCCCTTGAGCTCCTGGAATGCGATATTGCAACTTTCATCCCAGCAGAAATGTCGCCTCTCCTCGGTTAACTTGTGCAGAGGTTTGGCTATATCTGCAAAGTTTTTCACAAATCGCCGGTAATAGGAGCACAAACCCAAAAAATGCTCTAACCTGCGTCTTGTCTTTTGGAACCGGCCAATCCTTGACAGCGGCGATTTTCTTTGGATCTGTGCGGATACCTTCTTCCGATACTACAAACCCCAAAAAGTTAACTTACCGTTGGAATAGTGAACATTTCTTTTGGCTCAAATTGAGGTTGGCACTCTGAATCTTCATGAGCACGCGTTCTAGGTTTTGAAGGTGTTTCTCAAACGTACGGCCTACGATGATGATGTCATCCAAGTAGACCAGACAGGCATCGCCAATTAGCCCGGTAAGTACAAGTTCCATCAGCCTTTCAAACGTTGCTGGAGCATTGCACAACCCAAACGGCATTACTTTAAATTGCCACAGACCCTTTCCCGTCGAGAACGCAGTTTTCTCCTTGTCCTTAGGGTCAATTTCAACTTGCCAGTAGCCACTTTTTAGATCCAGCGTGCTAAACCACTTTACTCCTGTAAGCATGTCCAGCGTGTCATCAATACTTGGCAATGGATAGCATTACTTTAAATTGCCACAGACCCTTTCCCGTCGAGAACGCAGTTTTCTCCTTTGTCCTTAGGGTCAATTTCAACTTGCCAGTAGCCACTTTTTAGATCCAGCGTGCTAAACCACTTTACTCCTGTAAGCATGTCCAGCGTGTCATCAATTCTTGGCAAGGGATAGCTGTCCTTCTTCGTAACGTATTTCAGACGGCGGTAGTCAACACAAAACCGCATGCTGCCATTCTTCTTCACCAGCACCACTGGTGAACACCATGGACTAGAGGAAGGTTCAATAACACCATCCTTCACCATTCCTTCAATCATGGTTTCCACTTCCTTTTCACGTGCTCCCGGCAATCTTCTTGGCCGCTGACGGATAGGCAATTCTTCTCCTGTGTTTATTTTGTGTTGAACTAAGCCAGTCTTTCCTATGTTAGCATCGTTTGATGAGAATACATCGGCGTACTTGAGTAACAACTTCTTCGCCTTGACCAATTCGTTTGGGGAGAGAACACTGCGACAGTCTTCCAAAAGTGTGGTCACTCTCGTTTCTGCATCCTTGCTGGAGGTCCCACTCGATATGTATTGGCACCGACGTAACCAATCCACTTCCTCACAAGTACCAATCAGTATGCCTTTTTCTATAATCTGTTCCCGGTCGCAAAGGTTCAGCACACGTACTCCTGAGATGTCAGTGGTCCTGACCAAGGTTCGAGCTACTTTCCATGGAAGGTCATTGTTTACCCTTTCCACAAGTACACAACGGTGAGCTTGCCCAGCGTTTCGAGGAAGACTAACCGGAACAATTGTTTCCGACCTCGGCGGAAGAACAATCTTCTTCATATTGTACACGTTCCCTGGTAACGCATCTTCCATAAAAAGTTCCTCCTGTCCACATTTCAAAACACCTTGCTTACCGTCAATCACACAACAATTATTCCTCATAAAGTCTAGGCCTAGGATGCAGTCGTCCAGTATATCAGCCGCGATGACATTATGCAGGTAGATCACGTTACCTAGCTTCAACTCCATCTCCTTCTCTCCACGGACGGGTATACGCTGACCGGTGGCTGTTACCAAATTAATGCGTTCTCGGTTGTATGCGGAGTCCCCAAGGAACTGACTTATAAGTTGGGAACTAACAACCGTACGAGAGGCTCCAGTGTCTATGGTCAGTTTACACGGCATTCCGTTGACCTCGCCCTTGATGATTAGGCTGTTCCCATCATGGGTTTGTGAGATCAAGATCCTTGGGGCTCTTTTAACATCAGCCAGCACCCGCCCCGCAGTTCTGGATTTTCCTCGTTTCCCTGCTGCTGCTGGGCGGTGCTGTTGGCCGCACTACCCCCTGAGATCGTTCACCTTCCCTTTCTAGGGTTCGCTTAGGGCAGCTGGATCGAAGATGGCCCTTTTCCCCACAGCCATAGCACCTAGGGCTGTATCCTCTGTTGCGGTCGCGAACTGTAGCTGCTGCAACCTCCCTGATGCGATGGGAACGATTATCCTGCCGCACGGCTTCCACCTCCAGTGCATGAGGCGTTCTTAAGCGTGTCGTGGTGCCCGAGTCTCACAGCAGCTCTGACTTCAAGGTCGCGGATGCCGTCGATGAATGTCTGAACCAGGTTCCCTTCAATGAGCGCAGGTACAGACTGGTATGCTTTTCGAACCATCTTCTCCACCTCAAGGGCCCACTGCTGCGGGTTTTCGTTGCTGCGCTGCACGCGATCTTTAAGCTGCGCGCGAAAGACGTGTTCCAAATGAGCGTCGCCATATCTCGCTTCCAAGGCCTCAAGAAGCTGCTCATAGGTCACTTTCTTACCGAGAGCTTCCAACACAGTTAAGGCTTGGTCGCGCAGGCCTAGGGTGAGTGCAGTGATGGCTTGGCTTTTATTCCAGCCGTTCGCCTCCATGACGGCCTCGAACTGGATTTTGTAGGCCGACCAGGACGAGGTCCCGTCGTACGGCGGCACTTTGAATCCACGTAGCGAAGGTGCTGCAGCTACTACGGGAGCTGTAGTTCCATCCCCAAGTTTGAGCTCGTTTAGCATTTTCTTCACGTCAGTCATCAAGCCATCACGTTGTCAACCCGATTGTTCACATGGTTGATTCGTGTTTCTTGTTCTTCGATTCGGGTTTCAGCTTCCGACAGGCGGTAGTCGTGTTGAGCAACCCTATCCTTCACGTCCCTTATCTCTTTCCCAAAGGTAGAGTGAAGGTCCTTCATGAGGAGCATCTGCTCTTCCGACCGACGAGCCTGTTCCATCTGCTGATCTTCCAACCGACGGGCCTGTTCCTCCTGTCGGCGGGCCTGTTCCTCTTGTCCGCTCTGCAGCTGCTCTTTCAACTGACGGACCTGTTCCTGCAACATCAACATCATAGCACCTAAATCAGGTGCTGCAGCTGTAGGAGCTGCTGACGGGCCTGCAGCCGGCGGCTGGCCCTCCTACGTCTGCGGCGTTGCACCACCAAATCTTCTTTGGTCCGTCTCCTGCTGGCGTTGACTTCGGGTACGGACACCCTCCGTTTTCTCCTTAGATAAAATCGGCATGATTTTATCCCACTTCTGACACCAATTGTTACGAGCTTGAGGTTCGTGACAATAAAAATTGCCGATAGAATTACCTAAATTATCACTTTAATTTACTTTAAACAAATTAAAACTTAAAACACTAGTAATCAAACACACTAATTCACTTAATTCCGTTCCGAAGCTTCGCTTGTGTCGCCGAGTTCAACTCTGCCCGATCGCATCTTGCAGCGCCTATTTATATAATTAGCAAAGAAGCGTCCCGAACATTCAAGTAAATGCGCGCCAGGCAACGAGTATTCGAGTGTAGATTTTCCAGAAACTTAGTTCTTCGGGTGGCGCTGTCGGTCGAAAGATTTGTGATGTCATTTTCTGCAAAGCTCCCCTCGCTGACACTAGATGGCGCTAGTTGACTTATTTACGCAACAGTACTATTAACTTATTTATACCACTATGCTACCGTTAGTAGATATAAACGATTATTAACCAACATCGGTTGACAATTGATAAGTGTAAAACAATTAAAATATTTATGTGTACTTATTTCAAAACTAAGGTTCATAATTAATGAAAAATATATCAAATAGATTATAATAAATTAATTAGATAACATAAAAATGACACACTCCACTCTAAGAAAACTTGGATAATGGGAGATCAAGATGGTTTACTCGCTACACTCACAGTAACGTAGTGCGAGCGATTGAAGAGATATGTATAAAGTGTTGCTAGCGTAGGTCCTCTCCCACTCGGAGCGTAAAATACCTAAATTTGCGTAACGCCTAAATGTAAGAAAGCTTTTAAAGCAACATGATCTTATGAATATTTCCCTAGATTGGGATAAAATTAAGCTTTTTTTGAGTTGTACATAAAGTATTTGTTACGATTTCTTACTTTTCAGAAATGCAAGATCGTGTTGACAACGACATGTTGGCAGATGCTGAAGAGGATCTTAAAAAAATCTGCCAACTGACCAAGGCTATGGCAAATGTTCGTTGTGATCTCGGAGAAATTATAATGCCTTTACCCAAGACTTGGAAAGACAATATAGACCACGATTGTCGTGAGATTAAATGCACGGTGAGTATAATTATAATAATCCTTTAATATATTGTTACGCGCTCAACGTCATACACTAGCGCCATCTAGTGTCAGGAACGAGAGCGAGGGGAACTCTGCAGAAAATGACATCACAAATCTTTCAACCAACAGCGCCTAGTCGAAACTCGAACGCTCGGTACCTTGCGCGTGTTTACTTGAACATTCTGCATATTTTTTTGCTAATTTAAATAAATAGGCGCTGCAAGATGCGATCGGGGCAGTATTGAATTCGGCGAGACAAGCGAAGCTTCGGAGCGGAATAAAGTGAATCAGTGTGCTTAATTATTAGTGTTTTAAGTTTTAATTTGTGTAAAGAAAATTACAGTGTTAATTTAGGTAATTCTATCGGCAATTTTTATTGTCACGAACCTCAAGCTCGTAACGATTGGTGTCAGAAGTAGGATTAAATCATGACGATTTTACGTAAGGAGGAAACGGAGGGTGTCCGTACCCGAAGTCAACGCCAGCAGGAGACGGACCAACGAAGATTTGGTGGTGCAACGCCACAGACGTCGGAGGGCCAGCCACCAGCTGCAGGCCCGTCGGTAGCTCCTACATCTGCAGCACCTGACTTAGGTGCTCTGATGGTGATGCTGCAGGAGCAGGCTCGCCACCATGAGGAGCAGGCTCGCCAGCAGGCGGAACAGGCATGCCGATTGGAAGAGCAGCTGCGGGGCGGACAAGAGGAACAGGCCCGTCGGTTGGAAGAGCAGATGCTCCTCATGAAGGACCTTCACACTACCTTCGGGAAGGAGATAAAGGAGGTGAAGGATAGGGTTGCTCAGCATGACAACCGCCTGTCGGAAGCTGAAACCCAAATCGCGAAAGCTGGAAACCGAATCGAGAAAGCTGAAACCCGAATCGACCAAGTAAACAATCGGGTTGACAACGTAATGGCGGACATGAAGAAATCACTAGACGAACTCAAACTTGGGGATGGAACTACAGCACCTTCGCTACGTGGATTCAAAGTGCCGCCGTTCGACGGGACTTCTTCCTGGTCGGCCTACAAAATCCAGTTCGAGGCCGTCATGGTGGCAAACGGCTGGAAAAAAAGGCAGGCCATGACTGCACTCACCTTAGGCCTGCGCGACCAAGCCTTAACCTTGTTGGAAGCTCTCGGTAAGAAAGTTACCTACGAGCAGCTCCTTGAGGCATCGGAGGCGAGATATTTTGACGCTCACCTGGAACACGTCTTTCGCGCGCAGCTTAAAGATCGCGTGCAACGCAGCAACGGAAACCTGCAGCAGTGGGCCCTTGAGGTGGAGAAGATGGTTCGAAAAGCATACCGGTCTGTACCTGCGCTCATTGAAGGGAACCTGGTACAGACATTCATCGACGGCATCCGCGACCTGGAAGTCAGAGCTGCTGTGAGGCTCGGGCACCACGAGACGCTTAAGGACGCCTTGGCCCGTGCACTGGAGGTGGAAGCCGTGCGGCACGATCATCGTTCCCATCGCATCAGGGAGGTTGCAGCAGCTACAGTTCGCGACCGCAACAGAGGATACAGCCCTAGGTGCTATGGCTGTGAGGAAAAGGGCCATCTTCACTCCAGCTGCCATAAGCGAACTGTAGAAAGGAGAGTTGATCGATCTCGAGAGGGTAGTGCAGCTAACGGCACCGCCTGGCGGTGGCCGGATCGTCGTTCCCCTCGCGCTAGGGAGGTTGCAGCAGTTACGGTTCGCAACCATAATAAAGGATACAGCCCTAGGTGCTATGGCTGTGGGGAAAAGGGCCATCTTCGATCCACCTGCCCTAAGCGAACCCTAGAAAGGGAAGGTGAATGATCTCAGAAGGGAAGTGCGACTAACATCACCGCCCAGCAGCAGCCGGGATACGACTTTACTATCAGACATCGCAGCGGGAAATCTCACGGCAACGCAGATGCATCGTCAAGAAAACCTTGTCCTGAAGATTGCAACCATTGTAGTAGGCAAGAGAATAAGGAAGTGGTATCCGTGAGGATGCTCAGGACAGACCACGTCAGCAACGGGTGGAATGACAGCCTACGATATGCACAGCAGGAAGATCCAGACATCAAGCCGATTCTGGGATGGATGAAGGCCCGTGCTACCAAGCCTAAGTGGAGGGACGTCTCAGCGATGAGTTCAACCACGAAAAGCTATTGGGCCCAATGGGGCAGCTTGCTGATTCAGGATGGAGTCCTGTGCCGTAAATGGGACAATGGTCGAGGAGACAGCTGTCGTTTGCAAATGGTTGTCCCTAAAGCTAAAGTGCCGAATGTTCTACAGCTGTGCCATAATGGTCGTTCAAGAGTCCATCTGGGAGTTAAACGAACTCTACTGAAGGTCCGAGAACAGTTTTACTGGGTCCATTATCGTGACGATGTCGAGGATTGGTGTCGTACATGTACAAGTTGTGCGGCTGTGAGGGGATCTCAGACACGGAGTAGAGGAGCATCGAAATTGTACAATGTTGGTGCACCACGGGATAGGACATCCCTTGACATTGCGGAGCCGTTACAGAAAGGCGCAAGAGGGACTCCTAAGATCGTCCATGTGGATCGCTTGGCGCGTTATTATGGGGCCGATAATGCTCGGGACGAGCATGTCTTAGGGAGGGCAGTGTTACGCGCTCAACGTCATACACTAGCGCCATCTAGTGTCAGGAACGAGAGCGAGGGGAGCTTTTCAGAAAATGACATCACAAATCTTTCAACCGACAGCGCCTAGTCGAAACTCGAACGCTCGGTACCTTGCGCGTGTTTACTTGAACATTCTGGATATTTATTTGCTAATTTAAATAAGTAGGCGCTGCAAGATGCGATCGGGGCAGTATTGAATTCGGCGAGACAAGCGAAGCTTCGGAGCGGAATAAAGCGAATCAGTGTGCTTAATTATTAGTGTTTTAAGTTTTAATTTGTGTAAAGAAAATACCAGTGTTAATTTAGGTAATTCTATCGGCAATTTTTATTGTCACGAACCTCAAGCTCGTAACAATATATTTTATTGGAAAAATGCTTGTAGACAGCGTTTGGCTATTCTGAAATTCTGCTTTTATTCATTTAACCATCGAGATAAAAACCAAGCTTACTATTAATTTTAACAGAAAAGACTTGATAAAAATAAAATCCCAGTTAAAAAAAACTGGGAAAATTCCACGATAATTTAATATTTTCTGAAGTTGAAATTTTAATTTTTCGGTACACATTATGACTAACAACAAAAACTATTGAGTGGGCAAGCTCAAGATAGTAAGTAATTTAAATGTCACCTGTATAGCTACATCACGTAGATATTTTCCTTCAAATTTAAATACGATAATCTCACAAAAAAGAATCAATCGAATCGATTTATTCTTTTTTGTGTTATCATACATCTTCATCAACCTTACTAAACTAACTTCCTTATCATCCCGCAAAAATCCGATGCGGTTCATGACTCTCTTCCGTTATATGATTTGCCTTAATTGTCACGTTTGGCAGGCAATATCAGACGTCTCACACCTTAAACGCTGCTATCACAGATATTAAATTTATTTTTCACTTTTTATTTCATTTTTATATTTTACTATAGTTAAGAAATATTTTTTGTGTGCAGATTTTTGTTGAATAGTATGCTAGAGTAATTACAAGTACGTACAAAAAGGAGTTAATTTCACAGTTGCCCCTTCTGCAACCGGGCTGGACACCACTGCATGTAGCAACGTCCTGCGTTCGTGTACATTGCACACGCTTATTACTAGCTGCCGGTGCAGACCCCAATATATGTGATGAAGCTGGACGAAATGCACTTGACGTTACTGGATTAGGATATTATTTCGATCAGCAAATAAATGCAAAACAGTAAGATTTTGTTTTTGTCTTACTTTTGCTTCTTCGTCTTGTTTTGAGCGATAAGCACAATGATAATAAAGTATTAACTGCTTATTATTGGTCATGATTTTTGTATTTTATAAAAAAAAACTACGATTATATTTTCTGTAACTAAACATTCAAACAATTTCTATATGTTTTAGTTTTACCTCAATACTTCAAATGTTGCTTAAAACTGGTATTACTCCAAATACAATGAAACCTAATGGTCTTAATAAATTAGACACACCTTTACATACAGCTGTTGAACTAGAAAGCATTGAAAGCATAAATGTACTACTGCAATACGGTGCATCTGTTAGATGTCTTAATTCAGCCGGAAAAACACCTTTACATGTATGTGTTAAGAAGGAATTGGAAGAACCTTTGCAGGTACGTAAGTTATTTAAAAAAAATAGTCGATTTGATTGATAATAATTTCTAATTCGAGTCAACAAGCGATTTTTAGCTAGGATTTTTCATTAAATTTATGTACTTATTACGTATAAGAGAATGTTTGATTTGTTTAAGATTTACACCCTAAACACTTTACACCCTTCAAAATCAAAAGAACTGCTGAAAATATTCCTCCTCCATAAATTGTCTTATGTTGATCATAGCCTTAGCTTATATATATATATATATATATATATATATATATATATATATATATATATATAGCCTTGCTAGGTAGTTTAAGAATTGCAGCTTTTATCACTTTTATATCAGGAAGACGATGCTGCCTTTTTCCATATTAATTTGTTTCCCTCAATCACCTCTTATGACACCCACGGGATGATATTGGGTATTAGATATCATTACACTGCCACTACACTGTCAATGCAGATGTATTATGTAAAATAAATTATCTAGGTAATATGTTGGAATCTTCTTATTTATTAGCTTACAGCAGGCCTGAGCTGGATTTTATCATCTGCTCCGAGTATTTGAAAGATTTGCCGCAATCACTACGCTATCGCACTTTTCTTGTTTATTGATGATAGGTATTTAATATCACATTTTTAGATTTTGGCTAATTATAGTTACAAAGATGCAGATCCGTTTATGGCTATGGTAGACGTAAAAGACAAAGAAGGACACACTGTTCTTCAGGCAGCGGTAGAAGCAGCCTGGGTACCTGGCGTTTGCATAGCACTGGAGGCTGGCGCTGATGTAACTATGAAGGTAATGTCCCAATATTTTTTTTACTTGTTATTTTTCTATAATTTATTTGTGAAACAACGTTAATCAGATAACTATTAATTACTACTAAATATTTATGTTAACTAAAATAATCAAATTTTAAAAACACTTACAGGCAAATGATGGAGAAACGCCAATTCACTCAGCGGCTGCCCTTGGAAATTTAGACGTATTAACAGAAATCCTCAGCGTAGCTAAACAAAAAGACTTTATAGATTGTCAAAATGAAAAAGGAGAAACGCCACTATTTAAATCTATTACACGTGGGCATAATGAGTGTGTTGTTACTATGCTTCAAGAGGGCGCTTCAATAAAAATAACATTGCCAGGTGATGTCAACGTTTTTCATGTTGCAGCAGAAAATGGCTCGTTAGAAATACTAAAGACTCTTCTGGAGTTCAATGATGATATTACTCAAGTTATGATCAATTCCTTAACTGCTAATGATAGACGAGGATACGGGCCTATACATTTCGCTGTTTTCAATAATCACGTTCAATGTGTAAAACTTCTTTTATCAAAGAATGCGGATGTGCGTCTGAGAACCACAAGCAACCCTGAGCAATCTTCCACTCCTTTACATATAGCTGCTGTGAAAAACCACGTAGAAGTAGCTAAAGTTATACTAAGGTTTGATAAAACAACTATTCATGAAGTAAACAGCATGGGATGGTTTCCTCTTCATAGTGCCAGTCACCATGGCAGTCGTGAGGTTATAAATCGTTTACTTCAAGAGGGTGCAGATTTATCTGGATATACTGAAGGTCCGAAAAAATACAGAAGAACGGCTATTGACATGATAATTAATAACCTTTCGAAACCTACAGAGTTTTTGGAAGGCATATTTAATTCTTATATTTCAACCAACTGTCTTAGTTTCCAGGAATCTAGTTGTGAGATCAAGATTGACTACAGAATTCTAATGCCAACCACTTGTGAAATAGAACAAATGAAAGTGATCGAAGCTCTCCTTAAAACAGGGAATAGATATGGGCAAAAAAGGCTACTTGTCCATCCATTACTAGAAAGTTTTCTTTACTTAAAATGGAAGGCGCTTTTGCCGTTCTTTTACACAATTATCGCTTTCTATTCTTTATTTGTTTCATCTTTAACCTTATTTATTGTTTCTGTATTCTTTTACAAGGATACGGAAAGAATTGCGCCTTTTTGGTTAAATCCAAATATTTGGGGATACATAGTTTATGCCACGATTTTCTTGGTTCTTTGTCAGGTGAGTGTTGTGTAAAGTTTTAAAGGTGTTAATGAAAAGGAGACTTGTTACTCTTGTTATAAATTTAATTATACTGCCTAATTATTCTTCCTCAACAATAATATATATTAATATGGGGGTGTCACTACACTACACCACACATCGACAAAAATTAAAAAATGTGCTATCTATATTTCTTTATCAATCCTTAAAATAAACCCTTAAAATTATTCTAAACAATATTAATATCGTTATTACAAATATAATCTAACACATATCTAGCATGTAAAAATGCATAGTCTCAGTAGTATGGTTAACATAATCAGGCATTATTATGTATAACATAAAATTATGTTTTTATTTTTATGAAAATTAACAATATTGTTTATTCGTATCCTTAATCATTTTGTTACTATGCCTACCACTTATCTAGTCAGGACAATAATAATATATAAAATATTCTTTTAATTTTCATGTTATTTTACATTTAAATTTTTTTCATATATTTACTCCATTATTAGTTAATCACTATTTATTTTCCATTTTTATCGATACCTAGAATTTAAGCTATTCGTGACATATTTGTATCATTTCTTTCACGTACACGGTTAGCACACATACATGATCAATATTATGGACAATATTCATACAAAATTTATAATAAATTCTCATCTCGCTTTTTTATAATATCCAAAAAACCTTAAAAATTAATCGCATATTAGGTTTTCCAAACTCTCAGCTGATCAAGCTGATTATATGTGCTAACCTCTGATGATTTTTACTACCTGTGTTGCACTTTACTCTTACATATTTCTATCAATATCTTTCATTCATAGTTACGTCTCATTGACCTAGTCCAAAACTTTTTCTCACATTTTTTACAAATATCATATAGACTCGTGTAATATTTAGGTACGAGTACATCATTTTCGGTCATGGAATGAGGCTCAAAATGATCACAACATAAAATTTATTAATTAATTTTGTACATAATAGGAGTTTTACAATCGTATTAAGCGAAGTAAATATTTTCGTAAATACTATCCGTACTATACGTATCGTAAAATAATGAATTATAGTAGTTAAAAGCTTATGGTTACAATGTTCAAACAATATAAAACCGAAAATAAATTACTACATTGTATATTAAAATGAACAAAAGTACAAGTTATGTTTTAGATTGCATCCATTGAGCTATTATGTACTACGTACTAAAGGCGACACTGCATTCAGCTACTCTGTTCCATTCAACTGCGGTGCTTACACCGCACTTTAATCAGTAACTCGCTATGCGCTTGTAGACTTGTCATATGTTGTGTTGATTTAAAAAAAATCTCTTGATAAAAATATGCCGTCGTGTGTACTACTTTTCATCGATTAATAAGATACTTAATCAATAAAAAAGTATTATATATTTAAAACAAATTATTCCTAAGACGCCATATCGTGTCATGGAATATAGATTATGAAATTAATTTGTTCAGATGCAACATTTTTGTGTCGAAAGGAATCGGTGTTCTTTAGCGAGAATTTGTGGTCTATCAAATCTGATGTAGAGACGGGGGTGATCCTGCGATTTGCGAGGCTATTAAAATCAAAAAGCATCCTAATTTCAATAGAGAAGATGGCTGGGCGCTACCATCTGCTTGGGATCCTATATAATTAATAATAATAAACCCCAAGCATACAAATGCAAGACACAAGATACTAAGCGTTCATACTATGTAGATCGGAACAAAAATTAAAAAGTTTAATGTGTTCTAAACGCGGTTAACTATGGCATCTGGACGGTGAACATCTCAGTCTCCCCGTGACCATTGGTGCTGTAAAGTACTCGAAACGTCGGGATTATAAAAAAGTTAAAATATACGCGAAGAACTATTATTAAATACATTTAACTTATTAAAATTGTATCTTATAAAAGGGAAAAAAGTAATAGCTTAACAAGAAAATATGAATTTTTATTGACAATAAACCAATGTAAAGTTAAGTAAGTTAAAATGAAAATTTCATAGTGTTATTTTTATACGTGGTAGAGCCACGCTGCAGCTATATTACCGGTATAGTTGTAGCACGAATGGGTCGGCTCGACTGGGGAAGGACCACGTTCTCACAGAGTACCAGCGTAAAATAGTAGCTTAAAGCTGCTGTATTGCGTATGGTGAGTAAAGAGAACCAGAGACTCTTTTTACTGGAAACGAGGCATTCCGGCTTAGTCTTCACGGGTAACAACGCACATGCATTTTGGTTCGTAATCGAGGACAGATGTAGATGTCTATGGGCCACAGCAACCACTTACCATCAGGTGGACTGCGTGCTTGTTTGTCAACCTATCCTATAAAAAAAGTTAGGTATTAAATGTCCTGTATTTAAAATACTTATGATCGCGATGAACGCATCTGCGTTTTGATTCGTAATCGAGGATAGATGTAGATGTCTATGGGCCGCAGTAACCACTTACCATCACGTGGACTGTGTGCTCGTTTGTCACCCTTATCCCATAAAAAATATTTCAATAATTTTTTGCAGACCACAGTAATAAAAATTATATTATAAAACAATAATATCAATGAATTTAAAATCGTGGTTTAAAAAGTGCTTAAAACTTACCATGATTTTTAATGTTCCATTATGTTAGTTTTTTAGATACAGTAATAAAAATATTGAAAAATCATTTGTATCGTGAATTATCTAATAATTAATTTCAGCTTTTTCTATAGGATAGGTTGACAAACGAGCTCACAGTCCACCTGATGGTAAGTGGTTGCTGTGGCTCATAGACATCAACATCATTCCTCGATTACGAATCAAAACGCAGATGCGTTCATCTACAACAAAAAGCACACACTGAATATATAAATAAGATATTCATATAATAAAATACACATAATAGATATCAATTTATTTATTTTTACAGAACACACAAAACTATTCCAAGTTTAACAAATGGTTAAAAAGTGGTAAAACAGTAACTTTAAATAAAACACAAACACTTTTCTGGCAATATTTGTGCACGTATGTGCGTATATTGCAAACTAATAATACTGGTTAAACGATGCAGTTGCTGTTTTAATGAAGTGGCAACTCTGAATTAAAATTTAACTGCTTAGTCCAAGATTTGTAATTAAAACATTTTACATAAAACTATAACATTCTAAATTCAAGAATTTTATGACATAGTATTGTTTGATTGTTTATCGTTTTATTAATTGTGTTAAAAATGAAGACCTTAATAATTAGAATAATTTTCAAATACAAATTCTGACACACATAATGGTTCTAACACAGAATATACAGCTTGTAATATCAATTCTGGAGGGATTATTAATTAATTGATATATATAAATTAATTGATGTGCATAGAGGAGTTTACCTAGTTTTAATTAACATTTATAGAAATGAAGAGATTTTTAGACAGAATTGCAACACCAGTTTAACAAAAAAAAAGTTAGTTCCCAACGATGATTGCAAGCATAAAAAGTGAAAAATCTGGTGCATCATTAACAGCAGATAGAAACTATAAGTCATTCTCCGTTATCGCCACACCTAGCCCAAATCGATTACCGTTTAACCAGAATTCGGAAATGTCCCACATGGAAAAAAAAGTTTAGTCCTAGGTTGCAGTACAAAATGCCATAATAAAATTTGTAGATTTCTATCGCAAAAACATGCACAATCAGAAATATATATAATTATATTAAAGGCAATTATATTAAGGGTAACTACTTCGATTAAAAGATTTACTTTAATATAAAATGACAATTTCATACTTTTTCCCCTAATATTATTATTAAGTAAGTAGGTCAATTGCTCAGGTGTGATGAGAAAAATAGCAACTATTGGTGACAAAACTGAAGCAGATAAGATAGCTTTAGCAATTGTTTTGTGTCGTGGGCATATAAAATTGCTTGATTATTTTATATTTACTGAATTATTATTTTTCCAGGAATTGCTTTACATGAATGTAAAAAGTAACAAATATTTTCTACAAGTAGAAACATGGGTGAAATTTGGCTCAATAGGGTTTGCAACAATTTTACCCCCGGCAATATTGGTAACGCCTTGGTTCTTATCGGAATGGCTACGACATGTTGCCACATTAGCTTTGTTATTATCATGGTTGGAACTAATGTTTTTACTGTCTAGATTCCCGAATGTGGGATACTATGTCTTAATGTTTGGAAAAGTCGCTTCAAATGTTATAAGGGTAAGCAAATTTATAAAATCAAAACATAAAAAAATGTCGTTAATTAATCTAGATATGTAAAAGGCATAACGCATATTGCATACCTGTTTCAGATTTTATTCACATTTGCGTTTTTAATAATTGGATTTACTCTGAGCTTTATGATACAATTTCATTCTCATATACCTTTTGAAGACCCCTGGGCGGCATTTGTCAAAACTATGGTTATGTTGACATCTGAATTTGAGTACGAAGCGCTGTTTGAAGAAGATCAATCAAAAGAACTCGCTACTTCTCGTACTATAGTTAGAGTAATTTTTTTAATATTTCTTATCTTGGCTGGGATTGTACTTATGAATTTACTAGTAGGTGTTGCAGTCAATGATATCAACGATTTGGAAATATTAGGTAACGTAAGGAGGCTAGCAAAACAAGTGGAATTTCTCAGCATATTGGACAGCCTCTTTTATAATAAACTTTTTAGTAAAATATTACCAGAGAAAGTAATTAAGCGAATAAGAAACAAAAAAAAAGTTATTGGGATAATTGTATTGTACCCTGGAAAACCACAGTGGAAAAATAACAAAGTTATGCCAAATCGTATACGAGATGCAATTATGAATATAGCTCAGGCACAGCAAAAACAAATAGAAGGTGCATTAGGAATGAAAATGTTTAATAGAAAATTAAATAAAATGTATGAAATTATAACAAAAAAAGATGAACAACAAAAGGAGCGACCTGAATTAGATAAAATAGAAAACACACCTGGTAAAATAAAACTACAACATGAAGAAATTATTAAACGCTTTAATAATTTAGACGACGACATGACAGAATTGAAATGTCAAATGTGTACATTTACTGATGCTTCCAAATCGCCAGTGGAAAAAATTTACGTTAAATTGGATCAAATATCTTCAGAAATTGATGAAATTAAGCAGTTTCTAACGAGGCTTGAAAAAAAGCTCGGTAATATTTAAGAAATTTAAAAACCTTAAACTTGTATAAAGGCTAAAAAAGAAACATTTAATTTATTTCGCATAGTTGAATATTAAAAAAAGTATATAATTTAATGCAGTTTTTATTTTAAATTTTATCCTACTGTTGCGCTCCTAAGTGAAGGCATGGGGGAAGTGAGGAGAGCTTTCCAGAAAATGACATGACTAATCTTTCAACCAACAGCGCCATCTAGTATCGAATTGAAGAACTAAGCTTTCTAGAAGCCCTACCCTCGAACTTTCGGCGCCTGGTCGGTTGGCGCGTGTATTTACTTGAATATTCTGGATCTTTCGGTGAAAAAGGTGAATTTAAAGGCTCTGCAATACGCGATCGGGGCAGTATTGAATTTGGCGAGACAGGCAAAGCTTCGGAGCGAAATAAAGTGAATCAGTGTGATTAATTATTAGTGTTTTAAGTTTTAATTGGTGTAAAGAAAATTAAAGTGTAAATTTTAGTAATTCAATCGGCAGTTTTTACTATCACGAACCTCAAGCTCGTAACAATTGGTGTCAAAAGTGGGATAAAATCATGCCGATTTTACCTAAGGAGGAAACGGAGGGTGTCCGTACCCGAAGTCAACGCCAGCAGGAGACGGACCAAAGAAGATTTGGTGGTGCAACGCTGCAGACGTCGGAGGGCCAGCCACCGGCTGCAGGCCCATCAGTAGCTCCTACATCTGCAGCACCTGACTTAGGTGCTCTGATGGTGATGTTGCAGGAGCAGGCCCGCCGACAGGAGGAACAGGCCCGTTGACAGGAGGAACAGGCCCGTTTGTTGAAAGAGCAGAAGGAGGTACAGGCCCAGCAGTAGGCGGAACAGGTACGCTGATTGGAAGAGCAGCTGCGGGGTGGACAAGAGGAACAGGCACGTCGATTGGAAGAGCAGCTGCGGGGCGGACAAGAGGAACAGGCGCGTCGATTGGAAGAGCAGATGCTCCTCGTGAAGGACCTTCACGCTACCTTCGGGAAGGAGATGAAGGATAAGGTTGCTCAACATGACAACCGCCTTTCGGAAGCTGAAACCCGAATCGAGAAATCTGAAACCCGAATCGACCAAGTGAACAATCGGGTAGACAACGTGATGGCTGTCGTGAAGAAAACGCTGGACGACCTCAAACTAGGGGATGGAGTGAACACCTTCGCTACGTGGGTTCAAAGTGCCGCCGTTCGATGGTACTTCTTCCTGGTCGGCCTACAAAATCCAGTTCGAGGCTGTCATGAAAGCGAACGGCTGGAATAAAAGTCAGGCCATGACTGCTCTCACGCTAGGCCTGCGTGACCAGGCCTTAACTCTTCTGGAAGCTCTCGGTGAGGAAGGGACTTATGAGCAGCTCCTTGAGGAATTGGATGCGAGATATGGCGACGCTCACTTGGAACACGTCTTTTGTGCGCAGCTTAAAGATCGCGTGCAGCGCATCAACGAAAACCTGCAGCAGTGGGCTCTAGAGGTGGAGAAGCTGGTGCGAAAAGCATACCGGTCTGTACCTGCGCTCATTGAAGGGAACCTGGTGCAGACATTCATCGATGGCATCCGCGACTGAAGTCAGAGCTGCTGTGAGGCTCGGGCAGCACGAGACGCTTAAGGACGCCTTGGCCCATGCACTGGAGGTGGAAGCCGTGCGGCAGGATCATCGTTTCCATCGCGTCAGGGTAGTTGCAGCAGCTACAGTTCGCCACAGCAACAAAGGATACAGCCCTAGGTGCTATGGCTGTGGGGAAAGGGGCCATCTTCGATCCAGCGGCCCTAAGCGAACCCAGGAAAGGGAAAGTCAACGATCTCAGGAGGGTAGTGCAGCCAACAGCACCATCCAGCAGCAGCAGGGAAACGATTAAAAGCCAGAACTGCGGGGTGGGTGCTGGCTGATGTTAAAAGAGCTCCAAGGATCTCGATCACACAAACCCATGATGGGAACAGTCTAATCATCAAGGACAAGGTCAACGGAATGCCGTGTAAACTGACCATAGACACTGGAGCCCTCGTACGGTTGTTAGTTCCCAACTTATAAGTCAGTTCCTTGGGGACTCCGCATACAACCGAGAACGCATTAATTTGGTAACAGCCACCGGTCAGCGTATACCTGTCCGTGGAGAGAAGGAGATGGAGTTGAAGCTAGGCAACATAATCTACCTGCATAATGTCATCGTGGCCGATAATGGACGACAGCATCCTGGGTCTAGACTTTATGAGGAACAATTGTTGTGAGATCGACGTTAAGCAAGGTGTTTTGAAATGTGGACAGGAGGAACTTTTTATGGAAGATGCGTCACCAGGGAACGTGTACAGCATTAAGAAGATTGTTCTTCCGCCGAGATCGGAAACGATTGTGCCGGTTAGTCTTCCTCGGAACCCTGGGCAAGCTCATCGTTGTGTACTTGTGGAAAGGGTAAACAATGACTTTCCATGGAAAGTAGCTCGAACCTTGGTCAGAACCACTGACATCTGAGGAGTACGTGTGCTGAACCTTTGTGACCAGGATCAGATTATAGAAAAAGGCACACTGGTTGATACTTGTGAGGAAGTGGATTTCTTACGTCGGTGCCAATATCTATCGAGGGGGACCCCCAGCAAGGATTCACAAACGGGAGTGACCACACTTTTGGAAGACTGTCGCAGCGTTCTCTCTCCGAACGAAATGGTCAAGGCGAAGAAGTTGTTACTCAAGTACGCCGATGTATTCTCATCAAACGATAGGAAAGACTGGCTTATTTCAACACAAAATAAACACAGGAGAAGAATTGCATATCCGTCAGCGGCTAAGAAGATTTTTTTTTTATTTATTTTATGTACACACATTAAGGTACAGAAGCAGTCTTATAGTAATTACGTACAAAGGTTCTACTTATTCCAAATTCGCTGAAATATCTTCCAGTAGACCCATAAAGGAAATTATATTTAAATTGCAAACTTAGTGCATACATTAGTACTACTAAAAATAAATAATATACACAATGTTACGGAAATTATATAAAATAAAACAATAAATAAAAATAAAAGAAATCAATAAATAATAATAATAATAAATACGATAGTTACATATGATATATATATATATATATATATATATATATATATATATATATATATAAATAAAAAATATAAAAATAATATATATATATATATATATATATATATATATATATATATAAATTAACAGGATGCAAAGTAGTTATCTCTAAGACGTTTCTTGAATATCAACAAAGTTTCGGAATTTCTTATATTTGACGGTAGTGAGTTCCATAATCTTACCGCGTGAACTGAAAAGGAGTGGGAGTAAAAACCGGAATTAAAGACGGGAAAGTCAAGAAGATTTTTAACAAGGGATCTGCATGGTTTGTCCGGAGGATGGGTGAAGGAAAATCGGCTTCTGAGGTATGTGGGAGAGGAAGGGTTATGCAAAATGTTATAGAGGACACATAAGAATCGAGTGTTCCTTCGAAGTCGAATTGGAAGCCACTTGAGTTGCTTACGAAACTGAGATATACGGTCAAATTTCTTGAGCCCAAATATGAAACGGATACACTGATTTTGCAAGCGCTCAAGTTTATTAAGAAGCTCCTCTGTAGCATCCAAATAACAGGCATCCGCATAATCAAGGAGAGGTAGGATAAGAGTAAGCACGAGTAATATTTTAGCTTTAAGGAGTAAGAAATTTTGTAGACATTTAAGCGAATGCAAAGTAAAGAAGACCTTGCGACTAACTTCAGCGATATGCGTGGTCCATGTTAAATGGTGATCAAATATTACGCCTAAGTTTTTGACAGTATTTTCAAATGGTATAGGAACGCCATTAAAACAAACAAAAGGTAGTGATGTAAATTCTAATCTATTACGCAAATGCCTACTGCCTATTATGATGGCCTGAGATTTCGGGGGATTGACTAATAGTCCGAAGGATGCAGACCATTCACAGATGCGGTCCAGATCCGCACTCATAGCTGCAATTGCATTATTTGTATCACCCACCGGAAAAATGACGATAAAGCTGTAAGTCATCCGCGTAGAGATGGTAATTAGATGTAATAGCACTCGTAATAGAGTTAATAAATATGGAAAATAAAAGGGGGGGAAAGAACGCCACCCTGAGGTACACCCGTAGTGATACCCGACCAATCGGATAGAGTGTCATTAACACGGACACAATGTGATCGACCACGAAGATATGAATCAAACCATGCGATGGCAGATGGGGAAATGTTTATAGATTCCAGGATCCGGAGAAGAATATCAAAGTCTACTGAGGTAAAAGCACTACTAAAGTCAAGCAAAACTAAAAGTGTAAGAGATTTATTGTCCATGGCCCAACGGATATCATCGGTTACTTTAAGTAAAGCAGTGACAGTGCTGTGTCCACGACGAAAGCCCGACTGATAAGTGGAGAGCAAGGAGTTAGACGATAAGAAGAGAGAGAGTTGACTATGGATGATGTGTTCCAAAACTTTAGAAAGAAAGGGTAAAATAGATATGGGACGAAAGTGGGATAAAGAAGAAGGATTAGAAACCTTAGGCAGAGGAATTATATATGCTTGTTTCCAAACTGAAGGAAAAGATGATGACGATATAGAAAAATTAAATATGTGAGTAAGAATTGGTAGAAGTAAAGGTAGAACTAGCAAAATCATCTTCGCACATAGACCATCAATACCAACAGCATTTGAAGAGATGGCTAGGATGGATTTTTTTGACATCTTCCTCCGTTACAAGGGAAAGATGAAAAGGGCAAACGTGCGGTTTCGGTATACCCGCCAATGCGAGTAGTGTGTTGGATTTGATGTAAGGATCTAAAGTCATAGGAGGGGTAGCAAAGTGATTGTTTAGATCCTTTACTTTAACGTCATTGTATTCTAGGATCGGAGACCTGCCCACACCAACAGAACGAAGGAACTTCCACATCTCAGTAGAATTTTTATTGTGTAGAGAGTTGTAAAAGTAGCGTCTTTTAGCATACCGACACAAGCGACTGCAGCGGTTGCGTAAAAATTTAAATCGATTTAAGTTATTTTCAGATGGGAGACGTTTAAACCTTTGCTTAGCTTTGTCCCTCTGGCCCATAAGTTCTCTTATATCTTGTGTAATCCAAGGTGCAGGATTACGCTTTATTTTTACGCGTTTGAGCGGGGCATGGTTATTGTATACCTTCAAAATTATATCATTAAAGTTACAAACCTTCTCATTAATATTAGTATTGTCAACAATAGGTGTCCAATCAACAACTTATATCATGCTGCAATGACTCCAGATCTATTGCCTTGTAATTACGAAGGAACAAGGATTGGGATTTCTTTTTAGGTGGACAGAGACGATAAGAGAGGTAGATTAAATCATGATATGAAAAAGAGGCAGTTATTTGTCCATGAGACATGACACTATCAGTAGAAGAAACGATCATAATATCAAGCAAAGAAGGGTTACAGTTAGGGAAGTGGTGAGTTGCCTGAAGGGGGAAAGTGAGAGATTGAAGGAAGATACCAAATTCAGAAGTTTTTGGGAGCGAGAATCATTTTTGATAAGACAGGTGTTGAAATCTCCCATTACAATAATATGATCGTAAGTAGTACTAAAATCAGCAAGGATTTTTTCAAGCGTATCAAAGTAATCTATGTGCATGTTAGGACTGTAAAATAGCGCCAGCAACATTTTTACATGATTGAGAGTAACTTCTATGAAGAGATATTCAGCAGATTGAGAGTAAATAGAAGGAGAGGCACATATGGTCTTATAAAATATATCCGATCGCAGGTATATAGCTACCCCACCACAACCTTTTCCTATACGATCATTACGAATAAGGACAAAACCAGGTAAGGCAAACTGTGTAGAGGGGAGTGATGGCTTGAGAAATGACTCAGAAATTAGTAAAGCATCGAGATGTGCACCGTTAATTGATGCTAGAAGATCAGGATAATGGCGAGGAACACTCTGGATGTTAATGTGTGCAACATTAAAGTTGTTAGGAAATTTAGAGCGCAGGGATGAAATCTGGTCATACAAAGTTAAAGGTAACTCACTATCCGCACTTGTAAAACTACATGAAGATGAAGAGCATGAGAAGAAACTGTCATCAAGAACATCAAGATTATCCATTTAGCAAATAAATTAAGATAATATAATAATGTATAGTAATATAACAGTAATATAATATAAAATGTAAATATAATAATACAGTTTAAAAAAATTGTATAAATATGATAAGTAAATACAATATATATGTATATATTTATAAATATCAATTTAGCAAATTTAATTTTAAATAAAACAAAACTTAGGTATAATCTAATACAAACGGAACAGAAAAAAAAATTAAAAAACATCTAAAATCACCAATCACAGAACTGTCATGAAATACTGAAGAAAAAAAAATCTTATGAGAGTATAATTTATACATAAGATTAGATTAAAAAAAAAAGAAGTTTAAAATGTTATGATATGAACCTATCTTATAATTATATACATATTAAACTTCCTTAAGAGATTAATAAAAATATTGAAAAACACTATTACATATTACTGCAAAGCATAATAAATAATACATTTTCCCAAGCTACAACTTGACAGTATCACAGTGGCCAAAGGGCCGTGCGTCACAACTAAGAGAAAAAGTAAATAAAAAAAAATGCATAATAGTCATCTCAAAACTCACGAGCGTCAATTCCACAGAACACTATTACTCCTATCGGAGGTCAATTCAATGTGAATCACAGACTAGTATGATGCTTACGCAAATGTGAATGATAAAATAGACATTTTGATAACGACTGTGTGTAATTAAGTGCTTATCTTATTATAAAAGTACCAGCTGGAAAAATGTATCATTATTACAGAAATATAAAGTAATTATAAAACAGTATTACAAAGTGGTTGTAAAGCGGCTAACAAAACAAACAAAAAAAAATGATTATTCTATGTACCTATATTTTCCGAAAGAAAACAACGAAACTAGGGATTAGTTGCGGCGACGAGCCTTCCGTGGAGCATTAGTAGTCAATCTGGACGCAACCTGAATGGGACCAGTACTAATGTAGACCATGATGTCCAAAACACCGCAAAACAACAAAACCAAATGATACCTGAATCTTTTAGTGAAGTTTTGTTATCCCAGACAAGACGACGACTCTCCAGACTACCAAATTTAACATGCACTGGACGTGTTGAGGCTTGAGAAGATCCAAGACGATGGCATACTTGTATATCCTCGACTTTCAAATCGGTCACCTTCATTTGGTCGTAAAACAGCTTATAAACCGATTAATGCAAATTCTCATTCTGTCTTTCAGAAAAACCATGGATAAGCAGTATTTTTCTTCTCATTGCTGTTTCATGTTTGTCAATATTGTATGTAACTAAGTCCAATTGTTTTCTGATCAGCGATAGCGATTGACAAACAAAGGATTTGAAATCGTTGAAGTCCTTGGACAGTGAAGAAATGTCTGGGTGAACTGGCGATGAAACAGCTGAGGCTTTTAAAAGCTTATCTTCATACTCACGCATGCGAGAAGCAAATAATTTTTTCAGTTCATCAAGATTATTTACAAGCTGTGGGTCCATATTAGACTGTTATGCAAAACTGTGCTTTAGCAATAAAAAGATAGAAGTTGTTAAGAATACACGTGTTGGTAGACTTTAGCAGTGTTTTAACACATTTATTTAGAAAGAACAAATACTTTAAATAATTTAACAACAATAAATATAATTAACACACTGAGTTTGCGTGTTTACTTTGCGACTACCAGCAAAAAAGATTGCCGGTAGCACGTAAAAAAGGAAGTGAAAACCGTGACTGAAGGAATGGTGAAGGATTTTGTTATTGAACCTTCATCTAGTCCATGGTGTTCACCCGTGGTGCTGGTAAAGAAGAAGACGGCAGCGTGCAGTTATGTGTTGACTACCGCCGTCTGAACGACGTTACAAAGAACGACAGCTATCCCTTGCCAAGAATTGATGACACGCTGGACATGCTTACAAGAGTAAAGTTGTTTAGCACGCTGGATTTAAAAAGTGGCTACTGGCAAGTTGACATTGACCCTAAGGACAAGGAGAAAACTGTTTTCTCGACGGGAAAGGGTCTGTGGCAATTTAAAGTAATGCCGTTTGGATTGTGCAATGCTCCAGCAACGTTTGAAAGGCTGATACAGCTTGTACTTACCGGGCTAATTGGCGATGCCTGTCTGGTCTACTTGGATGACATCAGTATCGTGGGCCGTACGTTTAAGGAACACCTTCAAAACCTGGAACGCGTGCTCATGAAGATTCAGAGTGCCAACCTCAAGTTGAGTCCGAAGAAATGTTCACTATTCAAACGGCAAGTCAAGTTTTTGGGGTATGTACTGTCGGAAGAAAGTATCCGCACGGATCCGGAGAAAGTCGCAGCTATCGAGGATTGGCCGGTTCCAAAAGACAAGACGCAAGTTAGAGCATTTTTGGGTTTACGCTCCCATTACCGTCGATTTGTGAAGAACTTTGCAGATATAGCCAAACCTCTGCAAAAGCTAACCGAGGAGAAGCGACATTTCTGCTGGGATGAAAGTTGCAATATCGCATTCAGAAAGCTCAAGGACCGTCTGTGCAAAATACCTATTTTGGGATACCCTGATGCAAGCAAAGAATTTATATGATTAAAACTACTTTTACGGATTTTATCGCGTTTATTTTTGCTTTTAATTACTTTTATTTTTAATTCCCAACGTTTCGGGCGCTTTCCAGCACCCATGGTCACGGGGGACTGAGATGACTGACGTCCCGATGTCACTGTTAAACCCGGAGTACATTCAGCTTTTTTAATTATTGTTTATGGTCCTATCTATGCAAAATGAATTGACTATGTCTTGAGGTCTTGCAGTGGTATGCTTGGGTTTAGTTTTAATTTTATTGATTATAGGATCCCAAGCAGGTGGTAGTACCCAGCCTCCTTCTCTATTGAAATTAGGATGTTTTTTTAATTTCAATAGCCTCACGTACATCCTTGGTAGGAATCGGTGTTCTTTCGCGGGGATTTGTGGTCTATCAAATCTGATATAATGGTTGGGGCCGTCCAGGATATGATCACAAACTGCAGACTTCCCGGAACGTTGATGCTTCACATCAGCTGCATGTTCTTTTACGCGGGTTCTAATTGATCTTTTTGTTTGTCCTATATAAGAGAGACCACATTCACAATCAAGCTTGTACACTCCTGCATCTTGTAGAGGAATATGACACTTGACGGATGGTAGGAACTGACTAATCTTCTTCGGCGGCTTGTAGAATGTTCTTATAGAAGCTCGCTTCAAGATATAGCCAATCTTGTCTGTGACACCTCTGACATATGGTAGTACAGCAGGCACACGCTCGACTGTGGCCGGCTTCACTCGGTCACTGTGACGTAGGCGCGGGACCCGCAGCTTGTTGTCGTGCAGAACTTGCTTGACGTGCTGAAGCTCGGCGGCCAGGTGTTTGCTGTCACAGATCCCTCGTGCTCTCTGTAACAAAGATTTGCTCACGGTAGCTAACTGTGAAGGATGGTGGTGAGATTCACCGTTTAAATATCGGTTTGTATGGGTCTTTTTCCTATACACAGTGTGACCAATGGTGTTATTAGGATTTCGGATGACTAACACATCTAGGAAAGGTAAGGAATTATTTGCCTCTAACTCCATAGTAAATTGAATTTTAGAGTTTATGGCATTAAGATGTTCTAAAAAATGCAGTTACTTTGTCTGATGGTAAAATTGTGAAAGTATCGTCTACGTACCGCTTGTAGATCCTTGGTGTAACAGGTGCAGTAAGGAGGGCTTTTTCCTCAAAGTCTTACATGAATATATCGGCGACAATGGGAGATACAGGTGAGCCCATCGCAACACCATCTACTTGCTTGTAAAACTCTTCCTTCCACAATAGATAGCCAGATGTAAGGCAATGTCTTAGTAATACTGCATATTCTGCTGGCATGTTATTTTCCTCTAGTTTCCTAGTTATAATTGAGATGCAGTCTTCAACAGGTAGGCATGTAAATAGAGACAACATCAGAACTGACCATGGTTTCGTTACCAGTACAGTAAGATGTAGGTCTTTTATCTCACTGACAAAATGGTATGAATCCTTAGTGTGTGCTCTTGTGTGTCCTCTGAGTGGTGATAATATTTTAGCTAAGTATTGAGCCAATCTGTAAGTTGGCGAATCAATCTGACTCACTATTAGACGTAATGGAGCATTCGGTTTGTGTATTTTTGGTAACCCATACAACTTCGGTGGTTTGGCACATGAAGGTATTTCGATAATGGTCAGTTGTGTTAAATGAACTCTACTGAAGATCTGAGAACGGTTTTACTGGGTCCACTGTCGAAACGATGTCGAAGACTGGTGTCGCAAATGTACAAGTTGTGCGGCTTTAAAGGGACCTCAGACTCGTAGTAGAGGTGCATTGAAGTTTTACAATGTTGGTGCACCATGGGAGAGAATAGCCATTGACGTGGCGGGGCCGTTTCCGGAGAGTGAAATCGGTAACAAGTATTTCATGTTTGTGATGGATTACTTCACGAAGTGGCCAGAAGTCTTCGCCATTCCAAATCAAGAAGCTTCAACAGTTGCAGATAAACTAGTTCATGAAGTTTTCTGTCTTTTGGAGTACCTTTAGAGACTCACAGCGATCAAGGAAGGAATTTTGAGTCTCAAATATTCCAGGAAACTTGCCAAGTTATGGGTACTCATAAAACAAGAACGACTTCTTATCACCCGCAATCTGATGGAATGGTAGAACGATTTAATCAGACATTGGAGAGATACCTAGCAAAAGTTGTAGACAATCGGCAAAATGAATTTTTGTTGTCATATCGAAGCGCTGTTCACGAAAGTACATCAGTGACACCAGCTTTCGCAAACTTTGGAAGAGAATTACGGCTGTCTGCAGACCTGATCACCGGGATACCACCTGATGCCCCACGCACTATAACCGATTATGCAAATGACTTGCGGAACAAAATGAATGACATTTATGAGCACGTCAGACAATCGGGCCAGCAAATGTCCGAAAGGATGAAAACCCGGTATGACCGCAAAATGAACAACAAAGGGTTCGACGATGGTTCACTAGTGTGGTTGCACAATCCAGTCCGCAGCAAAGGGAAATCTCCTAAGCTTCAAGCTAAATGGGACGGCCCGTACCGGATTGTGACCAGGATCAACGATGTAACCTACCGGATACAGAAAGGCGCAAGAGGGACTCCTAAGATCGTCCATGTGGATCGCGTTATTATGGGGCCGAATAATGCTCTGAACGAGCATGTCTTAGGAGGGGGCAGTGTTGCGCGCCTAAGTTGACGTCTGGAACTAGCCCCATCTAATGTTGGATAACAGAGCGAGGAGAGCTTTCCAGAAAATGACATGACTAATCTTTTAACCAACAGCGTCATCTAATTCGAATTGAAGAACTAAGCTTTCTAGAAGGCCTACACTCGAACTTTCGGCGCCTGGTCGGTTAGCGTGCGATTTACTTGAACATTCTGGATATTTCAGTGAAAAAGGTGTATTTAAAGGCTATGCAATACGCGATCGGGGCAGTATTGAATTTGGCGAGACAAGAGAATCTTCGGAGCGAAATAAAGTGAATCAGTGTAATTACCTTCACGAACGTTGTTTTTACTGTCAAGAACCTTAAGCTCTTAACACTACTAATACTAATAAATGTGAATGTGTTAGGATATGTTTTGTTGAACAATCATTTAAAAAAATACAAGAAACTTGAAAATTTTATTACCATTTACAAATTTAAATAGTAAACAGATGAAAACAAAATATCAGGCTATGCAAATTATTTCACTAATCTTTTCACAAACGGGATGTGCTCCTCTATAACGCACGCATCGGCCGCCGGAGCATGTTCCCCATGGAGATCATCAATTATTTGAGTTTTAATTTATTTATTTTACTCGTTAATATAAAATTATATTAAAACCTCATTATTAAAAATCAGTGGATGGATCGTAAACGGGTGTTTATCTATCGATAGGAATTTACTTTTATTTGTTCTTCCTACTTTTACCCCAAATACAGTTCAACACATAGAATTTAATTATTAATTATTTTTTAATTATCACAAACTCAATCAAAAAGCATATCACGTCTTGCTGTTACCTTTACAGTTACAGTCTAATAAAGTCCGTACATTATGTATTGCATTTATATCAAATTAAACTTCCTTGTTTCATTATTTGGTAGACGTAATTTGATATTCTGGATAAATTTGTCACTTTTTACATACGTTTGTAATCGTTTTCTGATTTGCCACAACGGATATGTTAGCAAGAATCTGGGCATTCTTTTGCAAGCATTCCAAAAACGTTAATACTATTGGATGTTTTTCTTTAACTTATTTTTAAATACTTTTATATCGAAATTCCAATGGATCTGAAATTCTGTGAGGATTTACATACTCCTTTCATTTCAGGTCGAGGTCGACCTATCAAACAAGGAATATATATATATTATAAAAATATATATATATATATATATATATATGTAATCTCTACTATATCTTGAGCTATTTATTATCACGTGTCTATAAATGATTGTGGACAACCGATTAATAAAATGAGAAGAAAAATAATATAAGCAGATTCCGATTATCCACTCCGCCTGGAGTGGATAGGTGAACACGTTTCCGAGTATCCACACTAGGTGACAACACATCTGTAATTGATTCTTATTTGAGTATATATCTATATGTTTGTTACCCAAATACTCAAACGCTTCTCAATTTTATGACGCCGTTAAATCTCGTGGTATGTCACTTACTTTTACTTATTATGTATGTCGCGTCAAAGGCGTTTTCTTCACGCTCCGACATGGTTTTATGTAAATGTGGGCACACGAACGAAAGATGATTTAAATCAAAAATAACTTTATTTAGACTAGTGGTTGTACACGAGAAACAAACGCGTGCGTCGGTAGCGAGCGTCCGCTCCGGCTGTCCGAACTCAACTGCCACAACACTCGGTCCCTTTTCTAGCCCTCGCTGCATCCCCTCTACCGACGATCGTGTCCAAGCGGTAGGGCGCGCTTGCGTTTCCGGTAACGATATTATTGATTCGCAAAGCTAATTGTTAGATGGCGCTGCTTGTAGCACTATGGCGCCATCAATCCACGACACGGCCATCCCTGACTAGCACCCGTCCTCGGGTGCAGTGCCTGTGGACAAAATATGCTCAGAGAATAACTTAGCTCGGCTATCCTGCCAACGAAAACGAGGTTGATTCCAGATGGTACTTTATTTCTCCTAAATCTAAGTACAGTAATCAACTGCCATGATTGACAAAGCCCTATTATTAGGGCTTCTTACACAGTGCTTCCTGCACTACATGATTTATTGTGAAAGGCCCGATCAACAAGTTCCAACACAGCAATTCTGACAATTTTGTTACTCTTTACCATAATTCATAAGCAATGAATACTCAACTCGTGAAACTTTCATTGAAATCTGTGCACCAGCACAGACCAGAATCGCACCAACGATTCTTTACATATCTGCCGTCACATATGCCAGAATCGCACCAACGATTCTCCACATATCTGCCGCCACATACGCCACAACACATGAGGGGCTCTGTGCACCAACACAGGCCAGAATCGCACCAACGATTCTTTACATATCTGCCGCCACATATGCCAGAATCGCACCAACGATTCCCTACATATCTGCCGCCAAATATGCTACAACACATGAGGGGCTCTGTGTACCAACACAGACAGAAATCGCACCAACGATTTCCTACAGACCCATCGCCACATGTTACTCATGAGGTGCGGTCTACAGTTTCGAGTATGAGTATACATGCCATTCTTAATTAGATTTGGTTTCACTATCGCTGTCATCAACTATGACGTCTAATTCTCGAGGAACTTGGTGATCGGGGACCTTCCTCACACGATCATGGGGGTATTTGTAGGTTCGCTTAGAGTCAAGCGCCTTTAGTAGGTATCTATCCCCATCTAACACATCGATAATCTTAAAAGGACCTTTAAACTTGGGATCTAATTTCGTTTGATTCCTCTCCTCATTTTCAATTAAAACGTAATCATTGATAGCTAATTTACAAACCCGAGCCTTATTTCGGTCAAATCGATTTTTATCATAATTGGCATTTTTTTTGATATTCTGTGTCGCGTGCTCTCTGATCTCATCCAAGTTAAATTCTGTCACATCATCATCATCGGTGGTTACTAAACTAAGCGGTCGTGCTACCCTTCCTATCATCAACTCTAGAGGGCTATATTTAGTCACCCTATTAATAGTAGAGTTCATGGCCAGCTGAACCTCTCCTAATGCGTCCTGCCAAGAACGGTCACGACTAGTCTCTACCGCTGTTAAGATACTCTTAAGCGTACTCATTACCCTCTCGACCTGACCATTTGCACGGCTGCCTCCAGCAGCTATCAAGTGCAACTCGATGCTATTAGAAGTACAGAAACTAGAAAAATCTTTGCTTGCGAAGCAACGACCCTGATCTGCTATTATGCGTTTCGGTGCACCAAACAGAGCTATACAGAAATTAATAGCACGAATACTACTATTAGTGTCGATGTTTAGCGAATGACGAAGTAGCACAAATTTGGTAAACGCATCTAATATGACAAACACGTACTCCTTGATGTCATTCTTCCCAGATAATTTACCAGAAGCGTCAATATGGATTGTGTGCCATGGGATATTGAACTTGGGAATCGGGTGCAGTTCTGCTTGAACTTTACCCGAGTGGGGCTTCGCTACTTTACATGTGATGCAGTTGTCCACAAATTTCCTCACATATTTCGACATGCCTTCGAACCAGTAGTGTTCGTAAATCTTTTCGAGAGTTTTCTCCCATCCTAAGTGCATGACAGACTCATGGACGTTATTAATAACAGACCACCTAAGCGATCTAGGTACAATAGGCAGCCATCGAGTGCGACCGTTACGCTGAATTTGGCGATATAGAATGTTTTTACGAACTTCGTAGGTTTTGCGAGTTTCCTCAGGAAAAACTTCGTTACGAAGATCAGAAACGATCTTACTAATCTCTTCGTCCTTTTCCTGTTCAGCTTGCAACCAGTTACTAGAAAGCTCAGCTAAATCGATACGCTTTTGTTCCACACGAGTGAAAGCCACTTTGGGCTTAGGGAGGGGATTTCTAGACAGGAAGTCTACATGGCTCATCCTACTGCCTTCACGATGGACGATATCAAACTCAAATGACTGCATGTAGGCCCACCAACGATGAACTCGTGGAGACAAGTCAGTTTTGCTTTTAGAAGCTTTAACAGAACTGCAGTCTGTCACAACGGTAAACTTACGACCTAGCAAATAATGTCGAAAATGCTTTATGGCATTGAACACAGCTAGCGTTTCTAACTCAAATGAATGAAACTTTGATTCGGCTGGGGAGGTACGACGACTATAATAAGCAACCACATGTTGTATCCCATTAATCTTTTGAATAAAAATAGCACCATATCCTTCAGCACTAGCATCGGTGTGTAACTCTATTGGATGTGCAGGATCAAATATCGTTAGAATAGGCTTACTGGTTAAATAAGAAATAATTTTCTGACGAACAGCCTCATGGCTAGGTTCCCACTCAATGGACCTGTCCTTGCCACTCGTTAGACGAAATAGAGGAGCCATCGTTTTTGAGAACTGTGGCACAAATTGTCTGAAATAAGTGGCCAGCCCTATGAACTGTCTTAGCTGAGTGATGGTTTTAGGCGGGGGAAGTCTGGACAAAGCTGCAATTTTATTTGGGTTGGGACTGATTTGGCCGTTCTCAACAACAAAGCCTAAATATTCTACCCGTCGCTTAAGAAAGGAACACTTAGCAAGATTTAGGGAGAAACCAGCTTTTGTTAATTTATCTAGCACAGTGCGAAGACGAAATAAATTCTCCTCCACAGACGATCCTATCACTAAAATGTCGTCGACGTATGTCACAGCATAGCTGTTAGCAAGATCGCCTAATGCCTTCATCACTGCACGTTGATAAACTGAGCTGGCATTTTTCAAACCGAACGGCATGGTCAAATATTCCCACTGACCATCAGGTGTGACGAATGCAGTGCGCTCTATCGATTCAGGATGCACTGGAATCTGGTGATAGCCTGACAACATATCGAGACACGTGAACCATGTAACACCACCTAACCTAGATATAAGGTCCTCTATCAACGGCAGTGGAAACCTATCCGATACAGTGTTGTCGTTCAGCTCCTGTAGTCGACACACATGCGATCTGAACCATCTTTCTTCTTGACAAGCAACACTGGACTAGAAAAGGGTGAACAGCTTGGCCTAATAATACCTGCTTCCTCTAGTTCACGAACTTTAGCAGTAACAACTTCACGTTCGTTTGCACTAAGCCTATAAGGGCGACGTTTAACCGTTCGACTAGGATCTATAAGCCTGATTTGCAACTGTCCTGTCGTTACACGGGATTTAGGTACACCATTAGAAAACGAAGATGAATATTCTGACAAAAGATCCATTAATTGGGAACGAAATTCTGGCGGAACGTCTGTGTCAACTTTATTTGAATCAATTTGATAATTAGTATCCGTCTTGGGCTTATTTGAAGCATCACATAATCTCACAACCTTATTACGACACAAAACAACGCTATGAGACGTCATACTAACGTTGAACCCCTGATCTAAAATCTCGCGGCCGATTAAGATATCATTTTTAAGACAACTATCCGGTACAACATGAAATAATATCTCTAACCGTAAATCGTTAATTATAACTTCAGATAAAATTTGTAGGGTACTTTGTACGCTAACGTGACCGATTCCGGTTAAATTTACAATATTATTTACTCGCTTGCCACTAAACTTTGACGCAACACAATCTTTGATCAGAGAGCATTCGGCACCAGAATCGTAGTAAAATGGGTATGACTCACCAGCATTCATCAGCACACCGCTGGGATTGCTGACATAACAAACGTCAACACGTCGCTCACTGGTTGCCGCTGCGGCAGGCGCTACCCCAGAACTGCTTGATCCACCCGCCGCGCTGGTGCCCGCACTATTACTTCGTGGACATTTTGCTGCAAAATGTCCGGCGTTGCCGCATCGAAAGCAGATGATGTCCAAACGCTGTTTTGGTCCTGAAGAACTTGACGCCGAGATGGTGGTATTGGCTGTTTTGCTTTTCACCTCATTTCTTGATCGACAGTCAGATGCTCGATGACCTAGTTTACCACAGTTGTGACACTTCAGCGTTGTCGACTGAAACTTGGATCGCTTGAACTCTGGAACGGCGTCGGTTGAGTTAACCGTTGAAGCTTTCCTTTTCAAAAACGAGAGCGCTTGAAGTTCACACTGCAGCTTGTTCCTGTTGTTGACTTCGGTAGTAAACACCAGCCTCTGAATACGCCCATCAAATTGTGCCATGTGAGCAAGCACCGTAGATATGGCAATCTGCTCAGTGCTCATGTTTTGCCAGCGTGATGTGAGCGTTGAAAGCAATCGGGCAGCGTACGCGGCATAACATTCACCTTCCTTGGGCTTGCCATTCATCATTTTGACAAGAGTAGCGGCTGGTGTGTCCACACAATCGTACCGGGATAAAAACAGGCTTTTGAAGTCACACCATGTCATCCCCGCAAACGACACTTGCGCCAGCCAACGTGAAGCACTACCTTTCAGAGCCTTGCTTAGGGTAATTATTAGAGCACTTCCCCGAAGCGGTACCTCCGATAGGCACAGATCCGCTGTAGTACACCAGGCACGTGCGTCTACATCCGGCTTATCAGGGTCAAATTCAGGCAGAGAAATATACTTGGTACCTGCCGGGCCCTTGATGGCTTCTATCAAGGACATCATATTCTGGTTCTGAACAGCCAGCAGCTCCCGAAGCATGTTCTCGTCGCACCGTGACGACATCGCTCCAGTCTCCGTGTTTTCTTCAACTCGGGTGTATCCCACTTCTGATGTCGCGTCAAAGGCGTTTTCTTCACGCTCCGACATGGTTTTATGTAAATGTGGGCACACGAACGAAAGATGATTTAAATCAAAAATAACTTTATTTAGACTAGTGGTTGTACACGAGAAACAAACGCGTGCGTCGGTAGCGAGCGTCCGCTCCGGCTGTCCGAACTCAACTGCCACAACACTCGGTCCCTTCTCTAGCCCTCGCTGCATCCCCTCTACCGACGATCGTGTCCAAGCGGTAGGGCGCGCTTGCGTTTCCGGTAACGATATTATTGATTCGCAAAGCTAATTGTTAGATGGCGCTGCTTGTAGCACTATGGCGCCATCAATCCACGACATGTAGATAACACGAGGGTTAACGGCGATTTAAAATTGAGTAGCGTTTGATTATTTAGGTATATGAGTCACAGCACCTACTTACCAACAGGTGGATTTTGTTCGTTCTTGGTAATTGTCACACACTGGTATGGATGGGAGGACAAACACTATTTAAGTACTAATTTACCAAGAGCCTTCACGTGGTAGAGCAACACTGCAGCTATATAATAGTTGCAGCACGAATGGGCCGAAACTCTCGACGAGAGAAAGATCACGCCCTCACGGAATAACAGCGTAAAATTGAAGTTCAATGCTACTGTGCTTCGTACGGTGAGTATAGAGAACTGGAGATCTTTTTTTACAGGAATTCTATTTTAGTCGTCAGGAGCAACAGCGCATCTGCGTTTTGATTCTTAATCAAGGATATGACGCCTATGAGCCATAGCATCCACTTAACATTATGTGGGTTATGTGCTCGCTTGTCACTCTTACTCTATAACAATCTTCACGCACAATACCTAACGGGGTAGCCAGAGAGAACAGATCGCCAAGTGTCACGATCCTTACATACCTCTTTCGCTTCTTTCAGGTTCATTAACTTCTTCATACATGCACGTCTAGGTATCCGAGTACTGTTGACCCTCCCCCTCTTCGAGCAATTTGCTCACATGGTCTTCGAAAGTTAGTCTCGGTCTACCTCGACACCTTTTAATATTTACTTTCGCTCTATATATTTTCTTCACCATTCGGTCTTCACTCATTCGTTCAACGTGCCCAAACCATTGGAGTACGCCCCTATCAATTTTTGTGATAAGGTCATCTTTCAATCCTGCCATATTGCGAATCTCTTCGTTTCGCTTTCGGTCGGCTAAGGTAACGCCACACATTTTACGATGAGATCGCATCTCCACTGCATTCAACTTGCTTTTATGCTTCTTCTGGCATACCCAGGTTTCGCTGCCATACAACAAAGTCGGTTCCAACACTGCATTATGTATTGCAAGGCGTGCACTCTTCACCACGCCTTGCCTTTTTACTAATGCATTCAGGGCACCATTGACTTTGTTTCCGGCAGCGACACGCCTGTCCACATCTAAATCACATCTTCCATCCCGGCTGAAACCACTCCCCAAGTATACAATTTCATTTACCTGTTCTAGACATTCCTGATTTACCCATATTTCACATTTCGTTCTCTCTTCGTCCTTTTCAAATACCAGAACCTTAGTTTTATTAGCATTCAAACGGAGACCTTTAATTTCACATTCCTATTTCATACACGTGACTAAAGCCTGCAGTTCTGCTTCTGATGATGAAATAAGCACTTCATCATCAGCATACAGCAGACAATTAACTTTTATGTCACCCAATTTCACACCCAAACAGCTATTTTTCAGTTTCTGTAAACAGCTGTCGAGATACAGTATGAACAGCCAGGAATACATGACACAACCCTGTTTTACGCCCGCTTGGACGCTAAACATGGGTGACAGGTCATGCCCTACCCGCACACAGGCTTTACAGTCATAGTAAAGTGACTGCACAGCCATTAACAATCGACCATCCACGCCATATCCCGGCAACAGTTCCCACATTTTCGTCCTTATAACCTTATCAAATGCTTTCTCCAGATCCACAAAAGCACAGAAAATCTTCTGGTTAACACTCAGAAGCTTTTCCGTGATCATGCGGAGAGAAAACATTTGATCCGTGCATCCTCTTCCAGGTCTAAATCCGCATTGTGCCTCCCATAAAACTCTTTCCGATTTCTCTTGCATCCTACGGGTCAAAACCTTCGAGTAAACTTTACTTGCTAAACTGGTCAAGCTGATCGCCCGATAGCACACGCAGTCAAAATGTGAACCTTTACCTTTATATAAAGGCACAATGACCGCGGATCGCCAATCATCCGGGACATCTCCCGTCCGCCAGCACAAATTGCACAGCAGATGGAAGCTGTCCCAGCCGCGAGGCCCACCGTACTTGACCATTTCAGAATTAACTCTGTCTAGTCCCGCAGCCTTACCACATTTCAAACTTCGAATCGCACGTTCAATCTCTTTCATGCTGATGACCTCAGTGTCATCGAGGTCCGTGTCTGGCGTGCCAGTCACGGCGTCACCCCCGGATCCTTCACTAAGATCATGACACGCATACATTTCTCTATAAAATTCACTCCATCGCTGCATGACGTCCGATTTTTCTGAGAGGACGTCATTGGTTCTCGAAAGCACTTTGTTCATTCTTAAGGCTGTCGCACCACTCCGGGACCTTCCAACCTCTTTCCAGAAGAGTTTGGAGTTTTCCCTAAAGTTGTGCGACAACCTCTTGTCCGCTTCTATTCTACACCTTTCACGTACTTCCTCAATTAATATTTTCGCATGAACTTTCTGCAGCTTATATCTTTCTTTCATCTTCTCTCTCATATGCTCATCGTTACTAGAGGCCAAGTAGTCTAACCATGCTTTTTTCTTCTTTTTTTACAGCTTCTCTCACTTCATCATTCCACCATGCATCTCTTCTTTTACTACTACCTCTTTTTGTCGTACCACATACTTCTTCCGCTGCACTTACCATTCCATCCCTAAGGTTCTGCCATGTTCTCTCCACACATTCTTTCCTGCCATCGATGGTGTCAAGCTTTTCGGCTACCCTCGTGTGATATTTGTCCCTAGTATCCGCTTCCTGAAGCTTCCAGCTTCGGATGCGACAGACCGACTGTGGTTCTGTTACTGCCGTCCGGTAGCGCCAACCCGCGAACAAACCCCTAAATCTAGTAATTACTAGATAATGATCCGTTCCCAGGTCAGCACCCCTGAACACTCGTGTATCCATCACCTGTTTTCGCAGTCGGTCATCCACCAGGAACAAATCAATCATACTTCTCTCATTCTTTCTTTCTCTAGTGTACATATGGATTTTCCTGTGATTAAACATAGTGTTTGTCACAAGAAGACCCTTTTCCTTGCATACAGCCAGTATAAGCTTGCCAGCATCATTAACCCTTTTATCGCCAAACTTTCCAAGCACCGACTCGTATCCTGGTCGAGCGATACCTACCCATCCATTCAAATCACCACATACAACAGTTCTTTCGTTTCCCTTAACCAAATCTAGAACTTCTCTTACATTCTCCCAAAATTCCTCCAGCTCAGCCCTGGACTCTATAACAAGCTCGGCGTTTTAAGAAAACATCGCGGAGAAGTCTGTATGTCAAAGGAATAAGAATATTTCGAAGACATGTGAAATCAAACTATTTTCAAACCTTATAAAAAAGAAAGTAGGCTGTACCCGACTGATAGCAAAACACCGACCCAAAATAAAAAGTAAAAGCTGAATTCAAGGAACTAATAATAATGAAATATTTTTCATATATCAGGTTCTAAAGTCAGTGCTGAGGCATAGTGTAATTAAGAATTAAATCTTTGACCTTGAAATTATTATACTATTTATAGTCGTTAGAAGCCTGCTTTTCATTTTGATTCAAATTTAAATTTTTTGACCCATTTAAGCGGACTAAGGAATATTACAAATCCAAGGTTACAACTATAATGTCGTCTTAAAGTTAAAGTTAAAGTTACAGCCTATACAGGCAGCAATGAGTGCTCCCACAAGCACCCTCTCCCGGTAGCTATCCCGGTTTCTATCTCCCGGCAGCTACAATTCCAGGTTAATTCTTCAGTGTATTTTCGGCAGGCCTCCTATGCTGGCCTAGGAATCGGCTCCGAACAACCAAAAGCAAACGGTGTCGGGCCTTCTTCTCGACTCCGAAACGCCAATCTAAATAATCTTCACATTATAAAAAAAAACAATTATACATTCACATTACATAAAGCATTAATAAGATATAAAACATAATACCATAATTTTACAAGAAATTTCTTATGGTCATAAACCTTAAAACGTTAAATAGTCTTTATAATACAGTTACCGTTAATATTTTCACCTATCTTATACAATTCAACAGTTTGATACAAGAATTAAAACTTTTAAACAGAAATTTAAGCAGAATAAAATCTTTAATTTACTTTTATTTTTCTCATTATTTCGCTATTTTATTACAATAGAATTTCTATTGACATTTCTATAATCTTATCGTTATACAAAATATATCCAAAACATTAAAAAATCGCTATTATATTTATCTATTTTAATATTACTATATTATTCTTAAAAAGCCGTTCGGACTTGCTTTTTTCTATTTCTCTAAATACCTATGCTAATTGACAAACTCAATTTTACAAGACCCTCTGGATCTGATAGGAGGCTCCTTGCGTCTTTCTGCCAAGGAGGGTCGCGTCCGTCTATGGCTTAAAGATATCTTGTCAGATTGGTAAGCCATACCCAAAAGGTGGAGTTTAGTGGGTAAAAGTCTCCACATAACCACGCAGCTGGCTATGAGCTAAGAGCATTCTCCACCTCCCTCCCCCGTTGCCGGAGGGTTGCCCTTAATTGCTTCGGGCGCAAAAAAAGGAGGCTCTTGCCATCCCTTTCTAATATTTATACTTGTCCTTGACCTACATATAGACCATTTCGCTCTAGCATTAAGCTGTCCTTATTTAACTCATTACTGGTATGTCTTATCAGTAATTAAAATATCAAGTAAACATTAATCAAAACTGCTTAAAGCGAATAAAATGTTCCTAATTATTTATTTAATTCGTATTACATAGCCGATTACTATTGTTACGAGCTTGAGGTTCGTGACAATAAAAATTGCCGATAAAATTACCAAAATTAACACTTTAATTTACTTTACACAAATTAAAACTTAAAACACTAATAATGAAACACACTAATTCACTTTATTCCGCTCCGAAGCTTCGCTTGTCTCGCCAAATCCAATACTACCCCGATCGCATCTTGCAGCGCCTATATATACAAATTAGCAATGAAGCATCCGGAATATTCAAGTAAACGCGCACAAAGCGACGAGTGTTCGAGTGTAGATTTTCTAGAAACTTAGTTCTTCGGATGGCGCTGTCGGTTAAAAGATTTGTGATGTCATTTTCTGCAAAGCTCCCCTCGCTCTCGTTCCTGACACTAGATGGCGCTAGTGTATGACGTTGACTTATTTACGCAACACTGCCCCCTCCTAAGACATGCTCGTCCCGAGCATTGTCGGTCCCATAATAACGCGCCAAGCGATCCACATGGACTATCTTAGGAGTCCCCCTTGCGCCTTTCTGTATCCGGTAGGTCACATCGTTGATCCTGGTTACAATCCGGTACGGGCCGTCCCATTTAGCTTGAAGCTTAGGAGATTTCCCTTTGTTGCGGACTGGATTGTGCAACCACACTAATGAACCTTCGTTGAACCCTTTCTTGTTCATTTTGCGGTCGTACCGGGTTTTCATTTTCTCAGACATTTGCTGGCCCGATTGTCTGACGTGCTCATAAATGTCATTCATTCCAAGTCATTTGCATAATCGGTTATACTGCGTGGGGCATCAGGTGGTATCCCGGTGATCAGGTCTGCAGGCAGCCATTCTCTTCCAAAGTTTGCGAAAACTGGTATCACTGCTGTACTTTCGTGAACAGAACTTCGATATGACAACAAAAACGGTTGTATGTGCTCGTCCCAATCTCGTTGCCGATTGTCTACAACTTTTGCTAGGTACCTCTCCAATGTCTGATTAAATCGTTCCACCATTCCATCAGATTGCGGGTGATAAGAAGTCGTTCTTGTTTTATGAGTACCCATAACTCGGCAAGTTTCCTGGAATATTTGAGACTCAAAATTCCTTCCTTGATCGCTGTAAATCTCTAAAGGTACTCCAAAACGACAGAAGACTTCATGAACTAGTTTATCTGCAACTGTTGAAGCTTCTTGATTTGGAATGGCGAAAACTTCTGGCCACTTTGTGAAGTAATCCATCACAACCATGAAATACTTGTTACCGCTTTCACTCTCCGGAAACGGCCCCGCCACGTCAATGGCTATTCTCTCCCATGGTGCACCAACATTGTATAACTTCAATGCACCTCTACTACGAGTCTGAGGTCCCTTTACAGCCGCACAACTTGTACATTTGCGACACCAGTCCTCGACATCCTTTCCACAGTGGACCCAATAAAACCGTTCTCGGATCTTCAGTAGGGTTCGTTTAACTCCCAGATGGCCTCCGGAACAATCATTATGGTACAGCTGTAGAACATCCGGTACTTTAGCTTTAGGGACAACCATTTGCAAATGACAGCTGTCTCCCCTAACATTTTCCCATTTACGGCACAGAACTCCATGCTGAAGCAGCAAGCTGTCCCACTGAGCCCAATAGCTTTTAGTGGTCGAACTCATTGCTGAGACGTCGCTCCACTTAGGCTTGGGAGCACTTTTTAGTGCAGCATGGTCAGTTCGTAAGTGAAATTTTCGTCCCAGAAGATATTTGCTAAAATGCTGCAACGACTTTACCACAGCTAGCAATTCGCGTCTTGTGACACAATAGTTCCTTTCCGGTTTTGACAACGACTTGCTGAAGTACGCTATCACGACCTCTTGGTCACCGTTCCGCTGAGACAACACACCGCCAAGTCCTATATCACTTGCTTCTGTGTCAACTATAAATTCTTTGCTTGCCTCAGGGTATCCCAAAATAGGTGTTTTGCACAGACGGTCCTTGAGCTCCTGGAATGCGATATTACAACTTTCATCCCAGCAGAAATGTCGCTTATCCTCGGTTAGCTTGTGCAGAGGTTTGGCTATATCTGCAAAGTTCTTCACAAATCGCCGGTAATAGGAGCACAAACCCAAAAATGCTCTAACCTGCGTCTTGTCTTTTGGAACCGGCCAATCCTTGAGAGCGGCGATTTTCTCTGGATTCGTGCGGATACCTTCTTCCGATACTACAAACCCCAAAAAGTTAACTTGCCGTTTGAATAGTGAACATTTCTTCAGGCTCAACTTGAGGTTGGCACTCTGAATCTTCATGAGCACGCGTTCCAGGTTTTGAAGGTGTTTCTCAAACGTACGGCCAACGATGATGATGTCATCCAAGTGGACCAGACAGGCATCGCCAATTAGCCCGGTAAGTACAAGTTCCATCAGCCTTTCAAACGTTGCTGGATCATTGCACAACCAAAACGGCATTAGTTTAAATTGCCACAGACCCTTTCCCATCGAGAACGCAGTTTTCTCCTTGTCCTTAGGGTCAATGTCAACTTGCCAGTAGCCACATTTTAGATCCAGCGTGCTAAACCACTTTACTCCTGTAAGCATGTCCAGCGTGTCATCAATTCTTGGCAAGGGATAGCTGTCCTTCTTCGTAACGTCGTTCAGACGGCGGTAGTCAACAAAAAACCACATGCTGCCATCCTTCTTCTTCACCAGCACCGCTGGTGAACACCATGGACTAGAGGAAGGTTCAATGCAGTCGTACATTATATCAGCCACGATGACATTATGCAGGTAGATCATGTTGCCTAGCTTCAACTCCATCTCCTTCTCTCCACGGACGGGTATACGCTGACCGGTGGCTGTTACCAAATTAATTCGTTCTCGGTTGTATGCGGAGTCCCCAAGGAACTGACTTATAAGTTGGGAACTAACAACCGTACGAGAGGCTCCAGTGTCTATGGTCAGTTTACACGGCATTCCGTTGACCTCGCCCTTGAAGATGATTAGACTGTTCCCATCATGGGTTTGTGAGATCGAGATCCTTGGGGCTCTTTTAACATCAGCCAGCACCCGCCCCACAGTTCTGGCTTTTACTCGTTTCCCTGCTGCTGCTGGGCGGTGCTGTTGGCCGCACTACCCTCCTGAGATCGTTCACCTTCCCTTTCTAGGGTTCGCTTAGGGCAGCTGGATCGAAGATGGCCCTTTTCCCCACAGCCATAGCACCTTGGGCTGTATCCTTTGTTGCGGTCGCGAACTGTAGCTGCTGCAACCTCCCTGACGCGATGGGAACGATGATCCTGCCGCACGGCTTCCACTTCCTTTATCTCTTTCCCAAAGGTAGCATGAAGGTCCTTAATGAGGAGCATCTGCTCTTCCGACCGACGGGCCTGCTCCTCCTGTCGGCGGGCCTGTTCCTCTTGTCCGCCCCGCAGCTGCTCCTCCAAGCGACGTACCTGGTCTTCCTGTCTTCGGGCCTGTTCCTCCTGTCCGCCCCGCAGCTGCTCTTTCAACTGACGGACCTGCTCCTCCTGTCGGCGAGCCTGCTCCTGCAGCATCACCATCAGAGCACCTAAGTCAGGTGCTGCAGATGTAGGAGCTACCGACGGGCCTGCAGCCGGTGGCTGGCCTTCCGACGTCTGCGGCGTTGCACCACCAAATCTCCTCTGGTCCGTCTCCTGCTGGCGTTGACTTCGGGTACGGACACCCTCCGATCCCTCCTTTAGTAAAATCGGCATGATTTTATCCCACTTCTGACACCAATTGTTACGAGCTTGAGGTTCGTGACAATAAAAATTGCCGATAAAATTACCAAAATTAACACTTTAATATACTTTACACAAATTAAAACTTAAAACACTAATAATTAAACACACTAATTCACTTTATTCCGCTCCGAAGCTTCGCTTGTCTCGCTAAATCCAATACTACCCCGATCGCATCTTGCAGCGCCTATATATACAAATTAGCAATGAAGCATTCGGAATATTCAAGTAAATGCGCGCAAAGTTTTTTCTAGAAACTTAGTTCTTCGTGGCGCTGTCGGTTGAAAGATTTGTGATGTCATTTTCTGCAAAGCTCCCCTCGCTCTCGTTCCTGACACTAGATGGCGCTAGTGTATGACGTTGGCTTATTCACGCAACACTATGTAATGCATGACTCAGGTTGTACTCATATAGCTGCTTTACTCAGAAATTAGCATTTTTTTAAATAGTTACTTCTAATGTTTAATCTTTAAAAAACAATGAAAGATTTAACGTATGTTTATTTACATGGCGTATTCTTGTTTTCTTTAGCTTTAGGTTTTTATAGGTGAGGGGTGACAAATGTTCAGTTCACCTAATGGTAAGTGCTTGCTTAGTCCCATGGACATCTACATTTGTCCTCGATTACGAATCAAAATGATGCGTAGCCATCCGTAAGGACTAAGATGGAATACCTTGTTTTCGGCTAAAAGAGTTTCCGGTTCTCTTCATCCAAAATACTAAACACAGCAGCATACAATCAACCCAACACATTTGTGCTACAACTATACCACTAATATAGCTGCAGCATGGCTCTACGACGTCTAAAAGGGTCCAAATAGCGGATCCCAAAGAATTAGTTATGAAAAACATACAGTCCACCTGATGGCGAATTGATGCTATGGCATATATACGCCTTTAGCCTCGAGCACAGGAGCGCAGTAGCCAGCCTCTCAGTATTCTTTAGGATGCATTTCGGAGAATGTGCGTAGGAATTGCATGCTTTAATTCCTCCCTCTCCTTTTCCCCATCGGACGACCAGATGGTCGGTGGATCTTCACCTCTTTGTTGTCGATATTTCACGCATTAGAACCAAAAGGTTTTTTTGACTTTTTAATCCGTACAGCAAAGGAGTGGAATAATTTGCCGGCGTCTATCTTTCCGTCCGAATACAATCTGGGCGTCTTCAAGGCAAGAGTGAATAGGCATTTGTTACGCTAAGACAGTGCGATTTGAATAAAACTATTATTTACGGATTTTATCGCCTTTAATTCAACTTTAATTTATTTTTATTATCCCGACGTTTCGGGTGCTTTACATCACCCGTGGTCACGGGGGGGACTGAGATGACGTCCCAATGTCATAGTTAGTCCGGCTACCTTCAGGTTTTGAATATTAATTTTTGGTCCGATTTACGCAAAATGAGCTTATAGTATCATGAAGTCTTGCAATAGTATGCTTGGGTTTCGGTTTAATTTTGTAAATTATAGGATCCCAAGCAGCTGGCAGCACCCATCCATCTTCTCTATTGAAATTTGGATGTTTTTTAATTTCAATAGCCTCGCGTATCATCCTTGGTAGGAATCGGTGTTCTTTTGCCAGGATTTGTGGTTTATCAAATCTAATGTAATGGTGGGGCGATCTTGAACATGTTCGCAGACTGCAGACTTCCCGGAGCGTCGGTGCTTCACGTCAGCTATATGTTCCTTCACGTGGGTTTTATTTTATATTTTTTAAATTTTATTATTTAAGAGGAGCGTAATTTATCAAACATGTCATCATGAATGTCTAATATATATATATATATATATATACACACAACGTACTCAGTGATGTGGGAAAACTCCGATAGGATAACCGCATACCTAAGGAGTTAAATAGATCAAGACGTGCTGTAGATTTTTTTGTTCCTTTTAAAATAGGAAGGTGGTCTGAGCCCAATAAGGCAGATGTCTCTATGTTCAGATAATAACTTATAATGCAATATTTTATTTCTCACTACTCGAATTAAATGTCACCATTCGTTTTAGTATGAGGTTATTTACTCCGGAGGAATTTTTAATATGGGTCAAACGCGTCAAGCCGCAGCTTCTGGACACCTGAGAATTTTAATGTTCTACATTAGATTTTTCTACTCGCACAGCAGCGTTCCTTCTTTCATACTATACGTTTTTCTCATATTTCACTTTTGGTATGTGTAATGTACAAAGTTAGAGTAAATTCTTGTAATAAAGTGACGTTGCAGCGAATTATGCCCAAAGCGCTAATCTTTAGGTTCAATCGGAGAAGGACCACGCTCCCACTGATTATTATCAGCGTGAAATAGCAGCATAATGCTGTGTTTCATATAGTGATTGACTATATTGGAAGACGCTTTTACTGGTAACGAGGCATTCCGTTCCAGACTTAAGGCGATGTATCGATGGTATATATATTTTTTTTTTACTTTTACAAGCCAGTGCTTGACCACAATCCCACCTGGTGGTAAGTGGTGATGCAGCCTTAGATGGTAAATCGCACTGTAATGATTTCTTACACTCAGCCTAACGGTACGTGCAGTGGCGGCGTAAGGCGTGGGCGACATGGGCAACCGCCTACGGCCTCGCGATCCAGGGGGCCTCGCGCCCTGCAGGTTTATGCATTACTTAAAACCGTACACGCGCCGAAAAAAATTTCATTGTCATGAATCGATATTATTGACCTAACTAAATATGTTTTTATTCAGTCTGGCAACGTTAGTTTGCGTTGCTATTGTGGGGAATCTTCGCTGCGGGGCGACCATTATATATACAGTAATCTATGGGGGCGACATAGGCTGAGGAATGAGGATTACCCGTTCTGTTTGTTAGACGTAGAATACTGTCTTTATTTAATCGTGGGCGCGTGGCAATCGAGTAAAGAGTGCGGTACAGCAGCCCACGTGGTTGCTGTACGTATATTTTCGCGCTGTACGCACACGAGTAAATAAACGGAATAGACACAAAGCTTCTTAAGAACTTGCAAAATTGTTACCTATTTTGGTAGGGTAGTCACTATAGGTGAAGACAAATTAAAGCTCTTGAACGTTTATGTACCTTTTGTGACTGGATTAAAGAATATCGACAAACTTCTTTCGGAAAATGCTGTTATGATCTGCCGAAAGACTTTAAAAATAAAAGAGTAGCCAAAAAGAAAAAGATGTTGGATTATAAAGGCAAAGATTAACCTATATAGTCTCCTAAAAGTCGGTATTAAACAAATTTTTTCAACACCATGCTTGTTCAATTATAACAAATTTGGATTTGAGATCTATGGCTTTAAACCCACATTTTGAAAATTTTGATTTCCTTAATGATTTAAACAAGTTAAAAAATATTCCAAACCATCTAATATTAAAATAACTGTCAAGATTTACACACAGCCCTGCGAGTGGGTGAAAGCAGTGACTTTTAACCTTACGAATTATATGAAGAATTACAATTAATGATCTCTAATTTACCTAACTTCGTAACAGATGTGAAACAGCTTCTCCAATAAGTTACAAAAAAAGAATTTAAAAAAATATATCCAAACATTTACATCGTGATTTAATAATACCGATCAGTACAGCCTCCGCTGAAGGAAGCTTCCTAAAATTAGTACTCATTAAAAATTATCTTAGGAATTCATTGTCACAGAAAAGACTTTCAGCGTTGAAAGTTTTATCTATCGAGGCAGATATAGCATCCAAGCTGGATTATGAGGCTATAATTAAACAATTCAGAAGCATAAAAAGCAGAATATCTATTTCTTCATTTTTCTTTGAAATTGTTTGGTGTTGGTACTTAATGAATTTGTAAAAATAAAAATTTCTTAATGTCAAGTGTTTTGTGTTTCATTTTATATAATCCGTCTTCTTGCGCGGGCAGAGGGCCTCGCAAAATGTATCTTGCCCACATGAAATTTAGGTCTTGCGCCGCCACTACGTACGGTACGTGTACACCAAAACCGATTTTGTCGGCCAATGGCGGACGTAACTACCCGGACGAGTAACTCGGACGTGTATGTGCTATAGTGCCGACATTGGAGCTTGGAAGTTGCCGGTAACGGTGGATAGTAGCGGCTTTTTTGAGTAACGAAACGAAACTATCTATCGAATATCAATAGCGGCTTTTGAAACACTCTATTTTAATAGAGGGTTTTGAAACACTCTATTTTAATAGAGGGTTTTGAAACACTCTATTTTAATAGAGGGTTTTGAAACACTCTATTTTAATAGCGACTTCAACTTCAATAGTGTTTCGGCTTCAATAATGAAACGATGTCCGTTTCACGAGAAAACTAGTTTGTTACCGTTTCGTTAGACATGGTGTTAATGGTTAAATTTATTTATTTGTTTAATCATTTCGCACGGTTTGATAAAAATATCACTTGAAAAGATTTAACGGCAAACGATTTATCTAATAATTATGATTATGATAAATTCACCCACAAGTTCAGCATAAAATATTGAATATAAGTTTGATTTTATAGCAAATAATTATTACAATGCTTATTTTTAAGCATCTCAAGCCTACATTTTTATGTAATAAATCAAATGAATACATGTACCTATTGATGTTTTTATAGAATATTAGCCTTCATGGTTGTAGTATCTTTTGTAAAAAGTTCCAAAGTAAAGTATTAGTATTATTTTTACACTTAGTTACTTACACTAATTACTGTACAATTATTATTATTATTATTAACACTAATATATACAATTGTATTTAGTTCTTATTTTACTAAAAATATTATTATTATTGCACAAAAAGAAACCAAAAATATTAACAAACGCGCCTAAAAAAGTAAAAAAAAACCGTGTCATTAAACTTAAACACAAGACTAATATAAACCGGGCCAAGGCCACTTAAATAATGAAATTTGAACTTTTTTTTGTTAAAAACATGCACACTTACTTTCTCATTTCTATTATCGCATCTATACGAAGGGAATAGATTCATAGGTCAAATGCAAAAGCACCCGCGCTCAGTCAACATTCGACGACCGGTGGTACTTCCACCACAGCGTAAAGAGTCGGTTTCTTTACTCATGTGCTTCTACTTCAACAGCCGAAGCCGTTGCCGATGAGTCGTGAAAATAGCCGAATAAACGTTTTGTTATTTTTACTGATTGCTCGTTCGTAATTCGTGAAACGGGAATCGTGTTACTGAGTAAAACATCTACTGTAATAGATAGTTTCGTTGCACTGCAATAACCCGCTACCCGCCATTGTGTGAATAGATAGTTTCAGTAACTAGTTACGTTTTGTAACGACCACACCTAGTTGCCGGTATTCTGTAGTTGACTCTGTTGCTTAACAGACGCGTTTTTAAAATGGAGGAATTTGAAGAAATGTATCTTTTTGAAAATTCATACCGCAATTTAATTCGTCGACGTCATCGTCGGCGATATCGGCGTGTGTGGATTAATGAAATATTTATGTACAGAAAACAGGTTTCAATAAATTATAATTTTTCCATTAATTTTATTTTAAACCCTACTTGTTGGCGACGCGTCTATAAGAATATTTCAATTTATTAGTTAACCGATTACAAACAGCTTCTAAAAACAAATTATCGAGCAATAATATTCTAATAAGAAAATACTTAGTTGAATCTTAAAGAAATATCGAATTAATAATTTGAAGGTCTTGGGTTCGATTCCCAGGCCGGACTAGTTTGTCGTTTTCTTAGTAATATTTTCTTAATAAATTCATATAGGGAATTTTTAAGATATAAATTATGTTTCCGGGTTCAGTTCCCCGGTTGAAATCACCTTTCCAATAATATTGTTAATTTAAAGGTATATTAAAATAAAGTTAGAGACCAGGATTTGTTCCCCGGTCAAAATGATCACTTTGTGAATAAATAGATTTAATGGAAATTAATTGCATAAGTATTATCTTATATAAGTTTGATACGTTTTGTATGATAATGAAATGTTTATTTTCAATGTTTGATGCATAAAATGTTTGTTTGTGTTATCTGATAAGGAACATGATAACTGATAAAAATCTAGTTAGAAATAATTTCCTACAATTTGGGAGTCGTGTAGAATCAGTTGTTCACCTAGTATTGGTTGATAACAGTGTGTGCTAAATTTGCCACCTATTACCGACAATTGAGAGTCTTGTAAGAATTAGTTGTTCAAATAGCGTGAGTTCATAGCCGCGCGTTAACCTTGTACTTAGGAGGTCAAAATAAGTAGAAATTTAAATATTTGGAAATTTCTGCAATTTATGTAAAATTGACTTGTAAAATATTTTAGATTGAATCTATGAGCAAAATAGATGAGTTATGTGTTATTTTCATGTAAAAATTCCTTTGGATTAGTGAAATATTGATAGTTTTGTGTAAGAAGTTTAAAAGTGTTTATATAGTAAAATGTATATGAAAAACATAAATTAAACTATTGTATTAGTTAAGATATTTACATTTCCAAATGAAGAACATTGTTTCAACCTTATGTTAGATATTTAAGAATTCTAACTTAGTACATATTATGTTGTAAAATAGGCATATTTTGTTGAATGAATAAAAGGTTTTTTGTGATATAAAAATGTAATGTATATCATAGTATAGATATTTTTTGTGCTATCTTTATAAATAAAATGTATAAATGTATGTCTTATACAAATAAAGATATTGGCCAAACCGTGAGAGAGTGATAGTACAAATTGATGTAATTAGGTACCGTTGATTGTCGTCTACACGCACTGACGTACGTGCAGGTATCGGGCCTCGGGGTGGCCCCCCATTGCCCGGGTGTCCTCATGTCCCATCATTATGGGACAGTCCTTGTTGCCTATTCAGGCGTGATGGTAAGTCCTGTTTTTCCGTAATTGGTTAATTACGGAAAAAAGAGTGGTTATCTAATATAGACAGAGTTGGCCTTTCAGCGGCATTGTGGGTTGTTACTCAACTCTCTAATCACATATAGAGAGGAGTTCTCTTGGAAGAGGTCGCCCGTCCGGTGGCCGGGTGTGTAGCGGCGCAAAGCCGTTCAGGTGTTCATGTGGCCCGTTATCGGCACGGTCAAACATGCCGCGCGCTAACCGGGCCACGAAGTCGGTGATGGTCTCGACTTTCAGATCGGCCGCTATGACGTCGTTCCGGACGTAGCGACCTGCTCCGACGATCGTCCTTAATGTCAGATTCTGCTGGGCCTGCAGTCGCCGCCTCAGAGGGTTGCTCAGAAGTGCGTACCAGGCCGGAGCAGCATACGTGATGATGGTCCGGATATACATCTTGTATATCCGGAGCTTGGTGTTTATAGGCAATTTGGATGCAAGTACCGGCAAGAGCGTCGCCCGCGCACATCGGGCCCGGCGGACGACGAAGTCGACGTGCGCGGTCATGCGCAGCGTCCTGTCGATCTTGCACCCAAGGTAGGTTACGGCCTTCTGGTACGCAATCTCCTGGCCGTTGAGGGTCAGCGGAGGTGGTAAATTCCTGAGACGGCGAGTGAGCAGAGCGGTCGTCTTACCAACGTTGACGACCATCCTCCACTCATCCAGCCATGGTGGCAGCAGGTCCAGCAGACGCTGCATCTTGGCAGTGGCTATGTGGGCTCTTCTGGACGAGGTGAAATAGGCGCTATCGTCCGCATATAGCGCCAGCTCGACGTCGTCCTCCCACTCTTGAAGCCTGCCTGCCAGTGTAGGTATGTCGTTAGTATAAGCCGCGTACAGGACTGGTGACAAACAGCTGCCCTGTGGAACGCCGGCTCTGATGGTTTTAGTTGCGGACTCGGCGTCCTCTACGCAGACGTAGAACTTCCTGTCTTCCAGGAAAGACGCCATTAACCGCAACATAGCAAGAGGGACACTGGTCTGTTCTTTCAGCTTGTATAGTAGTCCTGTGTGCCACACCCGGTCGAACGCCTTCTCGATATCGAGGAAGACGCCCAACGATATGCGGCCACGATTGTACTCTGCCGCAAGCAGGTGCAGCACTCTAGTCAATTGTGTGACTGTAGAGTGTCCTCTCCTGAATCCGTGCTGCTCCGCCCGAAGTTGGATGCACGGACGGAGACGTCTTAGCAGCAATCTTTCGAACAGTTTAGCTATGTGTGGTAATAGCGTGATCGGCCTGTAGCTGGCAGCTCTACGCCTGTCCTTCCCGGGTTTCGGCAAGACGATAATTTTGCCTGTTTTCCATATCTCCGGGAAGTGGGATGTCCGCAATATCCCATTGTAGAGTCGACCAATCTCTACTATGACTCTATTGGGCAGCTGTCGGAGTGCAGCGTTGGTAATCCCGTCGTGCCCCGGCGCCTTCCTCGGTTGCAGGCGGGTTACTGTCCTCCGCAGTTCAGCGGGGGGAGATGAACCACTCTCCTGCAAGAGGCGGCGCGGGCGACGACAGGAACTCCTGCACGCGACTTTCCTTCCTGGCATGAAGCTCCATGAACTCCGCACTTGCTGGGTTCAGCATAAATTGCTCCTCGAAGTGCTCGACTAGGATATCCGCTCTGCCCTTGGCATCATAGCAGCGTTTGCCTGCGTTGTTAATCAGCGGGCAAACGGGAGGTTTGGTTCTAGTTAACTGCCGGTTCAGTCTATAGAGCGACACATCTTGCTCCTCGGCCTTCCTGATGCGCCGATCCCAAGCGTCGCCTCTAAAGGCCTGGACTGCAACCGACAGTTCCTCCGAGATGGTGTTGAGCTGGGTCTTTAATCTAGGGCAGCGAGTACGCGCCCAGAGCTTTCTCAACGCTCTCTTGCGCCTGATCTGCACGCATATATTAAGCGGCAGATCGTCTCGCCTGGCTGTGATCGGGACGATCGTAGAGGCCGCGTGAAGGGCCTCCTTGATGTTATTAGTTATTCTGGTTGCAGCGGCCTCTACGTCGTCCGCTGTACTTATTGGCTGGTGTGCTGGGGGTCTCTGCTGCAGGTGTTGACAGTAGAGCCTCCAGTCGACACGTGTCTTAAACGCTCTGGGCGGCGTAGTCACCGCCTTCAGGCCAAGGGTTATCAGTAACGGGAGGTGCTGTGAAGGTAGGTCGTACAGCACTTCTACCACTATCGGATAGTTGACGTTCCTAGTGAGCACGATGTCTAATACATCCGGATGCCTCCTTGGGTCAGTAGGAACGTGAGTCGGTTCCTCGGGACCTAGAACGTCGTATTGGTACTTTTCGGCGTCTTCGTATAGTTCACGACCCGGCGGGGTGATCACTCTGGACCCCCACGCCGGGTGTTTGGCGTTCAGGTCCCCGGCGATGATAACAGGTCCATCGCCTTCCATCACTGTCCGGATGTCTGAGGAGCAGAATGGAGTCCCTGGCGGGCGGTATGCTGCATATATCCTTAGTTCCTCGCCCGCCGCCTCCATTCTAATACCGATTGAGCGCATTGTCTGGAAGGATGGTAATTCCAGCTCTTGATGGACGATGTCCCTCCTCACTAGAACCGCCGTCCCTCTATAGGCAGCCCCTTGAGAAGTGACCTCGTCCCTTCTGTAGATGTAGTAATTTGGCAGCTTAATGCGCGTTTTTGGATTTAATATTGTTTCGCCCAGCAGTATAATATGTATATCCTGTTGCTGGGCGACTGTGCGGAGTTCATGCAGCTTCTGCTGTATTCCGTCCGGGTTCCAATAGAGGAGGCGCAGATTACGCTCCTCCATAGTGCCGGGCTAGGAGGTTTGCCAGCGCCTTCATTATCGCTGTCACTGGATCTGTCCCGGCTCTTATGTCAGCCAGGACTTGCGTGCCGACCTCGATGGCAATACCAACCAGACGTTGGATTGCATCTGCTGTTTCGAGGCCGGTGGTAGGTGTTCTCCTATAAGAAGGCGTTGGCAATTGTCTCGGGGGGTTGGGGCTCCTGGATTTGCTCTTTTTGCTTGTGGGTAGAGCGCGCTCTAGTGGTAGAGCGGGCTCTATGTTCAGATAGAGCCCTTTCTGGCATTCTACCCACGCTGGTTGTCTCCCTCGTAATCTGCGCCTTAGCGGCTACTGGTATGGTTGGTGTCGGGGTAGAGGTGACAGCCTGAGGAGGCTGCGACTTCTTCCTACTTCCCCCCGCCTCCTCTTCTTGGAGGGTTGCCGTTCAGTGGCAGGATTGGCGGGGGGCTGTAGAGTCGCCCCGGTGGTTGCCCTGGTCGTTGTGGGTTCCACCGTTTTTGGGTAGTTGCGGGTGGGGGGGGGGGCTGGTTGCCTGCCCTTCCCGGTGATGGTGGTCCACCCGTCCTGCTGAATTGTAACAGCTTTCGGGCGACTCTGAGGGGCCTTTTTTGGGGGCCTCCGGGAGTAATCCCGGCAAGGTTATCCCCTGCCTCCTCGCAGTCCTCCTCAGGACTGGACAGCGGCGGTCATTTGCCGTGTGGTTTTTACCACAGTTGGCGCATTTCGGTTCCTCTTCCCTACCCCGAGGGCAAAGGCTTGCTATGTGCTCCCCGGCACAGCGCACGCATCTCACTGGCCTGAAGCAGTTGGCAGAGGCGTGCCCGAAGGCCTGGCATCGGTGGCATTGGGCTGGTCCAGCCTTTCTTTGCCAGGCCTCGATGACGACCCCTCTCATGTAGAGGAGCTCGTCGATGTTATATAATTCCTGGAGCTGCTCCAGGCTCAGGTGGTCCAGTTGGGCAAAGTAGACGCAGCCAGGTCTGCTTCTACGCGGTGGTATTGCCTTTACGTATTTTATGGGGAAGCCTTTTTGCCCTTATGGCCTCCTCTATTGCTTGGGTGTCCGTGCCCATTGGTAGACCCCGGATGCCCACTTTAGTGGGCTTATCCTCCTCCGGGGTATAACAATACCACGACAATGATGGTGTTTTCTTGGTTAACTCGACCATGTACCGCTGTACTGTGCGGAATTCATTTGCACTTTGCGGTGTAAATCTAACGCCTTTCCCAAACGGACGGGCATTTATGGGGTGGCCCAACATATTGTTGAGCTCCTTGAAATGCCTCGTCCAGTCTGGTAGGCATTCGGCCACTATGGGTGGGTATCGGCCCTTCTCCTGGTCGGCTGGCTTCACTGTAGGCGCTGCCGCCGGTGGTGGTCGTGGTACTGCTGGTGCAGCTACCATATGGGCATAACTGGTAGATGGCCGTTGGCCATCGTCCTGTGGAAGCCCGGACGGATTTGTTGTTGCCACCGGCGATGATCGGCCGGCGGATGCAGCAAGGGTGGCATATGTGGTTGACCCCCAACTGAAGGATTCTTCGCCCCCCTGCTCATACTGTGCCGAATCATGGCTTCGCCGATCCGGTGATATGGTGCGGGGGGGAGTTGTGGTGGAGAGGGTGACCTGGGTGGCGATCTCAGCACCTTCTTTGTGGTCACTTTTTGATGGTAATCTTCTTCTTCTTCTGATGAAGCTGGTGCTTCATCGGAAGACGATTGGGAGCCAACCCGTTGCCTCTTCTCATATAAAGAGGCTTCCGTTTCCGGAGGAGTATGTCGTCTCGCCGTTTTCTTTGCCCGCTGCTGCTGGGGCGACGGTTCCTGCCTGACCGTGTTCTCAGACACGGCCGGCGTGAGCGCGACGCCCGGTGCGGGCTCTTTCCGCGGTGAGACGGGTTTGCGTTGGGGGATCTGTGAAAATGAGGACACAACCCTCGTGCGTTCCGGATTCGACAGATCCCTCACAACCAGTGGTCGATCCAACACACCTTTTCGGTCCGGTGGTTTTCTAGATGGGGGGGGAGGTTCCCCCTTTTTCTTATCGGACATAAGTAATCAATCAACGGCCCTGTCTAAAATGAGATATGCAAGATGGTAACTTTCCACACTTTGGGTACTGCCTACACCTTTTGCCAGCAAAAGGGTTGGGGAAGTGCAACGGTGGCACTTTATGACGCGACTAGGCACAGGATGCTCGGAGCGCATAAAGTGCCAAGAATCACCTAGGGGCCGGTGACCTCGACGCCTCACGGAATCACGGGACTCGACGTTCGGCGGAGTATGTCGTACCGGCGGTTAATTGCAGCCACTGTATACTGCAAGTAACGCACACCTAGGAGATCCTTTTTAATTAGGTAGCGTAATCGCACAGAGGGCGCGGATCTCTTTCGCGTATAGCTTGGTGATACATCAGTAAACTGGTTTTCATACAAATCGTAAAGAAGGCTCCCAGGACCGGTCCATAGTGGTGGACCGCGAGGATAACACGAGTAATATGGGCCATACCCCGAGGCCCGAAACCTGCATGGCACATTGGTGCATGTAGACGACAATCAACAACATACAAATCGTTCGGGACCAGCTACCAGTATATAATATAATCAAGAAAGAAAAGTGTATAGGGAAGTGATAGGGAAAGTAATTACTCTCTCATGGAATGGTTTGAAGATAATTACTGTTTTATTCCCCAAGGAATCCTTCACCTTTAAAATAAGTACAGTTCATTAGTGTCGATAGCGCGGCACATATTGAAGAATTAAGGCGTTGGGACCGGGACGACGTCGGAAGACCCGTAATCCCCGCCTGAACCTATTTGAAGAAAAGGAAGAGGTCGACGCCCTTGTGTGTTACTCCGTTGCGGGGTTCACATACGTTGTTCCCGAACCCAACGTAGGTGTAATAGGAGGATAGGAAATCCGCTGCTGAACGAGCCGTGACAAGAACGATCCCTCGTTCCTGTCCTTTTTCAATTGCTCCTTGGCAGCTGGATGAAGTAGCAAGCGACGCCTCGTTCCCGTTCCTTTTCACTACTGTAATAAAAAAAACGTGTGAAATTGAAATAAAAATCCATAGTTGAGTGACCTATTGGTTTTATTTTAATTGGTAAGTATTATTTAGACATAATAAATAGAAAAATTATTGTAAATTCGAGTCGAAATCTGCATAAGTGATCGTGTACAGATGTTGAACGCATGAACTATATACATACCTAAACACTGCCAAGTTTTAACAGTTCGACTATTATTCATTTATCTTTTTTTCATTTTAAAACAACACATGTTACTAAATTTTAGTGAGACAAAGTATGCCATACTGTTTACCTTTTAATATTCCTATGCACATAAATATTTTTGTTTTCTTTGTCCATTCTTGTACAATAAAATAAATAAGCAACTAAACTTATACATTTTAAATAAGAATCAATGTAAAAAACCCTATTCAAATGGCTTCAAAAACTAGATTTTTTTTTTATAGGATAGGGTGACAAACGAGCACACAGTCCACTTCGCTACACTCACCATACGAAACACGGCATTACCACAGATTAGCAAATAGTTTACCAACAGATACATCACTCCCATACAAAAGCGAAAACACCTACGCTATAATAGCCTACAAAATCTTAATAATAATATCTGCTGTTGGCAGCGAGAAGAAAATGTACCATAAATACACGCACAAAAAGTTCAGTTTGTTGCCCGCCGTGCGACTCACGTGCAAGCTCGTCATCGCACAAATGCGCTAGGGTTGTAAATAATATTACGATGATTATTTTAATAAAACGAATGTTGCGAAATATACATACTTTTATTGGTAATCAAATATAGTTGAGTCTTAAAAATGATTTATACATTTTTTCCTTCTCTGAATTCTCTGTTATTACACGCCATCGTTGAAAATATCCTAAATCGCGTAAATAATTTTAATAAATAATCAGGAAAACAGGAGCAAAGGGGAGGAACATCAATGTTTTGTAAAATTTGCAACAAAGTGCTGCCAGGCCGATTCATTATGACGTTGCCAAAATTGTTTAAGAATGCTCTTTCTAATTATTCAATATAATTATTATACGTTTCTAGTGGCTTTTAGCCCACCACAAAAAGATGAATCTTTATTATAGGCTTTTAAATAAGCATATAGTGTTTCCAACTAGGTCCAACCTCACTCATACCCTTTTCACCCCCACTCAACGCCCACTGCTCCCTCGCGGGCGTGCGGCAGCCCAAACCCAATGTCGGTTGTATCGTGGACGATACGCAGAGCGATAGGCATATAACGCGTGGCCTTAAGCGAGTGACGGAGGCATGGCATTACGCAGGTATTACTGTGATAGCGTGGTCCTTCCCAGGTCAAGCCCACCCATTCATGCTACAACCATAATAGCTGCAGCGTGGATCTACCACGTAAATGATGAAACAGAAGAATTATTGAAATCCCTAAATAACTGAATTACTTTTATAATGTATAATTAAATACACTATTAAATTATATATTCTTATAATAAATATTACTTTAATGAATAGGTACACACATACGAAAGGAACAATTTTCACTCAACACTTAAAAACTAACTTATATATTTAGGTTTAATTTTAATACTTTAAAATAATACTGTTTGATATATGTTTACGTAAGTTTCTTATTCATTAAGATTTCTGTTAAAATGTCCCATATGAAAGAGCACTATTGCGGGAAATACAAGCTTGTTAAATTTTTGACCTGAATAAAGAAATTATTATTATTATTATGTTGATGTTTGTGAAGAAGTCGTTTGATTCGTGGTCAGTGGCAAAGGCTCTTCAATATTGACAACGCATGGAGTAAATGACATATTTGATGACAAGTCTTCAGAATCGGGGCGACTTAATTCTTCGGAGTAACGGCTTACATGAGAATACTGAAGTTGGGTATTTTCTTCTTCCATGAACACGTCTAATAATTTTCGTTGAACAAAGATTTTTCTATTTCGTGGCACTTCTTTTAAGTATAGAAGCAAACTCAACAAAAAGTTACGATCAGGATCGTCTGCAGATTTATCTGCTGACCTGGACTCATATAATTGAAGTTTTCTTTTTTTGATCTCTAAATACTCTTGGTCCACATCAATATTTCTCTTTTTCATAAGTAAAACGATGAGCTTGCGTTATAGGTACACGAATAGGTTTGGTATGTGGTCTAGTATGTTGTTGTGACTTGGAGAATGCTGCTTGCTCAATTCAACCCTGCGACAAAGATGAAGGTCCAGGCTGCAAAGGCGCGTGTGTGGGCTGCGACAAAGGTGAGAGGCCAGGCTGCGGTACTGTTTGTGGCTGTGATTCAGGTGAATACTTAGAAAAATAGGAGGACTCCGCAACATATTCCGTTTCTTGGCTGGGAGGTTCAGGCACATTTCCGGTTAAAGTTTTCGGTGTGATTTGTTTCGCCAAGAATAATAACGATTCTTAATATATCCACGAAGTTAATTTGTGATCCGCCGCAGCACCGAATCTACCTGGTTCATTGCATTTGTTATATTCTTTACGGAATTGGTCCCTTAAGTTGGTCCATTTTTTTTAATGTCTGGAATCGCTATATCCATTTCCGATCCAACTTCAGCCCACAACCGTTTCGAAACATCTCGATTATTGTAATTTTTTGAAAGTTTATCCCACAGGGTTGGTCTATTAAAAACACAACTAATTAATTAATTAATTTTTCAATATCCATAGTCGTTTAGGTGTATAAGAACGCTGACAGAAACAACAGAATAAATACAGAATTATTAAAATAATCTTTAAATACACTTAATTTTCTCTGTAGACGCCGGCAGTTAAGTTTGTTACTATTTGAGCGGAGGGCTGCGGATATTAATATAACTGAGTGAACTGTAGTTTTTACGTGGAGACGTCTTGTTTGTTTTGCAAATATTTGAAATTACTTCGCCAAAGAGCCGTCATCGAGAAAAGCTGCTTTTTTATAGAAGAGGGGGGCATACGAGCATACGGTTCACCTGATGTTAAGTGACTACCGCAGCCCATGAACAACCGCAACACCAGGGGAAATGCAGGTGCGTTGCCGACCCTTTAGAAAGGAGTAAGCTCTTTTATTGTAGGTGCCCAGGTCGTATTTGTCCGGAAAAATCGCCGGTGGTAAATTATTTCACAGAGAAGTCGTACGCGAAAGAAAACTCCTAGTGATACGTACAGTGGTGGACCGCCAAGCATTCAGATGGTGTGGTTGGTATCGGAAGGTTTTCCAAGTAGTGCGTTCATGAAATTTGGCAGCTGGGATTATTCCGAACAATTCCTCAGAGCACTTCCCGTGATAGATGCGATAAATATGCAAAGAGATGCAACATCTCTTCGCAGTGCCAGTGAATCAAGCCGATCGGAAAGCACTCGGTCGTCGACGATTCAAGCCGCTCTGCGCTGGATGCGGTCAAGTGGAAGGAGCTGATACTGGGGAGCCACAGAGGTGGGAACAGTATTCCATGTGCGGCCTAACCTGCGCCTTGTAATCTGCTTGGGATCCTATAATTAACAAAATTAAATCCAAACCCAAGCACAACACTGCAAGACTTCAAGATACTGTAGGCTCGTTCTGCGTAGATCGGAACGAAAATTAATATTAAAAAACTGAAGGTAGCCGGGCTAACCATGACATTGGGACGTCAAATATCTCAGTCCCTCCCGTGACCATGGGTGAGGTAAAGCACCCGAAACGTCGGGATTTAAAAATAAGTAAAAGTAATTATACGCGATAAAATCCATAACTATAGTATTATTCAAGAAAATATTTATTTCACCACATAATCAGAAAACCTTTTCTACATATAACATTTCCTAATTTAAACATTATGAATTAATATTACTAGATGTTGTCAAATGTGAAGAAAATGGATTACATTCTGAATATGCGTAGTGTGTTTTATAGTGGTTCTCGCTTCGCCTCTTCTGAGTAGTACGAGCAGAAAGGAGCTTACTCCTTTCTAAAAGGCTGGAAACGCATCTGCAATCCCCTGGTGTTGCGGTTGTTCATGGGCGGCGGTAGTCACTTACCATCAGGTGAGCCGCATGCTCATGTGCACCCTTGTCCTTAAAAAACATCTTTTGTCACATTCATCTACGAATGCATGCTGGTCTCTTATTTTTGTAGAATATGTATGACAAACGAGCATACAGTCCACTTGATGGTAAGTGGATGTTGTGGCCCATAGACATCTACACTTATTCTCAATTAAGAAATAAAATAGAGATGCGTTGTCATCCCAGAGGACTGAGATGGTATACCTCGTTTTGAGTAAAAACTCTACACTAAACATAAGAAACACAGCAGCATTAAGCTGCCATTTTACGCTGGTATTCTGTGAGAGCATGGTTCCACCCAAGGCAAACGAACCCATCAGTGCTCCAACCATAATATAGCTACAGCGTGGCTCTACCACGTTTAAACTTACACCTAACTTGGTCTGTCTTCAATATATAGTCAATTTGGTTCATAAACTTCCGTCTAGGGCATCCCTTAGCGAAATTACTTTTATTTTATTCCTTTAAGCCTGATCATAACATCTTTTTTTTTCATAGTATAAGGGTTAAAAGCGAGCACACAGTCCACCCGATGTTAAGAAAATCCCATAGAGATTTACATTTATTTTCAATTACGAATCAAAATGCAGATGCGTTGTCAGCCCTGTGGACTGAGATAGAATGCCTCATTTCCAGTAAAAAGGGTATCCGGTTCTCTACACTCACCAAATTAAACACAGCACCATTAAGCTGCTATTTTACACTGGTATTCTGTGAGAGCGTGGTCCTTCCCCGGTCGAGATGACCCATTCGTGCTGCAACCACAATATAGCTGCAGCATGGCTCTACCACGTAAATAATATAATAATCTTAAATAAATAATATTCTTGGAAACTCCACTTATCTCTTATCATACAATTACTTACCCTATGCACTACGGCGGGATTGCATTCTAGATGCATTGGTGTTGGTACACGGGTAGAGAGTATTGATGGAATGAGAAATAGAGTACCCAGAACGACGATGGAAATCAGCCTTAATGTTGCGAGATCCCTAAAGTAGGACAAGCCTATGTGCGGCTGGGTACTATGACCCAGTTGGGGCCGTAACAGCATCTGCTTTCGCTAAGGGGTTCGAATCCTGCATGGAACAAGTATTTGAATGATATTCATATATTTTTTCTGAATGTTTGTCCTTGTGAAATGTATGCTTATAAACTTTTCTTTTCTCAATAAAATTTTATAAATTAAGTTAACTGGCTGATTAAGAAAAAACAATACTTATATAGAACTAAATCACGAAGGACTGAGTTTTCGTTTTCGATCATCAGGTAAATTATAACCTGACTGAGTACAAAAGTACAATAATTGAATTATTGATAAAAAATTTATATAAGGATGTTGCATAGCTTTACGTTTTCTATCGTGTCTAGTGTCTACCGTGGAGAGTGTTCTGAGGGATTTTTCGGATTAGTTCCTGGCGGCTGGAACTTCACGAACGCACATCGCGTCAAAATTTCCGATACCATCCTCACCATCTGGATGCGTGGCGGTCCACTACTATAGGTTTTACGAGGAGTTTTCCTAGTCGTACAACTTCTCTTTGGAATTGTTTACCACCAGCGACTTTTCGGGACCGATACGACTTAGGGACCTTCAAGAAAAGAGCTCCATTCTAAAAGGCTGGCAAGGCATCTGCAATTCCCCCCGTGTTGCAGTTGTTCATGGGCGGCGGTAGTTACTTACCATTAGTTGACCCACATGCTCGTTTGCCCCTCGTCTATAAGAAAAGCTTTTCTTACATACATCTAAGAATACATGCCGGTAAGGGGCCTCTTATTTTTACAGAATATGGATGACAAACTAGCACAAAGTCACACACACATAGCAAATAATTGTGCCCCATAGACATCTGAATTAAAAATAAGTAAAAGTAATTAAACGCGATAAAATCCGTAACTATAGTTTTATTCAACGTGTAGTGTTCGCGTAAATTAAAGAAATATTTTCTTTTTTTAATTACGCCATACTCCTTATCTTATGTCTTTATTCATATTATACCAGAAATAAAGCTTATGCAAAATTGTACAGTAGTGGACTGGATCCAGATAGTATGAATAGAATTGTAAATTTAGTCGCAACGGTATTAATAATAAAATTTCCTCAGATCGCTGCCCGTGGTAAATACGAGTATATTAAACTATTTACGGAATTCGAATATTGATTTATTATGAATTTGATATGCTGGCCTACGTATCCCGTAGGCCACTTCCTTCCTTAAGTGTAGTTGGATGATTGATTTAAGGGTCAGTAAGGGTCGGATTTTCGGCTACTTCAAAATGTGAAGAGGGTTATATTGATTAGGGAGATGACGAATGTGCTTCTGCATTTCTTAAAGTAACTTATGGATTCTATTAGAATAATCTAATAAAATCCATAAGCTAAATAAACCAATTACGGATTACATCGTTTAATTTATTTTTGCTTATTTTGATTTCCGATGTTCCGCGTGTTTACTTACATCACCAAAGCAGCACCCATCATTGTGACCATGTGTTCCTTGTTTACTATATACGTATGAGCTATATACTTAAGTTTCGAAATAAGTTATTTTTGCGTTCATTTCTAATCATCAGGTAATTGTAGCATAACTTAAAGCATAAAAATATTAAAGCTTATAGTTGTATGAATAGAAATCCTACTCATTCTACATTCAATTCTATTATAAAATGGTTCAATTATGGACCTCATCGAAATTTTCAATTGTTTACGTATTATTATATTCATAAAATTTTCATTAATATTCATTTTTTTTCATTTGCTTATATAAATATTTTATCAATAATTCAATTGTTGTACTTTTGTACTCAGTCAGGTTATAATTTACCTGATGATCGAAAACGAAAACTCAGTCCTTCGTGATTTAGTTCTATATAAGTATTGTTTTTTCTTAATCAGCCAGTTAATTTAATTTATAAAATTTTATTGAGAAAAGAAAAGTTTATAAGCATACATTTCACAAGGACAAACATCTAAAAAAAATATATGAATATCATTCAAATACTTGTTCCATGCAGGATTCGAACATCATAGATGTATGTGACAAAAGATGTTTTTTAAGGACAAGGGTGCACATGAGCATGCGGCTCACCTGATGGCAAGTGACTACCGCCGCCCATGAACAACCGCAACACCAGGGGGATTGCAGATGCGTTTCCAGCCTTTTAGAAAGGAGTAAGCTCCTTTCTGCTCGTACTACTCAGAAGAGGCGAAACGAGAAACACTATAAAACACACTAGGCATATTCAGAATGTAATCCATTTTCTTCACATTTGACAACATCTAGTAATATTAATTCATAATGTTTAAATTAGGAAATGTTATATGTAGAAAAGGTTTTCTGATTATGTGGTGAAATAAATATTTTCTTGAATAATACTATAGTTATGGATTTTATCGCGTATAATTACTTTTACTTATTTTTAAATCCCGACGTTTCGGGTGCTTTACCTCACCCATGGTCACGGGAGGGACTGAGATATTTGACGTCCCAATGTCATGGTTAGTCCGGCTACCTTCAGTTTTTAATATTAATTTTCGTTCCGATCTACGCAGAACGAGCCTACAGTATCTTGAAGTCTTGCAGTGTTGTGCTTGGGTTTGGATTTAATTTTGTTAATTATAGGATCTCAAGCAGATTACAAGGCGCAGGTTAGGCCGCACATGGAATACTGTTCCCATCTCTGAACTGTAGCTCCCCAGTATCAGCTCCTTCCACTTGACCGCATCCAGCGCAGAGCGGCTTGAATCATCGACGACCGAGTGCTTTCCGATCGGCTTGATTCACTGGCACTGCGAAGAGATGTTGCATCTCTTTGCATATTTATCGCATCTATCACGGGAAATGCTCTGAGGAATTGTTCGGATTAATCCCAGCCGCCAAATTTCATGAACGCACTACTTGGAAAACCTTCCAATACCAACCACACCATCTAAATGCTTGGCGGTCCATCACTGTACGTTTCACTAGGAGTTTTCTTTCGCGTACGACCTCTCTGTGAAATAATTTACCACCGGCGATTTTTCCGGACAAATAAGACGTGGGGACCTTCAAGAAAAGAGCTTACTCCTTTCTAAAGGGTCGGCAACGCACCTACATTTCCCCTGGTGTTGCGGTTGTTCATGGGCTGCGGTAGTCACTTAACATCAGGTAAACCGTATGCTCGTATGCCTCTTCTATAAAAAAAGAAAAAAAAGCTGCTTTTCTCGATGACGGCTCTTTGGCGAAGCAATTTCAAATATTTGCAAAACAAACAAGACGTCTCCACGTAAAAACTATAGTTCACTCAGTTATATTAATATCCGCAGCCCTCCGCTCAAATAGTAGCAGACTTAACTGCCGGCGTCTACAGAGAAAATTAAGTGTATTTATAGATTAATTTAATAATTCTGTATCTATTCTGTTGTTTCTGTCAGCGTTCTTATACACCTAAACGACTATGGATATTGAAAAATTAATTAATTAATTAGTTGTGTTTTTAATAGACCAACCCTGTGGGATAAACTTTCAAAAAATTACAATAATCGAGATGTTTCGAAACGATTGTGGGATGAAGTTCGATCGGAAATGGATATAGCGATTCCAGACATTAAAAAAAATTATATATAACTTGTACATTTTTTTAAGAAATTAGTTCACGTTTAATGTTTGACATTATGTAGAACTACTTAAACATATTAAGTATAACAATGTCTCGTCCGCTTACAAGCATAATATGGGACTATTTTGAGAAGTTGAGTATATATATAGTTTATACCTTGTTGATGCTCAGTATAGTTGTAGTATAGTTGTAGCACTAATGGGCAGGCTCGACCGTGGAAGGACCACGCTCTCACAGAATAACAGCGTGAAATAGCTAGCTTAATGCTGCTGTTTTTCGTATGGTGTGTGTAGAGAACCGAAGACTCTTTTTACTGGAAATGAGGCATTCCATCTTAGTCCTCACGGGTGACAACGCACCTGCATTTTGATTTTTAATCGAGGATAGATGTAGATGTCTATGGGCTGCAGCAACCACTTACCATCAGGTGGACTGTGTGCTCGTTTGCAAACCTATCCAATAAAAAAAATAATTAAAACTGTATTCTTTGGAGTAAACAGGATACATAGATTACATATATAATAACTTTTTCGTTTTATGATATTTAAGTTTTTGTGTATAAAAAGTTATGTAACATAAAATATTATATAGATGCGTAGATATTAGGTAGGTACTTACATTTTAATTTAATTCAAGTTTAGTATTTGACATTGTGTAGAACTAATTAAACCTATTGAGTATGACGATGTCTCGTCCGCTTACAAGCGTAATATAGGACTATTTTGAGAGGTTAATTGTCATAAATTAAAAATATTTTCTTGGGAGTAAAAAAGTAAAATCATACTTTGTAAAATGGCCATCTACTTCATTTTATACGTAAAATGATTTTATCGAAAAAACATTGATTAACTCTCAAGGTAGTATGCATAAAATATGCTAGACGGCATAAACACGACACGATTTAATTTAATGTTCTATTTCATTTTCTCGCAGGCTAAATTCTATTGATATACTTATGTATCACTTCTTATATTATGAGATTTTAAGGATACTTAGATTACGTAAACAATTATTTTTTCGTTTTATGATAGTTTTTTATGTTTGAACTGTTTTTGTGTATAAAAAGTAATTTAACAAAAAATATTATATAGATGCGTAGATATTAGATAGATACTGTACACTTTTTAAAGAAATTAATTCAAGTTTAGTGTTTGACATTGTGTAGAACTAATTAAAGTCCTTGAGGTTAGTGGCACTGCGTTGCAACTGAGGTGGTGAGCGACGACGAAGTAGGTATTTGAACTAGTGCACGACGATAAATGCACTTGTGTTAGCGGTTTCTCGAGTGCCACAAGTGCTGTCACATCCAAAATCGAGCATCAACTGCACGGGAGCGGTGCCAAAATGGGTGATCAAAATGGGGCTACTAATCTAGCCCCCTACAGTAAATGTCCGTACGGGAGAGGAAATAAAGTGAAAAGAAAAGATGTTGCCAGCTAATGCAGTAAATCAAATGTGCGTTTTGGCTCAAGCAATGATGATAATGAATTAAATTCAAAGTCAAAAATATTCATTACAAATTGGCCTAAACAAAGCACTTTTTGAAAGTCAATAAAAACTTCCGAACGCCGTATTGCTTATCTCGATCGGTTGATTCGTAACACGACAAAGTGTTATTTGCATACATACCTACATACTCCTACGCCTGTTACCCAGAAGGCATGGAGGTTAGAGAGAAGGAGAACGATCGCCACGCGCTAATGCATAGCCAGGCGGGCTATGATTTAGCACGAACTGCCGTCGTTAAGTGTTATCTGCGAAGTTATTTTGTCTGTTCAAGTGGATGAAGATATTATTGAATAATGTACAAATTTTCTTCTCGGCATTGGTGAAAAAATAATCGTGCTCCGTAATATTTTAATTTTTGAAAAAAAAAAGACTTCGGAATTCCCATTTATTTATTTATTTATGTTTTACTTTTATAAGCCAGTGCTTGACGACAATTCCACCTAGTGGTAAGTCGTAATGCAGCCTTAAATGGTAAATCGCACTGTCTTAGAGTAACAAATGCCTATTCACTCTTGCCTTGAAGACGCCCAGATTATATTCGGACGGAAAGATAGACGCTGGCAAATTATTCCACTCCTTTGCTATACGCATTAAAAATTTCGAAGTAAACCGTTTGGTACTAATGCGTGGAATATCGACAACAAAGGGGTGAAGACCCGCCGACCACCTGGTCGTCCGATGGTGGAAAGGTGAGGGAGGAATTAAAGCGTGCAATTCCTGCGCACACTCTCCGAAATGCATCCTATAAAATACCGACTGGCTGGCTGGCTACTCTGCGCCTGTGCTCGAGGCTGACGGGGTTGGTTTCAACCAAATCAAGGTCACCAATGAGCCTTTTAGTACGTCTCTGCATTGAGACAAACGCTGCCAGGTGGCATTTTACTGCACCAGCCCATATGTGACAGCAGTACTTCATGTACGACCGGACTTGCGCTTTATATAAGGAAAGGAACTGTCTTGCAAGAACTTGCAAGAACACCAAGTTTACTTGGGGCTGCTTTGGGTCTGGACTCAATGAACCGCCAATAGTTGAGGTTCGGAGAAAATTCAACCCCCTAACAACTGAAGGCGGTCAGTGTACTCCAAGGATACATTCCTGAAAGTAGGGTAGCCAGGGTGAGTTGGTGGGCTCTTTTTTGCGGTGAAAAGACAAGCTTGTTTTTTGGAGGTGTCGAATCTCACGAGATTGGCATCGCCCATTCGGAGACTGCCTGTAATGTGAGATTCACACGCTTAATCATAGCCTCACTTTCGGACTGAATTTGATTTGATCCCGACGGACCTGAGCTCTTGATTGGTATCTCTACAACTGTGCTATGGTCTGCATATCTATAGATACCGGGTATAAGCAGCATGGAGCAGATCATTAATATGCAGCAGGAAGAAAGTTGCGGAGAGAACGGACCCTTGAAGAACACCGGCGTCAATCGCAACAGGATCGGATGAGCAGCCATCGGCGACAACCCGAAGAGACCGTTCACTCAGAAAATCCTTTATTCATTCAATCAGACTGGGGATACGCCGTACGCAGGCTAAGCTTAAAGCCAAAAGGCTAGCGTGCCAAACTCTATCAAAAGCCTTCGAGACATCAAGGGAAACAGCAAGTGCTTCCCCATTGTTGTCGAATGCCTCGCCCCATACGTGTGTGGTATACGCTAGAAGTTCCCCAGCTGACCGATTTCAGCGAAACCCGTATTGCTAGTCTTATTCTTATCGCGCTTATTCCGCCCCTCATTCAGGACCAAATTTTGGATGCTGGCCAATGTGCAGCCTGTGCCTAAAAAGGTAGCCGTGCTGACCCTGCCAACTATCGACCAGTTTCAATTACCTTCAAACTCTGCAAGATTATGGAGCGTATATTGAACGCTCGATTAATGGCATACCTAGAACAAAATAACCTCCTTAGTGACTGGCAATACGGGTTTCGCCGAAATCGGTCAGCTGGGGACCTTCTAGCGTATACCACACACGTATGGGGCGAGGCATTCGACAACAATGGGGAAGCACTTGCTGTTTCCCTTGATGTCTCGAAGGCTTTTGATAGAGTTTGGCACGCTAGCCTTTTGGCTTTAAGCTTAGCCTGCGTACGGCGTATCCCCTGTCTGATTGAATGAATGAAGGATTTTCTGAGTGAACGGTCTCTCCGGGCCGTCGCCGATGGCTGCTCATCCGATCCTCTTGCGAGTGACGCCGGTGTTCTTCAAGGGTCCGTTCTCTCCGCAACTTTCTTCCTGCTGCATATTAATGATCTGCTCCATGCTGCTTATACCTGGTATCTATAGATATGCAGACCATAGCACAGTTGTAGAGATACCAATCAAGAGCTCAGGTCCGTCGGGATCAAATCAAATTCAGTCCGAAATTGAGGCTATGATTAAGCGTGTGAATCTCACATTACAGGCAGTCTCCGAATGGGCGATGCCAATCTCGTGAGATTCGACACCTCCAAAAAACAAGCGTGTCTTTTCACCGCAAAAAAAGAGCCCACCCGCTCACCCTGGATACTCTACTTTCAGGAATGTACCCTTGGAGTACACTGATCGCCTTCAATTGTTAGGGGTTGAATTTTTTCCGAACCTCAACTATTGGCGGTTCATTGAGTCCAGACCCAAAGCAGCCCCAAGTAAACTTGGTGTTCTTGCAAGTTCTTGCAAGACAGTTCCTTTCCTTATATAAAGCGCAAGTCCGGTCGTACATGAAATACTGCTATCACATATGGGCTGGTGCAGTAAAATGCCACCTGGCAGCGTTTGTCTCAATGCAGAGACGTGCTAAAAGGCTCATTGGTGACCTTGATTTGGTTGAAACCAACCTCGTCAGCCTCGAGCACAGGCGCAGAGTAGCCAGCCAGCCAGTCGGTATTTTATAGGATGCATTTCGGAGAGTGTGCGCAGGAATTGCACGCTTTAATTCCTCCCTCACATTTCCACCATCGGACGACCAGGTGGTCGGCGGGTCTTCACCCCTTTGTTGTCGATATTCCACGCATTAGTACCAAATGGTTTACTTCGAAATTTTTAATGCGTATAGCAAAGGAGTGGAATAATTTGCCAGCGTCTATCTTTCCGTCCGAATATAATCTGGGCGTCTTCAAGGCAAGAGTGAATAGGCATTTGTTACTCTAAGACAGTGCGATTTACCATCTAAGGCTGCATTACGACTTACCACTAGGTGGAATTGTCGTCAAGCACTGGCTTATAAAAGTAAAACATAAATAAATAAATAAATGGGAATTCCGAAGTCTTTTTTTTTTTTCAAAAATTAAAATATTACGGAGCACGATTATTTTTTCACCAATGCCGAAAAGAAAATTTGTACATTATTCAATAATATCTCCATCCACTTGAACAGACAAACTAACTTCGCAGATAATACTTAACGACGGCAGTTCGTGCTAAATCATAGCCCGCCTGGCTATGCATTAGCGCGTGGCGATCGTTCTCCTTCTCTCTAACCTCCATGCCTTGTGGGTAACAGGCGTAGGAGTTTATTTTATGTTTTACTACCTACTACTACTTTTACGAGACCCGCGGTGCAAAAAGGGGGCAAGTACATTTTGTTCTATTACTATAAAACTTAGGAAAACTTTGTCCCCTTGCAATCAAAGCTCGTTATTATGTATCGTTCTTTTTTATACTACAAAAATTTTCACTGTCATTAACTGGTTCTCTACCTATTTATTTAACAAACGTAACTAAAGCTGCGCGGTGCAACTAGAATAGAAATTACAAATTAATTTCGTACCAACGTAACACTGCGAAACAAGGTTGACCTGGTTCAGAATTCAGCATCCGTTAAAAATTGATGTGCCGTTTTATGTACTCGAAACTGTTGCCATGTGCATTTACGTAAATAATTTTTTAAATTGTTGTATCAAGAGTTATGTAAAAATAAAAATATACTAGGACCGAATAATGTATGAACATAAATTGTAAATTTGAAAAATGTTGATTGCCTTACATTATTAGTATTTTTCATTTCTTTTGGTTTTTATTTTCCCGCTTTGAAAATTAATAATTTACGAAAATAGGAAGTTATGGATTTCAGTCCAATTTTGAGAATGCGAGATTTTATCAGATCTCCACGTTTTGCGGTCCTAGGAAGCTCTTCCGACCATTTCCGGCTGGACGTCCGGCCGTGTGTATGTTTATTTGTATGTAGGTAAGTATGCAAATAACACTTTGTCGTGTTACGAATCAACCGATCGAGATAAGCAATATGGCGTTCGGAAGTTTTTATTAACTTTCAAAAAGTGCTTTGTTTAGGCCAATTTGTAATGAATATTTTTGACTTTGAATTTAATTCATTATCATCATTGCTTGCGCCAAAACGCACATTTGATTTACTGCATTAGCTGGCAACATCTTTTCTTTTCACTTTATTTTTTCTCCCGTACGGACATGTACTGTAGGGGGCTAGATTTGTAGCCCCATTTTGCTCACTCATTTTGGCACCGCTCCCGTGCAGTTGATGCTTGATTTTGGATGTGACAGCACTTGTGGCACTCGAGAAACCGCTAACACAAGTGCATTTATCGTCGTGCACTAGTGCAAATACTTCGTCGTCGCTCACCACCGAAGTTGCAACGCAGTGCCACTAACCACAAGGACTTTAATTAGTTCTATACAATGTCAAACACTAAACTTGAATTATTTCTTTAAAAAATGTACAGTATCTATCTAATATCTACGCATCTATATAATATTTTTGTTAAATTACTTTTTATACACAAAAACAAGTTCAAACATAAAAAAACTATCATAAAACGAAAAAATAATTGTTTATGTAATCTAAGTATCCTTAAAATCTCATAATATAAGAAGTGATATATAAGTATATCAATAGAATTTAGCCTGCGAGAAAATGAAATAGAACATTAAATTAAATCGTGTCGTGTTTATGCCGTCTAGCATATTTTATGCGTACTACCTTGAGAGTTAATCATGTTTTTTCGATAAATCATTTTACGTATAAAATGAAGTAGATGACCATTTTACAAAATATGATTTTACTTTTTTACTCCCAAGAAAACATTTTTAATTTATGACACTTAACCTCTCAAAATAGTCCTATATTACGCTTGTAAGCGGACGAGACATTGTCATACTCAATAGGTTTAATTAGTTCTACACAATGTCAAATACTAAACTTGAATTAAATTAGTACCTTCCTAATATCTACGCATCTATATAATATTTTATGTTACATAACTTTTTATACACAAAAACTGTTTAAACTTAAAAAACTATAATAAAACGAAAAAGTTATTATATATGTAATCTAAGTATCCTGTTTACTCCAAAGAATACAGTTTTAATTATTTTTTTTATTATCATAAACAAGGTTTGCAAACGAGCACACAGTCCACATGATGGTAAGTGGTTGCTGCAGCCCATAGACATCTACATCTATCCTCGATTAAAAATCAAAATGCAGGTACGTTGTCACCCGTGAGGACTAAGATGGAATGCCTCATTTCCAGTAAAAAGGGTCTTCGGTTCTCTACACACACCATACGAAAAACAGCAGCATTAAGCTACTATTTCACGCTGTTATTCTGTGAGAGCGTGGTCCTTCCACGGTCTAGCCTGCCCATTAGTGCTACAACTATACTACTAATATAACTGCAGCATGTCTCTACCACGTATAAACTATATATACACTTAACTTCTCAAAATAGTCCCATATTATGCTTGTAAGCGGACGAGACATTGTTATACTTAATAAGTTTAAGTAGTTCTACATAATGTCAAACATTAAACGTGAACTAATTTCTTAAAAAAATGTACAACAAGTTATATATAATTATATATCAATTGGATTTAGCCAGCGAGAAAATGAAATCATGTCGTGTTAACGCCATCTAGCGTATTTTTTGCATACCATCTTGAAAGTTAATCAATGTTGTTCGATTAAATCATTTTACGTATTGTTACGAGCTTGAGGTTCGTGACAATAAAAATTGCCGATAAAATTACACTAAATTAACACTTTAATTTACTTTACACAATTAAAGTTAAAACACTAATAATTTAAACACACTAATTCACTTAATTCCACTCGAAGCTTCGCTTGTTTCGCCCAAATCAACACTAACTCCATCGCATCTTGCAGCGCCTATATATTTAAATTAGCAAAGAAATATCCAGAATGTTCAAGTAAACACGCGGAAGGTACCGAGCGTTCGAGTTTCGACTAGGCGCTGTCAGTTGAGTGATTTGTGATGTCATTTTCTCAATGCTCCCCCTCGCTCTCGTTCCTGACACTAGATGGCGCTAGTTGACTTATTCATGCAACACTGCCCCCTCCTAAGACATGCTCGTCCCGAGCATTATCGGTCCCATAATAACGCGCCAAGCGATCCACATGGACGATCTTAGGAGTCCCTCTTGCGCCTTTCTGTATCCGGTAGGTCACATCGTTGATCCTGGTTACAATCCGGTACGGGCCGTCCCATTTAGCTTGAAGCTTAGGAGATTTCCCTTTGCTGCGGACTGGATTGTGTAACCACACTAATGAACCTTCGTTGAACCCTTTATTGTTCATTTTGCGGTCATACCGGGTTTTCATCTTTTCAGACATTTGCTGGCCCGATTGTCTGACGTGCTCATAAACGTCATTCATTTTTTTTCGCAAGTCATTTGCATAATCGGTTATACTGCGTGGAGCATCGGGTGGTATCCCGGTGATCAGGTCTGCAGGCAGCCGTAATTCTCTTCCAAAGTTTGCGAAAGCTGGTGTCACTGCTGTACTTTCGTGAACAGAACTTCGATATGACAACAAAAACGGTTGTATGTGCTTGTCCCAATCTCGTTGCCGATTGTCTACAACTTTTTGCTAGGTACCTCTCCAATGTCTGATTAAATCGTTCCACCATTCCATCAGATTGCGGGTGATAAGAAGTCGTTCTTGTTTTACGAGTACCCATAACTCGGCAAGTTTCCTGGAATATTTGAGACTCAAAATTCCTTCCTTGATCGCTGTGAATCTCTAAAGGTACTCCAAAACGACAGAAGACTTCATGAACTAGTTTATCTGCAACTGTTGAAGCTTCTTGATTTGGAATGGCGAAGACTTCTGGCCACTTAGTGAAATAATCCATCACAACCATGAAATACTTGTTACCGCATTCACTCTCCGGAAACGGCCCCACCACGTCAATGGCTATTCTCTCCCATGGTGCACCAACATTGTACAACTTCAATGCACCTCTACTACGAGTCTGAGGTCCCTTTACAGCCGCACAATTCGTACATTTGCGACACCAGTCCTCGACATCGTTTCGACAGTGGACCCAGTAAAACCGTTCTCGGATCTTCAGTAGAGTTCGTTTAACTCCCAGATGGCCTCCTGAATAATCATTATGGTACAGCTGTAGAACATCCGGTACTTTAGCTTTAGGGACAACCATTTGTAAATGACAGCTGTCTCCCCGAACATTTTCCCATTTACGGCACAGAACTCCATCCTGAAGCAGCAAGCTGTCCCACTGGGCCCAATAGCTTTTAGTGGTTGAACTCATTGCTGAGACGTCGCTCCACTTAGGCTTGGGAGCACTGGCCCTTATCCATTCCAGAATCGGCTTGATGTCCGGATCTTCCTGCTGTGCATGTTGTAAGCTGTCCTTCCATTCGTTGCTGAGGTGGTCCGTCCTGAGCATCCTCACGGATACCTCTTCCTTACTCTCTTGCCTAGTACAATGTTTCCAATCTTCATGACAAAGTCTTCTTGACAATGCGTCTGCGTTGCCATGAGATTTCCCGCTGCGATGTCTGATGGTAAAGTCGTATCCCGGCTGCTGCTGGGCGGTGATGTTAGCCGCACTTCCCTTCTGAGATCGTTCACCTTCCCTTTCTAGGGTTCGCTTAGGGCAGCTGGATCGAAGATGGCCCTTTTCCCCACAGCCATAGCACCTTGGGCTGTATCCTTTGTTGCGGTCGCGAACTGTAGCGGCTGCAACCTCCCTGACGCGATGGGAACGATGATCCTGCCGCACGGCTTCTACCTCCAGTGCATGGGCCAAGGCGTCCTTAAGCGTCTCGTGGTGCCCGAGTCTCACAGCAGCTCTGACTTCCAGGTCACGGATGCCGTCGATAAAGGTCTGCACCAAGTTCCCTTTAATGAGCGCAGGTACAGACCGGTAAGCTTTTCGCACCAGCTTCTCCACCTCTAGAGCCCACTGCTGCAGGTTTTCGTTGATGCGCTGCACACGATCTTTAAGCTGCGCACGAAAGACGTGTTCCAGGTGAGCGTCGCCATATCTCGCCTCCAATGCCTCAAGGAGTTGCTCATAAGTCACTTCCTCACCGAGAGATTCCAGAACTGTTAAGGCCTGGTCGCGCAGGCCTAGTGTGAGAGCAGTCATGGCCTGACTTTTATTCCAGCCGTTCGCCTTCATAACAGCCTCGAACTGGATTTTGTAGGCTGACCAGGAAGAGGTACCGTCGAACGGTGGCACCTTGAACCCACGTAGCGAAGGTGTTGTAGCTACTACGGGAGCTGTAGCTCCATCTCCAAGTTTGAGTTCGTCCAGTGATTTCTTCATGTCAGCCATTACGTTGTCAACCCGATTTTTTACTTGGTCGATTCGGATTTCAGCTTTCTCGATTAGGTTTTCAGCTTCCGACAGGCGGTTGTCATGGTGAGCAACCCTATCCTTCACCTCCTTTATCTCCTTCCCGAAGGTAGCGTGAAGGTCCTTCATGAGGAGCATCTGTTCCTCCTGTCGGCGGGCCTGATCCTCCTGGCGGCGGGCCTGGTCCGCCAGCTGCTCTTTCAACTGACAGGCCTGTTCCTCCTGTCCGCGCTTCAGCTGATCTTCGAACCGACGGGCCTGTTCCTCCTGTCCGCCCCGCAGCTGCTCTTCCAAAAGACGGACCTGTTCCTCCTGTCGGCGAGCCTGCTCCTGCAGCATCACCATCAGAGCACCTAAGTCAGGTGCTGCAGATGTAGGAGCTATTGACGGGCCTGCAGCTGGCGGCTGGCCCTCCGACGTCTGCGGCGTCGCACCACCAAATCTTCGTTGGTCCGTCTCCTGCTGGCGTTGACTTCGGGTACGGACACCCTCCGTTTCCTCCTTAGGTAAAATCGGCATGATTTTATCCCACTTCTGACACCAATTGTTACGAGCTTGAGGTTCGTGACAATAAAAATTGCCGATAAAATTACCTAAATTAACACTTTAATTTACTTTACACAATTAAAGTTAAAACACTAATAATTTAAACACACTAATTCACTTAATTCCACTCCGAAGCTTCGCTTGTTTCGCCCAAATCAACACTAACTCCATCGCATCTTGCAGCGCCTATATATTTAAATTAGCAAAGAAATATCCAGAATGTTCAAGTAAACACGCGGAAGGTACCGAGCGTTCGAGTTTCGACTAGGCGCTGTCAGTTGAGTGATTTGTGATGTCATTTTCTCAATGCTCCCCTCGCTCTCGTTCCTGACACTAGATGGCGCTAGTTGACTTATTCATGCAACAGTATGATGGCGATATAACAAATTACAATTTTACTTATTTACTCCAAAGAATACAGTTTTAATTTATTACACTTAAATTCACAAAATACTCCCATATTATGCTTGTAAGCGGACAGGATATTGTTATAATTAATATATATAATTAGATCTACACAATGTCCAACACTAAATTTGAACTAATTTCTTTAAAAAACGTGCAGTACCTACCTAATATCTAAGTAATATTTTATGTTACATTACTTTTTATACACAAAAACAGTCCAAACTTAAAAAAACTATCATAAAATTAAAAAAATTAAATTTATGTAAACTAAGTATCAATAAAATCTCATAATATAAGAAGTGACATATATAAGTCTATATCAATAGGATATAAAAGCCTATATCCATAAATGTGTATTATGCCATCCTTAATATCCGATAAAATAATAAGTTACATGTAAGTATATATCAATAGGATTGATATATACTCACATGCTGCCTGCGAGAAAAAAAAATCGAGTCGTGTTTACGCCCTCTAGCGTATTTTGTGCGTACCATCTTGAAAGTTAATCAATGTTTGTTCGATAAAATCACTTTAGGTTTAACGCGCAGTAGATGGCGCTATTACAAATTATTATTTTACTCATTTACTCCAAAGAATACATTTATAATTTATTACACTTAACTTCTCAAAATACTACCATATTATGCTTGTAAGCGGACCAGACATTGTTATACTTAATAGGTTTATATAGTTCTACATAATGTCAAACACTAAACGTGAACTAATTTCTTAACTTAAAATGTGGAGTTTCTACCTAATATCTACGCATCTATATAATATTTTATTTTACATCACTTTATATACACAAAAACAGTTCAAACTCAAAAAACTATCATAAAATGGAAAAATTATTATTTATGTAATCTAAGTATCATTAAAATCTCATAATAAAAGAAGTGACATATAGGTATATATCAATAGGATTTAGCCTGCGAGAAAACGAAATGAAATACTAAATGAAACCGTGTCGTGTTTATGCCATCTGGCGTATTTTGTGCGTACCACCTTGAGAGTTATCAATAATTTTTCGATAAAATCATTTTACGTATAAAATGAAGTAGATAGCAATATTAAAAATTATTATTTTACTTGTTTACTCCAAAGAATACAGTTTTAATTTATTACACTTAACTTCTTAAAATAGTCCCATATTATGCTTGTAAGCGGACGAGACATTGTAGGTTAAATTAGTTCTACACAATGTCAAACACTAACATTGAATTAATTTCTTTATAAAATGTATAGTATCTACCTAATATCTACGCATCTATATAATATTCTATGTAAAATTAATTTTTATACACAAAAGCAATCAAATTTTAAAAAATATCATAAAACGAAAAAATTATTATTTATGTAATCTAAGTATCCTTAATATTCGATAATATAACAAGTTACATATACGTATATATCAATAGGATTTGAGAGAGCCTGCGTGAAAATGAAATCGTGTCGAGTTTACGCCATCTAGCGTATTTTGTGCGTACCATCTTGAAAGTTAATCCATGTTTGTTCGATAAAATCACTTTAGGTTTAACACGCAGTAGATGGCGATATTACAAATTATAATTTTACTCGTTTACTCCAAGGAATACATTTATAATTTATTACACTTAACTACTCAAAATACTACCATATTATGCTTGTAAGCGGAACAGACATTGTTATACTTAATAGGTTTATGTAGTTCTACATAATGTCAAACACTAAACGTGAACTAATTTCTTTAAAAAATTTGGAGTTCCTACCTAATATCTACGCATCTATATAATATTTTATGTTACATTACTTTATATACACAAAAACAGTTCAAACTTAAAAAACTATCATAAAATGATATGATATAGATGGCGCTTTTACAAAGTATTACTTTACTTGTTTACTCCAACGAACACATTTTTAATTTGACACTTAACTTCTCAAAATAGTCTCATATTATGCTTGTAAGCGAACGAGACATTGTTATACTAACTTAATAGGTTTAATTAGTTCTACACAAGGTCAAACACTAAACTTGAATTAATTTCTTTAAAAAATGTACAGTATCTACCTAATATCTACGCATCTATATAATATTCTATGTAACATTTATTTTTATACACAAAATCAGTCCAAATTTTAAAAAACTATCATAAAACGAAAAAAAATATTATTTATGTAATCTAATTATCCCTAAAATCTCATAATATAAGAAGTGATATATAAGTATATATCAAAAGGATTTAGCCTGCGAGAAAATGAAATAGAATATTAAATTAAATCGTGTCGTGGTTATGCCATCTAGCATATTTTATGCGTACTACCTTAAGAGTTAATCAATTTTTGTTCTATAAAATGATTTTACGTAAATAATGAAGGAGATGGCGCTTTTACAAAGTATTATTTTCCTTGTTTACTCCAAAGAACATATTTTTAACTTATGATACTTAACTTCCCAAAATAGTACTATATTATGGCGGAGGAGACATTGATATACTCAATAGGTTTAATTAGTTCTACACAATGTCAAACACTAAACTTGAACTAATTTCTTTAAAAAATGTACAGGACCTACATAATATCTACGCCCTTATATAATATTCTATGTAACATTACTTTTTATACACAAAAGCAGTTCAATTTTAAAAAGTAATCATAAAACGAAAAAATAATTATTTATGTATTCTTAATATCCTTAAAATCTCATAGTATAAGAAGTAATATATAAGTATATATTAATAGGATATAGCCTGCGAGAAAATGAAATAGAATATTAAATTAAATCATGTCGTGTTCAGGCCGTCTAGCGTATTTTGTGCTTACTACCTTTAGAGTTAATCAATGTTTGTTCGATAAAATCATATTACGTATAAATGAAGTAGATGGCGCTATTAATAAGTATTATTTTACTTGTATACTCCACAGAATACAGTTTGAATTTATTACACTTAACATCTCAAAATAGTCCCATAATATTATGCTTGTAAGCGGACGAGACATTGTTATACTTAATAATTCTAATTAGTTCCACACAAGGTCAAACACAAAACTTGAATTAATTTCTTTAAAAAATGTACAGTATCTACCTAATATCTACTCATCTATATAATATTCTTGTTACATTACTTTTTATACACAAAAACAGTTCAAACTTAAAAAACTATCATAAACGTAAAAATAATTGTTTATGTAATCTAAGTATCCTTAAAATCTCATAATATAAGAAGTGATATATAAGTACATATCAATAGAATTTAGCCTGCGAGAAAATGAAATAGAACATTAAATTAAATCGTGTCGTGTTTATGCCTTCTAGCATATTTTATGCGTACTACCTTGAGAGTTAATAAATGTTTTTTCGATAAAATCTTTTTACGTATTAAATGAAGTAGATGGCGCTTTTACAAAGTATGATTTTACTTTTTTACTCCCAAGAACACATTTTTAATTTATGACACTTAACCTCTCAAAATAGTCCTATATTATGCTTGTAAGCGGACGAGACATTGTCAAACTCAATATGTTTAATTAGTTCTACACAATGTCTAAAACTTGAATTAAATTAGTACCTACCTAATATCTACGCATCTATATAATATTTTATGTTACATAACTTTTTATACACAAAAACTGTTTAAACTTAAAAAAACTATCATAAAACGAAAAAGTTATTATATATGTAATCTAAGTATCTTGTTTACTCCAAAGAATATAGTTTTAATTATTTTTTTTTTATTATCCAATAAGCGAGCGAGGTTTGCAAACGAGCACACAGTCCACATGATGGTAAGTGGTTGCTGCAGCGCATAGACAACCACATCTATCCTCGATTACGAATCAAAATGTAGGTACCTTGTCACCCGTGAGGACTAAGAATGCCTAATTTCCAGTAAAAAGGGTCTTCGGTTCTCTACACACACCATACGAAAAACAGCAGCATTAAGCTACTATTTCACGCTGTTATTCTGTGAGAGCGTGGTCCTTCCACGGTCGAGCCTGCCCATTAGTGCTACAACTATACTACTAATATAACTGCAGTATGGCTTCACTTGGTATAAACTATATATACACTTAACTTCTCAAAATAGTCCCATATTATGCTTGTAAGCGGACGTGACATTGTTATACTTAATAATTTTAAGTAAAACGTGAACTAATTTCTTTAAAAAAATGTCCAACAAGTTATATATCAATTGGATATAGCCAGCGAGAAAATGAAATCATGTCGTGTTTACGCCATCTAGCGTATTTTTTGCATACCACCTTGAAAATTAATCAATGTTTATTCGATAAAATCATTTTACTTATAAAATGCAGTAGATGGCGATATAACAAATTATTATTTTACTTGTGTACTCCAAAGAATACCGTTTTAATTTATTACACTTAAATTCTTAAAATACTACCATATTATGCTTGTAATCGGGCAAGACATTGTTATACTTAATAGGTATAATTAGTTCTACACAATGTCCAACACTAAATTTGAAATTATTTCTTTAGAAATGTACAGTACCTACGTAATATCTAAGCATCTAAGTAATTTTTTATGTTACATTACTTTTTATATACAAAAAAGAGTTTAAACTTAAAAAAAACTATAATAAAACTAAAAAAAGCTATATTTATGTAAACTAAGTATCTATAAAATCTCATAATATTAGAAGTGACATAAGTCTATATCAATAGGATATAAATGCCTATATCCATAAATGTGTATTATGCCATCCTTAAAATCCGATAACATAACAAGTTACATACAACTATATATCAATAGGATTTAGCCTGCGAGAAAATGAAATTGTGTCGTGTTTACGCCATCTAGCGTATTTTGTGCGTACCACCTTGTAAGTTAATCAATGTTTGTTCGTTAAAATCATTTTACGTATAAAATGCAGTAGATGGCGCTATAACAAATTACTATTTTACTTGTTTACTCCAAAGAATACAGTTTTAATTTATTACACTTAACTTCTCAAAATATTACCATATTATGCTTGTAAGCGGACCAGACATTGTTATACTTAATAAGTTTAAGTAGTGCTACATAATGTCAAACATTAAACGTGAACTAATTTCTTTAAAAAAATGTACAAGTTATATATAATTATATATCAATTGAATTTAGCGAGCGAGAGAAAGAAATCATGTTATGTTTACGTCATCTAGCGTATTTTTTGCATACCATCTTGAAAGTTAATCAATGTTGTTCGATTAAATCATTTTACGTATGATGGCGATATAACAAATTACAATTTTACTTGTTTACTCCAAAGAATACAGTTTTAATTTATTACACTTAAATTCTCAAAATACTCATATATTATGCTTGTAAGCGGACAAGTCATTGTTATACTTAATAGGTATAATTAGTTCTACACAATGTCCAACACTAAATTTAAACTTGTGTCTTTAAAAAATGTACAGTACCTACCTAATATCTAAGCATCTAAGTAATTTTTATGTTACATTACTTTTTATACACAAAAACAGTTCAAACTTAAAAAACTATCATAAAACTAAAAAAAATTATATTTATGTAAACTAAGTATCCATAAAATCTCATAATATAAGAAGTGACATATAAGTCTATAATAATAGGATATAAATGCCTATATCCATAAATTTGTATTATGCCATCCTTAAAATCCGAGAACATAACAAGTTACATATAAGTATATCAATAGGATTTAGCCTGAGAGAAAATGAAATCGTGTTGTGTTTACGCCATCTAGCGTATTTTGTGCGTACCACCTTGAAAGTTAATCAATGTTTGTTCGATAAAATCATTTTACCTATATAATGCAGTAGATGGCGATATAACAAACTATTATTTTACTTGTTTACTCCAAAGAATACAGTTTTAATTTATTACACTTAAGGTGGAACCTTCGGACTGTTCCCAGCCATTTTCCCGCAAGATGGCGCTGAACGCAACATTTTAAATTTATTTGGATCTTTGTGTAATTGGAAAATTATTAAGTCGTAGGAGTAGACTTAGCGGTTATCGGACATTACATTTTATTGGAATGGGTCATATCATTGCCTCAAAATCTACCCAAATCAACATTAATTTTGATTATACCATCTGTCATTGAATATAGGGTCGTTTACACACACAGACGTAACCCTACGTTTACGAAACTGGAACACTAGATGGCGTGTATGTAAAAAAACAAGTTTTTAATTTTTGTGTATGTGTAGATTGGGTAGGCAGAACTACAAAACGCTATGTACGATACTTACTATGAGCAATTCTTGTATATATATATATATACAGAGTGAATTTGAAGTTATCACATTAAATGAAAAGACATATCCTACATAGCGTTCTTTTCACATACGAAACTAAAAGAAATGTAAAAATTAACATCCTAGTCCCAGTAGCCTCTTTTTTCGGTTTAATATTAAACAACATCATGTAAATGCATATATTTATCACCTGACGAATACTAAAGGGTCAAAGACCCAAGGCCAGCAAAGGCGAAGATACCTAGTTCAAACGTTGCCATTCCGAATTACAAAAATAAAGGAAAAATCAAGCAAAAATATACTTAAGACTAACGATATAAGGCATAATTCTTATGCACGAAATTAAAAACAAAAGGACCGCGTGATGCGAGTGTGCGAAAACAAATTCCAAGCAAAAATATTCACTTATAATAGATGTCCTAAGGCATAATTCGCTATGTGTGAAGTGATAAGAAATGGAAGGGAGTGGTGTGAAGATGCGTGTTGTTTATATTCGAATTTCTCTGCCGCATGGGACGATGATTTAAGTCACTTAGTCCGACGCCGGTACCCTTGGATGGTTCATGAGTCACTTGACCTAATTTTCGCGTAGGCGTCCTTTGAGTTTTAATTGTTGTTTTTTAGTTTTGTGAACATTTTGATAAGTTTTTTGATTTGTTTGTTATAGGACACTTTAATAGGATAATAATAGTTGTGATAAGGTGGTGTGACAGTTTGTGCGAAATTGGACGCTTACTTTTACTGTTTTATATTTTTTATTTGTGATAGGACACGTTTAATACGCTAGATAAAAAACATATTTAATAACTTAGTGAAGTGGTGTAACAGCTCGCTTAAAATTGACGCTTTTTCTTTTTAACGTTTTAACTTTTATAAGTTTTAAGATGCCTCGTGTCAATTTCACGACGTCGGAATACACCGACATGATTTTGATTTACGGAGAATGCCACCAAAACGCGGCTTTGGCATTACGAACATATCGAGAGAGGTATCATACCACACGTGTATGTCCTACAGACTCACGTATTTTTATACGAGCAGTCCAAAGATTACGCGACGGTCAATATTTGATCCCGCGTCAGGTTGAAATTCCTCCGCGAGTAGCCGTGGCTCAGGAAGAACAAATATTGAATTATTTCGCTCGTAATCCAACTTCAAGTCTCCGTAGAGCAGCTCGCCAATTCCGTGTACACCACAAGACTGTTCACAAAATATTAAGAAAAAACAAGCAACGGTCGTTCAAATATGTAAAGGTACAGGCTTTATTGGATAGAGATAAGCCAGTCAGGGAAGCCTACTGCCAATGGATCTTGAGCAGAGTAGCTAATGACTCTAACTTTTTAGCTAACATAATGTGGACTGACGAGAGCACATTCACGCGCAACGGAATATGGAATCGGCAGAACTTACGGTACTGGAGTGAAGAAAATCGGCAACTGTGTCGAGAGTCTATGCACCAATACAGATTTGCCGTTAATGTTTGGGCTGGAATACACGGAGATCAAATTATTGGTCCCGTGTTTATCGAAGGAAACCTTAGTGGGCCTAAGTTTTTGGAACTGCTTGACGGCCCAGTGGCGGATTACGTTGATGGATTACCGTTAGGGGAAAATAGCCGGTTATGGTATCAGCTTGACGGAGCACCTGCTCATTCAGTGGTGGCTGCCAGACAGCGCCTCACTGAAATGTTCGGAGAGCAGTGGATTGGCCGATACGGACCTTCTCGGTGGCCAGCAAGGTCACCGGATCTAACACCGTTAGATTTTTTCTTATGGGGTTATTTGAAAAATGAGGTGTACTCCACGGAAGTAACGACTGTCGAGGACATAAAAATAAGGATTATTCGAGCTTTCGACAAAATAAAAAATTTTGCCGCCAATGGTGACCTTCTTCGCAAGGTCCGAAATAATATGGTGCGACGATGTCAGTTATGCATTCGGGCACACGGCGGACATTTTGAAAATCTTAAAGTTTAATTTGATTTATTTATTAAACTATAGTGACCGATAAGAGTGATTATTTGGATAAAAACAATACCATAAAGTCTGTGATTTGTTTATAACATCGCATGAGCATCGTCTTACACGTGCCTAGTTGCCTATGTATGGGCAAGTGTAGGTAACCTTTGTCAATGCCGCCGTGTCGCCGCGATGTTGCCGCTTATACAGGTCAGTAAACTAATATTAACCAGGATGATTTATTTCGTGTAATTTTTTACGCTATTTATTTTGTTTGAAAGATGCACTTTTTGTCTTTTGGTATTATGGTTTATTTTATTATTTCAACAGACGTATATCAACTTGCATTAACTGCTGTGCTATAAAATGCGATAACCTAATCGCCACCCAGTATATATATATATATATATAATCGGAATCTCGGAAACGGCTCCAACGTTTTCAGGCAATGAAAAACTGCTACAATATAAAAAGGTAAATTTTAACAATATAATGGTCATAATAGCTCAAGTGGATAACGCACTTTAAACGTCGCCTTTCGTTTGCTTGTCAAAAGTCACGCACACTACTAAAGAAGTGTCAAATTTTTCCGGGATTTCACTATTGTTTTTCTCAGTATATAATGTAAGTTATTGCCTATAAAGGTCAGACGCGTACACATTTCATTGTAGAGAAGTGATAAAATGATTAGTTTTAAAGAAAGAGTGTCTATGTTTAGTGAACATTTTGGTTAAAAAATGTATGGACGGACGGTCGAAGCACCACCTTAACTTCTCAAAATATTACCATATTATGCTTGTAAGCGGACCAGACATTGTTTTTTTTTTTGCGCCCGAAGCAATTAAAGGGCTACCCTATATGTAGGGAGGCGGAAAATGCGTTACGCATACCACGATAGCCGGTCTATCGTGGTTATTAGGGACTCACTGCCTACCGGGGGGAACCTAAGTGTTACCCTCTAAAAACCGCCTTTGGGGACTGGCAACTGGCTGTTTAAGCTTTCCTATGCCGTATCGGGAGCGACTCTCTTTTGGGAAAAGAGGGCGCAGGCGGCTACGAGCCGCTGAGGGAGTGCCTACGAAGGCAAATTAATTATGAATAAATAATTTAATTTAATTTGAGTTGGCCTGAGCCGCCAGGAGGCAGTTCAGGTCGTTTGATAGTTTATTAGGCGGGTCCAAGTGAGAGTTTCTCGGCCTGCGGACTCGATAGCGAGAGGGGGGGTGGGGCTGCATAAGTAGCTGCCTCACGAATAAAATGGTTGGAGTGCGACTCTGAGGCTTTGAAGAATTTCTCAGAGAGTTTTTTGAGAAATTGTTGAATTGTAGGGAGCTCTAGGTCCCGATGAAGGTCGGCATTACGGACGTACCAAGGTGCGTTCGCAGCTCGACGACAGAAAAGGTTTTGAACTATTTGGAGTTCATTAATAATTTTAGGGTCGGCGTGGGCAAAAATGGGGCCCACGTAGGACATGACTGGTCGTATACAGACCTTATAAAGTGTACGCTTGTTTCTGAGGGACATTTTACTGTGTCGGCCCAACATACTGTTGAGCCTACTCGGGTAAAAACGTGCGTGACGGGTTACTCTTTTGACGTGGGGCCTGAAAGTAAGCCTTGTGTCTAGAGTGACACCTAAATATTTGGCAGTCGTATGCCAGGGGACAGGGGTCCCTAGCATACGTATTGGTGGAGTGTTTTTGAGACGGCGTCGTTTATAATCGAAGTGAACGGCGGAGCTCTTCTCCGGGTTCACATCGATGCGCCATTTTTTGAACCAAGCTCCAAGGTCGTCAACTGACTTTTGAACCTTGTTCCGTATGAAAGGTAGCGAGATACCTTTGCAGTAGATAGCAGTGTCGTCTGCGAAGAGGGAGAGCTGAACACCTTTCGACGGGATGGGAATGTCGTTGGTGAACAGGATGTACAGCAGAGGAGCAAGTACTGAGCCCTGAGGGATACCAGCTTTGATAGGGCGCTGTGAAGATAGCGTGCCTTCGTCTAAAACGAAAGGTACTATGCTTTAAGTAAGAGGCCACGAGACGTACTAGACGATCGGGGAGACCTATTTTGTACAGTTTGTAGATAAGGCCTGTATGCCAGACTCTATCAAAAGCTTTAGCTATGTCGAAAAAGACCGCGATTGTCTTATGATGACGAGGATAAAAACCGCTGAGGATAAATTCCACAATACGGTGAACTTGTTGGAGACATGAGTGTTGCGCTCGGAAACCGAATTGATGGGGAATGATAAGAGGGTCACCGTCTGTGGGAAACAGATAGCGCCTCATACGAGTTTGGATGACTCTTGCCCATTTCCTTGAAGAGGCTAATGAGGCGATGACTGGAGGGGAGGTTGAGAGGCTTGCCTGGCTTGGGAATACCAATCACAGTTGCCTCTTTCCACGTAGTGGGAATGTAACTAAGGTTAAGGCTAGTTGCTTCCCGTATCCTCTCCACTGAGAGGAATTGAGGATGTGACATGCGAGGTGAGATGCCAGGTGCACTCGGCTTTTGCCGACGCCGGGCAACCCGTCATCGCGGGAATTGAATGGGCTCAGAGTTCCCTCACCCGGTCTCTGGGCAAGCATGGGAAGAACTCGTATCGACTCTGCCACCGTTCGAACCTCGGAATCCCTTTGGCGTGTCGTGGATCATGTCTCGCGGCACCTGAGGGGCCGATGGCTCTTGGCTTAACCGCCTGGAGTCACGAGGATGATAACCTCTATAAAAAATCACCCAAAGCTCAAGCGTGGCACGCCGTGAGGAGCTGCATGGCTGATGGGTAAATATTCAGTCGTTAGCGTTGCCTCCCGTCAGGGTACCGGCCGACACCCTTGATGGGTTATGCATAGCCTTATCCGGGCAAAGGGGGCTCTGCTCGGATTGACCGTTACTTCCTCCACACTCGTGGGAAAAAAATGGATAAATCTTTGAAAAATGTAGATATAGGAAAACAGGATGGATCAGACGTGGACAGATCACGTGGGTGAGGAGTGAGTGCTTCGCAACCGCGAAGGGATAAGCACGGACGATTCGTGTGCTCCAATACCTCGGCGGCTAGTGAAGCAGAGAGTGACATGGGAGGCACTACGGAGGACCCTGGCGATGGCGGTGAAAGCTGTGCCTCGCTGGGGAGTTCAAAGGCGGAGCTCAACGCCGCCAAAAGGGAACAGCGCAAAGCCGTCGCAGCCGACGAAGTGTCTGAAATGGCCCGACGCGCTCGCGAACGACGAGCTGCTCTGGCGGCGGAAAAAGGAGAGCCATCTGCGGTGGCCTTGAGCCAGCTGGCTCTGGATGGGGTGGACTTAGTCCTGAAAATTGCCACCAAGTCAGGCAGCCTGAAGGGCACGTTCACCTGTGGCTTAAAGGAGGCTGCCGCGGATATCAGGGAGGCGGTTGGCATTCTCCTCAACAGGACGGCCTCTGACGAGGTCGCAAAGCTACAGGAGGAAAACAGCCGCCTCAGAAATGACCTAGAAGACCTCCGACAGCAAGTCGCAGCACTGAGCGAGCAGCAGCAGAGATGTACATCCACCGATGCCGCATCTGTAGTGGCCCTGACTCCCGCATCGCGACCGACAAGCCCTCGTACCGACGAAGAGGTCGAGCGCATTGCCCAGCTCTGCATGCTCCAGTGCGGGAGCATGGTTAACGCTCGGCTGGAGGCGATTTCTCGGCGTCTCCCGGCAGAAAACCTACGTCCGCCTTTGGCGGCTGACACGCGGAGGACTGAGGAGCCGCCGAGACTTGCGCCTCAAAAGGGGAAGCCCAAGGAGGGTAAAAAAAGCCCGCGGAGGGAGCTCCTCCGAGCGACCAGCCCACGACAGCCGGGTCTAAGGGTGAGACATGGGCGAAAGTCGTGGGCCGCAATAAAGCCCGCAAAGCCGCCAAGAAGGCCGCAGCAACTGCACACGCCACAGGTGGAACTGCAAAGACGGCTCCACAACCTGCGCGGCGGACTGCGTGGCGGACTGCCAAAGGCGGTCGCAAGAAACCGGCTGTACGTGTTCCGCAGTCCAATGCGGTGACACTAACATTGCAGCCCGGAGCTGTGGAGCGTGGCGTGACGTACCAGTCGTTCATCGCTGAGGCCAAGGCCAAGATCAAATTATCAGATCTTGGCCTTCAGTCCGTCACCCTCAGGCAGGCTTCCACGGCTGCGCGGCTGTTAGAGGTAGCTGGCACTGTGAGCGACAGTGCCGAAAAGGCGGACGCATTGGCCGCCAAGATGAAAGAGGTCCTCAACCCTGAGGACGTCCGGGTCTCCAGACCAATGAAAACCGCAGAAGGGCGGATTGCTGGCCTGGACGACTCCGTGACATCTGAGGAGGTGGTGGCGGTCGTTGCCAGAAGCGGGGGAGTGGCCGCCGGACAAGGTGCGGGCCGGCGATATACGCACTGATGCCACCGGACTTGGCGCGGTCTGGGTTCGGTGCCCTGTAGCGTCGTCAAAGAAGATCGCCGATAGCGGCAGATTGCTGGTAGGCTGTGTGGCGGCAAGGACAAGGCCAAAAAGGAAAAGAAGAGGAGCACCAAGCCTGCCGAGTTAACCTTGCTGCCCACACAGGCCAGTAGCTCCGCGGCCGATTCCCGGCCCAGGACCGTTGCCGAGGGAATGGAATGTCAATGTTTAAAAACATTTAGTTTCGGTTCTAATCTAACCTTAGTATTTAGTACTGAAAAATGTCAAGAGATGTCGCGAGCTCGAATTACAACTCGTTATCTTTTCGCTTACGGCAAACCGTATAGGGTCTGAGAATTATTATGCAAATAAATTGTTTAACTATTGGTGACATCTGGAGTTTAATTTCAACATCCGCAAGTTTAAACATAAAGTGGTGCCGAAACCAGGGAGAAGAAGAACATAAGTGTAACAGTGAGTAAAGTGACGAAAAAATTACAAGTGTTAAAGACTTAGAATAATTGTGAGTGAACTGTAAAATTGACAAAGTGTTTAGAACTTAGAATATTTCGTGTGCAGTGAATAATTGTCAGAGTCCCAAAGACTTAGAAAAATTTAACTCGTGTTGGAACTTAGAAAATTTACTGATTATGGGACTTTAATTTTTTACTGATTATAGGACTTAGAAAATTTTCGATCAGTGGAACTTTCTTTGGTATTTTACAAGTGTTTTGAACATAGTCTCTGGAACATTTTGCGAACTTTTTACAAGTGTTTTGGACATAGTTGCTGGAGCGTTTAGTGAACATTAGTACAACATTTATCATTGAATTTATAGTTATTTAGACATTTGTTTTGTGTCAATATGGAGGAGATAAACTCAATGATTCTCAAACAAACTGAGATTAGTCAGCGTATTTCAAAGGCGTTTAAGAACTTTAAAAAATCCCCTAAGGATAGAATTACGGTGCCCTACATCCGAATTAGAGAAGAAACCTTAAAGGCACATTGGGACCTATTCAACTCCAACCATTATGAGATTGTTGCTGCCACCTCACCAGACGATCAGAAGCTGTTGGCGTACTTCCTCGAGGATGCGTATGACTGTTGTGAAGATACATATTTGACATTCAAGACTATGCTGCTAGAGCAGTTAGAGAAGCTTGTTCCAACCAGCCCAGTTGCTAAATCGAGCAACTCTGGTAATAATTCGGAGACAAGTTCAGGAAACACTGGAAAACCGCAACCTGACGTGAAGCTACCGAGAATAGAGTTACCAAAGTTTACCGGGAACTACGACGAATGGCAGAGCTTCTACGATATGTTCACTTCGATAGTCCACAACAATTTCAGTTTAAAAGATGTTCAAAAGCTCCACTATCTGAAAAGTAGCCTGTCTGGAGAACCTGAGCTGCTTCTGAGAAACCTGGCAGTGACTGATGCAAATTATCAGGATGCTTGGACAAAACTGACGCAACGGTACACAAACAAGAGATACAACTGCAACGAGATAATGAAGCGTCTGTTTTCCCAAAAGGCTATTGCTGCTGAGTCAGCGACCTCTACGAAGCAACTTCTAGATAATACATCTGCGTGTCTCAAGTCACTACAGAATCTTGATATCAACACTGACACTTGGGATCCTATCATGAACTATCTGGTAGTATCTAAGCTTGATACCGAATCACGCAAGCAATGGGAAATGTATGTGAGTTAGAATGTTCAGCCTAACACCTTACCATCTTGGAGTCAACTTACGAGTTTTTTGGAGACTAGATTTCAAACATTAGAGACGCTGGAAGGCCAAAAATATACACCAAAGGCTACACAGAACAATACTTCGAAACAAATAATTAAACACAAGTCATTTCACTCCACTGTTAACAACAACGAGAAGAAAGTGTCAATCAATACTTGCGTGATGTGTTCAGGAGGATACTCACTATACCAATGTAAGCAATATGAGAGGCTGTCCCCAGAGAAGAGGACTGAGTATGTGCAAGCAAATCGCTTGTGCTTCAACTGCTTATCATCGAGTCATTCTGTGAGAGGATGTCATCAGTCTATGAGTTGTCGTCGGTGTGGACGACGTCATCACACTACACTACATTACGAGAGAGATCCACAAGTGGCTGGTGCGGTTCCGATCCTACCGCTAGCTACTTCGCCTACGGTTCTGTCAGAGAATCAGCAACCGTCTGAAAAGAAGAATCCACAAAATTTGAGTCAACAACCTAATAATCATACCGAGTCGAGAGTAGTAGCTCATTTTGCTAAAGAGAGTTATCAGGGTAATCAGAGTAAATTGTTAGCAACCGCCCTGGTAAAAATTGTTTCATCAAATGGCTACTCCCAATTAGCCCGAGTGTTAATTGATCAGGGTTCTGAGGTGTCTTTGATCACTGAGGCAACCGTTCAGTCATTAGGTCTTGATCGAACTCCTATTAATGATATAGTTTCCGGTGTAGGTGAAGGTGAAACAAGAACCAGGAGCATGGTATCTTTTAATATTGAGTCTTTGCTTAATTCTGAGTTTTCATTTCCAGTTAGAGATGCCTATGTGTTGAAGAGTTTGACTTCATTACTGCCTTCGCGCAAACCTGCAAATCTAAATTGGCCTGAGCTTGACAATCTTTCACTAGCTGATCCACAATATAGATCTCCTAGTAAAATAGATGTCATTTTAGGAGTCGATGTTCACAGTGGGATAATTAAAGAGGGTCTTATTAAACATCCTTCTGCAGAGCCAGGTGGTCCACTTGCTCAAAATACTGAACTTGGTTGGATTTTGTCCGGTAAAGTCGACAACGAGTTCCCTGGAGCATGTTCTTTTCCCATCAGTCTTCATATCCGAGTTAATGAAGATGAGCTTCTGAAAAAGTTCTGGGAGATAGAGAGAGAGCCAGACAAAATCGAAAAAAAGATGATAGAAGAAGAAATAAGGTGCGAAGAAATTTATAAAAGGACCACAATGAGAGACATGAATGGACGTTACATGGTGAGACTACCCTTCAAAAGTGCAAACCCAGAGTGTTTACATGGCAATGGCTTTTGAGAAATCCATCTTTACGTGAAGAGTATACAAAAGCTATCGATGACTATTTGATTCAGGATCATATGGTTCCTATCATTGAGGAAGAGCAAGTGAAAGATCCGACAGTAGTGTATGCTCCTCACCACGCAGTTGTGCGAGAAGATAAAGAGACGACCAAAACGAGATTGGTCTTTGATTTTTCGTGCAAAGGAAAGAACAATGTTTCTTTAAATGAAGAACTACTCGTCGGCCCCAAGATACAGCAGGAATTACGCCATATCTTAATGAGATGGAGACGACATCCGATCTGCATTGTGGCGGATATTAAGCAGATGTATCGCCAGGTAATAGTCCAGGAGCCAGATACTGACTTACGGCGCATATTATGGAGATCAGATCCCAAAGAGCCAATACAGCATTTTCGAATGAAGCGACTGGCGTTCGGGACGTCGTCAGCGCCGTATTTAGCGGTTAAGTCTTTGCAAACTCTGGCCATGGATGAGTTTGCAAAGTATCCTGTAGCATCTCAGATCACACTTGAGGACTATTACATGGACGATTTGCTATCGGGATGCGAGACTTATGAGGAATCCATAGAGATTTATGAGCAGATGACGAACCTAATGAGAGCCGGAGGTTTCGAACTGCAAAAGTGGTGTAGCAACAATGATCAGTTACTTGAGCACATTAAGACTGAGAATTTGCGTACAGATAAAACTATTGGTTTCAAATTTAATCACATGGTCAAAGTATTGGGTATATCTTGGAACAAGAACACTGACAACTTCGAATACAATTTACAACTTCCTATGAGGAATGAGACGGTGACTAAGAGATCTGTGTTATCCGAAATTGCAAGACTTTATGATCCAATTGGTTGGATCGCGCCTGTGATATTTGTGGGTAAAGTCTTCATCCAAAAACTTTGGAAGTCTGGTCTCGATTGGGATGAAAACTTGCCGTCGGAACTCCTTCGCGAATGGTGTAAATTTAGAGACGATCTGGTAAATGTTCCTAGGCTTATTATTCCAAGATGGCTGCAAACAAAAAGAGAGGATCATGTTGAGCTACACACCTTTGCAGATGCTTCCCAAGCTGGATATGCTGCAGTTGTTTACCTGAAAACTGAAGACAAGGATGGTAAAGTTGCTATTAATCTGGTTACATCCAAAGCTAAGGTGGCGCCAGTTCAAAAGGAGATGTCCATACCTCGCTTAGAGTTGTGTGCTGCACTTCTTGCTGCAAAGTTGATACATGAAGTTTCCCAAGTTATGAAAATACCAAAGGAAATTTTATACGCCTGGTCGGATAGCACCGTAGTGCTGGCATGGATTGCAGGAGAACCTCATCGTTGGGTGACTTTTGTGAGCAACAGAGTATCAGAGATTCTTACAATACTGGATAGAAGTCAATGGAGACATGTAAACACAAATCATAATCCGGCGGATTGCGCATGCCGAGGCATAAGCAGTGAAGAGTTGGTTGATCACGAGTTGTGGTGGCACGGACCCACATGGTTAAAGGACAACAAAATGTATGAGAGCCAAGGCTGTCAAGAATTTGAGACTGCAGAAGAACAAAAGCCTGTCAAGTCTTTGGTGACTACGATACAACCAAAAGAGGCTTTCCTTTGGACGAGATTTTCTTCATTACCACGGTTGTTACGCGTGATGTCCTACTGCAAAAGATTTTTTGAACTTAAAACTACCAAATAAACAAAGACTCACCTTATCGAAGACTGTAACAGCCGACGAAATGAGCACGGTGATGAGACATTGTATAAAGGAGACACAGAGTTTATATTTTGAGGAAGAGATCAAGCACTTAAAAGCCCACAACTGGGTCCCAAAGAGGAGCCGTTTACATACTCTGAACCCGATTCTCGATGAGAATGGTGTGTTACGAGTAGGTGGACGCATTAATGAAGCCAAGGTTGGCTATGACACTCGTCATCCAATAATTATGCCTAGTGAGAGTCATCTTACAAAGCTCGTAGTTGCGGATGCTCACCTTACAACGCTTCATGGCGGGCCACAGTTGATGCTTAATTTCTTAAGATCAAAATACTGGATCATTCGAGCTCGAGACTTGGTGAAGAAGCAGTATACAACCTGTGTAAAATGCATAAGGTATTCGAAACAAAACAACAATCAGCTGATGGGCCAAATTCCCGAGGATCGTTTAAAACCAACGAGACCCTTTAGGATCTCAGGAGTTGATTTTACGGGTCATATTAATATTCGTTTTTCACCTGGACGAGGAGCAAAGTCTTACAAAGGCTATATCTGCGTTTTTATCTGCATGTTTTCAAAGGCGGTACATTTAGAAGCAGTGACCGATATGACTGCTAAAGGCTTTATCGCAGCCTTTCGCAGATTTGTTTCAAGGAGAGGACATTGTAAGACCTTGTTCAGCGACAATGGTACCAATTTCGTCGGCGCTGATAAAGAGTTGAGAGAGAGTTTTAATTGCGCTGTATCGCAGCTGCCAGACGAAATTAGCCACTTACTTGCTAGCGAAGGTACGACATGGAATTTCATACCTCCACATGCCCCCAACTTCGGAGTCTTGTGGGAGGCCGGAGTTCGATCCACTAAAACGCATTTAAAGCGAGTGATAGGAGATTCTACGCTCACGTATGAAGAGCTTTCGACTGTCTTAACCCAAATTGAGGCATGTCTCAATTCTCGTCCACTTTCTTATCTCAGTGATAATCCTGATGATCCCTTACCTTTAACGCCTGGACATTTTTTAGTTGGGGAGCCACTTATTGTAATACCTGATGAATATTGTACTAGTAAAAATGTAACTGGTCTTCAGAGATGGAAATATACTCAAAAAATGGTTAACGATTTTTGGAAAAAATGGTCTAAAGAATATTTAGTAACTTTAAATCAACGCTATAAATGGACAATGAAAAAAACAGAGCCAGAGATTAATGATGTTGTTATAATTAAAGATCATAACTTACCCCCTGCAAAATGGTTGTTAGGTAGAGTTGTAGAAAACCATGTCGGTAAAGATCAAATTACACGTGTTGTAACGCTTAAAACTAAGAACGGATACTGTAAACGGCCGTGTAACAAATTATATTTTCTACCTAAGTCTGTAGACTAAGTTTAAATTTTTGTTTAAGTTGTAACTACAGGGTTAGTTTGATTTTAGTTTTGAGTTTTTCTCTTAAAGTTGAGTACAAATTTATATGTATTTTGTTTAAGTATTTTAATTTACTCCTTTTCTTCATGTGTGATCTCATGGTGGGCGGTGTATGTACGCCCAAAGCCTAATTATTTTCTATAGTTTCTATTAAGAGTTTCTATATTGTTGTGTTCCTTTATAGACCTTATTTTTGGTTTGTATAAATTGCTTTTATGAAAGGACGGAGTCCTTTGGTGGACGGGATGTTTAAAAACATTTAGTTTCGGTTCTAATCTAACCTTAGTATTTAGTACTGAAAAATGTCAAGAGATGTCGCGAGCTCGAATTACAACTCGTTATCTTTTCGCTTACGGCAAACCGTATAGGGTCTGAGAATTATTATGCAAATAAATTGTTTAACTATTGGTGACATCTGGAGTTTAATTTCAACATCCGCAAGTTTAAACAGTCAATAATGGCAAAGTTCCATTTTCTCCAGGGCAACATCAACCACTATGCCAGAGCTCAGGATCTCCTACTCCAGAGCATGGCAGAGTGGTCGATTCACGTGGCTGTGGTCGCCGAACTGTACTTCATTCCCGCCCGTGACAACTGGCTGGGATGCGCTGAGGGTTTGGTGGCCATTATTGGCGAGACTCTGATCGACCCGTCTCGGGGCCGCGACTGGGTTGCTGCGGTCTCGGGTGGCATCGTTATTGTGGGGGCGTATTTCTCCCCAACAAGAATCTCGCCGACTTTGAGGGTTTCCTTGTCGAGTTGGGCACCGTCGTAGGCCGCTATCACCCTCGTCCCGTTCTGGTGCTCGGGGATCTCAATGCAAAGTCATCACCATGGGGATCTCCGGTCACTGATCCTCGGGGCGAGGTGCTAGAATAGTGGACAGTGACGACTGGTCTGGTCGTCCTGAATCAGGGTTCGGAATACACGTGCGTGCGGCAGCGAGGCGGGTCGATAGTGGACGTCTCGCTCGCTAGCCCCTCTGTCGCCAGCCGAGTCCGCGACTGGCGTGTCGCCGTAGGGGTGGAGACGTTGTCGGACCATCGGTATATCCGGTTCGACGTCTCTGCCCAGACTGCGAGAGGCCGCCATCCAACTACCCCGATTAACGACGGCCCGCGTTTGGCGCTTAAGCGCGTCGACAGGGAACTACTCGAGAAAGCTGCCTTAGTCCAGTCCTGGATCTGGGAGTCGGCAACGGACGGCCCCGTCGACGTCGAAGCAGTGGCGCTATGGTTTCGCGGGGCGATGACGCAGATCTGCGACGCGTCCATGCCCCGTGTCCGCCAACGGTCCGCAAGGCACCAGGTATACTGGTGGACCGCCGAGATTGCGCAATTGCGCATAGCGTGCGTTGCGGCCCGTCGCAGGTACACCCGATACCGGAGACGGCGTCGACGGGATTCCGCCGAGGAGGACACGCTGTATGAGGTGTACCGCGCGTCTAAGGAGACTCTGTGGCTGGTCATCGGCGACTCGAAGTCGCGTGCCAGGAAGGAGCGCCAAGAACACAGCGCCCGGACCCGACGGAGTACCTGATCGAGCTCTCGTCCTGGCTCTGTAGGAGCTGGAGCCCCAGCTGGGGGGGCTCTTCACGGCATGTCTCGAGCAGGGTCAGCTTCCCAGTGTGTGGAAGGAGGGAAGGCTGGTCCTACTCAGGAAGGATGGGCGCCCCGCGGACTCACCGTCCGCGTACCGGCCCACAGTGCTGCTCGACGAGGCGGGAAAACTTCTTGAGCGTATCATCGCAGATCGCCTCGTCAGCCACTTGTGCAGAGTGGGGCCGGACTTGGACGAGAACCAGTTTAGTTTTCATCGCGGGCGCTCCACCATAGACGCTATTACGCGCGTGAGGGCCCTGGCGGAGGAGACAGTATCCCGGGGTGAGGTGGTGCTGGCGGTGTCATTAGACATCTCCAACGCCTTCACCTACCACCTACCTACCCTGGAGTTGTATTCGGGAGGCGCTTAATTACCATCGCATTCCTCCCTACCTCCTCCGCACAATAGGGGCTTACCTTGAGGAGAGATGCGTCACGTATTGGGGACGTGACAGCGCTGGTCGGCGCGTCATGTCGTGCGGTGTTCCGCAGGGATCGGTCTTGGGCCCGCTCCTGTGGAACATCGGTTACGCCGGGGTGCTGAGGGGTGCGCTCCCGTCGGGCCCTGACTTGACCTGTTATGCAGACGACACGCTCGTCACTGCCCGGGGGAGCTCGCACAGGGAAGCAGCGTTGGTTGCTACGGCTGCGGTTTCACAAGTGGTGAACCGTATCCGGTGCCTGGGCCTGAAGGTGGCCCTTAACAAGTCGGAGGCCATGGTGTTTCATGGCCTACGACGCGCGCCGCCGCCGGGATCGCATATCGTGGTCAGCGGGGCCTGGATAGCTGTCGAGTCCACCATGAAGTACCTGGGATTGGTGCTCGACAGCCGATGGGAATTTGGGCCCCACTTCCGGCGGCTGGCGCCCAAGCTGATGCGTGCAGCTGGCTTACTTTCAACGCTGCTTCCCAACTTGGGGGCCCGAGCGCCGCCTGTAGGCGGTTGTACGTGGGAATCGTGCGGCCCATGGTCCTGTATGGGGCCCCTGTATGGGCGATGGATATGACGGCCAGCACTCTCGCCATTCCGCGCAAACCGCAGAGGGCGATGGCCGTCAGAGTCATCCGCGGGTATCGCACGATTTCCTACGAGGCGGCTTGCGTCCTGGCCGGATCCCCGCCCTGGGACCTAGAGGCGAAAGTACTCGCGTCATTATATTGATGGCCTGAGGAAGAGCGGGAACGGGGCTCGAGGCCGGTGCAGCGACAGATCGCGCTGCGCCGAGAGGAGCTCCGTAAGGTCTTGGTGGCGGAATGGCGGCAAAGGCTTCTGCGCCCCACCGACGGCCTCGCTATTGTCGAGGCGATCCGGCCAGTACTCGACGACTGGCTCGGTAGAAGCCACGGCTCCCTGTCGTTTAGGGTGACGCAGGTGCTGTCGGGGCACGGCTGCTTTGGCAAGTACCTGTGCCGCATAGACAGGGGAGCTGGACGCTCGGTGCCACCACTGCGTCCATTGCGGGGAGGACACGGCGCAACACACGCTCGCCGAGTGTGTAGCTTGGGAGGAGCAGCGCCGTGTCCTCACAAATGAAGTAGGAGACGATCTGTCGCTGTCGGCCTTGGTGCGGAGGATGGTCGATAGCGCAGAATCGTGGGATGCAGTGGTGTCCTTCTGTGAGGACGTGATGTCGCAGAAGGAAACTGCGGAACGAGAGAGGGAGATCTCGACTCCCTTCCCTGGCCGCAGAAGGCGCACCGGGTGCAGGAGAAGAGCGGACAACGCCCTTTTCCAGCCACCATGAATGAGTCCAGGGGCGAGGGACTAGGGGAAGCCCCCGCCACCCTATTCGATGGACCCGAGGCGGAGGCACGCGTGGGTGTCGGCGCGCGCCTCTGAGGTGATACACGGGGTAGTTGAACACCTCACTACCCGTGCAGGAGACGAGGCCCGTACAGACCGGGCCAGCACTAGTGTGGGGCTGCGGAAGAATTTGGATTACCGCGGCCCCCCGCGTGCACGTGCGAGGAGACACCGGGGTGGTTTTAGCTGGTAAGAGTCCGGCACACCCCTCCGCCTTTCCCCAGGCAGAGACAGTCCATGAGGATTTCCCCCCGTAAAAAAAAGGCGTTGTAGATAATAGATAAAAAGGTTAACACCTGCTCACGAAAGTGTTTTAGGGCTTGGTTGGAGATGCCATCCGCGCCCGGAGCCTTTTTGGGCTTAAGTCATTTGATGAGGGATGAAATCTCATCATTGGACACAGAGATAGGTTCGGAGGCTGTAGGGGGTGAGTTCCGGCGGCGGACCTCATCCTCCACTGCCTGGACGTGTGAGGGGTCGACGGGTTGAGAGCTAGGAGAGCATTGTGCGAAGCTATCTACAAAGCACTCAGCCTTTTCCTCGTCCTCGAAGGCATTACCGTACCGTCGGGACGGGAGGGAGGGGGAGTGTGGGTGATAGCGTCTATGCGGAGGGCTCTAGCCATCTGATAGTACGCTGTATGAGATGGAGAGATATTCTCCATTAGTTTACTCTTTTCGAGGTCTCGAAATTCAGAGAGGCGGAAACGGAGTTCTCGTTGAAGACGATTGGCCGGATGCGCCTATATTCGGGGGGTGGGATATTTTGCTGCTCTCCGGAAAGCATCTTTCTTGGCTTTTAATATGTTGCTAATATGTAGGGGAAGCCCACTATTGTTAGCAACCGAATAATGCCCTGAGGGGGCCTAGGGGGACCCTGAGAGGGTCGAGAGAAGCCCTGGATGGGCTGAGATAGGCCCTGACGGGGCCGTTGGTAGAGAGCCGCGAATGAGCGGTCATTGACCTGCGGTGGAGCTTATCTACTGGGGCAAGGATGAGGTGCGCAAGGACAGCCTCTGTAGTTTGCCGGGTGGCCTGTTTGTTTGCACAGGACATATGCGGGTGGGGATTCGGCGTCTTTGGGCCGAGGACACTCTTTGGTGTTGTGGGGTTCAAGGCACTTAACGCACCTGGGTGGGGCGGAGCAGTTGGCCGCCGCATGACCATATAGTTGGCAGCGATGGCACTGCGCCGGGAATCCACGCCTATGTGGGCGCTCAACCTTCACTCTCGACAGGCCATACACTGTGCGTACCTGCCGGAAGATGGCTTTTGCCTCCGGCACGTTTGTTAAGATGACTAGGGCAAGATTGAACTTTTTGCCCGTTCTGCTGTGCATTTTGTGTACGGCTTTTACGGGGGAAACCTTGGGACTTAAGGTCTTCAAGGATTTCCTCGTTGGAGAATTCAAAGGGGACGCCTCGGATGACGGCCCTGACTTTTCGCTCTTCCGGAAGAGCGTAGGTATGGTATGAAACTCGTTCGGCTGTGAATAGCCTGGTCAGTGGACGGAAGTCTTCGATTGAATTGGGGATGATTTTAATAGTCTCCCCAAGGTTGATGGCGTGGTCGTATTTAATGCCTGCGTCGTAGCAGGTTTTAGATAATTTGGTAAATTTTGCCTTGTCTCTTAGGAAGACAGGGGGCGGGACTTGCTTCTTGGCAAGGACTGGAGCACAACGAGAGGCTGGCTTGGCCGTAGCAGGGATGTCTAGTGACATAAGTGGGACCGCGGCAGCAGCGGGGGCTGCGGGGGCTGCGGAGGTTGTAGGGGCGGCAGGGGCCGCTGAGGCAGGGAGGATGCGTATTTTCGAGGCGCGTTTACCGCTGCGCCTGGAGTTCACCGTGGTGAAAGAGGAGTCTATGGTTCCGTCGGAGTCACAGGACTCCGATGAACCGGTGCCTGAATTGGTGGCGGGCCTCTTCCGGGAGGCCGACGCGGAGGACTCGGAGCGTTCGTACTCCATTTCTAGGGGGGCAAAGGAGTTCCGTGTGTCTAAGTAAGTCGCGATTACGGGCGGCGGTTGGAGTGCCTGAGGGGCAGGGGGAGTAACTTGGGCGGCGATGGCGGCGAGGACCGTCTCATCGAGGTTTAGGTAATTGCCAAGAGTTTGGTTTAGACCAAGAGTTTGGTTTAGGGCGGTGACGAGGGCCTTAATATGGCTAATTGTGGACATTTTGAGGCAGTAGTTCTATGAACGGAAGGATTTGGGACGGGTCCCTGTTCTCAGTAGAACAGGGACTTGAACACGAGCCGTAATACGATACAATATACACGTATAACAATAAATAATAACAGAGAAATAACAAAAAAATCAACAATAAAACAGTAACAGTAAGAATAACAATAAAGTAACAATAACAAGCGGAGGTCAGTCAAACCTCCCCGCTCAAAGACAGGGGGGCAAGAACTGTTAGCGGTGAAAGACTCACCGGTGCGTCGGCGTTGTACAGCGCGATCAGGACAGCGGAGACGCGAGAGCGAGATAGCACTACCGTACAAGGGCGAAAGCGCGGACTACCTGGATGCGACCACTCGAGAGCGATGCCACAGGCAGAATGCGACCAGATATTGTTATACTTATTAAGTTTAAGTAGTTCTACATAATGTCAAACATTAAACGTGAACTAATTTCTTTAAAAATGTACAGTTCTTACCTAATATCTACGCATCTATAAAATATTTTATGTTCTGTCAGCAAAGTTTTCGAGATGGGAACGCTTATTGCGAGCTACGGCTAGAGTGCTACAATTTATAACACTCTGCCGCAAAACTACAGACAGGACCTTCTATAAAAGAACCAAAAGGGAAAAAGAGGAATAAGAGAGACCGAAAAGCTCCTGATACGTGCCATATAAGAGATAACCGATCTCCGTAATAATAAAAAGGTCGCTAATGATAGCCGCTTACGACCGCTCCAAATAGAATTAGAAGACGGGATCATCGCGCTACGAAGTCGCATAGCCGCCGTGAAGGGAGTCACAGAAGGCATGAAGGGGCCAACTATATTGGATGGTGATCATTACATCACTCAATTATACATTGACTGGACACATCGTAGCCTGCATCATTGCGGAACCGAACCTACCATCAACGAGGTTCGACAGCACTACTGGGTGATCCGACTTCGACCCACCACGAAAAAGATAGTGAGCCAATGCATACAGTGTCGAATCAGAAAAACACAACCATCAGTGCCAGCAAGCGGTGACCATCCCAGTAGACATCTCGCTCATCACCAGAGACAGTTCACCTTCACCGGTCTGGACTATTTTGGGCCACTTTCCGTCACTGTGGGACGTCAACATCAGAAGAGATACGTAGATCTCTTCACCTACCTGACGTCCAGAGCTGTCCACTTAGAAGTTGTCGCAAACCTCAGCGCTGACTCCGCAATACTGGCATTAAGAAGATTCGCAGCTCGCCGAGAGTGCCCCACCGAGATTTACTCCGACAATGGCACCAACATGCACGGCGCAAACAAGGAACTTCGGGAGGCTTTTCGAGAAGAAGCCAGTCGACGAGGCGACAGAGTGTGGCGTTTTATAACCCCCCTCCGCGCCTTTCATGGGAGGAGTATGGGAACGTCTCATACGGTGCGTGAAGACGGCACTATACACCGTCCTTCATGAGAGACATCCGCATGAGGAAGTATTAGCCACGCTGCTCTGCGAGGTGGAGTATACAGTAAATAGCAGACCATTGACTCACATCTCTATAGACAGCGACGACGACGAATCCATTACTCCAAATCACTTCCTTTAAGGAGGATCTGCGAGACTGCCGACACCTGGAGTATTTGATGAAAAGGATATAAATAGCAAAAGACACTGGCGACACTCCCAGATACTCGCTGACATGTTCTGGCAGCGTTGGGTCCGAGAGTACCTACCGGAACTTCAAAACCGGCGGGAGGCCCATGGGCGAGGTCCCAATCTCCAGGTGGGCGATCCAGTCCTCATAGCTGACGGCCAATTACCTCGTAACACCTGGCCACGAGGGAGGGTGGAAGCTGTCTACCCCGGTGCGGACGGACAGATCCGCACAGTGGAAGTACGCACAGCAAACGGCCTAATCAAGAGGCCAACCAGGAAACTCGTGCCGCTGCCGAAGTAGAAGCAACGTCGCTCACCGAAATGGATGCAGCGCCGCTGTGAGAAAATCGTCGCGAAGCTGAACGGCGGGAGAGATGTTCGCGACGGCCTAACAACGCTAAGAAACAAAGTGATAAAGAATATTGTTTTTTGTATTAATAGTGAAATTACCGACAAAAACTGGGTGAAAACGTGTATTAATATAGTTGTGTAGCATGTTTATAATTCTTAGAATATTTGTATAGAATGTCGTGATAACAAGTGATATAAATAACTTTTACTATATTAAGAAAAATCGACCAATTCGCAGCGCGTCTTATCGTAGAACTCTAGAAGTTTTTAATTAACTGCGTAATAGTTCATACTAAAAATAATGAAAATAATTTTATGTTCTAAAAGAGTTGTATATATGATATTGAATTAGCATATGGCTTATAGATTAAAGAAGTGTAGAAATATTTTGTATAATTAAACGCATTTCGTAGTTATAGAAAAATCAAAGAATTAATCAAGTATTATGAAAATTTGGGACATTTAATTTAATAACTTTTTACAATATTAATGTTTTTAGTAACCTTTATGATATACTAATAAAGTACCAGACTACCGATTTGATGATGTATAGCATGTTAGTGTAGCAATTAGTTTTGTATAGAAAATATTGTAATTTATGCCATTTGCATAGTGAAAAGTTTATGCAATAAAGAGGCAAAACGGAAAATGGCAAGCGGCTCACTGTAAAGTATAGCCAAAGTCTACCTTAGGGGCTCGGGGCCCAGTAGGGGTAGTAGTGTGAAGAACTACCAGTGACAAGCAGTAGTATCCGGTAGTAGCTGAAGTGACTAGTAGCAGTATATAGTGAATAGTGAAAGTGTTAGCTAGCCGAAAAAGGTCGTAACTGATATTCGCAGTTACATATAGTGAAAGTGGTAACTGATATCCGCAGTTACACAAGTGATAAAATCAGCTAGTTTAGTTGATAATAGCTTGTACTTAATAGGTTTATGTAGTTCTACATAATGTCAAGCACTAAACGTGAACTAATTTCTTTAAAAAATGTAGAGTTCCTACCTAATATCTACGCATCTATATAATATTTTATGTTACATTACTTTATATACACAAAAACCAGTTCAAACTTAAAAAACTATCATAAAATGATATGATATAGATGGCGCTTTTACAAAGTATTACTTTACTTGTTTACTCCAACGAACATATTTTTAATTTATGACACTTAACTTCTCAAAATAGTACTATATTATGCTTGTAAGCTGACGAGACATTGTTATACTCAATAGGTTTAATTAGTTCTACACAATGTCAAACACTAAACTTGAACTAATTTCTTTAAAAAATGTCCAGTACCTACATAATATCTACGCACCTATATAATATTCTCTGTTACATTACTTTTTATACACAAAAGCAGTTCAAACTTAAAAAACTATCGTAAAATGGAAAAAAATTATTATTTATGTAATCTAAGTGTCTTTAAAATCTCATAATAAAAGAAGTGACATATAGGTATATATCAATGGGATTTAGCCTGCCAGAAAATGAAATGAAATACTAAATTAAATCGTGGCTTTTATAGGCTATCTAGCGTATTTTGTGCTTACCACCTTGAGAGTAAATCAATGTTTGTTCGATAAAATCATTTTACGTATAAAATGTAGTAGATTTTTACAAATTATTATTTTACTTGTTTACTCCAAAGAATACAGTTTTAATTTATTACACTTAACTTCTCAAAATATTTCCATACTCAATAGGTTTAATTAGTTCTACACAATGTCAAACACTAAACTTGAACTAATTTCTTTAAAAAATGTACAGTACCTACCTAATATCTACGCATCTATATAATATTTTAAGTTTCATTACTTTTTATACACAAAAGCAGTTCAAACTTAAAAAACTATCATAAAACTAAAAGAATTATATTTATGTAAACTAAGTATCCATGAAATCTCATAATATAAGAAGTGATATATAAATCTATATCAATAGGATTTAGTCTGCGAGAAAATTAAATGGAATATTAAATTGAATTGTGTCGTGTTTTTGCTATCTAGCGTATTTTGTGCGTGCCACTTTGAGAGTGAATCAATCTTTTTTTCGATAAAATCATTTTACGTATAAAATGAAGTAGATGGCACTTTTAAAAAGTATTGTTTTACTTGTTTACTCCAAAGAACACATTTTTAAGTGTGTGTGTGTGTGCGTATGTGTTCTTGCATGCGTGCGTGCGTGCGTGAGTTAAGGCTGAGCACCCCTGCCAAATCTTATTCGTTCGCACATCATCAGCAATCCCATTTGGGTCAAGCGTATGCAGTAAATAAGCTTAGTAAATAGTTTTGTTGCATATAATTTAAGTATAAATAGAAAATTTTAATCAGTTAATATCGAATATTGTAGTAATGAACTTCTTACTGTAACTCTGTCAAATTAAATAAATATATTTTTTATTGAAGTTTGGTTCATTATCATAATTGGCGCAGTCGGTAGGGACCCGTAAGACCAAGTAGGTATTATTTCGTTGAGAATAAAAGTTTTTGCAGAAAAATCGGTCGTACGTCTCAACGTTTTAATCGGGAAAAAAGGAACAGACAAATTTATTAAGGAACAGACCAACTTCAAGGACGGAGTACCAATATTCCAGAAGGAGCAAGGGGAAAACTGCAGCACTGTGAGTAGATCTTCTTCACCAATCTGTATTTTCCTACCCTTCCCATTTTTTGTGTTTAAATTCTGGTTTTTTGTGGGATTAATTACGCCTAATTACTAGATAAATTCACACTTAGTTAATTATTCTAATTAGTTAAGTAATTGAGGAATTTAAATTATTTCATTTAATTTCCTTATAAATTCACTTAATAATAACCCAAGAGTATTTTTTTATTGGTAGTGTATTCTGTAACAAAAAGAAAGAAAAATGGTAAAATTTTGTGAGAGTTCCTATGGAAATGGTTAAAATTATCCCTAATTTCGATGGTGATACTAGACTTTTACCACTCTTTATAAAAAAGGCGAGTACAAACTCCATTCATTCCAAGGAAGCCAGTTACAAAACTAATATTTATTCCATGTTTTTACAAGTAGGTTATCCGGGGAAGCTGCGAACCTAGTTGGAGAACGGGATCATATTAATAATTGGGACGAATTAAAAACATTACTAAGCCAACATTTTGGTAACCCGAGATCCGAAGAATGTTTGGCTTTGGAACTCGAATCCTTAAAATTAAACCGTAATGAAATTTACCAGGAATTTTGTCACAGGATACAACATTTGAGAAGTGTCTTATTTTCTAAGGTTAGCGAAACGATTGACGATCCGAACTTACGTCTAGCGAAACCATCTATTTATAACCATAGTTTACTAAATGCGTTTCTTTATAATTTACCGGCATATTTAGTTAGACTTGTGAGATTACGGAACGTGACTACTCTAGAAGACGCTTTAAAAATTATCTTAGAAGAACAAAACTTTCCGTCAGTTTATGAAAGTAAAAATTCACGGTCTAATGGAACAAACTTTAGGCCGAGTCCTAACAATAATCACACTTATTCACCTAGAAATGTTCCCCATACGGAGCAATCTACATTTAATAATCAGAACAATTTGTCACCCTACGTTAATAATAACCGCTCTTTTAACTCGTCAAATAATTCATTCCAATTTAGGCAAAATAACAACCGTAACAATAGCCATCGCAATAATTATCAACAACAATCGACCACTAGGTCACCAGTACCGCCGGCGCCGGGCCCGATACAGCGTAGTCAATATTTCGCGGACAATGCCCCTGCGCATACTCAGCGTCTAACGCAATATCAATCGCCACCTGTGGCGTCGAGTTCGAAAACCGATGTAACAAGGCGAACTGCTAACTCAAATAGAATAAACTATACCAATAGCGAAATAAATCAACCTTGCAATTCACAACAATGTATTGCATCAAATCAGTATAATAATTCAGATTTGGCTGAAATTGAAAATTTTCACATATTAGCCTTAACGAGACCAATAAAATAAAATTGTACAAAACTTTTAAATTTACCACATATCCATATACCTGAACTAAAAGCTGTCTTTATGATAGACAATGGTAGTACTAGGTCATTTATTTACACAGTTTATTACACAGTTTAACTATTACATTTTATTATTTTCTTGGAAAACAGTACTAATTTGAGTAGATTATGAAAGTATTTTCTTTGCTTAATACGATTTTGAACCTATATAATGTTGTACACAACTAATTGATTTAAATTTTGTTGTTCCTATATTGTGAGCCTCAATCCCTGAGTGACACTGTAATTAAATATTATACGAGACTATTTTTATGATATAAAGTAAAAGATGTGAATAAATGTATGGTTAAGTTACGGAATACATAATTATAAATGAAAATATTGATAATGTATAGTTGCGAGAGTAAGATAAAGAAAATTATCGGAGGTTCGTATATCCACATACAATCAGCCTGATCAGCTGAGAGTTTGGAAAACCTAATAGCCGATTAATTTTTTAAGGTTGTTCGGACACGATTAAATGCGGAATAAGTTTTAATGTATTTCAATGAGGGAAATGATAATTTATTATGAATTGTATAGGAATATTGTCCACTATCTTGATCATGTATGTACGCGAGCCGTGTACGTGAAAGTTATGATACAATTAAATAATGAATTACATGAGCTGAAATGTAAAGACGTGAATGAAATGATATTGGTAATTTTCTTAATCATGTATATACGCGAACCGTGTACGTACGTACGTACGTACGAAGAAATGACATACATGTGTAATGAATAGCTAAAGGATACGAATAAATAATATTGTAAATTTTCGTGAAAATCAAAACATAATTTTATGTTATACATAATTATGCCTGATTATGTAGATTATACCACTGTGCTATGCATTTTTGCGTGCTAGATATGTCTTAGATTATAGTTTTCATAATGATATTAACCTTTTTTAGAATAATATTAAGGATCTATTTTAAGAATTGATATAAAAATTTTAGATAGCATATTTTTTTTTATTCTTTTGTCGGTGGGAGGTGTAGTGTAGTGCTCCCACGTTAATATACTTTAGTGTTAAGGTAGAATAATGAGCAGTCTAATTAAAGTTTTAGTACCAACCACACGTCTCCTTCATTGACATCTTACCTATATTACACTCGCCAACACGCAATGGGGCTCGGCGACGTACCCTTTCTTGCCCTAAAACCCTCTCAGAAGTAAGGTGAGGCCCATGGCCAGCATAGACGCATATGGTCTGTAAATTTAAATTTATGAGGGTAGTCGGTCTGCGCGGAATTGAGAAATAGGTATTTGAAGAAACTAGTGCCGACGCGTCCGAGCAACCGAATCAATATGTGAGTGATTACTCTGTGTTTGTGTGCATAGTTTAGTACCGCGCATTTCCCGCCCTAAGCTACGTTCGTCTTTCAGTCGGATTGACGATACAAGATATCGGCGTTAGCAGTGTTTCGTGTGATCGTGCTGTTTCACACGTGGTTTATTCCATGTTTATCCCCTCTCAGCGGTTCCAATACCACCTATTATGGACGCTCATAATGTGCATTTATGTATTTATGTCAAATTACTATATACATATTTATATAACGCCTATTTATTTTGCAAACAAATATAAAACATTAAAATTGAAATTCACCTTTCGACTGGGGTTGCCATCGCTGTTAGGGCTTATATGTACTTGTTTTATAAACGTTTGCTTGTGCGAGACACAAGTGTAGTTTCATTCTTTGATGGAAAATACTGTGTAAACTCGTTATAACTATATTGAAAATACATTATTTTTTGGCACGGAAAAGGGAATTTAGTGGAATTAGTTTTAAAGTTGGTTTACGACTGATCTGCCATAAGTAGTCTATCTAAGATTTAGAAGGAAACTTTTGACATGTACACGAAATGCAATTAAGATTACTTGTAAACAAATGTTTGCAACTTCAAGTGTCTTTCTTGAATTCCATACAAACCACACAAGAATAAATGACACACCATTACACCTTGACAAAAAAATAAGAGCAGTCATTATTTTATAAATTCCCCAGTAAAGCTGGAAAATCAAGTAAGCAGAATTATCACACCAAGCAGTAGAGTGCAAACATTAGTTACGTATTATTTGGTTAGGGTTTGTATTTTTTCAAGAGACACTTCGCTTAAGTACATTTCAAATAATAGGAAAAGTTTATTACTTTTAAACTCGTAAAATAACATTGAATTGTTACTTCGACGTCTCTTGCAAAAATACAAATGTTCTGTGCTACCTGTAAATCAGTATAGGATAAACGTCGATATCGACTGACTTCACTATGATATCGATAAAAACATAGACAGTTGTCACTTTCCTAATTGTGTACCTATTAGCACAGAATGAATTATTATACTAACGTCCTACAGACCAAATTTCAGTTACGGCGGTCAGCCTCAACGACGACTAGGGATCGGCGCAGGACAGGATTATAGTGCCCAAGTGTATGCGCAAGCACAGGTGCACTCTCTATTCCCTCACTCTCATAATCCGATGAGACGGTAAACCGACACGACCCGAAAGAAATCAGGTGCAGGGTCAACGGCTTTACCTGCTTTTCCAGGTACCTAATACCTACCTCTACGCTAATACCTACCTCTGGGCAGCTACTGAGAATTTCTGGACGGAAAAACTCAATAATGATTTTTTTGGCCCGACTCGGGAGTCGAACCCAGGATCTCATGATCAGTAGTCGCACTACTACAACCAACAGACTAATGAGACAGTCAGAAGTAGTACTACGTATTATTAGGCTAACCCTCCCTCACCTCTGGTCCCCCCCGTAGGGTGTGATATGAACAACTGCAGCTTAGAACGATTTTACCTACAAAACCATGACCGATCGAGGTTTCGTATTACCCTGTTTTCGCCCCGAAATCTAAGCCGATTAAATTACTTTTGGTATCAAAATTAAAAATAGGAATAGATCTATGTTCGTATCATTTGTTTTTATCTTAAAAACTTTTCAAATTTTTTTGGTAGTCGTCTCATTACGGAGGTAAAAACGGGGCATTTATTTAGGTTTTTGAGAGTCATATTGTAATAATTGTTTGGAAAAAATAAATGACAAGGGCATGCTTTTAATTGACTTCGATTTTTATACATAAATAATAATACATAGACACTCACGCCTGTCACCCAGAGGGGTAGGCAGAGACTACGGACTTCCATTTGGCACGATCCTGACATACCTCTTTCGCCTCCTTTACATCCATATATCTACGCATACATGCTCGTCGGTTAAGGGTACTTCTAACGTGGCCCCTTTTCAAAATATCGCCAATTTGGTCGATAAACTTTTTTCTAGGGCGTCCCTTCCCGACTCGGCCGTTCACATCTGCCATATAAATTTGCTTTGTCACTCTTTCCTCATTCATTCTTTCTACATGACCATTCATTTTTATAAATAACTAATTTTTATAAAGATTGCTCTAGAGGCATTATCCAGGAAGAGAAAAGGTATACATTTGTATGAAAAAAATGCAGCCCGTCTACGTTCTTAGCTTGGTGTTTATTCAGGAGCTAGGTTAATGACAACTAATATGTAAGGTTCGAGCCTGTTACATGTATAGATTACGGGAATAAAAGTTGACGTGACCCTTTTATTTAAATAATACTGTCAAGCCCTCGTCAATAAAAAGAGGTTGAGGACGGTTTCGGTAGGGTACGAACTTACTTGACATATCGGGTTTAAGCACCATATTGAAGGTAGTCGGCATTACCGCCTCGTTGGCCTAGTGGACGAATGCGTGATTGCCGACCGTGTGGTCCCGAAAACTTTTCCCTGTTTGCGAGAAAATTAGTTAAGTTGGTAAAGAAATAGTTAAATTTTGAATGTTTCAGTTCAGAAATTCTCAATAGTGGCCCATAGTCGGTGGTGGTTCAACCTCTATATGAGGTAATCTGTGGAAAAACCTATGATCAGCGATGGACTGTACTGATTGGCACCAATGAAATTGTTGTTTGATACTAAGTGCTCATTTACCACGTTCTCAGCGATGAAAAAAAAAGATAATGAGGAAACATGGAAGGAACAAGGAAGCAAAAAGCAAAAAAAAAAACTTTATCCCCTATTTTAGCTCCCATAGGGATGGAATTTCTGTTTTAAAATTTATATCGAAACAATTTTGAAGTGCATACTCAGAGTAAAAAGCTTTTGTAGAAAAGATTAAAATTCTAACTTGATATAGGGTATATTTTATTTTATTATACTTTCACAACTTAGACGCATCTAACGACACCCCATAATATGTTGATTCATTCCGCCGATCGGGTTACAGAGTATGCCAAAGAAATAGACATACATACGTATACATTTATCTATTCCCGCTGTAAACACTAAAATCGTTTTATAATAAAATTTAAAAACAAAGACGGAACACCTAGAAACAAAAACGTACAGTTGATATCAGTACCTCCTGTTTTGTGAAGTTGAATATACGTTCTAATTAACAAGCATAATTTGAAAGTTTTAAGTTTTCGGTTTAAAGCATTAACCATAGTATAAAATTGGAAACTACAGTCGCTGCATCCGTTTCATCCACCTCCAGACAGAAAATAAGACAAGTTTCATGAGGCATTTATCGTCTAAACTCGCGTTAACGACCGCAGTACGTCTTCTTGAAAAATTATTTGCAGTTGGAAAACTATGGGAGCTAACAATCCTTAAAACGACTTTTTACTTTCGTGCATCTCAGTGGGAAAGAGCAGTAGAAATCATATTATTTTTATTTTACTATTCCATAACTTAACGTAATACTTATATCTATATAGCTAGCATATAGCACAGTCTACCTGGTAAGTCTACACGGGTAGGTGTCCCTGTGGTCAACATAAAACAAAAGAGATTACAGATGCGTTGACACCTCTAAAGTCTAAGGTGTATTGCTTCAGGCCGTAACTATACTGGCCTTTTTACTGTTCACTTCGTCACTACTGCTTTTTGGCTGCAAAAATAGGTAAGAGGGTTATAGCTACCCCGATAGACTCCTAAGTAAAAATGAGTCCTACCACAGAGTATATGATAGAGTAATTATTATGAAAAGCATATTTGAGAAATCACATGTTCACGCAGAATACTGTGGCCGTGGAAAGAAAAGGGTAGATCTCTCGCCGGGCAAGGTGTTCTAACCGGGGAGCGGCCAACACTCCATGTGATAGTTCGGAGATGTCCTACATATACTGTTTTATGATTCGGAATTTTGATAGCGTGATTTAGGCTTCGGTGTGTTTCGCTTGCGGCGCGATGACAGCGCCGCTACAATACCATCACCATCCATGAAAAAGCAGCTTGATATTGCTGTGTTTCTTATGGTAAGTGTAGAGAACTGAAGACTCTTTTTACTGGTAACAGGTAGGTCCCAGGTGTGACAACGCTTCCATATTTTCAATCATATTCGAGAATAAATATAGGCGTTTATGGGTCACGCATTCACTTGGTCAGGTGGGCGGCATAAATAATAAATAACATAGGTACAAAATTATTATTTTGTATGTTATTTATTATTTTTATTATGTTTTATTGTGTTGGTTTTGTTTTTGTTTCAGTTTACCTCTGTAATCTTTTACGATATCCACAGGATGACATGACATAGGGGTTCTTTTTACACCGTCATTGCGCAGTAGAAATGGTTGATTAATTGTAATTTCAAAGGCTAATTTAATACATGTACACGTTCGTCGGTGAAAGGTAATACTGTGAACATCTTACAAAATAAAAAATAGATCAAGGATATATTATAAAGTACTCATTGGGGTAGCCAGGTGGGTCCTTCTCTTCTCCTAAAATGTTTAGTGCACTTGTCACATAATTTATAACGTCCATGTTAGACCGGGAAAGAATGCCTAAATACTTAAATTCAATCTTATGTAAACCTTTTTAATTACATACACATTTAGGAAACAAAATTGCGTTTAATTGTGTACACACGTACGAAGTGAAACTACTTTACGACATATCATTCTCATTTTATTTTTTATTTCACATAAGTAAGGCCCGGTGGTGAAAGGCTACAAGAAAATGTGACGTTTTTGCTTTTTAATAACGTACTAAATTTTTCCATTACATCGCTAAAGAAGTTTCACTTCAAAATGGGTTTAAATGAAAAATTGTCGCCCATACAACCGCATACCCATTATCGCATTAGTTGCCTTTTAGGAGATGCTAGATTAATAAGTAAGTAAAACACATTCTTTTTTGTTATAAGTATAGATCCCAAATCTACAAGTCCAAGACCAACACACGTCACTTGTTTACAAGGTTTTATTTAACTTGCAATGTAACTATGTTTGTTGGGGTGGAATATTGCAACTCAAGTTTGAAGCAGATATCTTTAACCGATTAAGCAGAAATTTTGTATACATGTTTAGTTTGGATGACAATCTTCGATCAACAATACCATCTAGATAACGGGTCACGTACAAAATCATAGCTAAATACTGTCCGCGTGAATATAAACTTAAACAGCTTTATCTGTTTACTAAAGAAATAAGACAAAAAATTAAAATAGTTTTAAGTTCAACCTAATTACAACCATCGCATCCAGTAATAAAGTCACAAATCTTACGATCATTAGTCACAAAAATAAGAGCTCACGTCTCATGTACGCTTTTATTAACTGAGACCTTTGAGTATTAAACCAAAGGAGACGGCATCGCAAGGCATACCCCTCTGTAAAAGGTACGAGAGTCCGACTCATACTCGTTATATAAAACTAGTTATTCCGCGTCGTGCATCATTCCGAAGTGATCGTGACAGTAAATCGAGCTCCGACAAAATGCCGAATTGCAGTGTATTTACATGAAAAAAACAATCAAAAACGTCAAGTATACAAAAGGACAATGTGATTTATATTTAATACACTCAATTGTAAATAACTCAAAAAATAAAGTCACGTTAATGTACTTTGAATTTAATATGGGGGACTTCTAAAGATGGCGGACTAAGCTATTTATGCTTTCCTACAATAAGAGTATCAAATGAAAAGACTGGCTAAAAATACGAATAAGAGTAAAAAAAAATGGATTTCCTTATGGAAGCTCTGTTCTGGTTTGTACTGTTCAATACTAACCGGCAAACGACCTTGAAACAAAGATGCGTCGAATGAGATGAACCGACTAAGAAACCTATCCAGCGATAGCTAAAAAGTTAAAATAAATTATAATTAAATAAACTTTTTCAAAAATAAGCTTTTATTATGCGCTAAAAATAATTTGAAAAATTCCATTAAAACTTTTACTATCAAATTATAACGTCATTACACAAATTTTACGATATAAAATCCTGTCGCGAGATTTAACTGTTTAGATAAACAAGTAAATTAAATAACTTTAATTGATTACATACATACATACATAAACACTCACGCCTGTCACCCAGAGAAGTAGGCAGAGACTACAGACTTCCATTTGGCACGATCCTGACACACCTCTCTCGCCTCCTTCACATCCATACGCCTACACATACATGCTCGTCGGTTAAGGGTACTCCTAATTTGGCCCGTTTTCAATAAATCGCCAATTTGGTCGCTAAATTTTCGCCTAGGACGTCCCTTTCCGACTCTGCCATTCACTTCTGCAACATAAATTTTCTTTGTCACTCTTTCCTCACTCATTCTTTCCACATGACCAAACCACCGAAGCATTCCTTTCTTAATTCTGGTCACAACATCATCTTGCAAACCACACTCTTCTCTTATTACACAATTTCTTACCATGTCGTTCAGATTCAGCTCTAACATACTCCTTAAGGACCGCATTTCTACTGCGTTGATTCTACTCTCGTGCTTCTTCCGCCACACCCAACTTTCACTACCATACGTTAAAGTAGCCTTACGTGCCTTTTTTGATACATTTTGACTCTTCACAATAGAGTGCAGGGCCCCATTTACTCTATTTCCCGCATTCACTCGAGGTTCTATATCCTTATTATATCTCCCATCCCTGCTAAATACGCAGCCCAAATATACAAACTCATCTACTTGCTCGATCAACTCCCCTTCTATTCTTATTTCACAAATCGTTTTACTTTCTTCTCTTTCAAAAACCATAACTTTCGTCTTACTTGCGTTCACTTTTATACTCTTTTCTTTTAATGATCTGTTCAATAATGTAACCATCATTTGCAACTCGGCTGCCGACGACGCAAGGATAACTTGATCATCGGCGTACAAAAGGCATTTGACGGTTAACTCACCCATTCTTAATCCGCATTCTTCAACTTTCAAATTTCGCAAACAACTGTCCATAAATAGGTTGAACAGCCACGGGGAAGCCACACAGCCCTGTCTGACACCGTTATGGACGTTAAAACAGTCCGAGTAGACCCCGTTGATCCTAACACAAGCACTAGAGTCCCTATAGAGAGACTCCAATGCCTGTATCAAGCCAGCGCTCAACCCAAATGAGTTCAGTGTTTGCCATAGCACATCCCTATCCACTCTGTCATAGGCCTTTTCCAAGTCCATGAACGCACAAAAAACCTTTTGGTTTTTGGCCAAAAACTTCTCCGCGATCATGCGCATGGAAAAGACTTGATCTGTACATCCCATTCCCTTTCTGAATCCCGCTTGCACATCCCAAATTTTTCCATCAGTTTCTTTCATGACCCTTTCAATCAGTACCTAAGCATACAGTTTTCCCACAATGCTAAGAAGGCTGATGCCACGGTAGTTTTTACAGTCCTGCTGCGACCCTTTTCCTTTATATACTGGGACTATCACGGCTTTGCACCAGTCTACCGGTATCCGGTTCAGTTCCCAGCATAAATTAAACAAGGTGTGCAGCAGACCTGCCACGACTTCCTCTCCAGCCCTTAGCATTTCGAGTGAAACTCTATCATATCCATCATATATCATCTCTTTAAACTCAAAACTTCATCTTCCAGAATATAGCCGTTCTCGTCTCTTATAACATTCATCATAGGCTGTTTTCAATGTCCCCTGGCAGTTCTTACAAGTTTCCAGAACATTTTAATATTTGCCTGGAAGTTATCCGATATTCTTCTATCATTCTTATCCGTTCTTTCTTGCTTTTTTCTTTCAACTACTTCTTTTACTCTCTTATTAAGATGTTTAAAGACTGCCTTTTTTTCTATCAATATCATCATTCGTACCGCTAGAATTACCAGCCTTTGTTGCTAGTAAGTCTAGCCATGCTCTCTTCTTTGCTTCAACTTCCATACGTATCTCATCATCCCACCATAACGTATTATTTTTTCTTTCATTCTTCCTCTTACTAACACCACATACTTCGGTTAGCTGCATACACTAAACCTTTCTTTACATTTTGCCATACATTCTCCAAGTCTAACTCCTTCATACATAATTCATCCAAACCACTTATATTTTCTTTCAGTCTACATTTGAACTTGTTTCTCTCACCTTCATCTTGTAACCTTTCTGTTCTAATACGCTGTAACGCAGTGGTAGACACAGATGATCGATGGCGCCAACGCCTGAATAGACCATTAATTCGGCATAAAACCAAATAATGATCCGTTCCTACGTTAGAACCCCGGTAAACCCTTGTATCTACCATTGCGCCCCTCAATCTTTCATCCACAATTATGAAATCTATCATGCTTCTATCGTTACCTCTTTCCCAAGTATACATGTTCACATGTATACTTGGGAAAGAGGTAACGATAAGTATACATGTTCATATCCTCTTGTGGCGAAAGCAAGTGTTCGTCACAAAAAGATTCTTTTCCATACATACGGTGAGGAGACTTTCACCATTCTCATTTATACTTTCATCACCAAACGTTCCCAATATCCTTTCATAACCAAGCCTCCTCACCCCATTTAAATCTCCTAGCCTTCCATTAAAATCTCCTAGCATAATAATATTTTCATTTCCCTTACACTTCATTAACACCATCCTTACCATTTCCCAAAACTGCTCTCGGATATAAGTGGGCTTAGACATGTCTGGGGCGTAGACCCCTAACACAAACAACTTCTTTAAGCACATTTTCATTCGTATCCATAGCAGTCTTGGGCTTACACATTCATACTCTTTCACACATTGGCCCATTCTTTCTGAAAGGATGATACCTACCCCCCTGGCATGCCCGCTCGATCTCGTCTACACCAGACCAGTATGCGGTATACATGCCATGTGTTGTGACATCCTTCCCCTTCCTTTTCGTCTCATTTGCACATAACACATCTATTCCTCTACCATACATCATATCGCATACTTCATCCATTTTATCATTCATTGCCCCACATACATTCAACGTACCCAGACGGGCCTCTGCAATCCACTTTTCGCCTCTCCGGGAGACAGAACGTGACGGGTGGCGAACCTCGTTGCCGGTTTTCCTCCCGGAGATTCTTCGCACCGCTTCCCCATTAAAGGGGCGCCGGGAACTAGGGGCCATTTCTTTTATATAGTTCCTCATGGTGCGAAAATATTGAGTAGTATGTTTTACGTCGCTACCACGGCGTGGAGCCGAGTCTGTGGTATCGGCTTGTCGCTCATTTAGCACCACCCGGGGGACACGTGTAGGGTGGGCCTAGGAATAGGTGGTCATAGCCTACGGACGCGAGCGACTTATCCCCCTTTACGACGTATATTATTTTTGATTACGAGTACTAAAATCTCGCGACAAGCTTTTGTATCATATAAATTGTGTAATGACGTTATAAGTTGATAGAAAAAGTTTTAAAGAAAAAGTATGTATATTTATTCTTTTTAGCGCATTTTAATTAAAACTTGTTTTTATTAAAAGTTTTTTTTTTACTTTTAATATATAATTTATTTATTTACACTACACATAAACAACATCCATAACGTAGAGAACGTATCGTATACATATGCTTTAATTAGACAAACTGTTTAATTTTAAGAAATCAATAGATTGTAATAAATTGGAAGACCGAGTTTCACCCTGCGACAAAAAAAAACTCAGAACCTATCTAGCTAAGCATGAAATGTGAAACTTTATTTAAATACAGAATTTCTTCGAAATGGTTAGAACCATTCAGGAAATGAATTATCCAAAAAAGAATTGCTTGGTAATTGTAATAAAATAATTTAATTCTCTGTTACTAGGCTACTTATATTCTCTAGGACTTCTCTTTAATATCCTCTAGGACTAGAAAATTTATTATTCAATACAGATTACATGTGATACTAAAAGTTGTTTTACGTTACGTAGTTTAGTACATCTTAATAAGTAAACCTTCTTACCTATATTGTCGCCAAATACCAGTACCAGTACCAGTCTGTACTACCACAGTTTTGTGGCAAAAAAGTGTTTGCGTAGCGAATAATACTACCAAGTCGGGGTGTGTGTGGGCGGTTAAAGTAGGGTAGGGTTGTCCTGAAAATTTGATTCTCTAAGAATTTAATTCAAATCTCTGACGCAACTATCTAAAACTACTATTTTGAAACTTGTTCAAAAAATTAGCTAGCGTGCTTCTTTTTCTAAACGTTCCCTTTTTTATACCATAGGATGACAAACGAGCACACAGTCCACCCGATGGTAAGCGGATGCCCATAGACATCCACATTTATCCTCAATTAAGAATCAAAATGCAATTATGCTATCACCCTTGAGGACTAAGATGGAATGCCTCGTTTCCAGTAAAAAGTGTCTCCGGTTCTGTAAACTCACCAGCTGCTATTTTACGCTGGTATTCTGTGGGAGCGTGGTTGAACCACCAAATTCGTGCTACAACCATAATATAGCTGTAGCGTGGCTTTACCACGCATATTCCCTTTATATCGGTTAAAAGATTTCACAAGACGGTTTTTTTACATCAAATATTTGGCAGAGCAAACCTAAAGAATTCTTTCTTCACGTGGTTACAGCAAAATGACCGGAAAAAATCAAAATTTTGATTTCTACTCTCTCACAATTCTGCGGTTTTGGAACAAGCTTTTTGATTACGACTAAAAGACATTTTACAAGAAGATTTATTTTATAATTAGCTGGTGCATCTTTTTGTGACGATCACAAACCGATGCACCAGCTATATAAATTATTGCTATATTTTATATAATATTTAATATATAATAAAATATTATAATATTTTATATATAACTTATCACTATATTATATAACTTATAAATTACTTTACTTGTTGAGATAATATTCATACAATATATTTGTTATTGCAAGATGATATATCACAACTATACTAGAAACCAGTAAGTGGCACTGTATTCAAGTTATTTTTAAATTATATATAGGGACTATAAAGACTCATACTAATAATAAGTACATTATGTGGGTAAAAATCAGTTATTGAGTTTTCCATCAAGGAATTCTCAGTAGCTGCCCGAAGTCGAGAAGTTGGTACTGTCTCAACCGCGTGCCTCGAAAAACACTTAAATTTGATTTCTCTCCGGTTCTGTTTATGTTTAATCTTGTCTTGCGCCGATGGCCGGTCTTTAAAAAAAGGATCTCCTAGGTGTGCGTTACTTGTAGTTAGCAGTGGCTGCAAATAACCGCCGGTACGACATACTCCGCCGTTCGTCGAGTCCCGTGATTCCGTGAGGCGTCGAGGTCACCGGCCCCTAGGTGATTCTTGGAACTTTATGCGCTCCGTGCATCTTGTGCCTAGTCGCGTTGTAAAGTGCCACCTCCGCACTTCCCCCAACCCTTTTGTTTGCAAAAGGGGTAGGCAGTGCCCCAAGTGAGGATAGTCACTATTTTTTATATACCATATCTTAGACAGGGCTGTAATTTAGATTACCTGACTGACGTAGGTAGGTCATCATGTCCGATAAGAAAAAGGGGGAGCCTCCCCCCCCCGTTAATAAAACCACCGGACCGAAAAGGTGTGTTGGAACGACCACTGATTGTGGGGGGATCTGTCGAACCCGGAGCGCACTAGAGTAGTGTCATCCTTTTCACAGATCCCCCAAAGAAAACCCGTCTCGCCACGGAAGGAGCCCGCACCGGGCGTCGCGCTCACGCCGGCCGTGTCTGAGCACACGGTCAGGCGGGAACCGTCGCCCCAGCAGCAGCGGGCAATGAAAACGGCAAGACGCCACACTCCTCCGGAAACCGAAGCCTCCTTGTACGAGAAGAGGCAACGGGTTGGCTCCCAACTATCTTCCGATGAAGCACCATCTACATCGGAAGAAGATGAAGACTACCACCAAGTGACAACAAAGAAGGTGCTAAGATCGCCACCCAAGTCACCCTCTCCACCGCAACCCCCCCTCCGCTCTATATCTCCGGATCGGCGAAGCCACGATTCGGCCCAGTACGAGCAGGGGGGTGAAGAATCTTACAGTTGGGGGTCAACTACGTATGCTACCCTCGCAGCATCCGCCGGCCGATCATCGCCGGTGGCAACATCTAACCCGTCCGGGCTCCCGCAGGACGATGGCCAACGGCCATCTACCAGCTATGCCCATGTGGTAGCTGCACCAGCAGTACCACGACCACCACCGGCGGCAGTGCCTACTGATAAGCCTGCCGATCAGGAGAAAGCCCGATACCCGCCTATAGTGGCTGAATGCCTACCGGATTGGACGAGGCATTTTAAGGAGCTCAACAGAATGTTGGGCCACCCTATAAGTGCCCGTCCGTTCGGGAAAGGCGTACGGTTTACGCCACAAAGCGCGAACGAATTCCGTACAATTCAGCGCTATATGGTTGAATTAACCAAAGAAACACCATCACTGTCGTGGTATTGTTACACCCCGGAGGAGGACAAGCCCACTAAAGTGGGCATCCGGGGTCTACCAATGGGCACGGATACCAAAACAATAGAGGAGGCCAAAAGGCTTCCCAATTAAGTATGTGAAGGCAACACCACCTCGTAGGAGCAGACCTGGCTGCATCTACTTTGCCCAACTGGACCACTTGAGCCTGGAGCAGCTCCAGGAATTGTATAACATCGACGAACTCCTCTATATGAGAGGGGTCGTCATCGATGCCTGGCAAAGAAAAGCAGGACCAGCTCAATGCCACCGATGCCAGGCCTTCGGACACGCCTCTGCCAACTGATTCAGGCCAGTGAGATACGTGCGCTGTGCCGGGGAGCACATTGCAAGCCTTTGCCCTCGGGGTAGAGAGGAAGAACCGAAGTGTGCCAACTGTGGCAAAAACCACACAGCAATTGACCGCCGCTGCCCAGTCCTGAGGAGTACTGCTAGGAGGCAGGGGATAGCTTTGCCGGGGCTACTCCCGGAGGACCCTAAAAAGATCCCCCAGAGTCGCCCAAAAGCTGTCACCATTCAGCAAGACGGGTGGGCTACCATCACTGGGAAGGGCAGGCAACCAGCCCCCCATCCCACCCGTAACATCTCAGGAAACGGTGGAACCCACAACGACCAGGGCAACCACCGGGGCGACTCTGCAGCCCCCCGCCAATCCCGCCACAGAACGGCAACCCTCCAAAAAGAGGAGGCGGGGGAGAAGCAGGAAGAAGTCGCAGCCTCCTCAGGCTGTCACCTCTACCCCGACACCAACTGTACCAGTAGCCTCGCAGGCGCAGATTACTCGGGAGAAAACCAAAAGCGTGGGTAGAGTGCCAGAAAGGGCTCTACCTGAACATACCGCTCTACTGGTAGAGCGCGCTCTACCCACATGCAAAGAGAGCAAAACCAGGAACCCCAATACCCGAGACAATTGCCAACGCCTTCTTATAGGAAAACACCTACCGCCGGCCTCGAAACAGCAGACGCAATCCAGCGTCTGGTTGGTATTGCCATCGAGGTCGGCACACAAGTCCTGGCTGACATAAGAGTCGGGACAGATCCCGTGACGGCGATAATGAAGGCGCCGGCAAACCTCCTAGCCCGGCATTACGGAGGAGAGTAATCTGCGCCTCCTCTATTGGAACCCGGACGGAATACAGCAGAAGCTGCATGAACTCCACACAGTCGCCCAGCAACAGGAGTTGCACATCATTTTGCTGGGAGAGACGAAGCTAAACCCAAAGACGCATATTAAGCTGCCAAACTACCACATTTACAGAAGGGACGAGGTCACTTCTCAAGGGGCCGCCTACAGAGGGACGGCGGTTCTAGTGAGGAGGGACATCGTCCATCAAGAACTGGAATTACCACCTTACCAGACTATGCGCTCTATCGGCATAAGAATGGAGGCGGCGGGCGAGGAACTTAGGATCTACGCAGCATACCGCCCGCCAGGGACTCCATTCTGCCCTATTCGGACCTAAACGCCAAACACCCGGCGTGGGGGTCCAGAGTGATCACCCCGCCGGGTCTTGAACTCTATAAAGATGCAGATAAGAACATGTATGACGTTTTAGGTCCCGAGGAACCAACGTACGTTCCTACAGACCCGCGGAGACATCCGGATGTATTAGACATCGTGCTCACTAGGAACGTCAACTATCCGATAGTGATAGAAGTGCTGTACGACCTCTCCTCACATCACCTCCCGTTACTGATAACCCTTGGCCTAAAGGCGGTGACTACGCCTCCCAGAGCGTTTAAGACACGTGTCGACTGGAGGCTCTACTGTCAACATCTGCAGCAGAGACCCCCAGCACACCAACCGATAAGCACAGCGGACGACGTAGAGGCTGCTGCTACTAGAATCACCACGAACATCAAGGAGGCCCTCCACGCGTCCTCTACGATCGTCCCGATCACAGATCAGTTGGGATCGGCGCATCAGGAAGGCGGAAGAGCACGGTGCGTCGCTCTATAAACTGAACCGGCAGTTGACCAAAACCAAACCTCCCGTTTGCCCGCTGACCAACAACGCGGGCGAAGATGCTATGATGCCAAGGGCAGAGCGGATATCCTAGTCGAGCACTTCGAGGGGCAATTTATGCCGAACCCAGCAAGTGCGGAATTCATGGAGCTTCATGCACGGAAGGAAAGTCGCGTACAGGAGTTCCTGTCGTCGCCTGCGCCGCCTCTTGCAGGAGAGTGGTTCATCTCCCCCCGCTGAACTGCGGAGGACAGTAACCTGCCTGCAACCGAGGAAGGCGCCGGGGCACGATGGGATTACCAACGCTGCACTCCGACAGCTGCCCAATAGAGTCCTAGTAGAGCTTGGTCGACTCTACAATGGGATATTGCGGACATCCCACTTCCCGGAGGACTGGAAGAAAGGCAAAGTGATCGTCTTGCCGAAACCCGGGAAGGACAGGCGTAGAGCTGCCAGCTACAGGCCGATCACGCTATTACCGCACATAGCTAAACTGTTTGAAAGATTGCTGCTGAGACGTCTCCGTCCGTGCATCCAACTTCGGGCGGAGCAGCACGGATTCAGGAGGGGTCACTCCACAGTCACACAATTGACTAGAGTGCTGCACCTGCTTGCGGCTGAGTACAATCGTGGCCGCATATCGTTGGGCGTCTTTCTCGATATCGAGAAGGCGTTCGACCGGGTGTGGCACATAGGATTACTATATAAGCTGAAAGAACAGACCAGTGTCCCTGCGGCTAATGGCGTCTTTCCTGGAAGACAGGAAGTTCTACGTCTGCGTAGAGGACGCCGAGTCCGCAACCAGATCCATCAGAGCCGGCGTTCCACAGGGCAGCTGTTTGTCTCCAGTCCTGTACGCGGCTTACACCAACGATATACCTAAACTGGCAGGCAGGCTTCAAGAGTGGGAGGACGACGTTGAGCTGGCGCTATATACGGACGATAGCGCCTATTTCACCTCGTTCAGAAGAGCCCACATAGCCACTACCAAGATGCAGCGTCTGCTGGACCTGCTGCCACCATGGTTGGATGAGTGGAGGATGGTCGTCAACGTTGGTAAGACGACCGCTCTGCTCACTCGCCGTCTCAGGAAATTTCTACCACCGCTGACCCTCAACGGCCATAGGATTGCGTACCAGAAGGCCGTAACCTATCTTGGGTGCAGGATCAACAGGACGCTGCGCATAACCGCGCACTTCGACTTCGTGGTACGCAGAGCCCGATGTGCGCGGGCGACGCTCTTGCCGGTCCTGGCATCCAAGCTGCCTATCAGAACCAAGCTCCGGATATACATCTTGTATATCCGGACCATTATCACCTACGCTGCTCCGGCCTGGTACGCACTTCTGAGCGACCCTCTGAGGCGGCGACTGCAGGCCCAGCAGAATCTGACATTAAAGACGATCGTCGGAGCAGGTCGCTACGTCCGGAATGACGTTATAGCGGCCGACCTAAAGGTCGAGAACATCATCGACTTCGTGGCCCGGATGGCGCGCGGCATGTTCGACCGTGCCGACAACGGGCCACATGAACACCTCAACGGCTTTGCGCCGTTGCACACTCGGCCACCGGACGGGCGACCTCTTCCAGAGAACTCCTCTCTATGTCGGTTAGATAGTCGAGTAACAACCCTCAATGCCGCTGAATGGCCAACTTTGACTTTTACTGGACAACCTCCTTTTTTCCCATAGTTAACCGACTACAGGAAAAACATTACCCGAATACGGACTAACCCGGAATCACCATCTACGCCTAAATAAGCTACAAGGACTGGCCCATAATGATGGGCCATGAGGACTATCCGGGCAATGGGGTATACCCCGAGGCCCGATACCTGCATTGCCCTCTTGGGCATGTAGACAACAATCAACGCCGGTCTTCACTGTGACTGGTCGCTGCGACCGAAATTCGGCCTGGAGGACGTTACCTTGGTTTAGTGCCAAAAAAAAACTGAAACAGATTGATTAGTCCTGTAGTAATTTTGATTAAATTCAAAACAAGTTATGAAATTAATAAAGACATCTTTGATTCATAATGTTCGAGTTTTAAATAAGACTTACTACGTTAAGAATTACACTAACGACTTTTAGTTTCTATTATTAATCCTTATAGGGTTCATAAGAGCTGAAAGCGTGCGTCTTTTACAAAAATGAAAATCATAATTTATTGGAATCTAGCCATAGGATGGCTTTGTTTATGAGTACATATACTTAGTAATCCCACAAAACTAAGCCGCTTAAGAGATCTAGTTTTGTGGGAATTTCTAGGCGAGTGAGCGATTAAAGCGCCATAACATCTATAACTTAATTGACTGTACATTGTATTAAAATAAATGCAGCCATGTTTAATTATCAATATACTACTACGTATATTGACGATCTTCATTTAAAACAAAGCCTGCAAATTAATAAACTTCGCACGTTTCTGTTAATTGACTCCAAACCTTTGTTTTCGGCTTCGGGCATCCGAAAATCAAATAAAGGTTAGTCGATGCTTTATTGTGTATAGGATTAGAAATATTCAGCGGTTTTCAATTTATTTAATATTGGATGGGATTGTACGAAGAAAGTGTACTCAAAGGATCCCATTAAATTTTCTGAAATGTTTGCTTTGAAAATATTTTCAAAATCGATTTTGGTATCCTTTGAGCAAATTTAAATTTCTTTAGACACTTTCTTCGTTAGCAGCAATTAAAGATTAAGGCAAATCGTCTCAAGTTGATGAATCGTCCGACGTCCTTTTACAAATCACTTAATTAGAGAATTTTGAGATGTGAAAACGTGGTAGAGCCATGCTGCAGCTATATTACGTTTGTAGCACGAATTGATAGGCTTGACCGGGGTAAAACCACACTCTCATGGAATACCAGCGTTTATTTAATGGTGCTGTGTTTCGTATAGTAAATGTCGAGAACCAGAGACAATTTTGGCATTTCATCTTAGTTTTTAGGAATGACAACGCACCTGCATTTTGATTCTTAATCGAGGTACATATTATAGATGTCTATGGAACGCAGCAGGCACTTACTATAAGATGGACTGTGTGCTCGCTTGTCACACTCTTACTTTATAAAAAAAAATGTTGTTTTTCAGATGTCTTGTAATATTTTTCAAAATTCTTTACCACGAGAGTTTCTTACGATGTTAATATTGTAATAATTAGCAATTTCATTGGTCCCGGGCAGAATCGAATTTAACTGCCATGAAATTTAATGTCAAGAGTATTATCAACGACTTCATATTAATTAAGTTGACATGGACGATATTTCTTTAACTTCTCTCTTCGCCCATATAACAGTCTTAATAAAATAATTAAATTGGCATAAATAATATTTTTTCACTTTTCGCCCATAACAAACTCTGAAAACAAAATGCTTGAAACAGTGCTTTCTGTCTGTACGCTTCTATGATGGTGAAACATGGTGACTAACGATACGGTTACTCTATAAGTCTAAAATTAATCATCGATCAATAAAAGAGAGGAAACAAATTTAGTAAAATAGCCTTCCAGGTTTGTAAATTGTTATAATAACAAAGTTATTTACTATAGTCTAGTCACTTTGGCTGCAGAAGTCACAATTGTTGAAATAGATCCTGTCATGGAGTGGAGACCGCGCCCAGGTAAATGTAGCGTAGAACGCCCTTTGATTAAGTAGAGTGACGATGTGCTCAAGATGCCTGGTAGCAACTGGATGCGAGTAGTCAAAGACGAACTAAGTGGCACGCCCTGGACCTATCTGCAGGAGTTGACTGCCGTAGACTGATGACGAGACTATTTAACAATATGAACTATCAAAACAGATTTTCTCACTACTTACGAAATAACATGCAGGCCATACAAATGCTAGTTACGTATTGTACGTACAAATCCATAGCCACTGCGGTACAGATTCGTCATACCTCGTATCTGACTCACAATTAAATATTAAAATTAAATATTAAAATAAGTGTTATTCGTAACAACGAATCAGAAGCTATCTCATTTCGCATAAGCCCTTTTAATTAAATTTCATCCCATAAATGGATACTTGCAACTTTAAACAGAAAGAAGAGCAATCGCTTTAAAAAGTTATGATTGTTCAATGAATTTAAATTTTCTGTAACATTATACCAGTGAATAGAGTAGGGGATTAGAACTTGCCTTTAAATTTTATATAACACTGCCAGTGCAGGTTCGATCATCATTGGCACCACCGAAATTGTTGATTGAAATTTTAAGTGCTGATTTTCCGTAAGCTTTGCGATGAAGTCAAAGATTCATCGTGATGGTAAGAGGTTACTGCAGTCCATGGAAACCTAAAATTTACTACGTACACTCTTTGTAGTGTTTTAAGTTTATTTAAGTTAAGTTGACACCCCTGAAGACCACGGTCGGAGTAGATGACTGTAAAATTATAAGCACTTGGATGGTTTCCAAAATAATAGTATAATGATATGAGTACATACACAATAAATAAAAGGCGCATATAAAAGTTTTTATATAAAAAGGTAAATTCTAAAAGAGAATTGCACATTGGCTGATTAATAAAATCAAAGTATATGTTAAAAATATTTTAAAATAAATGACTATACAAGATAAAATTATGTACACGAGTTTTTACGGAAATTCGAAAGCCGGCAAGAATTTGATAGGATTTTTTAAAATTGATTTTGTGTATTAATTATCTGATATTGATATAATATAGCTAAAGTTCACGTAAGTGCCTTCTGAACTTTTTTTAATGAAAAAGGGGCAAACAAGCACGCTGCTCACCTGATGGTAAGTGACTACCGCGGCCCATGAACAACCGTAACACCAGGGGAATTGCAGATGCGTTGCCGACATTTTAGAAAGGAATGAGCTCTTTTCTTGAAGACCCCCAGGTGGTATTGGTCCTGAAAAATCGCTGGTGGAAAACAATTCCACGGAGAAGTTGTTCAGTAGTGTACCGCCAAGCATCCAGATGGTGAGGATTGTATAGAAAATTTTGATGCCATATGCGTTTGTAAAATTTGGCGGCTGGAACTAATTCGAACAATTCCTCAAACACTCCCCATGGTAGATATGATAGAAAACTCAAAGGTATGCAACATCTCTACGCACCGCCAGTGAATCGAGTCGATCAGAAAACCTCGGTCGTCGACGATTCGAATCGCTCTGCGCTGGATGCGGTCAAGTGGAAGGAGCTGGTACGGGGGTGCCCCGGCCCAGAGATGAGAACATGGACATTAAGTTGTCATGGGCGTTAAGTTTAGTCTGACTGCACCTGAGTATGCCAAAGGTATACATGAGGACAGGCATGACCCAGCCGTTATATGCGTGTGCCTTATTCACACCGGACAAAAGGCTGTTAAGCACTTTAGTCAAGCGTGCATAAAACATGTCGCAAACTGATTGTTTCATACCAGCCTCATCGATACCGATGTTCTGTGACATACCCAGGTGTGTAAAAGAGTTCTTAAGTTGACGGGCAATAGATAAGTCTATTCCCTCAGAGTTAGCAACCCTTCCCCCTTCAACGTAGGGGACCGCACACTTATCCGTCCCCAGCTCCATTCCAATGGAATTGCTAAATTCACAAGTGATGATTAGCAATTCCATAAGATGGGATCGACTGGAGTCGAATAACTTGAGGTCATCCATATAGAAAAGGTGGTCACTTTTGTCCCTCCTTTCCGTAGCTGAAATCCCCTCCCGGAGCCCTCGAGTAAGGTACTGAGAGGGTTCAGAGAGAGGCAGAACCAGATTGGACCCAGACAATCGCCCCGGAAGATACCCTTTCTTATCCGTATGTGGTTCTCCGCAGCCATCATTCGCTCGCCCAGATGACAAAAGATCGCACTCCACTGCCCCATACACTGCTCGAGGAAGTCTCTAACTGTACAGTCCATCTTGTACAGCTCGAGGACTCTCTTTAGCCATGTATGGGGCACCGAGTCGAATGCCTTTCTGTAGTCTATCCAGGCGGCGTAGAAGTTCCGACGGTTGCGTTTCACCACTTTGCCAATGACCGCATCAACGAGGAGTGGTTCCTTGGTTCCACGACCACTGCCCCGACATCCATTTTGAGTGCGCGACATCATCTGATTTGAGTCCAGGTGACGAGTGATTCTCGCACTCAAAATGGATGTTAGTGTCTTGTATATGGTCGGTAGACACGTGATGGGGCGGTATTTGCTCAGGTCTGTGGCACCCTGGTCTTTAGGAACCAAATGGGTGATCCCAGTAGTGAAGAGGCTCGGGAGCGACTTCTGATTTAGAGCCTCTTGAAACTGTCGGGCGAGCACACTGTGACACACCACGAATCCCTTCAGCCAGTAGTGATGCAGTCCGTCGAGTCCCGGACTTTTCCAGTTCGGGGCCCTACGGACCGCTCAGCTACGTCATCCGGTGTTATAATGACGGGGTCCATGGGCGTTATACTCGCACACTGACTCGCCACAACTTCCGTCCAAGGGCCCTCGCTGTGATTTACGGGCTCTGACCACAAGGCCGCGCCAGAATGCTACAGTGTCGGCCTGATTCGGTACTGGGCCCGTTCCATTTTGGTCCACCATTGGTCGCTCCTGTAGTGTATGTGCCACCACCCTACTAGCATATATTACTAAATGTACTTACTCTTAGGTTTAAGAAGCAATCTAATTAAAGATTTAGTACCAACCACACGTCTCCTTCATTTGACATCTTTCCTATATTACATGGCGACCGTGACAGGTGGTGCGCGGCGACAATGCACGCGCACTGCCGCGGCCTGCATAAATACTTAAAGAAAATGGAAAAATTAATATAAAACTAAAGGAACAATTTTCAACTATTGAATTGACACTACCGGATGTGACAAGTAAGCCGAAACGGAGACATAAGAAGAGGCGACAAGGTTATTACTTCTTTAAGGAGATATGCTAATAAAATCTATTAGAAAAATGTTACGGAAAAAACGGGAAAGCTCAACTTCAGAAACAAATATTATGACAGCATCAAATATTACAAGAAGATTAAACGGATTAGATTTTGAGACCATAAATTTAAGAAAAATAGAAGAAACATAAGTCCGCAAGCCTTAGCCGATAAGAAGATAAAAAAAATTGAGCCGAAAAGAACAAATTATGAGGTAACTTCGCACCTATGTGATTTTAATTCTATTTCAAACTTTATTTAACAATTTGAGATTTGTTTTTTTGCTATTATGTTTTTAAAGTTAAATATTAAATATTTTGTATTTTACATATAATAAAGTTGAAATTATTTATCAGATTATTCACATTATACTTCATTATCAAATATTTTATTACCTACAATAAAAAAAAAACAATTATAATACAATATTAAAAATAAAGGTGAATTTTAGCACTTATGTGGGCGCAAGACCACTTTATATCCCCTTTTATGCAGCTATAGTTTTGTATTATTTTTCTACTGTGTCCTGCCAAATAATTAATGAAATAATAAAATAATAGATTCCAATTTTACGCACTTGATTTAAAATAACAATGTGATACATTTCGTTGATTTTTTTTCGAATCCAAATTTTAAAGGGTTAGAAACATTTCACTATCATTATAAGTTTTAATTTTTTTAAGGCATTAAATCTTAAATTTATATAATAACTTATGCAAAATATAAAAAACTTTCTTTTAAATGTTTAAATAAATTAATGTATCGTTGTGTAAAGTTGATAACTCTTATAATGTGATTTTCAATTATTCTGTATACACGACATAATAAATAACATACTTTCAGTAATATTTTTCGATCTATATAAAAGTGATATAGCTTTTAACGATGTAACCATGTGGACTTCTGAATAAATAAGAAATTAAAAATATCAGTTTAAGGTAAATTTTTTTTACTCGCACTCATTTATATGAGTACTACTACTTATGTAGTAACAAATTGTACACGTTAAGTTGACGTTTATTATCAACTATATTTTTCGTATTTTCTGGCTAAAATAACACTTTTTATTTCTTTTGAAAGACGAGAAACTAGTTAGGTAGGTAAATATAACAAGAGTCAATCTTTACACAGTGAATATAAAAGATCTGCTAACCATTTCTTACGAATGATACTGATGTTTCTAAAAATATGATATTATAAAATGTTATGCAATGAGCGTATCTTATAAAAACATAGTAACATAGATGATAAATTTAAACTGAACACAGCAACATGCAACACATGAACAGGTGTAGGATAAATCACAACAACATTGTAATAGCGATAAAAATAATAAGTATATGAAAATAAATGAGTAAATGGTAATAGTATTGTTATATAGATGAAAGTAATGATTTCTTAAATTTAACGCGAACACAGCCGAAAGCCGCCGCCTACAGCCGAAGAAGATTAGTCAATTTTTACCATCCGTCAAGTGTAATATCCCTCTACAAGATGCAGGAGTGTACAAGTTAGATTGTGAATGTGGTCTCTCTTACATAGGTCAAACCAAAAAAAAAGATCCATAAAAACCCGCGTGAAAGAGCATATAGCTGACGTGAAGCACCGACGCTCCGGGAAGTCTGCAGTCTGCGAACATGTTCAAGATCGTCCCCACCATTACATTCGTTTTGATAAACCACAAATTCTCGCAAAAGAACACTGATTCCTACCAAGGATGATACGCGAGGCTATTGAAATTAAAAAACATCCAAATTTCAATAGAGAAGATGGATGGGTGCTGCCACCTGCTTGGGATCCTATAATTAACAAAATTAAACCCAAACCTAAGCATACCACTGCAAGACTTCATGATACTATAAGCTCGTTTTGCGTAAATCGGACCAAAAATTAATATTCAAAAACTGAAGGTAGCCGGACTAACTATGACATTGGGACGTCAAACATCTCAGTCCCCCCCCCGTGACCATGGTTGCTGTAAAGCACCCGAAACGTCGGGAATTAAAAATAAGTAAAAGTAGTGAAATAAACGCGATAAAATCCGTAAATTTAGCTTTATTCAATAGATGAAAGTAATAAATAAATAACAGTGTAAACAAATATAACTAAGAGAGGTTTTAATAATAATGTTTCAGAAAAAAAGGTTAAACACCGACAAAGAAAATTTATTGATAAGAATGTTATTCCATTTGTACAAAAATTAGAAAGCATGTAATTGGTATGAGGAAACGGAAGAAAGGAATGTTCGAACGTGTAAATACGAATGATTTAGTTACTAAGTTTTGTCAATATTGGACTGATCACCCAAATATTGATGATGATTAAACTGTGCGACTTGAAATGAGTGAGAATGGTGCAAGTTAGTATGTAGAAGGGGAGCACGAAAGTATATAAATAAAGAACAAGGTAAGGAAGAAATAAAGAAGGAATAAATGTTTGCAATAATAAAAAGAAAAGAAAATATGACATTGACCAATAAGTAATGGAGAGATACGGGAACGTCCATCACTGGTAAAGCATAAAGTCCTCAAGCAGGGTATGCTTCCGTGATAGGATGATAAAATAAGGAGTTACGGGTACTAGGGAACAACGCCTTCAGGACAAGTGATGTACATGAGTTTACTCATATTAGTACTGTTAGGGACCAGAGAAGTCTTAAATTTGTTACCCTTAATAATGGTACATTGAGGTCACATCCTTCGTTGGATCATGGTGCGAACATAGTTTTCCTCTGTGACAATTGTTGGAGTCCTTTAAAAGTGACTTAAAAAAACGTAGACCTCAAGGTTGTGCGCACAACCCAAGGTACACTATTACCTTGATACAGTATGAAAAAAAAATATGTACTAATAATATAAAATGATTATAATACCCAAGTAAATGGGGGGTCCATATGTATGTGTATAAAGTACCCGCATGATAAATATCATGAAATGAAATATAATTGATGTGAATTGAAACTCCGGCTCCCAATATTTAATTAATAAATACATATATGCGTGAATAGAGAGAAATAAAGCTAAATAAAAGTCAAAATATTAATTTAAAAAAAAAGAGAAAGTACGTACAAGATTTATGAAAAGAAATGATAATAAAAAGGCCTAACAATCTACAAAAATACAAGGTAATAAGGGGATCCCCGACCAAATCCATAGTATATATATAGGTTGAATAGATAGTTATTTTGCAATTCTATATTAGGACTATTAACGCTACCCAAAATGCTACTAGCAAGTTGCACATATAACAACTATAGGGTTCGATTCGCACAACTACACGTAAACAATTAAAAATATATCAACCCAATATGATAATCACACTTTCGCGTAAATTTATATAAATTTACAAGATTTTTTCATATTTAGGCACATTGATTCATATTTACAATGATTCTACTTTAAATAATTTTTTTTCTGTCTCATGTTTTCTTATGTAAAAAGTGTACAATTTTTAACTACATTTATTACAAAAATTAACATTTTTGCCTTGTAGTATCAACCTACCAATATCCTTCATCAAGGTCAGGAATAAAGCGATAGTTGACGGGGGAGTGGGAGTCGGTTTACTGGTGATCTTATTTTAAAACTTTGAAAATTACTTGCGGCCATATTACTTTTAACAGGATAAATTCCAAAATATTAACTGCCGGAGAAACCTTAAGCGGAAGCCCGTACTCGAGATTAAGCTATAACTCTACTCATTTGACATTTAATTGGAGAAAACATATAACGTAGCGAGAACTTAAACGGGAAATGCTCGAATATAATTTGATCCGACAATTAAGATCAATAGCGCCGTAAAAGTGTGAAATTAACGTTGTAAAATTTTACGACATTGATTTAAGCAGAATCCTTTAAATGATAAAAGTGTTACGTCAAAGAAAATTTATTGCTCTTGTTTATGAGTAAAATTATTATTTGCATTTTATTTCTGAACAAAATTTAAAAGCATCTTTTCATGTTTCTTGTTCCTTAACAATAATATCTGTTGTCTGGTCTGTCTCATCGTAGAAATGATATACCAATAATAGTAATAATAATAATTACGTCCCGATGTCATTTTTAAAACCAGTGTGCCTTTAGATTTTATTTCTTCAGCCTTTTTAATTATTGTTTATGGTCCGACGAGATCAGAGATGGGAACAGTATAAAAATAATAATATAAAGAAATAATATAATATAAATAATATAAAGAAACAGATAAACGAACAAAATATCTGGACCTGGCTCACGAGGTGACCGACATGTGGGGTGGTATGCCGACCGAAATTATTCCTGTAGTCGTCCCTGCGAATGGGCTAATCCCAGTCAGCCTCTCGGGTCATCTGAGGCGACTGGGACTCCGTGACGGACCGCTCCGGGCTGAAATGCAGAAGGTATACACATCCGGTTTCTTTCCCTTTCCCCCTAACCCTCGGCCGTTTGGTCTCCCCCTGCCGAGGGCTTCCATCTGGTTGGGCTTTTATTTATTTATGTATTTTTGTATTAATTTTATTTTAATTATATTTATGTATATTTATCTTTTCATTTTAATTTATAATTATATATTTATAGAACCCAACCAGATGAGAAAACTACATATATAGATACCCCAAATAATAGTAATTTGTTTATGTATTTTTGTATTTATTTTATTTTATTGATATTTATCTACATTTATCTTTTCATTTTAATTTAAAAAATTCAAAAAATAATGAACGTCCTAAGTTTTTATTAAAAACTGACGCAAGTGCTCATGAATAACAGATTATAATATCCATTTTTTTTATTCTAAATGTAGTAATAAAGTTTACATCTGTATTAAAATGATTACGGTTGAACCTAGCACCGATATTCCGATAATATCACGTGCGTACCTCATTCTGAGAGAGATTAGAATGGCTCTCCAGCACCTTAAAAACTGCAAGTCTCCCCCCCCCCGGCGAGGATCGGATTACACCGGAGCTTCTGAGAGCGGGTGGAAAACCGGTACTTAAAGTCCTTCAGAAGCTCTTTAATTCCGCCCTCCATGGTGGCACTACTCCCGAGGCGTGGAGCGGAAGTGCGGTGGTCTTGTTTTTCAAGAAAAGTGACAACGCTCTCTTGAAGAACAACAGACCGATACTCCTTCTGAGCCAAGTCTACGTGCTGTTTTCGAGAGTCATTACGAATCGTCTCACACGCAGACTGGAAGACTACCAGCCTCCCGAACAAGCCGGTTTCCGAAAAGGCTTTAGTACCATGAATCGCATACATACATACCCTTCAGCAAATTGTACAGAAGACCGAGGAGTATAATCTGCAACTTTGCCTGGCGTATGTAGATTACGATTCAATTCCGTCGAAAATTGGGCGGTGCTACAGTCCCCTCAGCGGGGCAAAGTTGACTGTCGGTATATCGAAGTGCTGAAGTGTTTGTACAGTAGGTATACGATGGCTATACTAGTACAGAGAAGGAAACCTATCCAATTGCAGAGAGGTATAAGACAGGGTGATGTTATATCCCCGAATCTCTTCACCGCTGCATTGGAAGACGTCTTCAAGCTACTGGACTGGAAAGCATACGATGTTAACATCAATGGCGAGTACATCACTCAGCTTCGATTTGCCAACGGTATAGTGCCCTTATGAAATAATCGCTGTAGGATCTAAACACTTTGCTCAATGACATAGTGCCTCGGAATGGATAAGTTTTAAGATGAATGTAGACAAAACGAATATTGTATGTAACGTTCACGTAACACCTATGCCGGTGGTTGTTGGGAGCACTAAATTCGAAGTTGTTAACGAGTATGTTTACCTGGAGCAAATAGTACGACTAGGTAAGTCCAACTTCGGTCGAGAGGTCTATCGACGAATTCAACTCGGCTGGGCAGCGTTTGGGAAATTACGATACATCTTCTCGTCAGGTATACTTCAAAACCTGAAAACGAGACAACCAGTGCGTGTTGCCAGTGATGAATTATGGAACTGGTCCTTCACTGCTGGTCGTAAAAGGATGCTCAAACTCGCTTAGCTAGCTATGGAGAGGGCTATGCTTGGGGTTTTTCTGCATGATAAAGCTAAGAATGAGGATATCTGCTGTAGAACCAGAGTGACTGACACAGCCCAACGGATTAGTAAGCAGAAGTAGCAATGAGTCGGCGGTGGCGAAATAACTCGCCACATTCATTCAATTTTGACCGAATTATGTTTTACGAGGATCTTAGCATTCAACCCTCTGAAATCCTTTGATATACCGACAGTCAATTTGCCCCGCTGAGGGGACTGTAGCACCGCCCAATTTTCGACGGAATTGAATCGTAATCCACATACGTCAGGCAAAGTTGCAGATTATACTCCTTGGTCTTCTGTACAATTTGCTGAAGGGTATGTATGTATGCGATCCATGGTACTAAAGCCTTTTTCGGAAACCGGCTTGTTCGGGAGGCTGGAAGTCTTCCAGTCTGCGTGTGAGACGATTCGTAATGACTCTCGAAAACAGCACGTAGACTTGGCTCAGAAGGAGTATCGGTCTGTTGTTCTTCAAGAGAGCGTTGTCACTTTTCTTGAAAAACAAGACCACCGCACTTCCGTTCCACGCCTCGGGAGTAGTGCCACCATGGAGGACGGAATTAAAGAGCTTCTGAAGGACTTTAAGTACCGGTTTTCCACCCGCTCTCAGAAGCTCCGGTGTAATCCGATCCTCACCGGGGAGGGGGGGAGACTTGCAGTTTTTAAGGTGCTGGAGAGCCATTCTAATCTCTCTCAGAACGAGGTACGTGATATTATCGGAATATCGGTGCTAGGTTCAACCGTAATCATCTTAATACAGATGTAAATTTTATACATTTAGAATAAAAAAATGGATATTTGAATATAATAAAAAAATGGATAGATATAAAAATGGATATTAATTATCTGTTATTCATGAGCACTTGCGTCAGTTTTTAATAATAACTTAGGACGTTCATTATTTTTCTCTATACAAATTTAAATATTTTTATAAGGAATTTATGATTTTATGGCGAGTTATTAATTCAGGACATTCACTTTCATAAACGAAGACATAAAATTTTTATAAAAAATTATAATTATTATTGTATATACCAGATGACCTTTTAACCGTCTAAAAATAGGGTGTAACATGTGAACGGAGTAGAAATCTACGACACTGATATTTTACAAAAAATAAAAACAAAATTCTTGAATTGAATAAAAAGTAATTAAAATCTATCGAAATTTAAATCATATCCACCCTACTTTACTAACGGAAATAAAACAATAAATTTTTATTTGATCTTTCACCGCAGGGTCACATGCTCAAAAGGAGGCGCTCTCAACTCTTCAGTTAGTTTTATACGCTATGGCGTGACGCCATGTTGCCATCGTATTGTATATGTTTCTACGTGTGTATCGTAAACATGTACCGATACTCCAATGACGAGTCCCTTCAGTGATAGGTGGATAGGTCGTGGTTGAACTTTGAACTGGCCGGCGAGATCACTAGACCTAACGCTACGATACTTTTATTTGCGGGCCGAACTAAAACGATAAGTGGACACAGAATAAGCACAAATAGTGATTTATAACAGAAAGATAATTTACCTACTTACCATTTTCTGTTTCACTTTTTTTTTGCTATTTACAAACATGCCTCACACGACAGCATTATGAATGAAGGAGTGGCAACGAGAAGAGCTTCTTATTTTAAATCTTTTTATTTTATCAACAAAGTATTATACAACTAACCAGTATAATATGCTTATCTTGCATTAGTAGGCAGTAACTAGTACTGGGAGGTAATTGATAGAATCAGGCGTTACTTTGAGGAAATCCATTATAATAAATAATTTATTACTTTGCAACCTTCCGCTAACTAATTACAATGATGTGTCTTATCTGGATTGAAGAGCACCTTCCGCCCTCCCTCATGCACTAACTCCGTCACCACTAGTCCCAGCACCACTCTCCCGCACCACTACTTCCAACACCACTATTCCAGGTAAGACACACCATCGACGACAATACGACACGTGTTTCGCCTCTACACGAGGCATCCTCAGGTAATGTAGACTCTACGGCGACTGACCGCTAAGTGAGCGGCGAGCTTTTTTTTTTTTGCGCCCCCTAAGCAAATATGGGCAACCCTCCGGAAAGCGGGGGAGGGAGGCGGTGAATGCTCATAGCATACCACGCAGCCGGCTGCGTGGTTATGTGGAGACTTTTACCCACTAAACACCGCCTTTTAGGAATTGGCTTAACGATCTGACTAGAGATCTCTAAGCCGTATACGAACGCGACCCTCCTTGGCAGAAAGGAGGGCTCAAATGAGCGGCGAGCCAAAACAGCTGCTATTTATACGCGCCAATAAAACCACTCCCCACCAAAGTAGCGAATGACCGCGCCGCGCGATAACAAACCTGTGACTAATTGTTATGCTTATTTTTTTTTAAATATTATTATTATTGATTTTATATTGATATTATTAGTTTACATCAACCGTCTGTTCACTGTTCCATTAAGTAAAAAAAATTATTTAAAAGAACTTAATATAATTTATCAAATTGCAGTCTCTAACGGTTTTTCAAAAAATCTCATTAATAATCTTATTAAAAAGAAACAACAGCATGTTGTTCGCATGCGCGCTCGCGTTCTTTGTACGCGGTTCGATCTCAAAGTGTCCGGCGGTATGTTGGTAGTTTGACCTACTTAGGCTCCATATCGGAAAAATAGCTAATACTCTTAGAAAAAACGGCATAACGTGGCATTCAAAACAAACAATTCGCTTAGGAATATTTGTAATAATAAAGATAAGTTAAATATTAGTCAAAAATCGGGTGTTTATAAACTTGTTTGTGACGAATGCCACGCCGTTTACATGGGTCAGACTGGTCAAAGTGGAGAAAAACTCAATAAATTAATTTTTTTGTCCCGTCCCGGGATTCGGGAACTGATGATCTTCTTGGTCTTCTGTACAATTTGCTGCCTTGAACTGCAACTGCAACCTGCCACACTATTACAATACTAGAACAACAAGGCAGTTAAAATCAAAAATAAATATCAAATGTGCCGAAATACTTATAAGAGAAAAATGTTTTTGGTAACGTCAGGCGCGGTCAACGCAAATCGCTCGCTCTTATAACTTTCATTTACTAGCGATCGTACCCTATTTTTAGTTTTACGCAAACACCGTATGATTAATTGCTTTTATGTATTTTTTGGATATCCGGAAATTTTGCTTATCTATTTATATTTTGTTATATTTTACAAATACTTTCGAGGATAGCTTCTATTCCACTTATGCAAAACACCATATTTTTCCAGATGCTAAAAATAGTCAATACAACAAAATTTAGTTAAAGAGCCCATCCCGAATCGTTCTAGGCACAAACGTGGCCAAAACTGGCTGCATCACTGCATTACATAGCCATTAAAATGATTTGAGCAAAAAGGGTTCAAGACCGGAAATCGTAGCCTCTTAGCCTCTGTAAGCGTTTTTTGTAAAGTTTTATCACAATTTAAAAAGTGGTTTTACTGAACAATGAATAAACATTTATGTAACCCTAACCCGAGCTATTACCAGCTTTCACGCTCGCGCCGCGGAAGCCATGTTCCATTATAGCTTCCTGCGTTTATTTATGTAGCGGATAGAAAATATACAAGTTTTTGAGATGATTATGTTAGTAAAATAGTACAACTTTAAAGAACTTAAATAACACATAGGTCATGTACAATGCTTGTTGTTTTTTTATAGAAGAGGTGGCAAACCAACATGCGGCTCACCTGATGGTAAATTTCTACCACCGCCGATGAACAACTGCCATACCAGAGGAATCGATGGTGTGTTTCCGGCCTTATAGAGAGGAGTGACCTCTTTTCTTAAAGGTACGCCAAGTCGTATCAGTCTGGAAAGATTGCCATGGTAAACGATTCCACAGAGGTATCGTGCGTGGAAGGAAACTCCTAGTAATACGTACAGTGGTGGACCGCTAAGCACCCAGATGGCGTAGATGGTATCGTAAGTTATGACACGACGTGCGTTCGTGAAATTTTACGGGAGGCATTAATTCGAACAATTTCTCAGAGCCCTTCCCTTGGTAGATGCGAGAAAAAATGCAAAAGGATACAATATCTCTTCGCAGCGCCAGGGGATAGAGCCGATAGGAGAGGACTCCATCGTTGACGATTCGAGCCGCTATGCTGCGGTCAAGTGGAAGAAGCTGGCACTGAGGCGCCACAGCCCAGAGATGGGAATAACATTCCATGTGAGGCCGAAAATGTACCTTATGAAGTTACAGACGGTGTCCCGGCATGAAATACTGTCTCGTTATGTTGAGTACGCCAAGCTCTTTACAGGTCAATTTGGCCTTCTCTTGCACGTGACCACAAAACAACACATCATTCTTATAATATGTTGTCTGTAGTATTTCATTATAATATGTTGACGCCGTAACAAGGGAAGTGCCTTGAAACTAAGGAGACACGACAAAAGGGTTCTTTTTAGTGGTTAACTTGTGTCTTCTGAGGGTTAAGCTGGACTAGATTTAGTCGCCCCTAATCCGAGACTTTGTTCAGCAAAGACTCGACTTCAGACACAAGTTTTTCCCTGTACTCGGAGACGTTTTCCCGAGAAATATTGGCACGGCTGGTTTACAGAGCATCACCAGTGGTTTGCAAATATCATTGATATGCAGAAGAAACAGCGTTGGCGATAGCACGCAGCCTTGTGGATCACCAGCATTAACAGGCTTGCAATTGGAGCTTGCACCGTCTACAACGACCTTGATGCTCCGATCTGCAAGAAAGCTGGTGATCCAATCGCACAAATTCTCGGGAAGCCCATAGGAAGGGAGCTTCGAAAGAAGCGCTTTGTGCCAAACCCGATCGAAGGCCTTCGCAATGTCCAAACTAACGGCCAATGCCTCCCCCTTGGACTCTACTGCCTCCGCCCATCTATGAGTTAGATAGACCAGAAGATCACCAGCTGACCGACCATGGCGAAAACCGTATTGGCGGTCACTTATCAGCTGGTGATCCTCAAGGTACCTCATGAGCTGGCAGTTTACAATAGACTTCATTGTTTTGGAGAACAAGGAGGTGATGGCGATAGGCCGGTAGTTGGACGGGTCTGAGCGGTCGCCTTTTTTAGGGATCGGGTGGACGAAAGCCGTCTTCCATAATTTTGAGACTACGCCTAGGGAGTAGGAGTACCGGAAAAGACGCGTTAAAATCGGTGCCTCTAAAACTCTGGAGCACACGTCCTCAGCACAATTGGGGGATTCCGTCAGGCCCACTCGATTTGTGGATGTCCAGGGAGAGGAGTACTTTGCGAACCGAGCGCTGTGTGAACTGCACTTCCGGCATGGAGCACTCATACCACGTGATGGTCGGCGGCGTACTCCCCCCGTCATCGATAGCCGAGTTGGACGCAAAGAAAGAGCCTAGAAGATCGGCTTTCTCCTTTGCGGTATGGGCCAGTGAGTCGTCCTCACTGTGCAGAGATGGAAGAGATGGCTGACAGAAATTCCCCTGGACAGCCTTGGCGAGAGACCAGAGTGCACGGGTTCCAGAAGGAAGGCGAACTAGTTTTTCGCCAATTCTGCCTATGTGCTCCGACTTTTCCTTGGCAATGACTCTTTTGAAGGACCTAGAGGCGGAATTATACTTCTTTTTATAGCGCTGGTGTTTACATCCCGGGACGCTGTTGTGTCAGCCCAGGCTCGGTAGAACTCCTGCTTATAGCATGATGCTATTTTACAGGAGCGACCAAACCATGGCTGAGATTTGCCCCCAATGGGCACCACAGAGGAAGGAATAAAAAGTTCCATACCCTGAAGTACTACATCAGCGACAAAATCCGCACCAACGTTGGGATCGTCCGGCGAGAAGCAAACCCGCCCCCAAGGGTAGGATGCAAAGAAAGACCGCATCCCATACCAATCGGTTGACCTATAGTGCCAAACACGGCGGTAGCCTGCAGAATGCAACCGCGATTTCAGCGTGAGTGGCACCACACTCCGGACAAGACAATGGTCCTAGGAGCCTAAAGGGGCTTCGACGGAAATCTGATATCCGTCCGGGTGAGAGGTCAGCAGAAGGTCCAACAGGGAAGGTGGAAACTCCACATCTGGAATCCACGTAGGCGAAGTAACCAGTTGTGTCAGACCATATGCCAAGGCAAAATCATGAACAGATCTCCAGAGATGGTAGTGGACGGCGTTTAGGTTAGAGTGAAGTCCCCTGATATTGCAGAAATTCACGGACAGCGTGGCAGGGGTCGCCTTGATCTTGTTGCTCCGTTTGCCCCGAGCAGTGGTAGTCTTGCGCGGAAGTTTGCCCCCACTCCCCCCAGAATACGCGAGGCAGCCTGAGCACCCACGCTCAGAAGGGGAGAAACATTGTCGTGGACGCTCAGCGAGGGATTCTTCACTGGTGCTGGTACCCTCCTGGGGTTATCATTATTTAATTCCGCTACCATGTTGATGAGGGGGGGGGGATTTGGGCCTCCGGATACTGGCACTCACCAGACGAAACGCGGAAGCAGAGCTTCCACTTCACGCCGGTATTCTGTGAGGTCGTGGTACCACCCCGGTTTGAGCCGGCCCATACGTGCAATAGAAAAGCTGCCGCGTGGCTCTACCACTGTCAAAAAAGACGCGTTAGAACCGATGCTAACTCTGGAGCACACACCCTCAGCACAATTGGGGGGATTTCGTCAGGCCCTCTCGACTTGTTGACGTTCAGGATAGAAGTGCTTTGTGAACCGAGCGCTGTGTGAATCCCACATATCACATGGAGCACTCACACTGTGAGACGGTCGGCGGTGTGTCCCGGGTGGGTGGTGGTTGGAGATGGACGCAAAGAGAGACTCAGTAGATCGGATTTCTCCTTTGCGTAATGGGTCAGTGAGTCGTACTGTTTGCGCAGAGATGGGAGAGATGGCTTGCAGAAGTTCCCTTGGACAGCCTTGAAGAGAGATCAAAATGCACGGGTTCTCGAAGGATGGTGAACTAGTTTTTCGCCAATTCTGCCTATGTGATCTGATTTTGCCTTACAATGACTCTATTGAAGGACCTGGAGGCGGAATTATACTTCTTTTTAAGGGCGAAGTTGTTTATATCTCATGCCACCGAAGCGTAACCTAAGCCTGATAATACACCGGTTTAGTGTGTAATGCAGTCTTACAGGTGCGAGCAAACTAAGGCTGAGATCGGCCTCCAATTTGGTACTGCAGGTGATAGAATAAATAGTGCCGTTACCTGTAGCACCACATCAGTAACACAGTCAGCAACAGTACTGGGATCATTCAGCGAGAAGCAAACCAGCCCTCATGGGTAGGATGCAAAGAAAAAACGCATTCTGTCCCAATCCGCTTACCTGTAACATTAAATATTGTTATATAGTTCATTGCGCATGCATTTTTTTAAATTGTTGAGAAATGCGAAAACGAATCATTATGATCAAATTATAAATACTTTTTAATTTTATAATAATATAAATATGTCATATGTTTTTATTTATCTTTCAATTTGTATGCTTAACAAAATTGTGGGAAAGGCTTCACAAAGCGCCTTTGAAAATCGATACGCGTGTCGTGTACTAATTTAGTTAATTTATCTAACCAAAAAATGTGAATAAAGAAATTACTAAATAATATATTGAAGCGATATTGCAGTACGTTTAACCTATTTTAAGCCTCTGTAAGTCTACTCATAATTAACGTAAGTATTGCGCAAAAACAAAATCATTTTATAATAATTGAACAAATATACGGACTAGTTATGTGTGATAATAGAAACACGAATCATAATAATTGTCTCCAAAAAAAAATCACGTGTCATGATTGCGTAAATTTATAAGAGTATCAAATGAATTTGCTTGTTGTTTTGTACGCAAAGTTCAGAACACGTCTTACAAATTGCTTTTTCATTTTTTATGTTAAAATGAAAACAAAAATATTACAAACCCCGCCCCGGCCAGTGCCCGCCGAAACATATTCGAGTTTATACGCACGTTGTTTGTTTTAAAATTACGTTTTAAACGGATAACGTTCTCATAACTGTACACCTTATGACAAGATAAAATTATCGAAGAATTCATCGACAGAAAAATGAAAAAAATACCTTATGTAGATAATGCAGATGCGTTATCAATCTAAAATACAAAACAGCCCTTAATTAATGCTATAAGAGACAAGAATGGATGTATTCTGAATGATGAAGTTTCGAATTTAAACAGACGGAAGGAATACTTTGAAAGCGTGTTTATGAGTGAACAGTCGTCTGAATTAAATCAACTATAAATTCCTAAAGAAGTGGAAAGGGATATGGAGATAAGTGTAGATGAAATAATGAAAGCAATGAAAAGCGTGAAAGCAGGTAAGGCAGCTGGATATGATAGAGTATCACTCGAGATGCTAAGGGCTAGAGAGGGAGTGGTGGCAGGCCTGATGTACACCTTGTTTAATTTATGTTGGGAATTAAAACGGGTACCGGATGACTGGTGTAAAGCAGTTATAGTACCAATATACAAAGGAAAAGGGTCACAGCAGGACTGCAAAAACTACCGTGGTATCAGCTTGCTTAGTATTGTGGGTAAACTGTATGCTAAGGTGTTAATTGAAAGAGTTATGAAAGAAACTGATGGAAAAATTTGGGATATGCTAGCGGGTTTTAGAAAGGGAATGGGGTGTACACATCAAGTCTTTTCCATGCGCATGATTGCGGAGAAGTTTTTGGCCAAAAACCAGAAAGTTTTTTGCGCGTTCATGGACTTGGAAAAGGCTTATGACAGAGTAGACAGGAATGTGTTATGGCAAACACTGATACTCATATGGGATGAGCGCTGGTTTGATACAGGCATTAAGGTCTCTTTATAGGGACTCTAGTGCTTGTGTCAGGATCAATGGGGTCTACTCAGACTGGTTTGGCATCCAAAAAGGTGTCAGACAGGGTTGTATAGCTTCCCCTTGGCTGTTCAACCTATTTATAGACAGGAGTTTGCAAACTTTGAAAGATGAAGAATGTGGGTTAAGAATGGGCGAGTTAACCGTCAAATGTCTTTTGTATGCCGATGATCAAGTCATATTTGCGTCATCGGCGGCTGAGTTGCAAATGATAGTTACATTGAACTTGGAATTAAAAGAAAGGGGAATGAAAGTGAACGCAAGTAAGACGAAAGTGATGGTTTTTGAAAGAGAAGAAAGCAAGACGGTATGTGAAATAAGAATAGAAGGATAAATAATTGAGCAAGTGGATGCGTTTGTTTATTTAGGATGTGTATTTAGCAGGGATGGTAGATATGATAAGAATATAGAACGACGAGTAAATGCCGGGAATAGAGTGAATGGGGCACTACACTCTATTATGAAGAACCAGAATGTATCAAAAAAGGCACGTATGGTAATTCATAATGCTGTGTTAGTCCCTACTTTAATGTATGGTAGCGAAAGCTGGTTGCGGCAGAAGTAGCACGAAAATAGAATAAATGCTGTAGAATTGCGGTCTTTAAGGAATATGCTAGAGTTGAATCTGAATGACAGGTGAGAAATTGCGTGATAAGAGATAAATGTGGTATGCAAGATGATGTTGTGACCAGGATTAAGAAAGGAATGCTTCGGTGGTTTGGTCATGTAGAAAGAATAAATGAGTAAGGAGTGACAAAGCAAATTTATATGGCAGATGTGAACGGCAGAGTCGGGAAGGGACGCCCTAGAAAAAGTTTATCGTCCAAATTGACGATATTTTGAAAATGGGCCACGTTAGAAGTACCCTTAACCGACGAGCATGTATGCTTAGATATATGGATGTAAAGGAGGCAAAAAAGGTATGTCAGGATCGTGACAAATGGAAGTCCGTAGTCTCTGCCTACCCCTCTGGGTGACAGGCGTGAGTGTTTATGTTTTTTTATGTTTTATGTTATCAATTTAAGGACGAAGATGGAATGCCTGAATGGATGGAAACCCGTAAAAAGGTTCCCCACTCACATAAATATGAAACGGCATCATAAGCATTCCGTACAAGCGTGGCCTTTGTTCAATGTGGTCAACTCTTTCGTGCTGCAATTACTAGTGGCTTTACCATGTAATAGTGCAGAGCGGACTTATCCTTGTTCTATGTCACTCGTAGATTATAATGTGAATGTCTTTAAGGCAAGAAGGAATAGGCCTTTGTTTTAAGCCATTGTGCTCTACCATCCTCAGCTGCATCATCTCTTACCATCAAGCGGGATTGTAGTCAAACACTGGCATATAATATTAAAAAATTGATACGATGTGATTTTGCTCAGTTGAGAAACGTATGTAACCTGTAACTTTACCTTTACCTTAAAGTTCATTACAAATTTAATGTGTCTTCAAGGCAAGATTGAATAGATTTTTGTTCTAAGTCAGTGCACATTACCGTCTTCGACTGCATCAGCACTTACCATCAGGTGACTTATTAGTCAAGCAATGAGGTAATAGTAGAAAAAATAAATTACAAGCGGCCTTTCCCCAGCTGTGAGATGTATGTGGTCTGCTTTGTTCGGCTAGTGCTGCTAAATTCTATGTCAGATTCACAAAATTAAACTTAAATAGGCATTAAGCTTCATTAATACATTCATCGTCGTTGATATAAAGGTCAGCCGCAATTACAACAAGTAACATTAAAGCAAAATACCGTTATTATTTAAGAGCCCGTGAGTGGTTTTCATAACAAGTTAAGTTTCTAAATTACTTCTAAAATATTCATCCATACGTCCGTGTTTATAACACAACAAAATTTAATTAAGTTTGCATTTTTAACAGTCAGGAACTTCTGAAATGTTTTATGGTTACAATACAGTTACAAAAAAGGCATCAAAATAACGTTAAGGAAATTGTATTAAGGGATTTTGGATATTAGAACTTAATCACTTTAAGCTTTTTGATGCTATTTAACTTTATCGGAAATTGGGCAATCAGAAACTGCAAATCGGCTCGCAATTTCGTTATTTTAGTTTCGTTCTTTGTTCATTTAGGTTATAATGAAGGTTTCATTTTCGGTTCGATTCGAAATAAAATGAAACCTCGTTAAACTGGTTTGGAGGCCATACGTCAGTATTTCGTAAAAGATTACTAATATTAAAATACGTACATCTTTTTCATTGTTAATATTTTATATTCGTTATAATCCTATGCTATTTCGCTTGTCGCCATTTTCTTTTGCGTTATAATAGATAACCAAGGAAAACGATAGAAAAATAAGGCTAGCGACGGATGGCGATTCACCATCTCGTTCACGCCAGATGTAAAATTCTCAGACCGGCGACGTGCATCAGTATTAAACGCTAACTGCAAGCCTTCTAAGCATGGTGATTAAAGCTTTGTCTACAACTGGAAAAATGGAAAAGAAGAACAAGAAGATATGATTTAAAAGTTATCTCACCTCAAATGTAACATGAAAAATCTTGTCTTTAAAATATTATCATCATCCTAATTTTATTCTTTTTGTAAATTAAAGAGCATCTTCTATTAAAAATAACTATAAAAAGTAATAAAAGTACCATTTAATAAAAAGCAACATTTAGCAACAAAATTTAATTGAATCTCGAAACACTTTTGTTGCGGATACAAATTCCATGAAGATTCATTTTACTTTTAAATAATTCAACACTTTTGCCGATTCAGTTTTTCCAATTGCAACTGACAAAACAATTTTAACGGATCCCAAAATTTAAGTTTTTTTTATGTTGAAGATTTGCATATATTGAAATTCAAAATTTAATTACCGAGGTAGCTTTGTATAAAAGGGTAGAAGATTTAATAAAACTCTTCGTTACATTACATTTTACATATATTACGTCTCTTACTATAAGGACAGCCATTTATCGATCAAAATATTTTCTTGGTATTCTACTTAGTTGTCTTCTTTTACTATAATCAGCACACTTGGCAATCGGAGACTTTACCAGATATCTCGAACCTTTAAGAGCGTATATTCAAATATGCCAAGTCAAAATCTACGCGATCGCTCTGGAACGGCGTAATATTGACGCACACTACAATGTTCTCTCTGCATCTGCGCGAGGTGAGGCTATCTAGCTCAAATCATCTTGATACTATTGAAACTGAAAGAATAAAATAATCTCCACATAATTTATGAGGTCTGTGCTAAGACATAGTGTACGTCCACGATATCGGAAGCTAATTGTATAAATTATTATATTATTTTAGTAAATTGAAGTTGGCTTTTCATTTTTACTCTATTGAGTAGAATAAGGAATGTCACAACGTCAAGGTAACAAAAAAGGGGTAGGTAATATATGATCGAATTAAAAAAAAAACATGTATTATATAAAATAGACATTGTTTGATATAGGCTTTAATCTTGTTTTATAATGTAAACATAATTCATCAAACTAACAATGTCATTGATATTGATAATGCCCTTGAGCTACCACGGCTCATATCTTTTTTGTTTCTATTTTATAATTAAGTTACCTCCATACTAAGAATTTTTCCTGAGTATGTCGTGGGGCAGTTAACATAAGAACATAAATTTCACAAGGACAAACATCCAGACCCGGAACAATTATTTGTAGGTATAGAAATTTTTGTTCCGTGCGGGAATCGAACCCACGGGACTTAGAGTTAAACTTATTGTTAAGCCACTCCGCCACGGATCTTTTATAGTGATAAATATTTTAATTGTTAATTGCTTACTATTATATAAACGTATAAAATGCTTACTATTACATAAAAGTATTAATAATGAAATAAATAATATAATTTAATCGGAAATTTGGTTTTAAATCGGGACAGGACGGGTAATAAGGATGGCAAATGAGCACACAGTCCACATGATGGATGCTGTGGCTCATAGATATCTACATTTCTCTTCAAATAGGAACGAAAATGCAGATCCGTTGCAAGCCCTGAGAACTGAGATGGAATGCCTCATTTCCAGTAAAAAGGGTTCCTGGTTCTCTACACTCACCATACGAAACACAGCAGCAAAAAACGGCTATTTTACGTTAGTATTCTGTGAGAGCGTGGTCCTGTCCCGGTCGAGCCGACCTATTCTTGCTGCAACCACAATATGGCTGCAGCATGGCTCTACCACGGTTAAATATTTTATTAAACAAAAAGATTGACAATAGCCCTTAGGATTCGCTTCAAAGATGTTTATGAAATAAATGTTTGTGAAAGTAAAATATTTTTTAAGTAGTTTGTACAGCCTGTATTCTTATTGTTTAATTTACTTTGAAAAAAGAAAGCCCCGCTGTGGTAAATATTTTACTGGGTTTGGCGACTTTCCGCTAAAATCTCCTTACATTCCAGGGGCTGATTAAAAGTGATGGGATTGGGCGAAAATAACAATGGATTAAATTGGTAAACTGAGATTTATTTATAATCTAGTTAGCACAAAAAAAAACCAGTTGACACAAGAGTAAGTATTATACGGCTGTACAGAATGACATAAAACAAGGCATTGACAGTAGCTCTAACTAGTGAGCTATTTAGACAACTATGACAACTTACATTGCATGGATTGGATTACAGATTGTTTAGTTTAAGGGCAGGTGTTAGAACTGGTATAATTTGGTTTATACCAGTTCTAACACCTGCCCTTAAACTAAACAATCTATAATCCAAGATTTTTTACACAATTAAAATGTTTATCTTTACTTTAATATTTAGTTAGGACATCTGCTGGCATATGTTCAGTAGATAAGTATTTTAATATTATAATTTTATCTTCTACAATTTGTCGCACAAAATGTTGTTAAATATGAATGTGCTTACTACGGCTATGATTAACATGACTTTTACAAATGTTTTGTGCTGACTGACTGTCATTGAACAAAGTTACTGATAAATGTTTACCTAAACATTCATAAAGAAAGCTTCTAAGAAATTTAGCCTCCTTTGCTCCTTCACACAATGTCATATATTCAGCTTCGGTGCTTGATAGGGCCACAGTTCTTTGTTTTCGGCTTTCCCATGAATCTTCATGGACTAAATACATCCGCATCATAAACTTCCAGTTTCCGTAGTTAGATATTCCACTAAACTTTTCGAAATTGACTGAAATTCCGGAACTTGTTGCTGTTGAATATAATGGCGCCGGCACTGGCACGTCGTCCCCACGCGACGTCGCGTATTTCTTGAATGTTACGATTTTTTGAAAATAAATATTTACGCACACTTATTTATCGCGTAATCCGGGCCTATAACCTGATGGGATTGGGCGAAAATAACAATGGATTAAATTGGTAAACTGAGATTTATTTATAATCTAGTTAGCACAAAAAAAAACCAGTTGACAAAAGAGTAAGTATTATACGGCTGTACAGAATGACATAAAACAAGGCATAGACAGTAGCTCCAACTAGTGAGTTATTTAGATAACTATGACAACTTACATTGTTTGATTTATACCAAATCTAACAAAAAGAGCTCAGGGTAGCGCGTAGTAGCAATAACCCACAGGATTATGACTGCGTTCAGACTGTGAAGTGAACTCAATAGAAAAATCAAAGAAAAATGCGATCTCCAAACACCAAAGTAGTAACAGAAATTATAAAATTACATTTTTCATTTAATATTAATACGCTAATCTATAATAATAGAATCGTGGTAGCTCAGATGGTTAATGCTCGCTGTAAATATAACAGAACGCGAGTAACCTGGGTGGCGCTGGCGGGGATCGAGCCGGCACCAATGAAATTCTTAATTTCAATTTTAAGTGCTGATTTACCACGTGCTCGGCGGTGAAGGAAAACATCGTGAGGAAACCTGCATGTCTGAGGAATAAGAAAAAAAAATATTTCGAAGACATGTGAAGTTCGGCAACACGCATTGGGGCAGCGCGGTGGAGACTTCCTTGCCCTAAAACCCTCTCGTAAATGAGGGGAGGCCTGTGCCCAGCAGTGGGACGTATATGGGCTGTAACTTTACTTTACTTTTTTTATTAATACTCTCATTACGGATTACGCTGGGTTTCTTACACTTGAAAAACTTCCCTGCAGAACCTTCCAAGGCATACATTTTTTGCTAACCAGTGGCAAAAGAAAAAATTACTTTCTATAAGAATGTATATGTTTATGGAATAAAAAAATATATTTCTTTTATTCTATCGATTTTCGCGATCACCGGTAAAACTTCACTGGTCGGTGTGGTTTATTTTGGATGAGATAATGCCTACGAATACCCGTCTCTCGGGAGCTATTATGGATTTTGGACTCTCTTCGACTTAAAACCCATGGCGTCCTTCACATTATATTGACAAGGTCGCGGGAATTTATAAGCACACATCTGTATCCCGAACAGCGTCAGCCGTCCCTTGGCGGCTCTTTCTCGAAAGGGGACACTCCTCACCCAACCCCTGCCTATGTACCATCACGTCTTAACGTCAGTTAAGACGTGATGGTACATTAAATGCAGTCACCATGTATATTATATCTATCCGTAATCATTTGACCGTGAATTTTATCCTCACCTTCTAGTAGTGAAGACTTAATAGTAATACAATGTAGTAAAAGTTATCTTAACTCGGCTTTCTAGAATGTTCTCGTTTGTTCTCTTTCAAACAAGAAGACAAACTGTCGATTCCGTTAGCAGCCGCGATGAGCTACTTTACGAACTTACTCCGAACTTTTCACGGTGTATTGAAATTTATTATTTTACTTAAGCACAAGTTGTGAACCCGCTCGCCAAGCGTGGCAACTATGAAGGTACACTCCATGAGCAACGACACAAATAAACGGCCCCAGTCCCCGGCGGCCATGCTGTTCTTGGCTACGGTTGCGACCATGGTAACTGCGGGACAGGAGGTGCTAAGAATCTTTGGTGAGGGTTGGGCTGCCACCGAAAACGACTCGACCTGGCAACATATAACACACGCAACCTCAGGACTGATGAGAAGATTCTGGAGCTGGAAGAAGAGATACACCAGTTGCGTTGGGATATTATAGGATTATGTGAGGTCCGAAGAGAGGGGGAGGACACGATAATCCTCGAATCCGGCCACTTGTTCTATCACCAAGAGGTCGACCATCTGTCCCAAAGAGGTGTCGGATTTATTGTCCACAAGTCCCAACGGAACTGGTGTATCTCTTCTTCCAGCTCCAGAATCTTCTCATCAGTCCTGAGGTTGCGTGTGTTATATGTTGCCAGGTCGAGTCGTTTTCGGTGGCAGCCCAACCCTCACCAAAGATTCTTAGCACCTCCTGTCCCGCAGTTACCATGGTCGCAACCGTAGCCAAGAACAGCATGGCCGCCGGGGACTGGGGCCGTTTATTTGTGTCGTTGCTCATGGAGTGTACCTTCATAGTTGCCACACTTGGCGAGCGGGTTCACAACTTGTGCTTAAGTAAAATAATAAATTTCAATACACCGTGAAAAGTTCGGAGTAAGTTCGTAAAGTAGCTCATCGCGTCTGCTAACGGAATTGACAGTTTGTCTTCTTGTTTTGTGCCTATGTTTAGCAGTGGATTTGTGAAGATTGACTCAGGAAGCACTTCTGTGTCTGTCTGTCAATCACGGACGTTTTATCTCGATCATTAAATCATAGAATAGAATAAAAGAGAATATTTTTTATTTAATATAGAACACAAGTAATTCTTATTGATAGGAAATTTCTACTTTACCACTGGTTCGGAAAAAACTTTTGTTCTGGGAATAACTGGCAAGATACACAGCTTATTTTTCGGAAAGCATATTGTACAATAAAACCACAGGTAGTACAAACTATCTACGTATGAAGCAGATAACTATCGCTGAGTTTTAGTCTTAATATGCTTCATTTAAAGGCGGTATTATCGTCGTTGGGTTCTTCCTAATGTAGACTTAAGAGTATTTGTACTTAATGGTGAGATTAACAGTACATACCTTAATATAAGAGAGAAGTGCCTTTAAGCTAGACAAAAACAACTATATTTTTGTATGCAGATTTTAAAAGAACAATAAAAGGGACACTAACTTATAAAAAATAATTATTTACTATGAATTTATTTCGGGAAAAGCGCCTAAATGTTATCAATTCTTCAGCTATTTTTATGTGATGAGAGTGACTAATAAATCATTAAAAGAGAAAATGTTTTTAATTCATCGTCCTTCTGCTTTTTTATAATTATTTCAAACTTCTAGAATTTAGTTGGACGGCGGTGTCTGTATCTTCTATTTGTGAATGTCCTACAATACATAATATTATAGTGAAGTCTAGTTCACAATAAAGTCTAATAATTATTTTCTTAAAGTGTAATGTGAGAGCTTGGTGTAAGAATAACATTGTATACATAGCATAAGTAAAATAACAACCTATATTTTTTTCTACCATGAAGCACTCGTAAACATTTTAGTTCTTTTAAAATGGTATTGATATATAAATAAAATAATACAGTAATTGTTGCTGTAACATCAGACCCAGCTTTCTATGAACTTTCGCCCGTCTCCTTTAGCCGAGGACAAAATCATCAAAGTGTATATCACTAAAATCAATTTAAAAAAAGTTAAAGCCAAGCTGGTACATTTATAGTACTTATAGAAATTTTAGCCGTGATAAACTGGCAGAATCAAGTCATTAGTAGCTCATTTGTGTAATATAAATAAATATATGATTTATGTAATTTATTTATTTAATGTTACATATACAATATATTAAATAATTCTTAATATGCAAGTTTATGTATGAGTATATATATTATTTTATTGCATATTTATTCACTTATATTTCTATATTTGAACAACTTACACACCTGCTTAACAGTTTTATATTTGCATCATTCAAAGGTTGACTAGTAGAGAACGCCTACTTTAAGCTAGACAAAAACAACTATATTTTTGTATGCAGATTTTAAAAGAACAATAAAAGGGACACTAACTTATAAAAAATAATTATTTACTATGAATTTATTTCGGGAAAAGCGCCTAAATGTTATCAATTCTTCAGCTATTTTTATGTGATGAGAGTGACAAACGTGCACACAGTCCTCGCGATGTAAAGTGGACGATGTGGCACATAGACATTTGTTTTCATCCTCGATTAAGAATCAAAATGCAGATGCAAAACTCTAAGGATTAAGATGAAATGCCTCGTTTCCAGTAAAAAAAAAGTTGCCTACCATACGAAACACAGCAGTATTTAGCTGCTATTTTACGCTGGTATTCTGTGAGAGTGTGGTTCTTCGCCAGCCAATCTGAAATATTTATGTTAAACCATACTATAGCTACAGCATGGCTCTACAACGCAGAGAGTTATTTGATTAAATAATATTTAAAATAATATAATTATTTATAAATATTTTTTGAACCTTAATTTATACAAATAAAGTTACAACATATATGTGGGTATGAAGGCTTCCTTCCTTTAATAAAAACGTTATGGATCATGGAATATTTCGCCGCACTGAGTGAAATATGGCCCATTATATATTCTTATATAGTCGGACATGCTCAATGGATTTCCTAATCAGAAAAAAGTAAATCAAGGCTGTGCAGTTTTTTAAATTGACTTACCGTCTACATTATGCTAGGTAGCTACTACAGCCTGTAAATCTGCAAGCAATTTTAAACAAGGCTATAGAAGCGTGATCATTTCTCACGACTAAGATAGAATGCCTTGCAGCCTGTAATCAAACTAGTTATTTGACCCTTTGGATCGGATTATCATCATCACAATTACAGCCTATCAAAATTTTACTACAAAATATTGACCTCTTCCATATATTGCCTCATAGGGGATGTATTTGCCATAGTTGCCAAACTTGGCGGGTTAGTAACCGCTGTGACTTTTTTTTACAATAGTTATTAGAAAGACTTTGGTGCCAATTTCGTGGTTTGTTTCCCTTTGTCACTATCGGGTATGTTTATAATTTATATTGTTAAATACGCAAATACCGCCATGAAGGTTAATAAATCAGTTGTTGCAATCACCGCTCGTGTTTCACTACATAATACATAACTGTCACCTCTTACGGCACCTACGGGACGATACACTTCCGCATGATTATGTTTGTTTCGCAGTAGCGTTTTCCTAATAAAAACTAGAAATTCCTGCAGTTGCGAACTCGCTTGCCAAGCGTCGAAACTGTGGCTATTATCCCCCTTTGCTGGCTTTGAGACTGCAAATGGCAGAGGCGTGTGAGTTATAATGGCATTTTTTTATTGGATAGGGTGACAAACGAGCACACAGTCCACGTGATTTTTAGTGGTTGCTGTGGCCCATAGACATCTACATCTATTCTCGATTACGAATCAAAATACAGATGCGTTGCTACCCGTGCGGACTAAGATGGAATGCCTCGTTTCCAGTAAAAAAGGGTCTCCGGTTCTCTACACTCACCATACGAAACACAGCATTAGCTCTTATTTTACAGCATCAAGCTACTATTTTACGCTGGTATCCTGTGAGAGCGTGGTCCTTCCCCGTTCGAGCCGATCCATTTGTGCTACAACTATCCTGTAATATAACTGCAGCATGAATCTACCACGTATATGCATGGTAATGGATAGGCTACACCTGCGGCGAGACCATTTCCAATATAGTTGTAGACATTTCGTGGATGCGTGCGGCAACATAATTGCGGTATCAAGTACATTGTTATGTATTATATGTATGTGTACATACGTATAAAGATCATATGGCATAGTATTTTTAGTTATAATTTACAGAGCCGTAAGTGGATTCGAATCAAAAATGGAAGTAACATTTCTGTAAACAAAACACATATGGTTTTAGAGCGTATTTGTTTTTAAATACCGTAAACAATATTTTCCAAATTGTAATAAAAGGAGACGGGCGAATTTGGGCCTAACGTCACACAAGTGAAATATTTATCAATATTTTTTTAATGTTTTTTGTAGTTAATAATGAAATATTAAGCAGTTTTATCATGGCAAAAGAAATTAATATTTAAAAAGAAGAATACTGACTTCCGTTATTTTTATTTTTAAACAATGCTGCCAGATGAAATAGGTTAGTTAATCGATTTTAATACAAAAATGGAAAAAAGACAATAAAAAGTCATTCAGTCTTTTCTTCTTTAGGTAAGTTTAAGAAACTATTATATTTAAACACTGGTTCCCTCGTGACACCTTAACGTTTCAAAATGGTCGTAAAAATAAATTGACTGAATAAATTAATAAATCGATTTCACAATCGATTATCAATGTTTTATACAGGCCACAAAGCGGAAATGTCAACGTTAGTTTAAAAACTAAAAACGTCACTCAAATCAATTGTTACTTTTGTTCACAGAGTGCTTTTTTTATATAGGGGGAACTTTTTGTTTGGCTCCGAGCTTGCTGTGGTAGTGAATATTTTCTGTTGTTTTTCTGTGTTGTAATAATATTCCCATCTTTAACGACTCTGGCTACTTATAAAGGATTCTGACAGTTTCTTTTCTGATTTTACAAGAATACTTGTGCAAAATGATAAATGATTTTCCCCAGCTCCGACACAGTAATTTAATAAAAATATCTTTAGGTATTTATCAAATTAAGTGGGCTTGGTCCCATTATGGTGAACACATACAAGATGGGAGATATGAAATAAAAGTGTGTCTAGAAACGGACAGCAACCTACTAAGAGAATTGTCTTTATTCGACCTCTTAATAGCCACCTAGAATGGTACTATCCAACCTTTCTAGCTGGGTATTGAGAGGTCGAATAAAATCCAGACATATACTTAAGCTCAAAAACATATTTTACATATATTTTAGTTGACAGTCCCCTTAATGGTAGAGAGATCATCAAACAGTATTATTTCAATACTTTGGTAGGAAAAAGAACTGTAGGTTGCTGTATTCATGTAATGTCCATAATATGGTACCTAAGCTGGGCAAGGCGTCAAGATAATTTAATACCGCCTGTACCGTTTTTAGACGATATTTGTTTATGATGAAGTGGACGATTAATAAATCATTAAAAGAGAAAATGTATTTAATTCATCCTCCTTCTGCTTTTTTATAATTATTTCAAACTTCTAGAATTTAGTTGGACGGCGGTGTCTGTATCTTCTATTTGTGAATGTCCTACAATACATAAAATTATAGTGAAGTCTAGTTCACAATAAAGTCTAATAATTATTTTCTTAAAGTGTAATGTGAGAGCTTCGTGTAAGAATAACATTGTATACATAGCGTAAGCAAAATAACAACCTATATTTTTTTCTACCATGAAGCACTCGTAAACATTTTAGTTTTTTTAAATGGTATTGATATATAAATAAAATAATACAGTAATTGTTGCTGTAACATCAGGCCCAGCTTTCTATGAACTTTCGCCCGTCTCCTTTAGCCGAGGACAAAATCATCAAGGTGTATATCACTAAAATCAATTTAAAAAAGTTAAAGCCAAGCTCCACCACCAAGCGATCACCGAATGGTTAGAGGCACACTGAACCTAAACGTTAAGTTGGAGAGGTCTCGTCTAATGAAGTCAACGTTCCGTCCCCCCTCGTGCTCTAATCCAGAATCCCGAAAACTTTCAGCTCGAGTTACACAACCGCTTTCAGTGCCTACAAGATTGCAATGCAGTGGACGATATGAATGACAAGCTCGTGGAAACTGTCCATGCGGTCGGAGCTAAGTTTTGCAAGACCCACCGCAGAAGAACACAAAAAACTCTCCGATCACACTCTTAATCTCATGGCTGTTAGACGGGAGATGAGGCTGCAATCGTCAACATATTTGACAGCATACAGGCAACTGAACAGACAGATCTCCAATTGCATGCAGCGAGACTTACGCAACTTTAATACTGCTCGTATTAAAGAAGCGATCGAGCAGAACCAGGGCTCCAAAGTCTTTGCCAGAGATCTGTCTGCCAGAAAGAGCCAACTGTCAAAGCTGAAGACTGAATGTGGCAGCATCGTTTCCGGGACACCTGAGATGTTGAGTGAGATTGAGAGGTTCTATGGGCAGCTGTACACATCATCATTGGAGCCACACGCAAGTGTGAGTAACGATCCAAGAGCAAGTCTTATCCGACACTATTCCGATGATATCCCGGACGTCAGTCTAAGCGAGATTAGAATGGCTCTCCAGCACCTTAAAAACGGCAGGGCCCCAGGCGAGGTTGGAATTACAGCGGAGCTTCTGAAAGCGGGTGGAACACCGGTACTGGAAGTCCTTCAGAAGCTCTTCAATTCCGTCCTCCATGGTGGCACTACTCCAGAGGCGTGGAGCAGAAGTGCGGTGGTCTTGTTCTTTAAGAAAGGCGACAACGCTGTCTTGAAGAACTACAGACCGATTTCCCTTCTGAGCCGCGTCTACGTGCTGTTTTCGAGAGTCATTACGAATCGTCTCGCACGCAGACTCGACAACTTCCAGCCTCCCGAACAAGCCGGTTTCCGAAAAGGCTTTAGTACCATAGACCACATACATAACCTGCGGCAGATTGTACAGAAGACTGAAGAGTACAATTTGCCACTTTGCCTGGCGTATGTGGACTATGAGTAAGCCTTTGATTCCGTCGAAATTTGGGCGGTGCTGCAGTCCCTTCAGCGGTGCCAAGTTGACTGTCGGTATATCGAAGTGCTGAAGTGTTTGTACAGTAGGGCTACTATGGCTATCCGAGTATAGAACCAGAGCTCGAAACCTATCCAACTGCAGAGAGGTATAAGACAGGGTGACGTTATATCCCCGAAACTCTTCACTGCTGCTTTGGAAGACGTTTTCAAGCTACTGGACTGGAAAGGATACGGTATTAACATCAATGGCGAGTACATCACTCACCTTCGATTTGCCGACGATATAGTCCTTATGGCAGAATCGCTGGAGGACTTAAGCACTATGCTCAATGACCTCAATAGTGCCTCCCAACGGATAGGTCTTAAGATGAACATGGACAAAACAAAGATCATGTTTAATGTCCATGTCACGCCTATGCCGGTAGTTGTTGGGAGCACTATGCTCGAAGTTGTTGACGAGTATGTTTACCTGGGACAAATAGTCCGACTAGGTAAGTCCAACTTCGACCGAGAGGTCAATCGACGGATTCAACTTGGCTGGGCAGCGTTCGGGAAATTACGACATATCTTCTCGTCAGGTATACCTCAATCTCTAAAAACTAAATTGTACAACCAGTGCGTGTTGCCAGTGATGACTTACGGATCTGAGACGTGGTCCTTCACTGCTGGCCGTATGAGGACGCTCAAGGTCGCTCAGCGAGATACGGAGAGGGCTATGCTCGGAGTTTCTCTGCGTGATAGACTCGGAAATGAGGATATCTGCAGTAAAACCAGAGTGACCGACATAGCCCAACAGATTATTAAGCTGAAGTGGCAATGGGCCGGCCACATAGCTCGAAGAACCGATAACAGATGGGGAAGAAAGGTTCTCGAGTGGCAGCCTCGTACTGGTAGGCGTAGTGTAGGGCGACCCCCCACTAGATGAAGTGACGACCTGGTAAGATATGCAGGAAGTCGATGGATGCAGGTGGCTCAGGACCGTGCTTTGTGGCATTACTTGGGGGAGGCCTATGTTCAGCAGTGGACTTGTGAAGGGCTGTAATGATGATGATGAATGATGAAAGCCAAGCTGGTACATTTATAGTACTTATAGAAATTTTAGCCGTGATAAACTGGCAGAATCAAGTCATTAGTAGCTCATTTGTGTAATATAAATAAATATATGATTTTTTTTATTATTACAGTATTTTTTAAAACAGTTTTCACGTGATCTTCACATATTTTCGATTATAATTTCTTCTGAACGATGCTTGTAATGATAGGAATGAGACATGTGTCATTTTAAAAATTGTTATATTATTTTCTTAAAATTGCAACTAGCAGTTTCTTTGGTGCTGGCGGGGATCAATTAACTACGCGCTCAGCGAAAAAGAAAAACATCGTGAGGAAACCTGCATGTCCGAGAAATAAAAAAAATGTTTCGAAGACATGTTAAGTTCGTCAATATACATTGGGGCAGCGTGGTTGACATTTCCTTGCTCTGAAATCCTCTCAGAAATGAGAGGACACCTGCGCCTAGCAGTGGGACTTTTAAAGGCTATAACTTTATTTGTATATATAGGAAGGTTCGATTATTTTTTGATAAACAAATAATTATGTATAATTTATAGTTCAATTATTATTTAATAAAATAAATTTTACGTGGTAGAGCCTGTACTAGACTGGACTAACCTGTGTTGAAGCTGTGGTAAGGTTTAGCATGAATAGTTCAGCTTGACCGGGGAAGAATCACACCCTCACAGAATACCAGCGTAAAATAGCAGCTGCGTTTGTACGGCAAATGTTTACTGGAATTACGAGGCATTCAAGCTTAGTCCTTGAGATTAGCTAGTCCAAGTGTAACATCGAATTAAGCTTGGAATAAGCGATTTTTATTAATAAGGCAGTAGAGGTCTGCATCTGCATTTTGATTCTTAATCGAAGATGGATGTAGATGTCTATGGGTCACAGCATCCACTTTACATCGCGAGGACCGTGTGCACGTTTATCACTCTTATTCCAAAAAAAATAACAAAAAAATTGATAACGTTTAGATTTATTTTTTTCCCGAAATACATTATTGTTTTTTGATCGAAACAATTAATTTCTGTATGAAATGAAATTAAATGAATTAATTTCTCTATGAAATGACATTAAATGTATTATTTTATTCAATATAGATTATTGCATATTACTTTTTGAAAATATTTTTTATTTACCACTGGTTTGGAAAAAACCTCTGTCCTGGGAAGAACCAGCAAGAAAACCCAGTGGGACTTTTTTTAAACATATTCCGCATTACAATTATTTATTTTGTACAATTTTTGAAAGAATTTTCATAGACCCAGCTTGGTGGCGATAATTTCATTCCCCGGGGTTATTTTCATTTATATATTCTTTAATATTATAATAACCCTTTTTGTGTATAAATGTTCCTTTCATTATTTTTTAACATCTGCATACAAAAATAAAAAAGTTATAGGATATGGTGACAAACGAGCACACAGTCTACCAGATGGTGAGTGGTTGCTGTGGCCCATAGACATCTACATCTATCCTCGATTACGAATCAAAATGCAGATGCGTCCTCACCCGCGAGGACGAAGGTGGAATCCCTTGTTTCCAGTATAAAGGGTCTCCGGTTCTCTACACTCATCATACGAAACAAAGCACCATTAAGCTACTATTTTAGGCTGGTATTCTGTGAGAGCGTGGTCCTTCCCCGGTCGAGCCGACGCATTCGTGCTACAACTGTACTACTAATATAACTGCAACAAGGCTCTACCACGTATAAAAAAGTTGCCTTTGTCTAGTTTAGACGGCACTTCTCTTTTATATGTAGGTGTGTACTATTAATCTTACCATGAAGTCGAACACCTCCACACTAAATAGTCTTAAGTCTACATTAGGAAATACAACCGACGCTAATGCGATACGTGTTTCGCCTTTGAATGAGGGATATTAAGACTCAGCGATAGATATCTGCTACATATGTTGATAGCTTGTACTACCTGTTTTTATTGTATTATATGCTTTACAAAAAATAATCTGTGTATTTTGCCGGTTATTCCCAGCACAGTAGTTATATTCGAACCAGTGGTCGAGTAAAAAATTCCTTTCAATAAGAATTACTTGTTTTCTATATTGAATAAAAGATATTCTTTTTATTCTATCCTGTTCTATTCTATGCTTTAATGATCGAGAAAAAACGTCCGTGATTGACAGACAGACCAACATAGGCACAAAACACGATCCCCGACCCTCTGACTTCATGCATGTGTTACCAGGTAATCAGTTTCTGGCAAGGATCGTCGTGTTTTAATATAATTTAATCTTAATTTATATTATACGCTTATGAAAAATTTTGTATGAATGTGCGCGTTCAGCTACGAAGCCAGATGAGTTATTGGAAAGCTAAACGAAATTAAGCTTCCGCAACGAGCGCATCTGACACAGGTAATAGATAATCGATAGTACGTTATATTGTAGTTATAAAGTTGGTTAACTAGATTACCAGCGTAAAATAGCAGATTAATGCAGCTGTTTCGTATGGTAAGTGTAGAGAACCGGAAATCCTTTTTACTGCCAAGGAGGCATTCAATCTTAGTCGTCAGGGGTGGCAACGCATTTGCATTTTGCTTAATCTAGGGACGAGGCTGCTCGCGCCCGTAGGAAATATTTGAAATCTGACTCCCTACACGTGTCCTCCTAGTAGTGCTGAACAAGCAGCACTAATTCCGGTAATAGGTTTAGGCCGCTGGCTTTTTGGTTACCAATGCAAAGTCTTGTCGCCAAATGACGTTGTCGTGTTCCGGCACGATGCTTGGTGAAGTCATATGGAGAATAGGTCTGAACAGTAGCGTTGTGTGTGTGAACCGCGTGCGAAGCTGCAGTTGTTGCTGTGTCGGGTACTTAGATGTGGAGGGTAGCAGGATCTGAAGCACAGTAGTTTGGGGCCCAATAGTTTAATTAGCTACTTATGAAAGGCTGCCCCGCCAACTAGTGAAAAATCCCAAGGCGGCTCCATCGTGCCGGTTAGCGCCCGGGCGAGAGGACCCGATAGCGTTCTCTAGGGAGTGGGGGGGGGGTTCGGCCGTCCCCGCAGTGTCCAGATCAAGTTCCCATGGGCGCAGTAGCTCTGATAGTATCTTCGCAGTGGTATATTATTCACGAAATTTTCAGTGTCTTGAGCAGCCTTGTAAGATAGTCAGATACACTGACTCACTCCGTGCTTGGCCACCGGCGTGAGTGGGTTACTGTATCGTTTGTTTACGGCGGATAGTGATGAAAAATATCGATCGCTGTAGAAATACAAAATATTCCAAAAACTGACTGATTCCAAAGACTATTTGAAATAAGAAAAATCTGTAACGTTAAACGAAGTAATCCAGAGTTAGCGAGAACGTTGAAAGTATTGTTGACAGTTTGTAACAAAACCCTTTTCCCATGTGAAAGGAATGAGCTTAAATAACAAATGTCTTTCTGTAGCTTTTATCTTTTTTTCAGTTCACTGCGACACGTTTCCGTACTTTTCATGAAAAATATTTTTGTGAGTTACTCAATAAACCCTGGAAAATAACATTTCCAAATGTCGCTTTGTACAAAGTGAAACTTTTTTAAAGTACGGCAATATTGTTCAACAGTCACAGTTTCAATTTTTGGACACACTAGTTATTTTGAAAGCTACCGTATAAAGTAAAGCTCTATTTTATATATTTTATTCATATACCATTATATCAGTGGTCGACTAATGAACATTGACCTGCCCTAAAGATTGCTTCTATTTGACGCTTATTGGGCGTGTTAGTAACTGGAGTATATATGAGACTACTTAGTGGTGGATTAAGAGAAACTACCACCCAATTTCATACCGTGGATGATGTAAGAGGCGATAAAGTAAATGAAACAGGAGATTGCCAGATAACAATCAGCAGCATCTTCCCGATAACAACTCAAAACCTAATAAAATGATTAATAATAAGGGAGTATTTTCATAGCAACACAAACGCAATCATTTTTAAATCTTATAATTTCCTTTTTTGCTATTTACATCAATTGTTAAATCTCTTTGGTTTTCATCAAAATAGTTTTTTCATGAAAAAGTTGGTTCATGAAAAGTTTCAAAGCCGCCATGAGATAAAACTTTTGTTGGGCGCCATTTGTAAGCCAAAACGTTGAGGCAACGTATTTATTTATCAGGATTTTTTAAGGTTATTATTTAGGTATAGAATTATATAATTTAGTTTTCACCCATTCTTTATAATCTGAATAAACTGAAATTTCGCAGAAATATGAAGAACCTGTAATAGATCTGCATATTTTCAAATTATCTTCAAATATTATTTAAAAAAGTCATGGCTGTGACGTAGTTCTTACGTTCTAAGTTCATAATAGCTCACGACCAAAGCATGTTTTATATATTCATAAGGTATTTATTTAAGATGCTGAATAATAGTCCCCTAATATTGCTTTCTTTCTCTCTCTCTCTCTCTGCTAAATGAAATAAGAAGGAAACAGTTAATAAACGGAGATAATTAGTATTCAATACAAGTTAATTTTTTAAGCGACTTCTTGATTAATTGTTTAGGGATATTGTAAATAACTACAAAAAAATTAAAACGCTATTGGTGAATAAACTTGAAAAAGTATGAAGCATGAAATTCGATCAAAACTTCGTCTCCTTCATTGAAACTTGATTTTATGGCTATACATAAATTTTTTAAACTTTCCAGAAATTTTGACTGATTTAAACGGAACAAAATGTTCGGATCTTAATGGAATACAACACAATCGACGGGGAAAGAAATGCTAAATACAAATGTGTTATATAAAATGATATATCATATCGCCGAAGATTTAGATTAAACCATTTTGCCTCTTTTCCGTCTATATCTATATTTTTTATAGAATATTGGTAACAAACGAGTACACAGCCCAACTGATAGTAGGTGGATGCTAAGGCCCATTTACATTTCATTCTCGATTAAAAATCAAAGTGCAGATGCATTGTCACCCCTGAGAACTAAAATGGAACGCCTCATTTAAAGAGGGTCTCCGGTTCTATGCACTAAGCATACGCAACACAGCTGCACTTAGCTGTTATTTCACGCTGGTATTCTGTGGGAGCGTGGTCCTGCCCCGACTGAGTCAACCCATGCGTACTTCTGCAATAATAATATAGCTGCAGTATGCTTCTATTACATTGAAAACGTTTCGACACACAAATGAAATTGAAATCTGTTAAACGCAACAAACTGCCTTCTATTAAGCTCAAAAGGTTATATGAGTGGCATTAAGACACGAATGACTATTTAAAAAAAATGTCTAATTGATAGAATCAGGCGTTACCTTGCGGAAATCCATTATAATAAGGATATTAATAGTTACTTTGCAACCATCCGCTTAACGATAATACGAGGCGAAACACGTGTCGTATTATCTTTTTTTTTTTGTATTTTATGCTGCTTTCCTCCGACACGGAGGTCAGAGACATTGTCAGCTTGACGTGGATTTAATTTCATGTTTTAATTTACTTTGTCCTTTTTTTATAGAGGTTGTAGAGGACTCAGGGTTTTCGTTCGGGAGTCCTACTACTCTTAACCTAATACATGCAATAACATATTATATCTGTTACTCATAAATACCTCTACATTAAGTACACATACAGTTTGTAAATAAATTTTATAATTTTGAATTTGGGAGTCAGTGCATTCTCTCTGTATATATAAGTATAAACACAAGGAAGCGCCGATTTTATTTCTGAATTAAATATTAAGTCCTAAATAATAATTGAAATAATAATTAGTTCAAATTACAAAAATAAGCATATAATAACGATAATTATAATCAACAATAATCGAGTAATATTTATCATATTAATAATATTCGTCATAATAAATTATATTAATTTTATATAGTTTATTTTTGGTTATTTTTAGTGACTTGTTTAACTACACCCTCACAAAATTGAATAAACTTATTTCGTGTCGTTTTTTTTCAATGAGTAAATTTTCTTTAATTATCTGAATATCGGTTTCAGACTCGAAATCGTATCTGGCTTTATCAAACTGAGGACATTGTAGGAGGATGTGCAGCACTGTCTTCTCGATTTCAGACTCATAGGCGCATGATGGGCTCTCCATGCACCGAAACCGATACGGGTACTCGGAGAACCCACTATGTCCGGTCATTGCTTGGATCATCGTCGGAGACAGCGCTCGTGTCGTATTATCGTCGATGGTGTGTCTTTCCTAGAATAGTAGTGTTGGGAGTAGCGGTGTTGGGTGTAGTGGTGTTGGGAGTAGTAATGCTGGGATTAGTGGTGACGGGATAAGTGCACGCAATTGAGGGACGGCGAGAGGTGCTCTTCAATCTAGATAAGACACATTATTGTATTTAATTAAGTAAAAATAAAGTAAAGTTACAGCCTATAAACGTGCACAAAAGTACAAAAATAGTCCCCGCGCCGTGTTGGCGAACTTCACATGGCTTCGAAATATTTTTTTTCTTATTTCTCGGACATGCAGGTTTCCTCACGATGTTTTCCTTCGCCGCCGATCGAACCCGGTTTACAATTTATTTATTTTTATTTTATTTTTTATTAAAAAAATAATATTAACAATGCTATAAACATTACTAATATTCCCCTTAACCACTAGTAGTAAGCTTAAATTGCGTGTGTTACGAGTGGTTAACGCCAGTAGTCGAATGGCGGATTCGAACCCACGACCTTTTTGAGTTCGCGGTCCGCACCCTGCTATTACGCTACTGTCGCTTACTGCTTGCTGGGCATGATAAAACATCACGGACAGAAATAGAGCAATGCTGGGAGTGATTAAGCATACATTTATTTGATAAGTGAGCATAGCGCTATTTCTTTAAATCTTTAAATAATTTTTTTTGTTTAAGTTCTACACGGACGTAATTGCAAGTAAAAACTCGTATATTTGATTATTTTACTTTTAAAACAATCTATTAAGAAGTTTTATCAATGGAGACTTAAACCTCGCTAAATGTACCTTAAATAATTTAAGCTCATTGGACATCTTAAAGGGATTAATCGTTATTACTACAGCTCTTAGTTATTTAATTTGATAATTAAGAATACTTTTCAAATTAACATAACATTATGGTGACTTATGTAAATGTGTATCTAAATAAAATTCTTTTTGTCATTCTGTTTTTTTTTATTTGGAAAAACGTTACCTCCATACTGGGATATTCTCCTGTATCGTGGGGGCAGTTTACATACATAAACTTCACAAGGAAAAACATTCAGACCCGAAAATATTATTTGCAGGCCATACATGTGCAGTGCGGGATTCGAACCCGTGGCCCTTAGCATTTCAACTCATTCTCTCTGGTTATTATATACAAATTTTTAAAAACATTCAAGTATTCTTTCGTAAGTAAATAGAATTGAACCATTTTATATAGATTACAAGAGTATATTTAAAGATGATATGATATAATAATGTCCTTTTTTTTTGCGGATGGAAAATCATCTAATGACGCCTTTCGCTCTGGGTGGAGCGTAAGGGAGTGTCAGACTTTTACTGACTAAAAACCATCCGTGTTCCTTCAGTGCCCTTACGTTCCGGAGCCGCGGTATCTCTTTCGAACAGCTCGCAGCCCCGGCAGGCGTCGGCCCATGCGGGCCCCTTCACGCTGCTGACAGCTCCTTGAGGCGCGCGTGGAACAAAACGCGCCGTCGACACGGCCTGTCGTCGTTAGACGGACGGACGGCGAGCTACCCATTGCTCGCCGTCCACAGGCCCGCGCCTACGGTAGCCGGGGGCCACGACGTAGCCCCCGACGCCCGGGGCGTCTCCCGCGGCGGCCGGGGAGGAAAGCTGCTGCTCTCTCCTTCTCCCGCTCCGCCACCTCCTTCGCTAGCATCACTGCTTCGCAGAAGGTAGTGACGGCAATCACCCATTCCGTCTCGCTCCGGACCATGGCTTCGACCAGGGCCGGACGCGAGGTCGCCGCCGCCTATCGCCGCTACGATGACACGGCGGTGCTCCGCCCAAGTAGGGCACACCTCCATAATATTGTAATAGTAATCTGAGATTACTTATGATCTTCGATGAATTAGAGATGATGAATGAGAGATCAGAGAATCAGGATCATCATTTATAAGTAGTATAATTTGAGAGCAGGCAGCATAGAACACTATTACTCCTAGGCAGGCAGTGCCAGTTGTCACTTAACAAAGGCATTTTGTGTTTGGGCATACGCTATGTTCAAACAACAATAATTCTTAAAGTAATAAAGATACAGCTGTAAACTCTATGTTGCATTGTAGCTTAACTCAAAATCTGTCGATCTAGTATAAAAATAAGAAGGGTAAACGGGGTTGTTTTTGCAGTAATTTACAATAATTTGCCGATTAGCATATTTTTTTGATATTTATTTGAAGTAAAATTTTTTTTTTCAAAGTTACAAGTATGTCAACAAAAATTTTGATAATGTAAACGATAAACAATATTATTGGCCTCCGAATGAGTAAATTTTTATCTCAGTAGGACTAAAACTTTGAGAGATATGACTTTTTTTCGTAAACGCGTAGAGAATATCTCAAGAGAAAAACAAAATGGCTGCCAAATAGAGGGGGAGGGGATTAGACCTCAGTGTGTAGTGTATTTTTATATTAAAATAGCTGTATTATAAGTACCTAAAATATCGCTAGTCCGTGACCGGACCGGACAATATATATATATATATATATATATATCCGGTCCATAGTTCAGCAAATCTCATAAGTAAAATTTTAAGGGCATCCCATCCCATCCCAACCTGTTCAGACACGCTGGCCCCTTCCCATCTACATGGAACCAACAACAGAGCTGGTGCGGCTTGTGAAGCGGCTGAAAAAGCTAAAGTATGCAAATACAGGGGTCTAGGCTCCGAATATATTTTTGTCCCTTTCGGTGTCGAGACCCTTGGTCCGTGGGGTCCTAGTGCTATAAGTCTTTTTAAGGAAATAGCTAAAAGTTTAATCGACGTCACAGGAGACCGAAGAGCTGGCAGCTTCCTCGGACAAAGAATTAGTCTAGCTATTCAACGGGGGAAACGCTGCCAGTATCTTCGGAACCTTGCCTAAAGGACCTCCTTTTTAATAATATATTTTAGTTATTATAATATATATTTTTAAGGTGTTTAGTATTAGAATTAGAATTTAGAATGTTGTTTATATTATGTTATGTAATATCACTACGTTATATCAATTGATAACAAGTTATCAAGAATCTTATATTTGAAATTGATACTGAAGACATGAAAATGTATCTATACACTGTTCACACTACGTAGGCTATCTCGAATCGAAATCATCGAAATCGAATCGATCATAGTATCAGAAAAGAGATAGCAAAATAAAATTGCAACGAAGTGAGGAATACAGCTACGCTACCCTTCACCCCAAAAAATACAATTTTATTCTTTCAAAACATTAAAAAGGAATAATAAAGTGTAACATATAATACATACTATTTTCACTTTGCTCTTTTCGTCATTAGATTACAAAGAGCAGCAAACCAAAAGGTTTGAGCTTTGAGTAAGTAACTCAAAACAATATTAATTAAGTATCTTATGTGGTGCGTACATTTCCAGCCCTAACATACTCCATTTTATACCTAACATTTTGAGCCGTATTGTTTGTGGCGGAATCCATTATCTCATTTTATACCATGCAGTCACATGAGTAGATAAACGGAACAAAAACAAAGTTCCTTAAGAACGTGCAAAATTGTTGCCTTTTTTAGAAGGGTTGTCATAATTGGTAAAGACAAATTAAACAAAACAAACTTAACACATACCTACTACATACCAACGCACCCACATACATAACACATATGTTTAGTAAAAGCAGTTAAAGACAAAATATAACCCTCACACCCTTCAGACTATTAACTATAAATTTCTAGCGCGCTATTAAATACGCTATGTTATAGCGCGCTAGTTTTGCAGCACGCTATATCTCGTAGCACGTTATATTACATGTCGTTCATTGGATAGACCAGGTGCTATATAAGAACATTATTTCGTAATAAGTCGCATTTTAGACTAAAATAAAATAAAGCGGTAAAGAAAAACCAATGAATGCTTTTTCATTCTTTTCAGGCTCACTACTTTCTATAATGCTAAAAATATTTTTAAGGCATGTACTTTTTAAAACGAAATAAAATTAATTATTTCTTATTATAATTGATGTAAACGTTATTTTAACCTTAATATAAATTATAAATCAAATAATGGTGTATTTAAAAGTTCATTGATTGTATATAAAAAAATCAAATATTTACATACACTACTATACACACTTTTGTATCTATATTTTATTTACATTTAAAAACATTAGTTAGGCTTCTTTTATAGCAGACAACTGTGTCCTTCAATTACTAATAAATATACAGTATACACTAACTAAACAACGTTTATAACTAAATTAGATCGCGAGATTTGCGTCACACGTCCTCCCCCAACAGCGCTGCTGCTAGTACTAGATATTTGAAACTTAATAGCGCCATAGCGCAATAGCGCCATGTCGACTACTTACATAGCACGCGTTATGTGTTATGGAGAGATAGCGCGCTATAATATGGCGCTATGCGCTATATTAACCACCATTAGCTAGCGTAACTGATTTTTTTCAGTCTCGCTGCGCGTACACCAGCGTCCAGTGGTCACGCAAACATGCCCTGTGTGCTTGTAAGAGTGCAACCTATTCGAACGGTTGTATGAAGCTTTATCTCTGTTCCGTATATCTACTCATGTGAGGGTGTTTTATAGTGTACAGAGAATAAAAATTGCAGCATCTGAATGTAAAATTATTTTATTCTTTATTCGTTTGAAGTTGGCTTTTACTTTTTTTTATTAAAAGTTATTGTTATATCTGTTAGAGTGAATTAAAGTAAATCAAAATATCAGTGTTGTTTAAATAGTTCCATTAAAACTTCTGTCCTTATTTATATATTTTATGGGACAATTATATATCATGGGATTATTTTGAAAGTTTAAAGCATCCAATAACTAAATAATTCTCAAAATCGAATCTCACAATGACAAGATTCGATCGCGCATAAAAGCTTACAGATGAATTGAAAACCTCTTTTATTCTGAAGTCTGTTAAAAAAGATCTGCGCTATCCCAAGTCACGCCTAGAGACGTCTCCAATAAACATTTATAATAAGTAATTGCTTGTTATTATATGAGTATTCCATTCACTCTGCACTTAAGTTAACGTCTCCTGACGCAACTTTACTATACGTCCCAAGGTAAAGGACGCCTTTGAAGTTTTACCGTTATTAAGAACACAAACACTCTGACAGTGAATAACGTACGGTATGTTTTTAATGAGTATTTTCAAGTTTAGAGTATCTGTTCGCAAAGGGAATATATTTCACTTGCGGCACGGTGACAATTTCGTATTATCTGTCTTATAAAGTTTGAAGCATAAATAAAAATAAATTCTTTTGTGGATCTGGAGAAAGCATTTGATAAGGTTATAAGGAAGAAAATGTAGGAACTGTTGCCGGGATATGGTGTGGATGGTCGATTGTTAAGGGCTGTGCAGTCACTTTACTATGACTGTAAAGCCTGTGTGCGGGTAGGGCATGACCTGTCACCCATGTTTAGCGTCCAAGCGGGCGTAAAACAGGGTTGTGTCATGTCTTCCTGGCTGTTCATACTGTATCTCGACAGCTGTTTACAGAAGCTGAAAAATAGCTGTTTGGGTGTGAAATTGGGTGACATAAAAGTTAATTGTCTGATATATGATGATGATGCAGTGCTTATTGCACCATCAGAAGCAGAACTGCAGGCATTAGTCACGTGTATGAAAGAGGAATGTGAAATTAAAGGTCTCCGTTTGAATGCTAATAAAACTAAGGTTCTAGTATTTGAAAAGGACGAAGAGAGAACGAAATGTGAAATATGGGTAAATCAGGAATGTCTAGAACAGGTAAATGAAATTGTATACTTGGGGAGTGCTTTCAGCCGTGATTGAAGATGTGATTTAGATGTGGATAGACGTGTCGCTGCCGGAAACAAAGTCAATGGTGCCCTGAATGCATTATTAAAAAGGCAAGGCGTGGTGAAGAGTGCACGCCTTGCAATACATAACGCAGTGTTGGTACCGACTTTGTTATATGGCAGCGAAACCTGGGTATGCCAGAAGAAGCATAAAAGCAAGTTGAATGCAGTGGAGATGCGATCTCTTCGTAAAATGTGTGGCGTTACCATAGCCGACCGAAAGCGAAACGAAGAGATTCGCAATATGGCAGGATTGAAAGATGACCTTATCACAAAAATTGATAGGGGCGTACTCCAATGGTTTGGGCACGTTGAACGAATGAGTGAAGACCGAATGGTGAAGAAAATATATAGAGCGAAAGTAAATATTAAAAGGTGTCGAGGTAGACCGAGACTAACTTTCGAAGACCATGTGAGCAAATTGCTCGAAGAGGGGAGGGTCAAGAGTACTCGCATACCTAGACGTGCATGTATGAAGAAGTTAATGAACTTGAAAGAAGCGAAAGAGGTATGTAAGGATCGTGACACTTGGCGATCTGTTCTCTCTGGCTACCCCGTTCGGGATTGTGCGTGAAGATAAGTAAGTAAGTTTTTTTAAGCTATTGCATAGCTTCTATCGCGGGCCTTGAGCGCGGGGACCGAATCCAGAAATTCCGTAACGAAAAAAACCTCACGCTCCCCACTCCGACGGGCACGGAGGTGTGGCGTTGAAAGCCGTGCATCGTCTAACGTCGTTTTAGTTCGGCAGACTTCGGCACTCGGCAGACTTCGGCACGGTGTTTGTGTGCGTGTACACTAGCTGCTAACTCAGTGATAAAAATTCCTGAATAATCTACATGTATTGTAAGATATTAAAAATATTTTAAACAATATTAACTTCTCATTTATTCAATAAGAGAAAAAAAATTGTATTCTTATCGGTCACCACGCTCAAAAAGTGTAACTTGATTTAATATCAAAGACTTAACTGCATAAATAAAATAAATAAATAATTACCTATAATTGCATAAGTTGATAAAAATGCTATGCAATAGCTTTACCGCGGCAGTCACCGAGTGCCTCACGTATTTTTTTTTAAATTTTGCAAATTGTAATTTTAACATATCTCCACGTTTCAAGGTCTTTAGAGTCGAATAGTATGGCTTGTAAGAGGATGTTCGTGTGTGCACATGAACGTACGTATGTATGGATGTAAGTATATATGTATGTTCGGATTCAATTTTCGCCTCGTGTATCTCGAGAACAAAGAGTGATATTTGACATGGGACCTCATTTAAAGCATTATTATGGAACTTAAACCTCATTAAATTTTGAGCAAAATCGGTCAAGTCGTTTTTGTGCCGAATGAAAAGTTGTTTAAAATATTAAAACATATGATATTTTTTTATTTTTTCCACTGGGAAGTTATAGTCCAGGATCCATCGCCCATTTTTGCCACGCAATTAGTAGGACAATATGTCTATTAAATTATATAAATATTAACTAAGTAAAAACAAAAAAAAATCAGTTGGTTAGTAATCATTTATGATGACCTCGTTATCGATACATATTGGATAGAGGGGACTCTTTGATCAAACCGTAGATTTTGTAGGACAAATATTTTTTCGAATAATTTAGATAATTATCTTGAGTATTACGAAAAATAATTCAGTTAGTAATAAATATTTGAGAATCATCAAATCAACATATTTTATCCTTGCTACTTCTGTTAGCTACCACAATCGAGAGTTTCGTACAGGAAATTATTGGGCGTCTCATCAAAATAAAGCTACTCACGGAAAAGTAGCTTGATAGTAATCACGTGCAAAAATGGGCGATGGATCCTGGACTATTAGTCGTGTGGACCTCGGGTCGCACCTAGACCGCTTGTTTTTACCTTTATCATTCAATAATGTTAATAAGGATTTTTGAAACATAATAAATTTTATTATATCATATCTGGACCACAACAGTGTATAAATTAATTTTGAATAGTAAAAACCCGTGGTACCGGCAGTGTATTTATTAACGATTGTTAACTAATTATGTTAGACGCAATCATACTAAAAACTAGGTAAATTTTTAGTTATTCTTTTTTATACTATAATTTTGATAAACTAGAGATAAAACTTGCCAAGTAAGAAATCTCATATCAAAGAAAGTAATCTGTTTTCCTTTACAACATTTGAAAAGTGTACATTTCTATAACTATGTTTTAAAAATTTCACCAGCTTTGGCAACCGTACATATTTTACCTCTTTTACCGGCAAAGACGACAACCTCGCGTGTCGTTTGTACTAAAAAAAGGGGGCCATTCTTTCCACATTTATATTTTGTTACAATTATGATCTAATTTTTCTACTAACACCGCGTTTTAAAAACTTTAGAAGTAATATATTTGTATCTAGATTTTAAATGCATGAATTAAACACCTGTTAAACTTTGCTATTCGTAAAATCAGTAAACAGGATAAATATTTACAAAATAAGAGGACATGTCTAAAATACAAGGGGGCAACCTAATTATACCCTAAGGATTTCTTGAAAGCAGTCAGGTGTGTTTCAGAAGTATCTCAGCCTTCAACCCCCTCAAATCCTCTAAATCCCTTTGCTTAGCCTTATCTCTTTATTTGTATAGACAGGCTATATATGCTGGGAAGTTTATTGTAAATTGTAGCCTTTGACTGAAGAGCCGAGGTAGTTCAGTTAACTTACCAAATTATAAATAAAGTTAACTTTACGGTATGTTGAACGTTCTGGCGATTCAGCGAAACGGGCCTTCCATGCTTTGAGGTTGCAGGTGTCCAGTATTTGCAGAATCCACAAAATATTAGGTAAAATGTCAGTTATTTAGTCTCTCTAAAGCGTCACGCCTATAGTCTCTGAACAGGTAGGCAGAGATCAAAGGGCAGCGAGCTTCTCGGACGACGTTTAGTCAAAAAAGAAGAGTGCCTTTACTAGGTGGCAGAACTCATTTTTTAAATAATAAAAGCGACAAAGATGCACACAGTCCATGTATACTATGATCTACATCTATCCGCGATTATATAAAAACTCAAAAAAGACACTATTTAAGAAATTTGTTAGAAAAAAGACGTGGGGACATCAAAGGTACATGGGAAGTTATTCAAAATATTAATAACTTAAAAAAGGTTAGCAGTATACTCTTTGATTTAATCTGCTCTTGTGATGAGTCACCTAAAGAATCACCTAATAAAGTGAATACATACTTTGCGTCTATTGGCAAAACACTAGCTGAAGATACATTAAAGCTACTTGGTGAGACGGAAGAGAGGTTAGCAAGTAGGAGTGTGCACAGTAAAAGCTGTGTCGACTCAATAATGTTTTTACCCACCGACCTATTAGAGATAAAGAAAATTATACAACAGATGAAAGACGCAAAAACACCGGGATGGGATAAGATTAGTACAAAGATCATAAAACAATCGATAGATATTCTCGTTGATCCACTATGTTATTTGTAACCCATTAACCTGAGCCTGGAAACGGGGTTTTCCCAGTTGCTTTCAAAAAAGCCATTATAACCCCAATATTCAAAAGCGGAGAAAAACAATTAGCAAGCAATTATAGACCAATTGCACTTTTAAGCACGCTTTCTAAAATTCTGGAAAAAATAATTAATTACGAAATTTCTTGACCAAAAAAACCTCATCTCGTCTAATCAGTATGGCTTCAGGAAGAATAAATCTACATAAAATGCCGTTTTAAGACTTACTACACTAGTGACAAACTATTTGGATAACAGTTATCACTGTGTTGGTGTCTTTTTAGACTTACGAAAGGCTTTCGATACTGTGTCACCGAGGATACTTCTGAAACAAATGGAGCGAATGGGTATACGTGGGATCCCCTATGACTGGTTTGGAGACTACTTATATAATCGAAGCCAGCAGATCAAAGTTGGCACACACATTAGTGAAGAAACAAACTGTGATTACGAAGTCCCACAAGGAAGCACTCTTGGACCAACTCTTTTCCTGCTCTACGTTAACCATCTCTGCAACATAGAATTAGAAGGAGCTGATTTATTAATGTACGCAGACGACACTGTCCTGATATTTCATCATCAGACTTGGGACGGTGTGCAAAAATTTACAGAGAGAGGACTGTGTGAAGTTTCGAAGGCTCTGGAAAATAGTCTGCTATCGTTAAACATACAAAAGACGAAATATCTATGTTTCAGGATAAGAGAGGGCACTACCCGCAACTTTAAAGTCAAGATGCACACTTTCCCATGCAATACACTTACTTCCTGGCAGACAATGTGGTTGTAAAGAACTAGAAATGTTAACACCATCTAGGAGTACAATTGACGAGAGGATAACTTGGAACCGTCAAATTTCAAATGTCACGAGTAGAGTAAGAAAGCTCATTTATATTTTTAAGAACCTAAGAGAAATTGCAGATAGCGACCTCGTCCTATATGTGTACAAGGCTCTTTGCCAATCTGTCATAACGTATTGTATTGCATTGTAGGGAGGTGCAGCGAAAACTCATATGCTGGGACTGGAAAGGCCTCAAAGAGCCATTCTAAAAGTGCTATGTCTTCTCCCTTTCAAATATCCTTCACACGCTTAGGGTCCTCACTGTGAGACAATTATACTACAAATCTATAGTTCTCAGGTACCATAGGGAAGTTATGCCGTCTTTGCCAACGTCTCAGCGAAGGAGAGAGGCATGTCCCATGGTACGGACTCGTAAGGAGTTTGCCAAGCGCCAATATTACGCGTTGACTTCACGGGTGTATTAACAAATTAGGGAATATTCAACATTTAAGAAAATTTAATACCTATAAATTAAAGAAATATGTAGAGGACTTTATGTATAAATTAAATTACAAAGATACAGAACACATGATGGAAAATATAAAGTGAAACGCACACAAGTATACATACACTCTCACACATACGCACAAACACACACACACACACACGCGCACACACACACACACACACACACACACACACACACACACACACACACGACCTAAGAGTACACACAACATAGGAGCACATACACAATTTTTGTACACTGTAAGTAATATATTAATACTTACAATATAGACAAGAGACATGAAGAGCATTGACTCCTGTAACACAGGCTTTCCTAGCAAAGGAGTCAAAGAGACTGTTTGCATATTTCTTATTTTGTACCAAATGTAATTAAATTGTAAAATTGTGTATAGTGTAACTTTTCCTTATGTGTGTGTCAATAAATTATTATTATTATTAAATTATTATTATTAAGAATCATATATATATATATATATATATATATATATATATATATATATATATATATATATATATATATATATATATATATACATATGTTGTCACGTCTAGGGACCACGTCTCCCGTTAGTACTGCTTATATAGATAAAGAAAATGTCACTGAATCCACTAAAATGAGATTGAATGCTAATCTTATGATTACATAAGTAGCAAATAACCTTATGAAATTGCAAAAAATTTTGCAAAATTGCAAAAAACCGAATAGCGAAATTTCTCCTTGAGATAAGTTGGGTTATTCAAAATTATCTGTATGTATATTGTAACTAAGCTGTACAACCAGTGCGTGTTGCCAGTGATGACCTACAGAACCGAGACGTGGTCCTTCACTGTTGGCTGTATGAGGACGCTCAAAGTTGCTCAGCGAGCTATGGAGAGGGCTATGCTCGGAGTTTCTCTGCGTGATAAACTTAGAAATGAGGATATCCGCAGTAGAACCAGAGTGACCGACATAGCCCAACGGATTAGTAAGCTGAAGTGGCAATGGCAATGCTCGAAGAACCGATAACCGATGGGGAAGAAAGGTTCTTGAGTGGCAGCCTCCGCCGATACGTATACGTTATGACCGGTAAGACATGCGGGAAGTATGGATGCAGGTGGCTCTGGACCGTGCTTTGTGGCATACCTTGGAGGAGGCCTATGTTCAGCAGTGGACTTGTGAAGGGCTGTAATGATGATGATAGTGATATTGTATATCTAAATAATTAATTCTGCCCTCGGATGCGCGGAATACACAAAGTAAATTAGGTCAAGCTATAATAAATATGGTGAACATATATTATGTACCAATAAAAGTATTTGAACAAATAATTTTAAAGGAGCAATAAGTATAGTTAAAAGCATTTTGTCACTCATCTACAGTTTCGTATTTACTTTTAGTGAGTCTTCTCGTTTGTTATTCTAAATGCATGCAAAGATGAAAGCACTTTTGAAAACAAATTACAGGAAATCCTACCAAACTGACATGGGTGAAGCTTACGTCCAGTATATGTTTACAAAAATACTAATTTAATGGATTTAACCACATTTAATGCAAACTTATTATTAATTACCTAAGTTTTGAGTAATTTACTGTATCAGTTACACTAATGGTATAACCCAAACAAGTGACAAGTATAGGTCTAAAGTCGTAGCAGCTTAGAAGCTATGCCCATGCTGTAAATTTAACACTACGTGAGCAACCCGGGTGCGATAACCGACGGCACCAATGAATATGCTTATTGCAATTTTAAGTGCTGATTTACCACGTCCTCAACGGTGTAGCAAGCAGGAAATAAAGAAAAAAAAATTACGTCGAAGACGTGTAAAGTCAGTTAAGCACGGCGGACAATTCCTTACCTTAAAACCTTTCAGAAATAAGGCGTATAATATACGCCTTGCGCATAGGCCTTCTCTTCGTCTCGTCTTTTTCTTTTGGAATCTATCCATTCGTTGCAAACTTTTTCTCGCATTCTCCCGCTGTCTTTTTTCTTAGTAAATTTTCTTTTTATGGAGCTTAGAGGATTGAAAATTTCTCCTGATGAGTACTGTGAATCTGAAGGTGATGCATTTCCATCCGTTAGCTAAGACGAAACTGATGGAATGTGTTCATCATCACCAAAGTTGTTAACACTGTCATTATGTGACGGCATAGGAGTATATTCACTACGCATATTATGAAGATCAGAGTTATATGTAATTTGAAATGACTCATCAATGTAACACCCAGCAGACGTGTTAATATTTTCTTGACACTGGTTATTAGTTAATATAGGATTATTTAAAAACAAATAATCTGTATTGGTTTAATTTGATAAAGGATTGTTTAGGTGTGAATCGGTATAATTTTCTGTTTCTCGGGTTTGAGTCAGTTTCATAGGTGCTATCCAAACATTATGATGTGACGTGTTGTTTTGATTGCTTTGGTTTAACCACTGACCTCTATATATACAAGTACGCTGGACTGGCTAAACAGCAGAAGTGCACGTCCGCGGAACTAATAATGGGGATAAGATAGTGTATCAAATTATATCTATAGAAATTCTATACTCTACCTATACCTAAATAAATGGAATAGACTCTATGGATAGATATTAATATAATGCCATTATCATTCATCATCATTAAAACCCTTCACAAGTCCACTGCTGAACATAGGCCTGACGAGAAGACGTGTCGTAATTTCTCGAACGCTGCCCAGCCGAGTTGAATCCGTCGATTGACCTCTCCGTCGAAGTTGGACATACCTAATCGGACTATTTGTCCCAGGTAAACGTACTCGTCAACAACTTCGAGCTTAGTGCTCCCAACATTGAGGTCATTGAGCATAGTGCTTAGGTCCTCCACCGATTCTGCCATAAGGACTATATCGTCGGCAAATCGAAGATGAGTGATATATTCGCCATTGGTGTTAATACCGTATCATTTTCAGTCCAGTAGCTTGAAAACGTCTTCAAATGCAGCGGTGAAGAGTTTAGGGGATATAACGTCACCCTGTCTTACACCTCTCTACAGTTGGATTAGTTTTGTACTCTGGTTCTGTACTCGGATAGCCATCGTAGCCCTTAACCATTCAACCAAAAAATATTAAGATTAAACGAACTACAGAAAATAAAAATAAAAACATAATTTCTAGAATAATTTATTTTCAACCGTTCATTTAGTTCTAGTATTATAAAAAAACAAATCAGCTGCTATAATAACGCCTATTCTAATCAACTACAGGTCTGTCTATAGACAGTAAAATATTTTCTACTATATAAAAATTTATGTTTGTTCGTACTTTCTACGATGCCATACCGTTCATAAGATTGCGGTCAAACTTAGTCAACTTATTGGTTGCACTTGTGCGAAGGTTATACGCATGGTACAATTAACTGACACTAGGTGGCGTGCGCATTATGCCGACTATTTATATGAAAGTTATAGAAAATTATATATCATTCTAATTCAATGATTGTATTATCACTCCTAATTAAACAATATAATAACTGTTCCACATTTTTAACGATATTTCCACAATTATTTCTTCTACGGCTGCAATGCGCCGGGTACGATTAAATAAAAAATATAAACTTTGAATTACCTAGTTATCAGTTATTTACATCATTTTCGAAATTGAAATTACAATATTTAAAAAAATAACGTAAATTATCATAAAGTTCTACTTTCTGTGGTATCGTCCCAAGAACGCTGGCTACGTATCCTCACTGAATGGCTATACTTAGCCTTCAAGCGAGGAAACAACAAACAACTTCTTATTACCAGCAGCGATGATCAGTCGCAGATACAGTTTTTTTAGGAACTACACCGCACGTGCACCCTACGGACCAATAGTCTCTACAGCAAATTGCACAAATATGTACTTATCTTCCAGAGGGCTATTTACTTGGTTCAGTTGCCTCTAATGCCACCCCTGCTTTAGACGAGGTACCCCTGAGATGGGAAGCTGTCAAAGTGTTCGCAAGTAGTATCCCACACTAAAGCTTTATCTCTCTCTCTCAAGCAACTAAACCCATACCGTCGGATCTCCTGGTATCGTCTCTAAATATTCTACAAAGATCTTAAACGGAGAAAACATTTGTAGAGATACGAGCTGCACTACGGACTCCCCGAGCCCGATATGTGAATAGAGCCAAGAAAAAACGAGCACTTGGAAGCAGCAAGTGGTGCAGCCTCACCAAAATCGCGAAAGATAGTCGAGTGGCGCGTCGCCAATCGTCATACCAACACTCCTCTTCCCTTACGACTCCACCTCGACTACAGCAGTCCAGGAAGAGAATCTCCTCTAGCCGCAGCCCACTAACACACATCCAACGTGGCTCAACATCATCAGGCGATCTTTCGACACTTCTCTATGGCCCTTGAGTTTGGTGGAAAATGAGGAAAGAAGAAATAAAAAAAAACATTCGAAATAATAATCTAATACTTTTATACTTACTGGTTACTGGTACCAGAAAACATTGTCGGTATACTGCATTTTTTCAAAGTGGTGCAGTTCTCATGTCTAATAAAACAGTCGTCTGTAAAATGTTTGGAACAAATATGATCATTTTGTTTCGGGCGCCAATTCACAATATTTATGCTTTTAAGCCATAATTTTTAGTCTAGGTTCAGTTGGAAACCCGTTAATTAAATAAACAATTGATAATCATTCGTTGTTGGCGATTTTTTTGTTAACAGTTATGAGTAGGAAAGAATATCGATAAGTATTACAGACAAGGAACTCGACAACCCTATTGAATTTTATTGTTTATCAAAACTCAGTAATATACACCCAAACATGTTGGTACGAGTATATATGATATTAAGAGTAGTAATAAATTTTTAAGTACTTATATTATCAAATAGTTTAAATTTCTTTAATATTTGCTGCAAATTCTCCTACTTGTGAAATGTTATAACACTTCGCCTTTGGTAACGAGTTTTACAGATTACGCACACTCTCATTATTAATAAAAATAATTCTTATTATGTAACTAATATTATACACAATCAAACAACAAAATACTTTCGTTTTTAGTTTAAAAGTTCAAAATACAGACTTATGAAATAAGACAATATAAATAAGACAACAGACTTTGGCATATTATGTCAATTTTATTTTTCAAGACATCCTTTAGCGGCGGTTCAAATTGGCACAGTCATTTTGTATGGTATAGCCAGTCCAGTGTACTTGTATATATAGAGGTCAGTGGGTTTAACGCTTCATCATCAAAGATATCGTTCAACAAAATTAAATTGCAACTCTTTAATATATCATTAGCTCCAAATGGTAACAGAGATGCTGAAAAGAAAATGTAAGATTTATTCGTATATTATTTAATAACGTGGTCTACCCATTGGATAAAGTTAAAGGTTAAGCCATTTCAATCCATTCCGATGTGAATGACAAATAAATCAACAAGCAGAAATCATACTTTTTCTATACATATTATATTGTAATAACTTTAAACAAATAAAATTATTCGGTTTAATTAACATAACAATTGAAAATAAGTTGAAAAAATGGATAATGATAATGTGGATTTTTAGAACACAACGCGTATAAGGGCCAAATTACCCACATTGGCCCTTCTATCTAAGAATAATGATTTTCACAGAAAAGAAGACAGACGTTCTAAAATATACCTACTAATTACGAATTACATAAAAAACGTTAATCGAACATGAAATAATACTTTTAAAGAATGATTTAATACTTAAAAAGCTCGTTGTGTACATTTGCGTGGTTTTCATACCCGTACTCATCAGTCTCGACAGTTTGTCACCCTATCCTATAAAATATATATACATAAATATATATATATATATATATATATATATATATATATATATATATATATATATATATATATATATATATATATATATATATATATATATATATATACAGGGTCATTTTTAATTTACTAAAGACCTTTTGGGAATATAATGGTGGCATAATTACAAACGATTTTAGCGAGATCACTCTTTACAGAATGTAATACATTTACGTAAAAGCTACTTTTAAGTTTTTATTGTCATGTCTGACTCCTTTTAAGCCTGTATTTTGTAGTACCTAAACAATTTCAGAATACATAGTCACATAAAATGCCTTTTTTTATTTTACACTACACACATGTATGATATCAGTATCACACATGTTGAAAAATCAATATACATAATTAGATAGGCAAATAACATTAAAAAAACCACAAATATTAAAATGAGCAATAGGTAATTATAAAGTTACCTCTTCGACGCGCCGTCGCGCCGGTCGACGCTCGCGCTCAGCTGATTGTGTCGCCAGTGCCTACTGCCCACAGAGTACTTTTTTATACTGCCTACTAAACTATTCACCACTGTGCCTATGGTACCAGGGCGCCGCTCCAAATAACAAATTTACATTAACTTTTCATATACTCCTTTTTTTGCATAAAGCAATTTGATTGACTATTTGATTATTTTATTAATTTGTTTACGAATGTATAGACATTTTAATAAACAATTAGGTAGTTTGTTACGATCACTGCCCAAGGCCAAGCCAAAGGTATACTTTGACGTCGATACAGGCGTCATCAAAGGCGCCGCCTGCCCTTTTCAGTTCGCAGCACGTGCAAATTAAATGTCGAGTATTATTAGCTATTTTTTATTTATTAAATGCAATTTATATTTAAAAAATGGATGCGGGTTAAAATAATTACAAATATTACAATAAAATAGTTATAATGATTAAATACAGATATTAACACACATTTTACAACAGTAATTGAATAAAAATATTTAGGTAAAAAAGGGTTCAATAAAAATATTAAAATACAAATTTATACATTAGAATTAGAGGTACTCATCCGCGAATGGCGGTGAGTATCGCGCACATAGCGTTCAAAATAATCACCTCCTCATTCTATGCATAGGTGACACCTAAAAGTTAACTGTTCACCGACACGAGATAAAAGTTGAGTATTCATTTTGATTTGATCGAATGCCCAAATTATTTTTTCTTTCAACATGTCGCGGGTTTCGAGTGTGCGACCAGTATACACTAATATCTTTACATGCCACCACAAATGAAAATCCATTGGTGTGATATCTGGCGATCTGAGAGGTCATGCACAAGGCTCGCCACGTCCAATCCAGCGTCCAGGGTATTCTCTGTTTAAATAATCCTAAACTTGACGAGCATAATGCGCCGGTGACCCGTCAAGTTGATAATAAATATTGCGTAGAGATGCAAGTGGTATATCCTCTAACAATTCCGGCAGCGTGTCGGTGAGAAAATTGTGATAGCCTTCACCATTTAATCTTTCTATGAAAACTGGGGCCCAGTAACGTTGTATTAACAAGGCCTGCCCACACATTGACACTAAACCGGTGTTGAAAGCTATGTGGTCTTGGTTCATGTGGATTTTCATAGCACCACAAGTTTTCATTGTGCGTATTAAATAGCCCTATTCTGCCAAATGTTACTTCATCAGTCCATAAAATGTTAGCTCGTTCAGCAGCTAGTAACCAATTACAAAATGTAACTCGCGCAGGTTTGCAGGTTCGCTGAGTTTATGTACACGGTGCAGGTGAAAGGGGTACTTCCCTTCATTGTGTATGACAATCCATGCGTAATATTGTGACACATTGAACTGTCGGGCTGCTTCATAAGTGCTCGCTGGATTGTCTTCAAAAAACTACAGTATGTCTTCCTGCTCACGTACTGTGCGCCGCGGTGGACGACCACGATCGATTGATACAGGCTGGAATTGCCCGTAATCTCGCAATCGCTGTGTAGCACCTAGCATCGTAGCGTAGCACGGTTCACGTGAGTTGGAAAATCGCCTTGAATATTCACGGCATGTTTCACTAACGTTATCATTGCAAATTGCTAAAATTCGCACCATTTCGGTATACTCAACATTTGAGTATCGGTATGCTATCGTAACAAGGTAACGTTCACAATAATCTCATAACGAAAAGACAAGCGTCGCGTGCGCATCAAAGGCGACTAACACATGTTACTAATTAGGTCAAATTTATGAGTATCGTCGCCTCCTACACCCCTCCACCCCTCCCTCGCCACGCGCTTTTATTGCTAACTGCCTAACTAGGACTATTACCGTTTAGAAGCTCCAATTAAAATATTTTTATTTTTGTATGAAAATAAAAATTGAAGAAACATATTTTTTTTCTTACAGATGTTGTTGTTATGGTGTAAATAATGTTCCCCAAAGGTCTTCAGTAAATTAAAAATGACCCTGTATATACATATTGAGAATCTAAATTGAGAATTTAAACTATACGCGTGTGTGTGCTTGTTAGTTGCACGCATCGCATACACCGTGTATGCACGGCCTTCAAGCCACACCTCCGTGCCCGTCGGAGTGGGGAGCGTGAGGTTTTTTTTCGTTACGGAATTTCTGAATTCGGTCCCCGCGCTCAAGGCCCGCGATAGAAGCTATGCAATAGCTTAATATGTATTTTTTAGTGCAAGTCATTAATTATAATAAAAGAAAGCATTTAACACCAAAAAGTAAAAATGCCCAAATTGTTACTTTGGCTCATACATAGGACCCATCGATATAAGCTGTTACGTCAATTTACTTTTATAGGTCTAAAGAATTAATGGGATTTAAATATGGATGCGTTATCACCCCCGAGGACTAAAACGGGATGCCCTGTTATAAGCATAAAGGGTCACCAGTTCTCGTCATTCAGCATCGATAGTAGTTTTGTAGTAATCACTTTTTCTTTTAAATGTATAATATATGTATTTAAGGTTACCATTACTTATTTTTAAGAACGTACGTTCTTAAAAATAAGTAATGGTAACCTGAGCATCTCCTATTTCAATTCCTTCCGTCGTCTCTTACAATAGTGGATAACTTTCTTAGGGCAGTGGATTGCTGTATGATAGTCTCGCTAGAACTAGAAAATGGTGTTGGATTTATCGTCCACAAGTTTCTCGTTGACAACGTTGTAAAGAGAGTGTGTCGACGAGAATTGCGTAACTTATACTCAGAATCACCAAACGGTATTCACTGAAGGTCATACAAGCTTACGCACCAATGTCAGCAAATTCCGATGAAGAGGTGGAGGAAATGTATGAGGATATTTCTAGAGCCATACATCCCTCCAAAACACACTATATGGTGTTAATGGTAGACTTCAACGCAAAACTAGGCACGAGAAAGAATGGTGAGCTGAAAGTAGGGAAATTTGGTATAGGGGAACAGAACCCAAGGGCCGACTTCATGGAGAAAGAGGGACTCTTTATGTTGAACTCTTTCTTCCAGAAGCGGCCACACAGAAACTGGACCTGGTCGAGCCCCGATAGTTCGACAAAAAATGAGATTGACTTTATTATGACGACTTGACGGCAGCCGTTCAATAATATCTCAGTGATCGCAAAGGTGAAAACTGGCAGCAATCACCGAATGGTTAGAGGCACACTAAACCTAAACGTTAAGTTGGAGAGGTCTCGTCTAATGAAGTCAATGCTCCGTCCCCTCGTGCTCTTATCTAAAATCTCGAAACATTTCAGCTCGAGTTACAGAACCGTTTTCAGTACCTCGAAGATGCAATGCAGTGGACGATATGAATGATGAGCTCGCAGAAACTGTGCATACGGTCGGAGCAATGTCCTGCAAGACCCGCCGCAGAAGAAGACAAAAACTCTTAATCTCATGGCTGTTAGACGGGAGATGAAGGTGCAGTCATCAGTGGATTTGACAGCATACAGACAATTGAACAGACAGATCTCTTCCTTTCAAAAGAAGGAAAAAAAAACAAATTGTACAGATGTTTTCATAGTCGCTTGGGGTTCATCCATACAATAGTTACGATAGTCACGCAGTATTAGCACGTATAAGTAAATGGTCTATGATTATAGCACTAATTTATAGTTACGAATATTACCTCCACGTCATGTTTCTTTGTCATAATCTCTACATGCTACGCCTTCAAATAGCATTATTTAACTGAAACAAAAACTAGAATTTTCTAACTCATACTATTTCATGTTCCTAACTTGAGATTGTACAGATGTTTTCATAGTCGCTTGGGATTCAACCATACAATAGTTACAATAGTCGCGCAGTATTAGCACTTGCTTATCAATATAAATAATCTATGATTATAGCACTAATTTATAGTTACGAATATTACCTCCACGTCATGTTTCTTTGTCATAATCTCAACGTGTTTCGCCTGCAAATAGCATTATTTGATTGAAACAAAAAATAGAATTTTCTTATTCATACTCCTTCATGTTCCTAACTTATCTAACATATTTGACCCAGAATCTTTAGTTATATCATAAATTTCGAAGTAGGTGCTTGAAGTATGGAATCACATCATAAAAATTGCCTAAATTTCGGAATTTTAAGACAAATTAAACAAAGGGTTACAGTGGGTGCACTTAATGCCTTGTCTAAAGTACCCTATGTCAGTCAATCTGGGAGAAATAGACAAATAAATTTTGTGTTAAACTGTTAAAATAACTAAAACAAATTTAAAAAACCTGCATCATACTTTTGATTTTATGATGTGCTTTTACTTATATTTTTATTAATTCATTTTTATTGTATTTTCTGTTAAAAAGGGTTTAAGCGCGGACTTATCACCATAAGGAGTTCGCTACCGGTCAGTCCATTTTTTTCTACCAATATATTGGTTACCACATTTTTATGACTTCTTTTCTGTCTAAGAGTCCGTCTGTGTACCACACTCACTTTCTGTTGCCAAATAGCCAGTGCCTTCAATGCTGTGTTCCAGTCTGAAAATATAGTAGGTCAGTATAATTATAGACTATAAAATCGTTACATCTTAATCTCTCAGAGGTAACAACGCATCTCGCTCGCATAACAGGACCTTTTCCAAGCCTTCTGTGTTTGAAATATTTTGTTGTTCCTTAAATTGACAAGTACTTGCCAAATAGCAGTACGTCTACTGCTGTATTTTCATTTGATAAGTTAGTAGAGCCAGGTTATTTACTATATTATGTCGTAAGACATTATATTTTAAACTTCAGATGATTATAGATTTTCATAATTGGATAATGGTATTCTACACATTCATTTTTGGAATAAAAATGAAGGCATTAATTCATTTGTACATTCATTACAGCCATCTAAATTATAGAGATATTGGTTTAGAGAGTTTCTCAGAGATATCTGATTCTTAGGAGGAATTTTTATAATAAGGGTGACAAATTGGCATTTTGTCCACCTGATGGTAAATAGATGGTGTGGAATCTACATATCTAACCATAATATAGCACTTCCGTGACTCTACCACATTAAGCTGTTATCAATTAGCATGCCCAGTAACCATGGTAATTATACATAACTTTTACAATTATTGTATATATAGGAAAGCCACGCTGTAGCTATGTTATGTTTTTTTATAGAATATAAAGTAAAAAATGAGTATACAGTCCACCTGATGGTAAGTGGATTCTGTTAACCGTGGGCATCAACATGAAACCTCGAATAATAATAAAAATGCAGATAGATGCGTTGCCACCCCTGAGGACTACAATGGAATGCCTTGTTTCCAGTAGAAAGGTCTGCGGTTCTCTACGCTCACGATGCAAAACACAGCAGCACTGAGCTTCTACTTTATTAATGTGATGCAACCCCTTTCAAACCGACCCAATCATGCTACAACCTTAATTTAACTGCAGCATGACTATACTCTGGAGTTGTAGCTGGAATAGCTTCGCTCGATTTACGAGAAAATGATCACGCTCTCACAAAATAACGGCGGGAAATAGTTGCTTAATGCTGCTACGTTTTGTATGGTAAGTGTAGAGAACCGGAAGCCCTTTTTAACGGAAACGCGGCAATCCATCTTAGTCCTCAGGGGTGACACCGCATCTGCATTTTTTCTTCTTTTTTATTCTTAGTCAAGGATTATTGTAAGTATACGTTTTTTATAGGAGAAGAAGAATAGACCACAACATCCACTTGCAAGTGGGTGGACTGCGTACCCTTATTCTATAAGATAATATTTTTAGCTGTTATCAGAAATATGTTGTCCTCTCCTATTTTATTTTCCTCTGTCGGCTCTTGCGACACCCACGGAATAATATAGATACAGTTATGGGGTAGTGGATTCCCTTACTACTACTACTGTGTAAGAGAATTCACTACCCTTTATAAAAATAATTAGTAATACAGTTTAACTAATTAATTTTATTATATTAATAGAGTTATGGGGTAGTGGATTCTCTTACACCACTACTACAGTGTAAGAGAATTCACTACCCTTTATAAAAATAATTAGTAATACAGTTTAACTAATTAATTTTATTATATTAATAGAGTTATGGGGTAGTGGATTCTCTTACACCACTACTACTGTGTAAGAGAATTCACTACCCTTTATAAAAATAGTTAGTAATACAGTTTAACTAATTAATTTTATTATATTATTCAATATATTATCTACTTCTTTTAAAGCGTTGGGGATGGTGTAACGTAATAGAAATCTGACAGCTAGATAGTTTGACAGAGTTTTTTTTATTCTTACCTTAGTATGTACGAGTATTTATGTCTAAATGTAAATCATTTGAGCAATGAGAAAATAACTGTTTTTTTTTTTTTAAATTATATAGTATTTTCTTGTTCTTAATAAAGCATTACTCTTGGGACGCTCTTGTACAAGTTTTGAAGCATCGAGCTAATTCGTCTTTAAACATATCCCCAAACCAACAGTTAGTTACAAGAATTGGTTAGTGCACTGTCACTTTATTGTCAAATTAGTCTTTTGTGGTCGACGCTGGATGGAGTAATCAAACTTGTTTCACATTTGTCTGCTCGTTAAGTATTTACCATCTTCCAAAAAGTTCTCTTTCACATGAAATAATTATTTTGTATTAATGAGGTTCCTATTAGGCACTTTGTTCATTAATCCGATTTTGGAGAGGTTTTAACATATCACGTTTTGCGATCCCAAGATCCGAATGTTTTTAGAGAATGCTTGTATATACGTTCATGGTGGATTTTAATAAACTTTTTAAAAGACTAAGTGAAAGAACCTCGTTTTCACAGTAAAAAAGTCACAGTATGATTTTCTCCTATGTTTTTGTAGTCGACTACATACATATATTACACAAGGAAAAATATCCAGAACCCGAAAAATCATCAGGCTCTACCACTGTCAAAATAAGCTATATACATTCTTATGCTATATTTCTTTGAAACAACCCCACAAAGAAACTGTGGTGCTCAAATTTTGCTACTAAAAGTAATGTTTTTATTATAAAATATAAACATCCATGGTGACGGGGGGACTGAAGTGTTTGACGTCCCAATATCATAATCAGCCTGGGTTACATTCATCCGGGGTAGGACCACGCTTTCACAGAATATCAGCGTCAAACAGAAGCTTAATGCTGTGCTGTGTTTCGTATGGTGAGTGTAGGGAACTGGATACCCTTTTTACTGGAAACGAGGCATTTCACCTTAGTCCTCACGGGTGACAACGCATCTGCATTTTGATTCGTAATCGAGAATAGATGTAGATGTCTATGAGCCACAGCAACCACTTACCATCAGGTGGACTGTGTGCTCGTTTGTCACCTTATCCTATAAAAAAAACTAAATCTAAAAAAATTGCTTGTGATTACCTAATGTATTTTTGTCGGCATTCTTCATAAGAGATTCATTAGATCTGGCACAAAAATTACTACAGAGTTATACTACCCAGAACAAACAGTGATGGACAAACTCACTTACTCGCTCTGGTGCTTTCAGAGAATGCTCGTCCTTTCTGAGAATGAACGCTCGAATTATTCATAACACGACTGTTTCGAAATTACTTAGCTTGTAGTGGGAACGCTCTGTCTACTCCCATTCTCGTGAGAACTTGTTTCGTATAATTTCCGTATTTTCTAAATGTAGATAGATTTTTACAGACAAACACATTTAACGCCATTAAGGCGGTAAATAAAAACTTTAAATGACTCTTCGATTTCTATTGTTATGATTTTATAACAGATGCATTAACGAAATATTATTTGAAAATTTTAAAATGCATTGACAGGTCGTTTTCTCTCTTACTAACACCACATACTTCGGTAGCTGCATCCACTAAACCTTTCTTAACAATATGCCACACATTCTCCAAGTCTAACTAATTCACACGCAATTCATCTAGATCACTTATATTTTCTATCAGTCTACATCTTTCACATCTTCATCTTGTAACCTCTGTATTCTTATACGCTGTAACGCAATGACAGACACTGATATCTGATGCCGCCAACGTCTGAATAAACCTTTTATTCGGCATAAGACCAGGTAGTGGTCCGTCCCTACGTTGGAACCCCGGTAAACCCTTGTATCCACCACTGCGCTTCTCATTCTTTCATCCACATTTATGAAATCTTAAACAGGTGTTGCAATAAAATAAACCAAAAATGAATAATTATCAAAAATTCTACATATTAGTATTAAAATTAAATAATTTATCTAAACATAACTGAAATAAAATAATTTATTAGAGATTATACCTACAAAGTATTAAAAAATGAAACGAATTATATCCGCAGAACTCCGTCTCTCTTACTTTGTTGGTCTGTTCTTCAGGTTCAGGTTTCTTTTCTAATTTCTTGCTTTCGGTGAACTTTTACAGGCTGAATAAGTTGGGGAAAAGTAAAGATTTGTGGCAACAGGAGTGAAAAGACTCTCATAGGCTGTGAATTTTTTCGTTTTTTAAATGCCTATAATTTTGAAAATATGCAATTTAGATTTTTTTTTTAATTTTTCTGACAACCAGCATGAATTGTATATTCACCGGGTTCCAGGTTGACATTGAGTTTTGGGAAAGCCTGTATATCATGTTTAAAATAATCCCGCTGAATTTATTGATGGTTCTTTCCAAGACAGGTATTTTCCGAACTATTGGTAAATAAAAAATGACTTTCAATAAGTATTATTATTAAAATTATAATAATCTTTATTGAATAAAATCGTTCCATTCTATTCTATTCTAATATAAGAGTAAAATAAAACAAGACGATTTATACTTCACTTCCACACAGAGATCAACGCAAGATGAAATTTGTTTTATAGATAGTTAGCTTCCATAGTTTTCTTACTGCGAATAATTTTTCAAGGTGAAAATGCGGCGCTCGTTAACTTGAGCTTGAGACGGTAAATGCCTTATGAAACTTGTCTTATTTTCTGTCTGGAGGCGGATGAACCACACGCAGCGAGTGTAGTTCTCAAGTTTATTTTATAGTTAATACTTTAAACCCACTACTTAAAACTTTCATATTGTTCTTGTTTATTATAACGTTTAACCAAGTTTCTAAAAGAAGAGAACTAAATTCAACTGTACGTTTTTATTTCTAGGTGTATCCTGTCTTTGTCAATTGTAAAACGATTTTAGGGTATCTATGGATGTGTGAATGTCTTTTTCTTTAAGATCATGAGGAAATATGCATGTTTAAAAAACCATCTTTAAAAAAATGTTGAAGACTATTGCAACACACATTGGAACAGCGCTTCGGAATAATTTTTTTAGTAAAACCGATGTGACAAATGATCTTACATTATTTACTTACAATAATGAAGACTAACCTTACCCGATGATGAGTGCAACCAATGGACACTTGCAATCTAATTCTCACAAATAAGGCCTCACAGCCCGCAATTATACTGGCTCTCTTTACCCTTGACCGGAAATTGCTCCTTAACCCCTAAGAAATAAAAGGAGATCTGTGTATATGAAATGTATAATGTAGGCTGTAAATTTACTTTATTTTATTACACACTTCCCATATTGGAACTCTTTTAACTCTTTGTAATTTATATTTACTTACAGAAAACAATCGGCAAAACAATGAATATAAATAAAGTAACACAATAAAACTGTTCACCACTTTCAAACTTAGTCCATTTCGATACTTTGGAAAAGCAATAATCCGCGCCTACACTGAAAAAGAGCACGTAAGAAGAGATTTATCGACGACACGGTCCAATTACTATTTGGATTGGCATTTTGTCGCGAAAAAGAAAACCTACTAATAATTTTGTATAGTTATAACGTTTTCCGATTTAATCAAGGTACTTAAAAATGTTACTTTAAAAACGATAAATAAAATAATATTAATATTAGCTTAATATGATGGCGGTCTATGAGAAATAATCATCGTATTAAGTCTAGTGGTTGTTGTAAGAGGTAACTAGAAAAAACTTGTAGTTTTCAATAGATGTTGGTACTATCACTTTGTTTACTTCAGACTTTTTATTATAGAAGAGGGGGCAAACGAGCATGCGGCTCACCTGATGGTAAGTGTCTACCACCGCCCGTGAACAATCGCAACACTAGGGGAATTGCAGATGCGTTGCCGGCCTTTTAGAAAGGAGTAAGCTCTTTTCTTGAAGTTCCTTAAGCCGTATCAGTCCGGAAAAGTCGCCGGTGGCAAACAATTCCACAGAGAAGTCGTACGAGGAAGAAAACTCCTAGTAAAACGTACAGTAGTGAACCGCCAAACATTCAGATGGTGAGGATGGTTTCGGGAATTTTGACGCATTGTGGGTTCGTGAAATTTGGTGGCTGGAACTAATCAGATAGAAAACGCAAAGGGATGCAACATCCTTACGCAGCGCCAGTGAATCGAGCCGATCAGAAAGAACTCGATCATCGACGATTCGAATCGCTCTGCGTTGGATGCGGTCAAATGGAAGGATCTGGCACTTGGTAGCTCCGGCCCAGAAATGAGAACAGTATTCCATGTGTGGCTGAACCTGCGCCTTATAAAGTTGCAGGCGGTGAGCCGGCATGAAATACTGTCCCGCTCTGCTGAACATGCCAAGCTTTTTAGAGGCTAATTTGGCCGTCCCCTCCAAGTGAACACAAAACTGCACACTATTCAATATGTCGACGATGAGGATTCTGATGCTAGCTGAAAGAGCAAGGGGAGTGCCTTCAAACTGAGAAGATACGACAAAAGGGTACTTTTTAGCGGTTAACGAGCAAACTTGTGTCTTCTGGGGATTGAAATGGACTAGATTTAGTCGCCCCCAATCCGAGACTTTGTTAAGCAAAGACTCGAATAAAATATCCAGACCGGTAACAAGCAGCAGCGTCAAAGGCGCGAGACGTCTGGCACTGCTATTGACAATACGTCAGCCAAGCGTGATAAAGGCGAATTCCTCCTGCAGCAGAGGGGGCCAAGTCTAGCAGAGAATTTTCAGGATCGATAAACTAATATTAGTTTTAAACGTTGAAAGGATATAGGCACACATGTAGGGTACATCTGCGAGTCACTAATTTCAATTTAATAAAAAAATTATCATTATTCTTTATTCTTTTTTAATTTAGGGACTTACGTATTACGTATTTTTAACATGTAAATCCAATTGTACCTGATAACTAAATAACATAACGCAATTTATTAAATTACTTATACAAAATACTAACTAAATTATACATCATTTGAGCAGCATTTGACAGTGGTTCAGAGGAATGCTTTCACGTTCACCCTTGTTACATATTTTAATGTCAGTTTTAGCGACTAGTAGTTTCCTGTCGTGATTGTTTTTGGTCACAACAGTCAAGCAATTCTGGTCTGGAGGGTGTAGAGAACCAGCCAGTAGCTATGCAAGCTGTGAGGCATTTCATCTCAGTCGTCAGAGGTGACAGCGCACCTGTAGCCATCTTTGTTTGAAATTGGTTGTGGGTTTCTATTGTCTTGCATGTTTCGCAATTTGGACATTTTTTCTTTTTCATCATGAATGCAAACTTATTACATGGAATGTGTCCGGAACGAAGTCGCATTGCTAATACAACATATTTTCTATTCAATATTGTATATTAAAACATATATTATTAAAACATACAATTTGAGAGTTAGACAAGGTTGGAACTCGCTCGCATGTGAGCTTGAATGGCTGCTCATGTTCAGTGTTCACACTCCAGCCTGACTGGAGCAACTTCTTAACTAACTTCTGTGAAGTTCATTAAGGTTATATTTTCTTAGAATTGTATTACCACCTACCTACCATATGGGCATATTCAGGGTATAATTCAAATCAATTCAACTCAATTTATTAATCTATTCACAACTTACTGGCTAGTTTACAGCAACAATGTAAGGGCCGAACGTTGTAAGAAACTGGTCCCTATTATAAGTTTTATTTTATAAACCTGAGTTACAGGTCACCAGTCCCTCCCCCCACCCCACAGACAGTTTACATATGAAATCACTTTGTTTTAATAACCCAGTAACAATACAGAGAGGAAATATATCATAAAAAGAGTTATAAAATGTTATGAGCAAGGATGGAATTACAGCGGAGCTTCTGACAGCGGGTGGAAAACCGATACTTAAACTCCTTCAGAAGCTATTCCGTCCTTCATGGTGGCAATGTTCCCGAGGCGTGAAGTAGAAGTGCAATGGTCTTATTCCTCAAGAAAGGTGACAACGCTCTGTTAAAAACCTACAGACTAATTTCCCTTCTGAGCCACGTCTACGTACTGTTTTCGAGAATCATTACGAATCGTCTTGCACGCAGACTCAACGACTTCCAGCCTCGAAAAAGGCTTTAGCGGCATGAACCACATACATATCCTTCGGAAAATTGTACAAAAGTAAAAAAAGTTCTATCTGCCAATTTGTATTTCGTATGTGGACCATAGGATATTCATATATATATATCTGACCTACGGAACCGAGACGTGGTCCTTCACTGCTGGCCGTATGAGGAAGCTCAACGTCACACAGTGAGCTATGGAGAGAGATATGCTTGGGGTTTCTCTGCGTGATAAACTTAGGAATAAGAATATCCGCAGTAGGACCAGAGTAACTAAAATATCCCAACGTATTAGTAAGCTGAAGTGGAAATGGCCCGGCCATATATCTCGAAGAATCGATAACCGATGGGTAAGAAAAGTTCTGAAATGGTAGCCTCATACCGTTTAGCGAAGTGTAGGGCATCCATTGTCTTGATGAAGTAATGGTAAACATGTAGAAAGTCGATGAATGTAAGTCTCCCGGATCGTGCTTTGTGCCATTCCTCGGGGGAGACCTACGTTCTGCAGTGGACTTATGGAGGGCTATGGTGATGGTGATGAAAAAGTACCATTTTAAAGCAAATTGTATACTCGTAATCTATTAAATGGATATGAGCGGGTATTGACGAGTGTACGAAATCGTGTGTGGGTTGACATGTATTTGCGTGTTTGCGTGTGTACGTGTGCATATTCGTCTGTATTTGTGTTTTAATAATTGTACGGAAGGAAATATGATACTATAATATCATTATTATAGATTGTAATGGGAGTAATTTACGTGTTTGAGTAAATTAAAAGTATTCATGTTGGGTTAAATGAAGGTTCTCAGTTTCTTGGTGTTTAAAAGTTGGTGGTTGACTGGTTGAGTTATAATTTAAAAAAGTAAAAATCGCAATTCTAAAAATATCAATACTTTATTTGTGATTATCTCACTGCTAACATTTATTCTTGGTAACTCACCGTTTGTTGAACTGTATTTGAGCCTAACCTTCTATGTGTAAATGTGTAGACACTAAGAACTAATAGGAAATGATCGTGATCAGAAAATTAATCCGAATAGCTTTTGCTATTATATTATTTTTTATGATTATTTTTTATTATATTTAAATGATATTTTCTTTTTTGCGGTATAATTTCCAAGCACATGATGGTAAAATTTTAATGCGCAATAAAGTATGGAAGTAGCAGCAACTGGTAGGATGGTCATCATCATCATCATCATTACAGCCCTTCACAAGTCCACTGCTGAACATAGGCCTCCCCCAAGTAACGCCACAAAGCACGGTCCTTAGCCACCTGCATCCATCGACATCTTGCATGTCTTACCAGGTCGTCACTCCATCTATTGGGAGGTCACCCTACACTACGCCTACCGGTACGAGGCTGCCACTCGAGAACCTTTCTTCCCCATCGGTTATCGGTTCTTAGAGCTATATGGCCGGCCCATTGCCACTTCAGCTTACTAATCCGTTGGGCTATGTCGGTCACTCTGGTTTTACTGCGGGTATCCTCATTTCTGAGTCTATCACGCAGTGAAACTCCGAACCATAGCTCGCTGAGCGACCTTGAGCGTCCTCATACGGCCAGCGGTGAAGGACCACGTCTCAGATCCGTAAGTCATCACTGGCAACACGCACTGGTTATATATACACTTTAGTTTTCAGAGATTGAGGTATACCTGACGAGAAGATGTGTCGTAATTTCCCGAACGCTGCCCAGCCGAGTTGAATCCGTCGATTGACCTCTCGGTCGAAGTTGGACTTACCTAGTCGGACTATTTGTCCCAGGTAAACGTACTCGTCAACAACTTCGAGCATAGTGCTCCCAACAACCACCGGCATAGGTGTGACATGGACATTAAACATGATCTTTGTTTTGTCCATGTTCATCTTAAGACCTCTCGGTTGGGAGACACCATTGAGGTCATTGAGCATAGTGTAAAGGTCCTCCAGCGATTCTGCCATAAGGACTATATCGTCGGCAAATCGAAGGTGAGTGATGTACTCGCCATTGATGTTCATACCGTATCCTTTCCAGTTCAGTAGCTTGAAAACGTCTTCCAACGCAGCGGTAAAGAGTTTCGGGGATATAACATCACCCTGTCTTACACCTCTCTGCAGTTGGATAGGTTTCGTACTCTGGTTCTGTACTCGGATAGCCATCATAGCCCTACTGTACAAACACTTCAGCACTTCAATATACCGACAGTCAACTAGGCACCGCTGAAGAGACTGTAGCACCGCCCAAATTTCGACGGAATCAAAAGCTTTCTCATAGTCCACATACGCCAGGCAAAGTGGCAGATTGTACTCTTCGGACTTCTGTACAATTTGCCGAAGGGTATGTATGTGGTCTATGGTACTGAAGCCTTTTCGAAAACCGGCTTGTTCGGGTGGCTGGAAGTCGTCGAGTCTGCCTGCGAGACGATTCGTAATGACTCTCGAAAACAGCACGTAGACGCGGCTCAGAAGGGAAATCGGTCTGTAGTTCTTCAAGAGAGCGAGGATGGCGATGATCTGCAATCGTCATCCTATCTACCTGTATAGCATGGTGCGACTGCCTCGTTGTCTAGTGCTCCTAAACGCTTCTGCTGATCATGAGGTCCTAGGTTTGAATCCCGGGTCGGCCTAAAACAGTTATTGAGTTTTCTGTAAGAAATTCTCAGTCAAACACAACAGCTCGGCGTTAGGAAGTTGGCGGTGTTTCACCCCGTGCCTCGGAAAGTAGTTAAAGCCGTTGGTCATGCGCCTAATCTCTCGCTATCCATTCCATCGGACTAGAAGATTGAGGAAATAGGGTGCAGCTTTTTTATAAAATAAGGGTGACATACGAGCACACAGTTCACCTGATGGTAAGTGGATGCTGTTGCCCATAGACATCTAATAAAAAAATAGATTAAGAATCAAAACGCAGAAGTGTGGTCACCCTGAGGACCAAGGTGGAATACCTCGTTTATCGCAGTTGTCTAGTCTCCGTTTAAGCTAGACAACGTAACTGAAATTAAAGAACATTATTATCTACTATTCTTGGTAAATTATTTCTACAATGAGGCAGACTTAAGTCCAACTGAGAAGAAAAAAAGATGCTTTTAATTTTTTTCCGGAATTAAAATGGAAATATTAATTTTTCTCATATAAATAAAAGCAATAAATATTCTTTGACATAATACTTTTATCACTTAAAGGATTCTGCTTGGATCAATGTTGTAATATTCGTCAGTTGGGACTACTACATAAATACTTACATAGTACTGTTACGAGCTTGAGGTTCGTGACAATAAAAATTGCCGATAAAATTACCTAAATTAACACTTTAATTTACTTTACACAAATTAAAGTTAAAAACACTAATAATTAAACACACTAATTCACTTTATTTCGCGCCGAAGCTTCGTTTGTCTCGCCGAATTCAATACTGCCACGATCGCATCTTGCAGCGCCTATTTATATAAATTAGCAAAGAAATATCCAGAATGTTCAAGTAAACACGCGCAAGGTACCGAGCGTTCGAGTTTCGACTAGGCGCTGTCGGTTGAAAGATTTGTGATGTCATTTTCTGCAAAGCTCCCCTCGCTCTCGTTCCCGACACTAGATGGCGCTAGTGTATGACGTTGACTTATTCACGCAACACTGCCCCCTCCTAAGACATGCTCGTCCCGAGCATTATCGGTCCCATAATAACGCGCCAAGCGATCCACATGGACTATCTTAGGAGTCCCTCTTGCGCCTTTCTGTATCCGGTAGGTCACATCGTTGATCCTGGTTACAATCCGGTACGGGCCGTCCCATTTAGCTTGAAGCTTAGGAGATTTCCCTTTGCTGCGAACTGGATTGTGCAACCACACAAATGAACCTTCGTTGAACCCTTTATTGTTCATTTTGCGGTCGTACCGGGTTTTCATTTTCTCAGACATTTGCTGGCCCGATTGTCTGACGTGCTCATAAATGTCATTCATTTTGTTCCGCAAGTCATTTGCATAATCGGTTATACTGCGTGGGGCATCAGGTGGTATCCCGGTGATCAGGTCTGCAGGCAGCCGTAATTCTCTTCCAAAGTTTGCGAAAGCTGGTGTCACTGCTGTACTTTCGTGAACAGAACTTCGATATGACAACAAAAACGGTTGTATGTGCTTGTCCCAATCTCGTTGCCGATTGTCTACAACTTTTGTTAGGTACCTCTCCAATGTCTGATTAAATCGTTCCACCATTCCATCAGATTGCGGGTGATAAGAAGTCCTTCTTGTTTTATGAGTACCCATAACTCGGCAAGTTTCCTGGAATATTTGAGACTCAAAATTCCTTCCTTGATCGCTGTGAATCTCTAAAGGTACTCCAAAACAACAGAAGACTTCATGAACTAGTTTATTTGCAACTGTTGAAGCTTCTTGATTTGGAATGGCTAAAACTTCTGGCCACTTTGTGAAGTAATCCATCACAACCATGAAATACCGGTTACCGCTTTCACTTTCCGGAAACGGCCCCGCCACGTCAATGGCTGTTCTCTCCCATGGTGCACCAACATTGTACAACTTCAACGTACCTCTACTACGAGTCTAAGGTCCCTTTACAGCCGCACAACTTGTACATTTGCGACACCAGTCCTCGACATCGTTTCGACAGTGGACCCAATAAAACCGTTCTCGGATCTTCAGTAGAGTTCGTTTAACTCCCAGATGGCCTCCGGAACAATCATTATGGTACAGCTGTAGAACATCCGGTACTTTAGCTTTAGGGACAACCATTTGAAAATGACAGCTGTCTCCCCTAACATTTTCCCATTTACGGCACAGAACTCCATCCTGAAGCAGCAAGCTGTCACACTGGGCCCAATGGCTTTTAGTGGTCGAACTCATTGCTGAGACGTCACTCCACTTAGGCTTGGGAGCACTGGCCTTTATCCATTCCAGAATCGGCTTGATGTCCGGATCTTCCTGCTGTGCATGTTGTAAGCTGTCCTTCCATTCGTTGCTGAGGTGGTCCGTCCTGAGCATCCTCACGGATACTTCTTCCTTACTCTCTTGCCTAGTACAATGGTTGCAATCTTCAGGATAAGGTCTTCTTGATAATGCATCTGCGTTGCCTTGAGATTTTCCGCTGCGATGTTCGATCTCAAAGTCGTATTCCTGCAGTAGTTCAATCCACCTCGCAATTTGTCCTTCTGGATTTTTAAACTGCAATAGCCATTTTAGTGCAGCATGGTCAGTTCGTAAGTGAAATTTTCGTCCCAGAAGATATTTGCTAAAATGCTGCAACGACTTTACCACAGCGAGCAAATTGCCGATAAAATTACCTAAATTAACACTTTAATTTACTTTACACAAATTAAAGTTAAAACACTAATAATTAAACACACTAATTCACTTTATTTCGCTCCGAAGCTTCGCTTGTCTCGCCGAATTCAATACTGCCACGATCGCATCTTGCAGCGCCTACTTATATAAATTAGGAAAGAAATATCCAGAACGTTCAAGTAAACACGCGCAAGGTACCGAGCGTTCGAGTTTCGACTAGGCGCTGTCGGTTGAAAGATTTGTGATGTCATTTTCTGCAAAGCTCCCCTCGCTCTCGTTCCTGACACTAGATGACGCTAGTGTATGACGTTGACTTATTCATGCAACAGTACTTTTGCTTTGCATATTTTCCCACCAAACTCGTACTAACTTAGCAACATCAAAATTTGTTTGCGCGTATTGTGTTGGCATGGCAAGATGCAGATATCAATCATGTTTACTCGTTTTTTTTTTCTTACTGCCTGATGCTTATCGCCGGTTTGCGCTATGCCTCGTAATAATAATCAGTACCGTATCTAACTTACATGCTGCTGCTAAATAAGTACATTTAGTAAAACGCAAAAGGTTTGTGGAAAAGTTCTCCCACTAGTCAATGTCCTCAATCGTTTGTAGGTACTGTTGTTTTCAATAAATAAAATAACATTATACGTCCGATGCAAGGATTTCATCTAGGCTATCAACGTGTGAGGTATTAAAACCGTTTGAACTATACCGTTTCAAAGGGCTCTTTAAAGTGCATGAGTTGTGAGTTCATAAGGTTTATTACTATTTTTACAGTTACATTATTCAGAAAGTTTAGCCTGTAACGATGACCAAAATTATTCGTTCCTTTGATCAATTCTATACAATAATTAAAAAACACATTGCGAATTGTGTAAAAAAATCCACATCGCCACAATGGCTACAAAAATCTGTTTTTTGCAGCCATTGTAACTGTCCCGATTTTAAAACCAAATTCCCGATTTTATATGGACACACTATCGGAAGCGAAGGCGCATCCACAGAATAAATAATAGTTCGTGCAACGCAACGCAGGGAATGACACTTTGTTTAATGATATTATTTAACTTAATTATTAATAATTTTTCAAATTTTATTAATATTAAGCAATTTATAACTAAAATATTTGTCGCTATAAAAGACATATTCGACGGCTCCGTGTCGGAGTGGCTTAGCAATGAGTTTAACTCTAAAGGTCGCTGGTTCGATTCCCGCACGGAACAAAAATTTGTAAACCTACAAATGATTGTTCCGAGTCTGGATGTTTGTCCTTATGAAATTTATGTTCTTATGTTAACTGCCTCCACAATATACTTAGGAAACATTCTTAGTGTGGAGGTAACGTTATTACAAAATAGAAACAAAAAAGATATTAGCCATGGTAGCTCAAGGGCGAAGTGCTCGCCATAAACGCGATCAACTTGGGTTCGATCCCTGCCGACACCAATGAAATTGTTATTTAGACAAATTATCTTTACATTATGAAACATAATAAATGTATATCGAACAAAATCAATTTTATATAATACATATTTTTCAATTCCAGCATATATTACTTACCCCTTTCTCGTCGTTAACTTGGCGTTGTGACATTCCTTAGTCTACTCAAAAGAGTAAGAAAAGCCGACTTCAATTTACTAAAAGAATAAAATAATTTGTACCTATTAGCTTCCGATGTCAGGGCTAGATCGGATATTAATTCTTATATACACTATATCTTAGCACTGACCTCGTAAGCTATTATGTGGAAATTATTTTATTAATTTATTTCCAATAGTATTGTTGCGCGCCTAAGTTGACGTCAGGTACCTGGCACTAGCGCTATCTAGTGTCGGGGACCAGAGCGAGGAGGGCTTCCTAGAAAATGTCAATCTTGAACTTTCGACCAACAGCGCCATCAAGTATCGAACAGAAGAATTAAGCTTACTAGAAGCCCCACACTCGAACTTTCTGCGTCTGGTCGGTTGGCGCCCGTATCTACTGTACTATTTAAAACCGCTGCATGCCGCGATTGGGGTAATATTGAATTTGGCGAGACAAGCGAAGCTTCGGAGCGAAATAAAGTGTATCAGTGTGATTAATTATTAGTATCTTTTAAGTTTTAATTGGTGTAAAGTGAATTAAAGTGTTAATTTTGGTAATTCAATCGGCAATTTTTATTGTCACGAACCCTAAGCTCGTAACAATTGGTGTCAGAAGTGGGATTAAATCATGCCGATTTTACCTAAGGAGGAAACGGAGGGTGTCCATACCCGAAGTCAACGCCAGCAGGAGACGGACCAGAGAAGATTTGGTGGTGCAACGCCGCAGTCGTCGGGGGGCCAACTGCCAACCACGGAGGCTGGCCCGTCAGCAGCTCCCACACCTGCAGCACATGACTTAGGTGCTCTCATGATGATGTTGCAGGAACAGGCCCGCCAGCAGGCGGAACAGGCCCGTTGCTTGAAAGAACAGCAAGAGGAACAGGCCAGTCGACAGGAGGAACAGGCCCGCCAGCAGGCGGAACAGGCACGCCGATTGGAAGATCAGCTGCGGGGAGGACAGGAAAAACAGGCCCGTTGGTTGAAAGAGCATCAGGAGGAACAGGCCCACCGACAGGAGGAACAGTCCCGCAGACAGGAGGAACAGGCCCACCGACAGGAGGAACAGTCCCGCAGACAGGAGGAACAGGCCCGTCGGAAGTTGGAAGAGCAGCTCAAACACGATAAAAAATAGCAGATGCTTTTCATGAAGGACATTCACGCTACCTTCGGGAAAGAGATAAGGGAGATGAAGGATAAGGTTGCTCAACATGACAACCGCCTGTCGGAAGCTGAAACCCGAAACGACCAAGTGAACAATCGGGTTGACAACGTAATGGTTGACATGAAGAAATCACTGGACGAACTCAAACTTGGGGATGGAACGACAGCTCCCGTAGTAGCTACTACACCTTCGCTACGTGGGTTCAAGGATATTGGAAATGATTGTGCCGGTTAGTCTTCCTTGTAACCCTGGGCAAGCTCACCGTTGTGTACTTGTGGAAAGGGTAAACAATGATCTTCCATGGAAAGTAGCTCGAAACTTGGTCAGAACCACTGACATCTCAGGAGTACGTGTGCTGAACCTTTGTGACCAGGAACAGATTATAGAAAAAGGCACACTGGTTGGTACTTGTGAGGAAGTGGATTGGTTACGTCGGTGCCAATATCTATCGAGTGGGACCCCCAGCAAGGATGCACAAACGAGAGTGACCACACTTTTGGAAGACTGTTTGACTGCGTTCTCTCCCCGAACGAAATGGTCAAGGCGAAGAAGTTGTTACTCAAGTATGCCGATGTATTCTCATCAAACGATGCTGACATAGGAAATACTTTGAGAAGAATTGCCTATCCGTCAGCGACCAAGAAGATTGCCGGTAGCACGTGAAAAGGAAGTGGAAACCATGATTGAAGGAATGGTGAAGGATGGTGTTATTGAACCTTCATCTAGTCCATGATGTTCACCCGTGGTGCTGGTAAAGAAGAAGGACGGCAGCATGCGGTTCTGTGTTGACTACCGCCGTCTGAACGACGTTACAAGGTAGGCCTTAAGTTAAAATATTCATTTGCTCTAAAACCTTAGGAGGTGAGTTTAAGTAAATAAACAATTGATCTTTGTTATGCATTATTTAATAACAAATATAAACAGAAGTCATAATTCTGTACAGAGGATAAGATACCACAACAGATCAGTAAGCTAAAGTCGCGATTTGGCTTTGTAGGAAAGAGGTTGGAGTGATAACACTACCCAATAAAAATGCAGGATAACTACTTCCTATAGATGTCGATGACTCAGTTTGTCTTCCGGAGGGACGAACATTGGATTGCAAAAGCCCGTCTAGCTACGTAAAATGTAAATGAAGTAATTAATGATAAGGTGGATGAATAGAGGAATAGGTTTGCTATGTGTAAATGAGACGAAACGGAAGAGAAAGTATGCGACTAAACACGGCATGTATACTGCGTACTGGTCTGGTGTAGACAAGACCGAGTGGACATGCCAGGGAGTCAGTATATCCTTTCAGAAGGAATTGGTCAATGTGTGAAAGAGTGTAAGCCCGAGACGGATATGGATACAAATGAAGAGTACCGTTAACCGACGAGCGTGTGTGCGTAGGTATATGGATGTGGAGGAGGCGAGAAAGGTGTGTCAGGATCATGCCAAATAGAAGTCCTGTAGTTCTGACTACCCGTCTGGGTACAGATGTAAGTTTCATGTTATGTTATATGTTTATAATAAAATATTTTAGTGAAACTTTTTTTTAGATTTACAAAGTAATTTTTTCATGTCTTGAATAATGTAAACCATATTTTACATAAGACGGTATTACGCGGCTTATATTTTTACTTATTAAGCGGGTATACTTAGGCCAAAACAAAAAATTAATAATTCCAAAAAATGTAAATTAAGTAAGCAGACAGGTCTAAGTATACCCGCTTAGGGTATACTTAGGCCTCAGTTAAAAATATTCAAAAAATTTACATAATTCCATTTTAAAATATGTTAAATTTAAGTAAGCAGACAGGTCTAAATTTTTTTTATTACTGTGAAGAAAATGCTATCCAAAAACAGTTTTGCTGTAAAACATTGAGAGATGAGTTTAGGTAAACAATTAAACTTAATAATTGACCTTTTATAATGCATTATTTAATAGCAAATATAACGGAAGTCTAAATTGAATAAAAAAATTCTTACCTCTTTTATGTTATATTTCATTAAATTCTATACTATATTTTTCTATGCCTTGCCTTATGCCTTATTCTATGTCTACGCCGCACTAAGTTGGGTTCGAAACAACGCAATGGGTGTATCCTTCGATAACGTCTGTTTCAGAAACACACACGCCTGATCTTAAAAAGGTGGTTGATGTCTGAGATTACGGGTCCTACGTTTGATCCCGGTCTAGATATCAAATATGTGGACTGTATAATAACTTCACTTTCCCTAACTTATAGGGTCGCACTGGCAATAAAACAGCAATTTTCTTAAAAATCTTGAGAAATGTGATAACTGTAGCTGGTGAGATTGAACCGTTAGAGAAATCGAAGATAGAATGAACCGAAGAAGTTGAACTCAGCCGTGGAAATATCGAACTTTGCCGTTGTTGAGATATCGGACTTTGCCGTTGTTGAGATATCGAACTGATCCGTTGGAGATGTACAACAAATTGCGAACAATTCGCCATAGGGGTATACTTTTTTGGCTATACCGTAAAGTAGGCTGTGTGCAAAAAGCCTTCTATTTGACGCGTATTTTTTATTTTCACATTTCTCTGTTTGGTAAAATAACTTTATTTTTCATAAAGGTACATATAAAAATTATGTTTTCACAAGATTACATAATGAACACAATAAAACACATACATTTTAAACGACATTAATGAAATACAACGCATTATTACGTAATTTACATCTTATCATACATATTGTACACCTTAAATCTTAAATATTAAACTTTATTATGACTTATAGTAACCAATATTGTTCAATTTGCACAGTTCTTATCATAATTAACCATTCTTTATACAATTAGACAGCCAATACAGAGCTGTAATTTTTATCTTTTATACAAACTACTAACATCTCTTTCCTTAGAAAGCGATGGAATCCTGTTAGAACATATAATAAATAATATATTTGAATTATTTAGAATTATTTTTAATAAAATTTCTTTTTAATAATTTAATATCTCGATTCGTGTTGCGTAGTTGATTGTAACGTATCGAATGACTCTTAATTAAATAAAAATTCGTTCATATCTTTCTTAGCTTTTCTACATAATCAATGATATAATGCCAATTTAAGGTTTACGACGCTAACAAACAGTATGCTACATTTTAAGCACCCGTAACTTTTCACAAAATATTCATCGATATCTCATTCGAACATATACGACGATGAGTCACGTGCCGCGGAGGGCTACGAAACGAGAGGCATGATCGAACTAACTAGCGTTAGGACTGTGTATGTTAACTTCGTAGTCGGTAATACTTCTGAAAATATTGCAAAGAAAAGGCAATAACATTTTGTGTTTTTAAAATAAATAAGTACATTTTTAAAATTAGTTCAACTAAAACATTTTCCGTAAAATTCATCATCATCATTATTTTAAGGTCCATCACGAGTCCTCCCCTAATAAATGCACCACAAAGCACAATCCCAAGCCATTTGCATCTATAGACTTCACGTATATCTTAATAGGTCATCATTCTATCTAGTGAGGGGTGAGGGACTGTTCAACACATACATACTGGTAAGGTGCTGCCTCGTTTTTACTACTACTACCTACCTACTTCCTACCTTATCGATTTTCCGTTCTTCGACTTATATGGCCAGTCTACTGCAACTTGAGCTTACTGATCCTTATTATAATATCTATCACATATAGTGACTCCAAGCATCTCTCTCTATATCCTAACTCGATTAATCATAATTCTACGAATACATTCGAATAAATTAGCCACTTTTAAATCCTATGTAAAAACCAGTTATCTTAAGTAAATGGCATAGTCAAGAGGGTGCCAAGGTTTTAATAGTGTTACGCGCCGAAGTCGACGGCACTAGTGCCATCTAGTATCGAACAGAAGAATTAAGCTTCTGGAAGCTGACTCTCGAACTTTCGACGCTTTGTCGATCGGTGCGCGTATTTACTTGAATGTTCTGGATGATTCGGTACTAATCTGTATTTATAGGCGTTGCAAGGTGCGATCGTGGAGGTATTGGATTTGGCGAGACAAGCGAAGCTTCGGAGCGGAATAAAGTGAATCAGCGTGATAAATTTTTAGTGTTTTAAGTTTTAATTGGCGTAAAGAAAATTAAAGTGTTAATTTTGTTAATTTTATCGGCAATTTTTATTGTCACGAACCTCAAGCTCGTAACAATTGGTGTCAGAAGTGGGATAAAATCATGCCGATTTTACCTAAGGAGAAAACGGAGGGAGTTCGTACCCGCAGTCAACGCCAGCATGAGACGGACCAGAGAAGATTTGGTGGTGCAACGCCGCAGACGTCGGAGGGCCAGCCGCCGGCAAAGGAGGCCGGTCCGTCAGTAGCTTCTGCATCTGCAGCACCTGATTTAGGCGCCCTGATGGTGATGCTGCAGGAGCAGGCCCGCCGACAAGAGGAACAGGCTCGTCGGTTCGAAGAGCAGCTGAAGCGCGGACAGGAGGAACAGGCCAGTCAGTTGAAAGAGAAGCAGGATGAACAGGCCCGCCGACAGGAGGAACAGCAACATGCCCGCCGACAGGAGGAACAGGCCCGTCGCTTAGAAGAGCAGCTCAAACGCGATAGAGGGGAGAGCAGATGCTTCTCATGAAGGACCTTCATGCTACCTTCGGGAAAGAGATAAGGGAGATGAAGGATAAGGTTGCTCTACATGATAACCGCCTGTCGGAAGCTGAGACCCAAATCAACCAAGCTAAGAAAACGCTGGATGAACTCAAACTTGGAGATGGAATTGCAGCCCCCGAAGTAGCTACTACACCTTCGCTACGTGGGTTCAAGGTACCACCGTTCGACGGGACTTCTTCCTGGTCGGCCTACAAAATCCAGTTCGAGGCCGTCATGGAGGCAAACGGCTGGAATAAAAGCCAGGCCATGACTGCACTCACCTTAGGCCTGCGCGACCAAGCCTTAACTGTGTTGGAAGCTCTCGGTAAGAAAGTGACCTACGAGCAGCTCCTTGAGGCATTGGAGGCGAGATATGGTGACGCTCACCTGGAACACGTCTTTCGCGCGCAGCTTAAAGATCGCGTGCAACGCAGCAAGGAAAACCTGCAGCAGTGGGCCCTTGAGGTGGAGAAGATGGTTCGAAATGCATACCAGTCTGTACCTGCGCTCATTGAAGGGAACCTTGTGCAGACATTCATCGACGGCATCCGCGACCTGGAAGTCAGAGCTGCTGTAAGGCTCGGGCACCACGAGACACTTAAGGACGCCTTGGCCCATGCACTGGAGGTGGAAGCCGTGCGGCAGGATCATCGTTCCCATCGCGACAGGGAGACCGCAGCAGCTACAGTTCGCGACCGCAACAAAGGATTCAGCCCTAGGTGCTATGGCTGTGGGGAAAAGGGCCATCTACGATCCAGCTGCCCTAAGCGAACTGAAGAAAGGGAAGGTGATCGATCTCGGGAGGGTAGTGCAGCTAACGGCACCACCTGGCGGTGGCAGCAACATCATTCCCCTCACGCTAGGGAGGTTGCAGCAGTTACGGTTCGCGACCACAATAAAGGATACAGCCCTAGGTGCTATAGCTGTGGGGAAAGGGGCCATCTTCGATCCAGCTGCCCTAAGCGAACCCTAGAAAGGAAAGGTGAACAATCTCAGAAGGGAAGTGCGGCTAACATCACCGCCCAGCAACAGCCGGGATACGACTTTACAGACCAGCGAAATCTCATAGCAACACAGATGCATTGTCAATTAGACCTTGTCCTGAAGATTGGAAACATTTACTAGGCGAGAGAGTAAGGAAGTGGTATCCGTGTGGATGCTCAGGACAGACCATCTCAGCAACGAGTGGAAGGACAGCCTACGACATGCACAGCAGGAAGATCCGGACATCAAGCCGATTCTGGAATGGATGAAGGCCCGTGCTACCAAGCCTAAGTGGAGCGACGTCTCAGCGATGAATTCGACCACTAGAGGCTATTGGGCCCAGTGGGACGGCTTGCTGATTCAGGATGGAGTCCTGTGCCGTAAATGGGACAGTGGTCGAGGAGACAGCTGTCGTTTGCAAATGGTTGTCCCTAAGGCTAAAGTGCCGAATGTTCTACAGCTGTGCCATAATGGTCGTTCAAGAGTCCATCTGGGAGTTAAACGAACTCTGCTGAAGGTCCTAGAACAGTTTTACTGGGTCCATTATCGTGACGATGTCGAGGCTTGGTGTCGTACATGTACAAGTTGTGCGGCCGTGCGGGGCCCTCAGACACGTAGTAGAGGAGCACCGAAATGGTACAATGTTGGTGCACCATGGAATAGGACAGCCCTTGACATTGCGGAGCCGTTACAGAAAGGCGCAAGAGGGACTCCTAAGATCGTCCATGTGGATCGCCTGGCGCGATATTATGGGGCCGATAATGCTCGGGACGAGCATGTCTTAGGAGGGGCAGTGTTACGCGCCGAAGTCGACTGCACTAGCACCATCTAGTATCGAACAGAAGAACTAAGCTTCTGGAAGCTGACTCTCGAACTTTCGACGCTTTGTCGATCGGTGCGCGTATTTACTTGAATGTTCTGGATGATTTGGTACTAATGTGTATTTATAGGCGTTGCAAGTTGCGATCGTGGAGGTATTGGATTTGGCGAGACAAGCGAAGCTTCGGAGCGGAATAAAGTGAATCAGCGTGATAAATTTTTAGTGTTTTAAGTTTTAATTGGTGTAAAGAAAATTAAAGTGTTAATTTGGGTAATTTTATCGGCAATTTTTATTGTCACGAACCTCAAGCTCGTAACAATAGCAAAAAGATTACCAAATAAAATATTAATTAAGCTTCGAAGTTCTATAAGCTAATATCAAAAGAACGGAGTAAAGTTAATTGGTGCTGAAAAGTTATAGGGATGTGATATGACGCGTTTTTTAAAAGAAGAAGAACGTGATTCAAAATTACACGGCAAGCGCGCCGCTTGTTGTGTGACCGTAACCGCTTCAACGATTTTATGAAGGACACGGTTGACGTTAATATTTTCTCGGTTCGGTCGTTTGTTAATACATTTTCATAAATAGATTGAACGTTTAAGATTAAATTTACTACATCAGCAGCCATTATAGTACTACTAAATAAATTTGCGTTGAGATTTGATCTAATTCATAATATTTACTACATAAAATATAATGTGTGTGCCACGTAATGCCTTCGTCAATTTTAATGAATCCAATTTTAATCATTTTTTTAAATTAAATAGCTAAATCTTCAAGAAGAGTCCCATATAAAGAACGACAAAATCCACATCTAAATGTGGTTAAATAGAGGATGAAGTTTTTAACGTAACTTCTTAGACGATATTTTAGTTGTTACCTTGAGCTTGTGATCTTAACCTCATTAAACTAAAAAGGGTCGAAAATAAAATCATTACACAATGGGATACATACACGTAAAACATTTTTTCTCAATTTTCAAGCTAAGTATGTAACTATTATTTTAAACTAAAATGTTTTTAAATTTAAAAATACTTACAAAACGTTTTTAAAATACTCACAATCATATGCAACAAAGTATTAAAATGTAAAAATGAGAAATTAAACAGATAAAGCTAGTAGTATTATCTACGTCAACAATGAACGAATGATCTATTTTAATATTTCCCGAAGGATGAATGGGTGTACTATGTTTTACGAGGATCTTAGTCTTTTACAATCTCAAATCCTTTGAATCCTTTTTTTGAATTTGAATTTGATCGGAGTACACGACGTCTCACAGGTCTAGGTATTTAATTATGTCGTAACGGCGTAGTGTTTAGGGCAATTTGTACTAACACCCTATTTCAACCTCTTAGTATATATAAATATCCTTTCTTATTGGATGCCTACTTAATAAAAGGCAACTGCTGTTCAAATTTCAGATATCTACGTATGGAGTATGGGTGAGTTATTAATTTAGGAAATCCACTGTGTAGTTTCACAAAATAGCAACAATAAAAACTGCATAAACCTGGTGCATCAAAATATATAGGGTATGTTGGACAAACAATTAGAAACTGAATTATTTATAAATATTATAATTACTGAAAATTGGTTAAAATATTATAACTTCATATTAAATTTTAGTTATCACAAGGTGGTCAGTTATTTTAATAAAGATACTAAGGCACGTGGTGGCTCCCTAATATTAGCTAGTAAATCCATATCATGTAAAGAACGCGAGGGTATTGTGAGCCTATCTGTTGAGCAAAGTATATAAATGGCATATGTTGAGCTTGAGCAGCTCATTGTTATATATACTTTTGAAAAATTATGGAAGAAGTTTTAGTTAAGCTTAATAAACATAATTAATTTCTTGTAGCATGCGGAGACTTTAGTAATAATGTGGTGAAAAACCTTCCATCACTTTCTTATAAAAACAATGCAGACTATTTATATGGAGTAGTATCTACCCTAATAAGTAATAAATTAAATAAAACATTTACTTTTAAAACATTATCCAACAGAAGAAGATTATGTGAACTAGAAATTATGTCAAAAAATTATTTTAACAGGTTTAAAAGCTTTACATTTAAAATCTTTACACATTAGCAACAAAATTAAGACTGCTAAAAATTAAAATTAAAATGACGTGGAATATAATTAATTGTGAAATCGTTAAAGGCCAACCTCAACATAAACAATCAATTGAAAATTAATAACGAATCGACTAGATCAAACATTGAAGTAATATGTACTTACGTACTAGAACAGCTATTTCAAACAAAAAATGTGCGCTACTCTGTGTTCGCGCGGTTGGTTTTTTTATCATAGAATAAATATAGGTAGAATGATTAGTAGGTAATAGTAGATTGTATTGTTAAATAGGTAAATTACATCGAGAACAATTTTAAGTAAAGATTCCTCTGGATCAGGCACTGGTTGTACAATCTAGTTTTCAGAGTTTGAGGTATATCTGACGAGAAGATGTATCGTAATTTCCCGAACGCTGCCCAGCCGAGTTGAATCCGTCGATTGACCTCTCGGTCGAAGTTGGACTTACCTAGTAGGACTATTTGTCCCAGGTAAACGTACTCGTAATCAACTTCGAGCATAGTGCTCCCAACAACTACCGGCATAGGTGTGACATGGACATTAAACACGCACTTTGTTTTATCCATGTTCATCTTAAGACTGATATGGTATTATGGCCCATAGACATACACATAAATCCTCAATTAAGAATCGAAATGTAAACGCGTTGGCACCCCTGAGGACTAAGATGGAATGCCTCGATTCCAGTAAAAAGGGTGTCCAGTTCTTTACACTCACCATATGAAACACATCAGCATTGGGCTGCTACTTTACGTTGGTATTCTGTGAGAGCGTGGTCCTGCCCTGGTTGAGCCGACCCATTCGTGCTACAACTATAATATAGATGTAGCGTGGCTCTGCTACGTACAAAAAGTTATTATAGAAATAGTCCAAAAAGTAAAAGCCGAGTCACAAAATAAGAAGAAAAACACAAAATACGCACAATAAGCTCTCGAAACAGAAGCTTTTTTATTCAATATAGATTATGTATAATACTTATTGAAAGTCACTTTTTTCATTTACCACTGATTCGCAAAAAAACCCTCTGTCCTGAGAAGAACCAGCAAGAAACCCAACGGGACTAATTTAAAAAAAAAAGAGCTTGCAATCATGCGTGTTACAATTAACAACACAAAACAAATTAGAAATAGCTTGGTAGGTCACCCTTCCCAGGGGTTATTATCATCCATAAATTCCTTAATGTTAAAATAAACCTTTCTATACAAATATAGTATATTAAAGTTTTTAACTTTGTGTACTTTCGTCAAATTTTATATATTTTCTGGTATTTTGTTATAAAAGCGTATATATCGCCTCAGAAATGAATTACTGATTCTGTGGAGTCGAGTAACTGGTACCGAAATGGCGGTATATTGAAATTATGTAGTGGTTATTTTAGCACGGACTTGTATGAGTTTTTTCCTACAAAAATTTACTTTGACAAAGTGAAAAAAATAAATTTGTTTTATTCATGATTCATGTAATTTAAGGAATTTTGAAAATAAAAATTAAATTAAACAAATAATACATTAAAAAATTAATGATTCGATTATTAGAATATTTTTACCGATTATTTCAATATTTTTCCGATTATACACATAACAATGAATTTTAATCATCCAAACACTACGGTAATACGAGGGCGGCACTGAAAATTTCGGGAATCAAGGAAGTGACACAACATTACCATTTAAAAATAATTTTATTGCTTTTCGAAGTATTCTCCGCGAAATTTGACACATTTTTCCATACGATGGAACCAATCATTGAAGCAACCATTCCATTCGGAAGTTGGGGTCTCCAAAATGGCCGTTTTGTAGGCGTCCACAGCTTCTTCAGGTGATGAAAATCTCTGTCCACGCAATTTATTCTTTATTTTTTTTTATTTATTTTTTTAGGGAAAATATAGAAATCATTAGGGCTTAGGTCGGGGCTGTACGGCGGATGGTCTAATAATTCTATGTTTTCTTGCTCTAAAAACTCTTTTGTTCTGTGTGCGGTGTGAGAACTCGCATTATCGTGATGGAGGATGATGCGGCGGTTGCAGTTCTCTTTACGGAGTTCAGAAACGACCAGTGGCAAAAAATGCTAGCATACCATTCTGCATTAACCGTTCTTTGTCCCTCAAGAGGAATAGTCGTAACATGGCCGGTTTTGGAAACAAACGTGGCCACCATTTTTTTTGCGACACTCCATGAACGAACAATTTTTATTCGATTTAACTCATTTTCGAACAACCAAACTCGTGACTGATTTTGTGTTTAGGGTTCGTACGCATATATCCAGGATTCGTCACCTGATACAATGTTTTATACAGCATTTGAAGATCCTGCGTGGAATCTTTCGAGAGTTCTGACGCACCAAGTAACGCGAGCCGCTTTTTGCTCTTCACAGAGCGAATGCGGTATCGATCGGGAAAACAACTTTTTTACACCTAATTGTCCATGCAATATTATTTGTATTTGACTCATGCCAATGTCTAAAGTTGCCTGAATTTTGCGGTATGTCACATGTCGATCTTCCTCAATCAGCTTACGCACAGTATCAACGTTTTCTTGCGTGACTGCAGTTTTTGGACGACCTTGACGGGGATCATCACTGAGCTTGACACGTCCACGTTGAAATTCAGCAAACCCCTCACACCACAAAAACCATGACACATCAAAAAAATTAAAAAAGAAAAACAAACTCCTATATACATAGCGACATGTCATTGAAACGACGTCAAGTAAAAAAAAGTTAATACTGGTTATTTTTTAATATTTTGCTTTGTTTGAAAAATTCAAACTTAAATAAGTGATAAAAAAACATACACGTTGTAATGAAATATAGAAACTTAATAATTCTTCGGATTTACGTAAAAGGTTAATTTAAATCATGTGAGTACGCTTGTCCAAAGTTATTGCGGAATGATTAATGTGAAACGTCCAAAGGTATTTCTTAGATTTGGTTGACTATAGACTCCACGGAATCAGTAATTTATTTAAGGGGCAATGTATATGCTTTTACAATAAAATCTTGGAAAATGTAAAAGATTTGTCATTAAACAACTTTGAATATATTATTAAAGAAAAATTATACAAAAGGGGTAAGGTTAAATAATATCAAAGAATACATAAATGAAATTTACCCTTGGGAATGAGATGATCGCCACCATGCTGGTTCTATAAAACTAATTAAATTTTTTTACAAACAATATTATTGTAAAGGGAAATATGTATAAAAAAGTTCCGCTGGGTTATTTTCTGGTTCTTCTAAAGAGAAAGAGTTTTTCCAAACCACAAAATGACTTTCAATTAGTATCATGCAATAATATATTATATTGAATAAAAATCATCAATTATATCCGCTTTTATGACAAAAAAAAAACATAAAATTTTTGAGCATGTTGAAATATTTATATTCATACACATATATTTAAAAATGTTAAAGAGTGCACCACGAATCGTTCCAGGATCAAACGTGGCCGTAATACTGGATGCATTACAAAGATAACCAGTGCAATAAGTTGAGCAAAAAGGATCCAGAGCGGACACCGTAGCCTCAATCTGTAAGCGGTTGTTGTATAGTTTTATCACAGTTTAAAGAGTGGTTTTACTAAACAACGAGTAACATTTATGAAACTCTAACCCGAGTTATTATCAGCGTTCACGCTCGCTCCGCGGGAACCATGTTTCATTATAGCTTCCTGTGTTTATCTATGTATATAGCGGATAGAAAATACACGTGTTTCTGAGATTATTATATTAGTAAGCATAGCAGTACAATTTTAAAGAAATTAAATAATGTATAGCTCATGAACAATGGTTGTTTTCACGAAGTATGATAAGAATTAATTTATTTTCATTATTTTCTAATATATAAATTAAATTCTAATATATAAAATTCTCGTGTCGCGGTGTTTGTTACCAGACTCCTCTGAAACGGCTGAACCAATTTGTATGAAATTTTGTGTGCATGTCGAGTAGGTCTGAGAATCGAACAACATTCATTTTTCATACCCCTAAATGATAAGGGTAACCCACCCTTAAATATATTTTTATAGTTTTTTTTTTGACAATTTTTGATTTTTATTTCATTATGATTAACATTGCAAAATTCATACAACTTCAAATTTTTACCCTTGTTGTTTCTTCTACATTATTCTGGTCCATCTACAGATTCGCACTAGGATTGCAAGACGGCAATCGGATATAATAATTGTAGTACGATAAATTTTCATGTACATATTTTTAATTACAATTTACTTTAATCATATTTTTTTCTCAATTTAAATTAATCTTTGACCCTCGCAGGTCGCTGGATGGCAATCGGATATAATAATTGTAGTACGATAAATTTTCATGTATATTTTTAATTACAATTTACTTTAATTATATTTTTTTCTCAAATTAAATTAATCTTTGACTCTCGCAGGTCGCTGGATGGCAATCGGATATAATAATTGTAGTACGATAAATTTTCATGTATATTTTTTAATTACAATTTACTTTATTTATATTTTTTTCTCAATTTAAATTAATCTTTGACCCTCGCAGGTCGCTGGATGGCAATCGGATATAATAATTGTAGTACGATAAATTTTCATGTATATTTTTTAATTACAATTTACTTTAATTATATTTTTTTCTCAATTTAAATTAATCATTGACCCTCGCAGGTCGCTGGATGGCAATCGGATATAATAATTGTAGTACGATAAATTTTCATGTATATTTTTTTAATTACAATTTACTTTAATTATATTTTTTTCTCAATTTAAATTAATCTTTGACCCTCGCAGGTCGCTGGATGGCAATCGGATATAATAATTGTAGTACGATAAATTTTCACGTATATTTTTTAATTACAATTTACTTTTATTATATTTTTTTCTCAATTTAAATTAATCTTTGACCCTCGCAGGTCGCTGATCAACTACCAATCGATCAGTTATCTCCGCCAGGTGTCTACCGTTGTCTCCTCTCAACCAGCAAAACGGAGTAGGGATGAGAACGAAGCCGGCCTCCTTTTTCTCACTCTCTATACAGTTTTCGTCCATCTATTTTGGTTTTATTTGTATCTCGATCGTAGCAGTTACTATTATACGTCATCATATCATTTTAATTTTTCATGCGCTGTAGATTATAACAATACTTATTGAAAGTCACTTTTCTCATTTACCACTGGTTCGCAAAAAAAACCTCTGTCCTGGGAAGAACCAGCAAGAAACCCATCGGGACTATTTTTTCCAATAATAGCTTACAGTCGTGTTTACAAGTAAAAACACAAGACAAATTAGAAATAGCTTGATATCGATCACCCTTCCCAGGGGTTATTATCATCCACAAATTCCTTAATATTATAATAACCCTTTTTATACAAACTTAGTTTAATAACATTTTTGAACTTTGTGTATGACAAATTTTGTATATTTTCTGGGATTTTGTTGTAAAAGCGTATACATCGCCCCAAGAATGAAGTACTGACTCGGTGGAGTCGAGTAACTGGTAAATTAAATTATTAAATTATTATTACTATAAATTATTATAAATTATAAATGTATTGAGAGGCCAGAGTTAATATATTAAGATCGCCCGTTCTTGTACAAAAAATAAATTTAATTTAACTTTTTTTTTCAGTCGTATGCGTTCTATTAAATATACATGGAGCCAATTTTAAATTATCAATACAATACGTCGTATATTGACAAAATTCGTTTAAAACAAAGGTTACGTGTAAATAAACTTCGCACGTTTCTGTTAATTGACTCCATGCCTTTGTTTTGGGCTGCGAGCATCCGAAAATCAGATAACGGCCAGTCGACGCTTTGTAGTATAGGATTGAGTCGAAATATTCAACAAAAAAAACTGTATCCTTAAATAAAATCTACTTTTGCGGATTTTATCGCGTTTAATTTTAAATGATTTTTAATTTTCGACGATTCGGGTGCTTGGTCCCATGGTAACGGGGGACTGATTTGACTGACGACCCGATGTCAATGTTAATCCGGAGTACCTTCACCTTTTTTCATTAATGTGTATGGTCCGATCTATGCAGAATGAACTTACTCTGTCTTGAAGTCTTGCAGTGATATGCTTATGTTTAGTTTTAATTTTATTAATTACGGGGTCCCAAGCACGTGGTAGTACCCAGCCTCCTTCTCTATTGAAATCAGGATGTTTTTAATTTCAACAGCCTCACGTCATCATCCTTGGTAGGAATCGATGTTCTTTTGCGAGGATTTCTGGGCTATCAAATCTGATGTAATGGTTGGGGCCGCCTAGGATATGCTCAAAAACTGCAGAGTTCCCGGAACGTTACGTGAAAACAAGTGAAAACAACAACATAGGAGATGTTGATATATAGGTAGCCAAAGTTCACTTAAGCGCCTTCTGAACTTGAGATACCGTCATCATCAGATGTCAGCTGGCTTAAACTAACGTCGAAATAATCTTCAAACTCTTCTCTCTACTCAACATATCATCGGGAATTTTTTGTACAACATTGCTATAAAAATAATTCGATCTTACTCGACACTGGCAAAAGTACAACCGTACAAGTCAATTACAAAAGAAAAAAAAACTATGTAATCATGAAAATTGCGTTCGCGATTTAAAATCAATGAGTTATAATGTACTACGTACGTACATTATAACTCAATGTTAAAAATACAATTTTAAAGTTTGCTTATCCTTGCTAATGCTTCACACTCTCGGTAGAGAGTAATATTTTTTGTGGTTTCATATATGAATATTATAGTCTCATTTATTTTTCGCCTTTGCAGCCGTTATAGCTTTAATAGCCGTTCGATCGTGAATTTTAGCCGCGTATTGCTGAATTAGGATGAAAAATGTATAATTTTTATTCATAAAATTATTAATAATTCGAATCGTTGCAAAACCTTTTTAGTTTAATTATAAGACAACAAGAGATGTTTAGCAAGATGGGATTTATCAGGATTGCAATTTCCGTACGCAGTAAAATGCTCTTTATCCCGAAGTTGCGACCGGTCTGACTCACGTAAACGGCGTGGTATTCATCACAAACAAGTTTGTAAATACCTGACTTTTGACTAATATCCTATAATATATATAAAGTAATGATGACAAACATACAGTCTATCTGATGATGAATGGATGCTGGGGCCCATAAACACCTTTATCTATCCTCAAAGATTAAAATAGAGATGCGTCGCCTCAAGTCTAGGATGGAATGCCTCACTGCCATTAAAAAGTGTCTTCCGTTATCGTCACTCACCATACAAAACACAACATTATGCTGCCATTTTACGCCGATATTCAGAGAGAGCGTGATTCTTCACCGTCCCCTGTCAAGTACCCGTCTTCCACAAGAATTTACTCACACACTGTACATTACACATACCAAATTGAAATATGAGAAAAACACATAGGACGAAAGAATGAAAGTTGCTGTATCCGTACAGTACATTTTTATGCTCAGGCCACCTTCCAATTTCGAAAGGGTTATGAAGCAAAAAGTCTACCGTACGTCTTGATCTATTTTTCTCCTATGCGGTTATCCTATGGTTGTTTTTCCACGTCACTGAGGATGTTGTATTTAAACACTTAAAATAGCAGTCAACACTTAAAATTGCTTCCGCATTGTGAACTGTGCGACGAGGGCTTAGCTCCTAAGTTCCCACGAGCGATTTCAATAGATTTATTTAAAGAATACTATCACCTCTAATATTTAATAAAGTAAACCTTAGATTTAATTTATTAAGGTTCTAGTGCTCGAACTACTTCGAACAGGCGAAACGGGAAACACCGTAAAACACGCCACTCACATGCTGAGTGCAATCCCTTTTCCTCACATTTGACAACCTCTAGTACTATTCTTGTAGTTAATTATGTTTAAAATAGGAAAAGCTTATATTTACAAAGGGCGTTGTGGTTATCTGATGAAATAAATAATTTATTTTTTAATAACACAATACTCCTTATATTATATCTCTATTCATGTTTTGCTAGGAATCTAGCTGATGAAAAATTGTACAGTAGCGGACCGCCAACCTTTCAGACGGTATGAATGGAATTGCTAATATTGTCGCAATGCGCGATAGTGAAACTTGTCTCGGTTGGAATAAATAATTAAATTTCCTCAGATCCCTGCCCGTGGTAAATATGAGTATATTAAGCTATTTACGGAATTCGAATATAAGTTTATTATGAATTTGATACAATGCTAATTAGGCTACGTGATACGTGCCTGCTTCCTTCTGTCAGATCGCATTTTCGGCTATTCCTTAACGTAAATAGGGTTATATTGATTAGGGGGATGACGAATGTGCTAGTGCATTTCTTAAGATAACTTATAAATTCTATTAGAATAATCTAATAGAATCTATGAGCTGTGAGTCTATTCATTCAGGGTGACAAACACACCTAATGGTTAGTGGTTGCTGTGGCCCATAGATATCTACGTATGTCCTCGATTACAAATCAAAATGCAGATGCGTTTTCACCCGTGAGGACTAAGATGGAATGCCTATTTTGCAGTAAAAAGGGTCTCCCGTTCTTTACACTCACCATACGAAAGCAGTAAGCTACTATTTTACGCAGGTATTCTGTGAGAGCCTGGTCCTTCCCCGTTCGGCAGACCCATTCGTGCTACAACTATACTACTAAACTACTAATATAACTGCAGCATGGCTCTACCATGTACAAGTATACATATGTATGCTACATACTTTAAATAAAACCAATTTACGGATTACATAGTTTAATTTATTTTTACTTATTTTCATTTCCGATGTTCCGCGTGTTCACATCACACACTCAGCACCCACAGTGACCATGTGTATATTATATATATATATATATATGTAGTTATGTTATTTTTAACCATCAGGTTAGGGTTATAAGATAATTTGAAACAGAAACAAATCAATGTTAATAAAAATTAAAGAGTTGAACTATTCTATTATAAAATAGTTCAGTTGTGGTACGTAAACAAATTAAAACTTGTTGTATGAATGTAAATTCTGTATCAAAATATTAAAAATTATTTGATGGGTAACGTTTATCTGATCATTGAAAAATTGGCTTTTCGTGATTTAGTTCTATTTAGGTATTTTATTTTTCTTTATCGGCCACTTAATTGAATTTGTTAAATTTAATTGAAACTAGAAATGTACCCTCATACAAAGATTTTCTCCACTGGGGGCAGTTTACAAATATAAATTTCACAAGGACAAACATCCAGAAGAATTATATGTAGGTCATTCAAATACTCGTTCTGTGCAGGATTTGAACCCGCGTCCCTTGGCAAAAGTAAATGCCGATACAGCCCAATACGGGTACATAGGCCTCTTCTATTTCAATTATCATAGTGCCAGGTATCTCGCACCATTGACGCTGATTTCCATCGTTGTTCTGAGTATTTTATTAATCTTTTCATCACTACTCTCTACTCACGATTCAACCACCAACGAGCCACGCTGTAGCTATATTAAGGTTGTAACACGGATGGATCTACTCGCCCTGGGTAGGACTACGCTCTCACAGAATACCAGCGTAAAATAGCAGCTTATTGCTTCAGTGTTTCGTATGGTGAGTGTAGTGTTTTTACTGGAAACAAGGTATTATTTCATTTCAGTTACAGGGATGACAACGTATCTCCTTTTATTTCTTAATTTAGAATAAATGTATATATCTATGGGTCACAGTATCCACTTGTGGCGGCGCTGTCGTCGCGCCGCAAGCGAAACACACCGAAGCCTAAATCATGCTATCAAAATTTCGAATCATAAACAATGTATATAGAACATCTCCGAACTGAGTGTTGACCGCTCCCCGGGCAAAACACCTTGCCCGGCGGGAGATCTCCCCTTATCTTTCACTGCCAAACTGGTGACATCAACGTTATATGAACACGCGACCAACAACCTTCGGAAACTTCAAGCTTCATCATCATAGAATACCCCACCCATTCGCTCCCGAGCAGATATCGTCTGCAGTCTTCACCTTGCAAATTCTAGGTCTCAATCTCTCAAAATCTAGCTTCACAAGGTTCATAGCAGCACTGGAATAATAATGCTTCCTGTTCTTTCAAGCTACTCTTTGCGCCATACAGTGTTCGGCACGGCTCTGAGCCTCACTGCTCGCCTCTGCTTCACGGCACTCTCACAGATTACTTGCCTTCTTCTCGACTCACCGCAGACTAAAAGGCAATCTCCTGGCACTTGCACATTCGTCGGCAACGAGGCTGCACTATCGACCTCTGGTCTGAGCAGGGGGTGATGTAGCGGCGCTGTCGTCGCGCCGCAAGCGAAACACACCGAAGAATAAATCACGCTATCAAAATTCCGAATCATAAACAGTATATATAGAACATCTCCGAACTATCATACGGAGTGTTTGCTGCTCCCCAGGCAGAACACCTTGCCCGGCGGGATATCTCCCCTTTTCCTTCACGACCACACACTAATCATCAGGTGGACTGTGTGCACTATGTCATCGGTATTCTATAAAAAATAAGAGTACCCTTAACCGGCATGCGTGCGTAGATGAATTTGAAAAAAAATAGAGAGAGATGGTTGTGCCAGAATCATGCCAAATGGAAGTCCATAGTCTCTGCCTTTCCCTCTGGATAACAGGCGTAAGAGTTTATTTTATGTTATACTATCATCAATCGTGAGTTACGTGCTAGGCCTTTCCCATAGTTGACTATTACGAGACCCGTGGTGCAAACAGGGGTCGCAAGTACGTCTTTTTCTATTGCTATATAACGTTAGAACGCTCTGCCCCTTGCAACCAAAGCTCGTTATCATGTATCGCTACTATAAAACAACTATAAAATAGAATAGAAATTGTATATTAATTTCGTACCAAAGTAACACTACAAAACTAGGTTGGCCTGGTTCAGAATTCAGCATTCGTTATAAATTGATGTCCCGTTTTATTTACTCTAAATTGTTGCCATGTGCATTTTGTAAATAAATTTTGAAATTGTTATAAAATGTAAATTGCCTTGCTTTTTTATTATTTTTCATTTCTTTTAGTTTTTATCTTCCTGCTTTGAAAATTAATAATTTTCAAAAGTAGGAGATTATAGATTTCGGTCCGATTTTAAAAATAAGTGTTTTTATCTGATCTCCACGTTTTGAAGTCCTAAGAAGTTGTTTCGACTATTTCCGGCTGGAAGTCCGGCCTTGTGTTTGCGTGTGTGCGTGCGTGTCTTCGCGCATGCGTGCTTGCGTGCCTGCGTGCGTGTGTGCGTGCGTGTAAATAACAAAATATTTGACTAATCAACTCCAGACATCAAAGGCATCTTTTTGTACTACAGCGTCCAATGCCGCCAAGTAATTCGAAATCGAAGGAGGGGTTCAAAAGTTATAGACATCTAAAATTTTCTAAATGATCTTTTATTTTAAATAAATTTTGAATTTTTGAGCTAGAGGAGCTCGAAAATCAACCGATTGAGATAAAATAGCGAAAAGTTTCTGGTTTTAACTAGATTTTTCTGACGTCCCAGAGAGTAGCTCTTTACTACATCCCCTAGACTTAAAGGGGAGGGGAGGGGAGTTCATCTATGCTACCACAACACAACAGCAAAGGAATTATCATTCTTTCTTTGTTTTTGTAGTTTGCAATGCAAGACTCCCAATGTTTTTAATAAGTTTTAGTAATTGTTCTTCTTCTTCCTTTACTTATCTCATACGTTACTTAGTTTTAGTTTTAACTAGCCATCCGTCCCGGCTCCTCACGTGTATTTCTGGATCTCAACCACAACGGCTCCTACCGGAACCAATTTTGAATCTAAACCATCCACGGTCCAACCACCCACTCAAACACACATAAAAAGTTTCATCAAAATCGGTTCAGCTAGTTCGAGTTTTTGCGAGACTAACGGACATCAGTTTATTTTTGTATATAAAGGCATAATATTCTGTGAATATAACCGACCAAGTGCATGGATGGCTTAAAAACCTTTGGTGTTTAAGCCATCCATGCACTTGGTCGGTTATATGATGAAATTACTTCTTATGAGCATAAAAATATCTTTATACTTAGTATTTGATTTGGAACAGTCGTGTAGTTTATATAATCAATTAGGCCCAAAGTAATAAAAATTTAAAATAAATTACTAATAATAATAACAATCAAGTGTGTCCGACGAGAGAACTTCGAGACATACGTTGTTCGTGCTAATATTTTTCACATTTAGTACTAATTCGCTTGACAATAGCTCAGCGAGTGAGGTAACGTTTTAATACCTACACATCATCATGATTTTATTTTCACATTTTTGCCTGAAAAATCGAACGTTAAAAATATATGTTTCACCGTTCGACTGGTCTTCCTTATTACTATCACATTATCACTACTAAAGTACGGCTCAAATCTACCTGCATCCATCGACTGCCTACATGTTTCATCAGGTCGTCACTCCATCTAGTGGGGGGTTGCCCAACACTGTGATATTCAGTACGAGGCTACCACCTTTTCATTTCCTATCGGTTGTCGGTCCTTTTTTTATAGAATAAGGGTTACAAACGAGCACATAGTTAACCTGTTAGTATGTGGATTCTGTGGCCCATAAACATCTTCATTTAAGTTCAATTAAGAATCAACATGCAGACGCATTGTCACCCTTAAGGACTAAGATGAAATTCCTCGATTCCAGTAAAACAGGTCTCCAGTTCTCTGCACTCATCATACGAAACACAGCAGCATTAAGCTGCTATTTAACGCTGGTATTCTGTGAGAGCATGATCCTTCCCCGGTCGAGCCGACCCATTCAGACTACAAACATAATATAGGTGCAGCGTCCAGCAATATAGATCATCTTTGAGCTATATTGCTGGACCATTACCACTTGAGATTTTCTTGGCTATGCCAATAGCAGACCCGTTTTTCTGCGAATGTCCTCGTTAGAGACTTCATCCCGCAAAAAAATTCCGGGCTTTTCCATCGTATGTTAAGTGCTTGAGTTTTTTCATACAACTAGTAGTGAAAGACCACGTTTCTGTTCCAAAAGTCATTACCGGCAATATAAGCGCTAGTTGTTAGTTTTTTTTTTAACTTTTGTCATAAGATTTTCAGGAATATCAATAAATAACATTTAGGTATAACAGTTTTCCAAACGCAACCCAGCCAAGATTCGTTGGTTGATCTCTGGACTTACATAATCGGAAGTTTTATTATATCTTAATCTTAATGTATATAAATTACGTGTCACATTGTGTGTCCGCGATGGACTCTTAAACTACTTAACAGATTTTAGTCAAATTTGCACACCGTGTGCAGGTTGGTCCAACTTGAGAGATACGATAGTTTTCTTACCTACGAGTGACCCACAATTTATTTCTTTTGCGAATTTAAAGATTTTTAATAAGACATGATAAAAGGTCATCGAAAAGGGCAGAACAACGTCTGCCTGGCAAGCTAGTATAATATATAATAGTTTTATTATTATACACATACTCAGCAACAACTTCATAGGCGTTATTCATGATTTTTGTCTTATCCATGTTTATGTTAATATTCGCCCGTTGAAAATATAACTAACTTCTTCCATGTTTGACAGTATAATCACTTACAAGTTGGGTTTTATTATTAAAATCGGGATACGGGCATAACCTTTGTTAAAATACCAAGCGATGTGATATCCAATACGCGTGTCAAGCCCAGTCATAAAGATGAATTTCCTCCGTCCAGCCGTATTAATAGATGAAAATTGTTTTATTTCTGACAAAAAAAGTTCTTCGATCCAGTACATAATTCGATAGAAATAATTTCCACAAAATTTTGATCGGCTTTAGAAACAATGTCTATGTAAAACCCAATCAAAGGTAGTATTATGTAGTAAGTAGTTATGTAGTATTATATGTTTCTTAATTTTTTATAAGTTTCTTCATGATGAATAACTGATACCTGTGTAGGCTGTGGCGAAGTAAAAATAAAATATTTCTTTTTCCGCCGAACGCGTTGTGTGCGTGGCGTACTGAAATTTGTAATTAACAATGTCATCCGGCAGTCGCTACTGAGGAGTAGCTATAGCAATGCCATATGCATGTAGCAATAGCCAGCGAATAAATGAAATTGAAATAAGAAGTATAATGGGAAAACATGAAATTCTCAGGTGCTCACGAACTACGCTTGGCACGTTTGTCGTATATTGAAAAATTCTTTGTAAGCAAAGGGAGTCTCTTAATAAAATGTATGATCATGACATATAACAAGAGACGTGAAAGTGGAGCGATGTTCCCGTATTTATATCGATGCTTAGTTTGTGTGAGATTATTCTTTAAAAAAATATTTGATTCTTCTTATAAGGTCTACCACAATATGGGCTTATTAAAACTATAGCGTAACTTTTATGAGTTTCGGAAATTTTATAGTACATTTAAATAGTAGTGTAGATACATTTAAATAGTTCACTGCAGGCTTCCCTCATATATCGCCTCTAAGATTGATATTTGCTATAGTTGCAACGTTTGGCAGGCAGGTTAACAATCGCAGAATTTATTATTATCTTTAAGTTGATATTTAGAAGATGTTTCTGCCCCTTTGGACACTCACGGTACGGTATGGGACATTGGATTTTTTAAGTTAAATTATTCTCCTAAATGAAATTACGTTTTTCGAATATTTACTTAAATAACTATCTAAAATTCCATCACAATCCACATCCTAATCCAATGATGGTAATAGTAAGACGCTTGGGATTGTAATTTATAAAAAAATAATATTTGTTGGCACATATTAGTTTACACGAAGCGCCATGGACGATAGTGTCCAAATAAAATAATGATCAAGTACGTTTCAACATGAAAATAAACTAAGTACATTACGAATGTAGTTTATTTTCATGTTGTAAAGTAAGTACGAGTATATGTCGACTCACAAGCACCTATAGCATAGGTACGAGTCGTATCGTGTTGTACCTGCTTATAACATAATATAGGTATCACCACATCATGGATCAGAGTGGTTACCTTTTTTAGGGATCGGGTGCACGAGGGCTGTTCATGATTTCGGGACTACCCCGAAGAAGTAGGAGTACCGAAAAAGACACATTAGGACCAGTGCCAACTCCAGAGCACACGTCTTTAGCACAATAGGAGGGACGCCATCCGGCCCACTCGACTTGTTGACGTCCAGGGAGAGGTTTGCTCTGCGAGCTGAGCGTTGGGTAAACAGGACATCCTGCATGGAGCATTCACTCCGCGGGATAGTCGGCGGTGTGTTCTTACCGTCATCAAGAGTCGAGTCAGACGCAAATAGAGAGCCCAGCAGATCGGCTTTGTCCTTTGCGGCATGGGCCAGTGAGTCGTCCTCCCTATGCAGAGATGGGAGAGATGGCTGACAGAAGTTCCCTTGGACAGCCTTGGCAAGAGAACAGAATGCACGTGTTCCAGAAGGAAGCCGAACTCTCACCAATTCTGCCGATGTGCTCTGACTTTGCCTTGACAATGACAATTTTGAAAGGCATGGAGGCAGAATTGTACTTATTTTTAAAGGCGATGGTATTTGCATCCCGAGACGCCGATGAGTGAGCCCAGACCTTGTAGCACTCCTGCTTAAGACGTAGAGCAATTTTGCAGGAGCGACCAAACCAAGGCAGGGTTCTGCCTCCGATAGGTACCACAGATGATGGAATAAAAAGTTCCATTCTCTGTAGTAACACATCAGTGACATAATCAGCAACAACCATGGGATCATCCGGCGAGAAGCAAACCCAAGGGCAATGCAAAAAAAGATCGCGTCCCATCTCAGTCTGCTGACCTATAATGCCAAACACGGCGGCAACCTGCAGTACGCAAACGCGATGAGAGCGTGAGCGACACCGATCTCGGGACAGACAATGTTCCGAGGATCCAAGAGGGGCATTGACGGAGACCTGATATCCGTCCGGATAAGAGATCATCAGTAGGTCCAACAGGGAAGGTGGTCCAACATGATCTTCCACATCTGGGATCCGCGTAGGCGAGGTAACCAGTTGTGTCAGACCATATGTCAAAGCAAAGTCATAAACAAATCTACCCGCATGACCGTTTAAACGAGAACCAAGTTATTCAGCATGGTGGGCTTTAAAATCATCAAGTAATACGATCTCTGCGGATGGGATCTATTGTAGCACGGAGTCTGTAGCCATCTGGACGTGGTCGATGAGTCGGTCTGTTTCGGCATTACCGCTATGGGACCTATAGAGGCACCCGTGGACGCGGGGATTGTCGTCGCTGTACACGCGTAGCAATAAGTTGGACAGGTCCGTACCACCTCGGCAGCCTTGAAGGTATTCAAGGCTGCCGAGGCGTTGAAAACAGATGTCCTCTCTGACATACACGCAAACTCCAGCCCGGGGCACAAAAGAATGTTCTTATTTTTGAATGAAGTCTAAGTAAGAAAGTTATGTTTCAGGGCTTCATTCTTTGCGATTTATTGTTAACGTATTGTAGGATGTATAGAGGATAAAATGTGAAATATTATAAGCAGTAAGTTATCATACATTTATGTAATATACTGTGGCGAGTAAATTAGTAGCTAGAACGGACCTAAACATCACGCCACTCCTACGTCATACATCGGACGATATTCTACGTCATTGCTAAGCAACGCCCGCTCATTAGGGCGCATGCGTTCCCATTGGTCGTAGCGCCAGCAGAGTTCGATGGCCGCCTGTGTACCTATTGTTCTCATCGACGGCGTCATGGGCGGAGTTCAACGGCCGCTTGCGCATGTATTGTGTTCGCTGTGAATACGACCAATCAGTGTGTAGTTTAAGATAAACAACATATCGCGATTTTAATTATTGTTAATTATTTTCACCTATATAAGCAATGTTTCCAATGCAATCAGATATTATTTCGTACTCTTGTCTAACTTGTACTTGCGTGTTAATAAATATAGTTATTAGTGGTCTGCAGTAATTTATTTGCTAATTATAACGGCATATGATCCTACGCCTACGCACTTACAATACATTTAAGTATTACTATGTTACATTGCTTAATTACAATATTCAAAATCATAATCAGTAATGCAACTTTATTTCAATTACAGGTTACAATCGGCAGAAAGTACTGTTATGGCATACAAGAAAGTGGAATTTGCTATTGTTTGTTTATTATAAGACTTTGCAAAGACAGAAGTGGAAGTGGAAGTCGGACCAACCGGCGGTTTTTCTAATTACCTCCATATTGAATCAGTGTTTATTGACTGCGGCTATGGATGCATGCCGAGTGCTATGTGCAATGAATATGGAAGTATCTATGCCACTGTCGTAAAGTGTATCTTTTAACCAGCGGCTGAGAATCTGAGATGTTATTTTCGAATTTGGGCGTTTGAAACTATGTAATAAATAAATATTCATTACTAAGAAGCGATTGAATTTTATTGATGTAGGTTTCTAAGCAAGTTGCGGGACATATTTCGGGGCGAACATTAAAATAAGATAACCTCAACACTGGTTGGGGGGCATTGGGTTTAGATGTTTTGATCAAATCAGTTATAGTTTTAGCTATAATCTGCTAAAGTCTAAACACGATTTGCAGTTACTAAAGACAAAAGTGTTACGGTCTTTTTGGAAGGAGTTTCCAAGTCGAGGTCGGAGTTAGGCCACTGTTGAATTAAATTATTTAGAACAGTGGTTGAGTCCCATGTCAAATTATACTTTGGCCAAGTAGGCTTTAACCTATAAACTACTTTCATTAATCCTTTAAGTCTATAGTTATGAATTAAATTACCTGGCAATAAGAATAAAATCGATTTGTAAGAGTTAATACTGCCATCTTTGGCACCCTTATCAAATACAATGGAAAGAAAATTAATTACTGTAGGAACAAAAACTGCAGAGTAATCATAACTATGTATTTTACAATATTTTATCCATTTTTTAACATATCCATCATATTGCTTATATGTAAAATTAGATAAAGAAGACAATATAATTTCTTCTGATCTCAAGAACAAATATCTCTTAAGTTTTGTACTAAGTGTTATAAGTAGAGATTAGTCATTAATCGTTATAGTCTGTGGTCATACAATATTTGTCTGTGTCACATTTTATATACTCTGTGGTTAATTAATTTAATAAAAAAATGTCATTTCCGTCTGATTGCGTCGTGTGATCTTATTACATATTATAATCCTCTATATCTTCGATAGGAGTAATAGGGTATTTCCGAAATACAACCCAGTACACTGGAAAATACAAATGACGTCATCAATTGACACTATGCGTGCCCCGCCATATTGCGTCGGATATCCGGCCCCAATAAAACAATTTTTAATTGTGCGCTGATAAATGAAGCATGCCTGAATTTGTTTTTATTTATTTAAATACAAAAAAAATTTAGAATAATTGCTGGTATCTCCACTAGGAAGATATAAGGTTGTTGGACCAGAAAATGAGAAAATAATCGCCAATACTTTTCCAATATGGCGTAAATATACGACGTGTTATATACCGTCCTATGTTTTGGAACGAATCACCAGCATAGCGTAGATTCATGACGTCATTTGCATTGGACAGTACACTGGGTTCTATTTTGGAACATACCCATAGTGTTCTGTGCTCTATATCTTTATCATCACCCGTATAAATAATTGAACATGGTGTTAGCAGTTAAAATATTAATAAGTACATTGATAAATAAATTTTAACACGGTAAGAAAAAGTTTATACGAAAAATAAAATTGCTACGTGTCTCAACATGGCTGAGAAGCAAAAACACCAATTACGTTTACAAAGTTGTATACAACCATTACTAATTGGCGATAATATGGCTAACAATTGGAAGAAATCGTACCAATCTTTTAAAATTTATATAAAAGCAACTGGATAATCTGAGAAGGGAGGCAGTCGGAAAGTTGCTGTATTCTTACACCTTATAGGACAAGAAGCTCTGGAAATATTTAACTCCTTTGGGCTCGATGAAGAAAAAGTAATATACGCTTACCTTGTCGAAGAATTTGAAGAATACTTCATATCTAAAGCTAATGTAACTTTTGAAAGTTATGAATTCAGAAGGAAAACGAGACAATCGAGTCAAATCAATACAAGTAATGGGAAGCCCCCCCCCCTACCCTTTCCTCGTTGCGGAAATATATAGCTTATGAGTAATATTTTTTTTTTGTAAATTTATAACCTCACTTTTTTAACAGGAATATTGGCAAAAAGTTACTTCTGCAACGGCGGTACGGTGTTGGGAGGGGGGAGGGGGCAGCTTGGTGTCGTGGGAAGCACCCCCTAACCTACCCCCCTTGCGGAAATGTATAGTTTATGAATAATAATTTTTTTTTTGTAAATCATAACCTCACTTTTTTATACCGGAATATTGACGCAAAGTTACTTCTGCAACGGCTTCGGCACTGAGCGAAGTGCAGCCTCTTCGCCCTTGCGTGGCAAATCACAAGCACCCATGCTCGCCTCCGCAGCTTTGGCTTATTGGTCGCTTTTGGCGACCAGCCTCAGCCGCTACGGCTCACTTAGGTGCCTGCAATTTGCTACAGCGGGCGTGGAGCTGCTCTCCCTCCGTGCCTACGGCTTTACAAAAACACTCTAGGGGTAGGGCAGACAAGACTACGTGGAGTCGGGGTGTGCTAATTCGGTTTTAGAACCGATTCGACCAATCTTATCTATAAAGTCTGGTTGCCCTAAACTCTGCTATGATAGGGGTAAATAAAATATTGTAATGTGAGTTGTATAATTTTGTTTTCTGAAAAACACCTTGACTGTTCTCCACTGCGACTCAATTTGTTGTATATAAGTCCCAGCCAGAAATGGATTGTCTGAGTCCGAGTGATTTACTTTTTCATGAGTGTATCTGTGTTAAAAAAACAAATTGATATATTTGCGTTTCGTTATTGCAATATTTAGTAAAATGTATTTTTATCGTAATTAATTCCAAAGGCATTTCTGAAATCCAAAAACAGTGTAAATGGTTCAAGCTTAACCCTGACAATCCTCATAAATTTATAACAAAATTAAAAATCAAACCAGACATCTACTTCATAATACGAGAACAAATTGACATATTTGCGTTTCGTTATTACACAATTTTTAGTGAAATGTGTATGAAAAAAGTAATGTTTTTATCGTAATTAATTCCAAAAAAATATACAGAGGAGAAGAGGGCGCCACAGTGCCACTGTTCACATCCCCTTCCCTCCGGACCGCGAAAGCGAACACACGTGTCCTCCGTGATTGTGTTGTTTTTATAAATAAAATAATTCTTCAAAAATATACTTAAAAATTCGTGCGTGTACCAGGGCAACATACTCGTAACGTAGTGCCATCCTGCTTCATTTGAAGAGGTAAGCTACGCCCTTTGTATATTGCCAGCGTGTATACTAACGTTCATTGGCTGCATAATTTTTGGCTCCACCCACTGCCTTTGCTCAAGAAGCGCCTGCTATTATAAAATAGCTAACCTGCAGAAAATTATTGCTTTGCTCAACATATTTAAAAATCTTCGTTCACCGAATAAAGCAGGATCAGACTCCGATATCTCCAAACTACCGAAAACCCCTTCTTCGCATGCTGTTTCAAGACAAAAAAGACGTCACGATGAACTCTCAAGGGATGACTTTCTTTCGTTCAAGGAAGAAGTTATGCAAATGCTGAAGTCATGGAAAGCTGATCATGACAACAGACTAACTAACATGGAAAATAGTCTTACAAATATAAAGAAGATAAATACAGACATAGAAAAGTCACTGGAATTTATATCTCAGAAATATGAGGATATGCAAAACAAAATAATAACGCTTGAAAAACAATGTAAAGATAATCATAAATACATTATGTCTCTGGAAGAAAAAGTTGAGGAACTCTATCGAAATAGCAGAAGAAATGGCATAGAGATACGTAATATTCCTGAAAAAGAAAAAGAAAACAAAAACGATTTAACGCAATTACCTAGTGATCTACCTCTCGAAAACATTAAATATTAATTTACAATCGTGTGATATTAAGGATATATTTCGTGGAAAAAAGGAAAAAAGGGTTCCACCAGACCCATAATTGTTGAATTAGCAAACATGTCACAAAAGCAGACAATACTTAGCTCTGTAAAATCATTTAATAAAAACAACCCTAGTGAAAAACTCAATGTGTCGTATTTTGGTATAAATACTAGTGCCTCTCCAGTGTATGTATCCGAACACCTTACCCCTAGTACGAAGAAAATATACTATCTGGCACGTCAGTTATCAAAAGAAAAAATGTACAAGTTTTGCTGGACTGCAAACGGAAAAGTTTTTATACGAAAATCAGACGGATCACCTGCGATATTAATTAGAAATGAAGCCCAATTCGAGGATCTAAAATGTGAATGACTAAATATTGCTTCATTGTGGCTTAAAATACATTTTAACTATTCACTACGTTACTGCATGTTAATTTTCAGGTTTGTTTCTTTGTTTTTCTTATTAATATTTATAGGATTAGTTTTAAAAAATTAGGATCTTAACACAAACACTACATAAACTCACAAACCAACAAACAAAACATACTACACACAAACACTTAAACTCACTCATTAGACTCGTCCTAACTCGTACAGTATTCACAATTAAACATTTCATAAAAACTACATTACTCCTGATAATCACTCACCATAATCAACATAATACATCTTGCTTTAAATTATATACGCTATTGTACGTCGAACGCTGTACTAACCATTACAAAACCTATGCCCGTAAATTACAACTTAAAAATACCTCATTTTTTGCTTGTGTAATTAACTACACCTACTCAGTACAGTCTATTGTTCAAATAAATAATACAATCTTATTCTCTTACATATACAAATTATACGTCTTAAATGTTTATAATAAAAATGGCGAATAATATTAACTCATACATCGACAGTATAGACCAGTGTACATTAAGTGAATCCTATTATTGTACTCCGGAAGAGGCTAAACATTATATTAAACAACCAAACAAATTCCTAAAGATACTAAATCAAAATATAAGATCGATAAATTGCAACTTTCTTAGTTTACAAACCTTACTTGACCGAATCTCATTTGATTGCGATGTGTTGGTTTTAACAGAGTGCTGGTTGCCCTGCTCAAGTAATCAAAATATTCCTTATATACTGCACTATACTATGTACAAAACTTGTAAACACCAAAACCAAAGTGATGGGGTAATTATTTACATTAAATCATGTTATTTGGTAAATATTGAAGAAATAAATTTTAATAACACAGCGTCTGGACTAATTGCTACGATTGATTCAAATACAGTGCTTATTTGCATTTATCGATCACCATCAAATGAAAACATAAAGGAGTTTCTTTCGACACTCAACGCTACACTTACACCGCTTTCAAAATATAAGACAGTCATAATAACTGGAGATATAAATCTAGATATAAAATCTTCTTCCTTAGGTACCCGCAGCCATGAATATCTCAATTGTCTTGCATACCATAGTGTTCTTCCTGCTCACACCCGTCCAACCAGAGAAGACAACTGTATTGATCACTTTATGTTGCGCACCAAATACATGGCTGTAGTTTTCGTTTTCGACACCACTATCACTGACCATTATTGCTCTGTTTTGTGTATCGAAAACGAAACAAAAAATAATGTAATTTCCACTATTTCAAAAGTTAACTTTGACAATCTTGATAAAGCAGTCGAAAAACTTAACTTAGCACCCATTTATTCCATGTTAGATCCTAATACAGCAACTGAAGCTCTTGTTAAACTATTATCGGATGCAATAGCTGAAAATTCATCAGTTAAAAAAATTTCGTCCAGAAATAGAATACTTAAACCGTGGATGACACCGGGTTTGTTAAGGTGTATAAAAAATAGAGATTCAATGCATAGAAAAGTAAAAAAAATCTCCTAATAATTTAACACTGTCTATCACTTATAAGCGGTATAGAAACTTCTGCACAAAAATTTTAAAGAAAGCAAAGAGAGATTATGATGCTCAAGAAATAAGTAAAGCAGGAAAAAAAACCCTAAAGCACTTTGGGATACTATCAAAAAAAAATCACAAATACATTCCACAATAAACAAGCAACATGTCAGTTAGTTACACAGGCAAGGTCTCTAAAACAATCATGCAATAATGTTAACAAATTTTTCGTTGATGTAGGAAAGCAGCTTGCGGACAATATAATCAATTCTAACAATTTACCTCAGTTTACTTCTTTACAATCTTTTACATGTATTTCTTCTTTTGTTCTTGAAAAACCCAATACTGATGAAATAATATCAGTCATAAAGAGTTTAAAGTCAAATGTAGCTACCGGTTGGGATGCCATATCTTCCGCAATATTAAAAAAGATACTCTGCTACGCTAGCACCTGTGCTAAGCCATATATTCAATCTCTGTTTCGAAAAAGCTATTTTTCCTAACTCTTTAAAAAAGTCTATAATTCATCCCATCTTCAAGGGTGGAGATGGGACTTTAATTACTAATTATTGCCCTATTGCCGTACTACCAGCTTTATCTAAAGTCTTAGAACGTTTAGTGAACAATAGACTGGTCCATTATCTTGAACACTTTAAATTAATCTCACCTCAACAATTCGGATTTCGTAGAAATAAATCAACTTCTGACGCAGTTCATGAATTAATAAATTTCATAGTCACTAATCTAAATAGTCATAAAAAGGTCCTAACGATATTTCTAGATCTAGCAAAAGCCTTTGACTCAATTCCTGTTTCTACTCTTTTGGCTAAGTTAGAGAAAATTGGTGTCAGAGGTTTACAGTTAGACTTTTTCAGAAGTTACCTTACAAATCGAACTCAAATGTTTAAAATATCGGACTGCATCGGTGACGAACTCCCTGTTACCTATGATGTCCCCCAGGGAAGTATTCTTGGCTCAACTCTATTTCTTGTTTTTATTAATGACTTGTGTAATCTTCACATTGATAACGCAAAAATAGTCTCTTTTGCAGATGATACAGCTATTACTTTCCATGCAACATCTTGGAAAGATCTTGAAAATATATCACAACGTAGTTTTAATCAAATATATAATTGGCTTTTATCTCACACTCTTACTCTTAATACTTCCAAAACTAAATTTATAACTTTCTCTATCAGTCCCACCTCGCAACCAAATATTCCCATCAAGTTGAAAGCTCACTCTTGTTCCCTACAGTCTTCGCCTTGTCTGTGTCCACAGATAAATTCTGTAGACAATATAAAGTATCTAGGTATTATACTTGATAAACACCTTAATTTTAAAATGCATATAAATCTCTTAACGAGTAAAGTTCGCAAACTAATATATATATTTAAAACACTACGTTATGTCGCAAATTCCATAATTATACGCAACGTTTATTATGCTTTATGTCAGTCTATCATCACGTATTGCATTTCTTGCTGGGGTGGTGTTGCAAAAACAACATTAAAGCCACTTGAAGTTGCACAAAGAGCTATCTTAAAGGTTGCTACTTTCAAACCAATGTTATTTCCAACTACTCATCTATATCAAAACTGCGCTGTTCTAACTGTGAGGCAGCTCTTTATACTGCACACAGTATTACTTCAGCATAATAAGACTCCTTTCATTGTAATTTCTAAACGGCGTAAAGACAAAGTATGCACACTTCCGCTAGCCAATTTTTCATTTGTAAAAAGATTTTTTTATTATCTAGGTCCTTTACTTTACAACAAAATAAATGCGGAAGTAGAGATTTACGAAATGTCAACATTTAATTGTAAAACTTCTGTCCGCTCTTTCCTGCTAAATAAGTCATATGATGATACAGAGCAATACTTGTTAACATTGTTATAAAATTACGTCGCATTGTTATATATTTATTTCATTTTTTTAAGTATTACATATACATTCACTGACACACACACACACACCCACACCCACACACACACACACACACACACACACACACACACACACACACACACACACACACACACACACACACACACACACACACACACACACACACACACGCACACACAAAGAGAGAGAGATCATTTTATTATATCTCTAAAATTGTATAAATATTATTTCTATAAAAAAATCATAATAATTTTAAACAATACAACTATGTATTCCTAATCAACAGGGGGGGATGGGACTGTATCTCCTAAATACAGGTTACTCAGTAACCTAGCTAGGAGACTCAGGTTTCTAGCCTTTCAAATTGTGAACTATGAAAGTCAATAAAGAATTATTATATCGAGTCCGTATTTAAAGTGAATAAAAATATTGTTTTCTGTATATTAGAAGCTAAAAGTGTATAAATGGGTAAATTTATAATAAGTGCTACTCAGACGATATGAAAAATCAAGTGAAAACGCAGTGAAATAAAAATATTTTCAAAATTAAATAATTAACGGTCAACAGTGTTGTGTTAAGTGAATCGAAATATTGGCTGGTGAGTCAAGTTATTAGATAAACGACTTGTTGCAAGAATTGTTCTTCAAAGAACAATCACTCGAAATAAAAACTTTATTAAGTGCGAAAACTACAAATCTTATTAAACATTTAAAAAATAACCTTAAAGTAAAAGTGCTAATCATCATCAACCTGAGCCATAAGACATATAAAACGGTAATAGCAACGCCATCTATCACTAAACTTGAACACTACGTAATCAACCTAACTCAAGAGATACATCGTACTCAATATCCGTAAACGATCGAACTAATCAAACTTTCTAATTCACCACGTAACCAATAGAGGGCACTGCTCACAAAAATGATCAAATCAAATTGTCTTACAGCCCACTTAAAGCTTACAAAGACATTTCAAGGACCATGGAAGTAATCAAATGCATGCTGGAAAACATGCAAAACGAAATAAAACAGCAAAAGATTGATATGCTCGAAATGAAAGATGAAATAAAAACTGCTATTAAAAATAATATAAACGACAAGTTTAGGAGCTTGGAAATTAAAAATGAACGTACAGAAAAGAAATTAGAGGAGCATTCCTCAGCTATCAAAAATTTAGAAAGATACACGAGACGCAAAAACCTGATTATATTTGGAGTAGAAGAACGAGAAAAATCCTATCACGATTTAGAAAAAATAATATCAGATATAATATACAACTACTTTAACTTACAATATGAGAAAGGTATAGAATCGGTCAGAAGAATTGGGAAAAAGGGTGAAAACCTGTAGTTGTTACGTTCAGCACAGTGGGACTAAAAATAAAAATTCACCAAAACCAAAAACGCCTAAAGAACTCACCATACTATTTAAAAGAGGACTACCACCTAGAAGTCTTGAACAAACGCAGAGAACTACAAATCCAATTGAAAATAGAAAGAGAGTCGGGTAATAAAGCTTTTATAAAATACGACAGACTGATTGTACTACCCAACAAAAATAGGGATATATCAAAATACCATACAAGCAAAAGAATTTTATCTGTATCGTCCGAATCAGAAACACATGATTGCCAAAACACCACAGAAAACATAAAACTACCCATAAAGAAATGCAAGACAACTACTATAAAAAACTACGTTCTGCAAAAACCAAAACTTGTTTATAGTACTGAAAGCATTTCGCAAGATCAAGCACTGACAGTAGAGCACAATGAAACATAATAGCAAACACAAAAGGCCCCTCCAGCTCCAGCTCTCCCAATCCGGCCGGTCCCCGTGGGAGAAAAAGACCAAAACCCTTCAGAGACAAACACCTCAAATAAGCTAGAGCTAATGAACAATAACTTACTCTATATTGCGACGTTCAACGTTAGAACTTTATCAACACATGCTCGCCTATTAGAATTAACCGAAGCCCTGAAAAAGACAAAATTTGATATAATAGGCCTCTCTGAAACTAGAAGACTAGGAAACTCAATCCAAAAATATGAAAATATTATCTTTTGTTACATAGGAGAGACCCCATGCCTTTATGGCGTGGGTTTTCTCGTGAAGAAACACCTCAAAAACCATATCGAGAGCTTTACCGGTCTTTCAGAACGAGTCGCTATATTGACGCTAAAAATAAACAATTTCAGAATAAGTATAATAGAAGTTTATGCCCCGACAGACGCTGCAAACGATGCTGAAATAGAGTTTTTCTATGAAACCATCGACAAAGCCCTTAAAATATCAGAAAAGAAATTAATAGTTATGGGGGAATTTAACGCCAAAATTGGTCAACCAAAACCAGAAGAAAACTTAATAATGAAAAACCACGGATACGGCACAAGAAACAATAGAGGCGCACGACTAAATTCGCATACGAAAACAAACTTTCAATAATAAACACTTTTTTATAAAAAGAAAAATAATCAGAGATGGACGTGGCGATCTCCAGACGGTACCTGTAAAAACGAAATAGACTATATTCTGACAAACTTACAGAAGAACGTGCAAAATATACTAGTCGTCAATTTGAATTTCTCTACGGACCACAGACTTTTAAGAGCAACATTTCTTCATACAAAAACTTAAAGTAAACAGAATAAATTATGTAAACAGCTCAAAAAGCTCCCTTAAAAGAGTAAAAGAAAGATCGAGATATGAACAATCACTCAACGAATGTAACGAAGACCTTATGAACTGCCTAAAAATTAACTCTGTACAAGAATGCTATGATAACATAATTAACATTGTAGAAACCAGTTTGAAGAAAGCTCTCGTAAAAGATAAAGATAAAGAAAGAAGCAGCGTGTTATCAACTGATACTACAAAGTTAATACAGCATAGAAGTGCTCTACAAAAAACAAAACCAAACACGCGAGCTATGAAAAATGAATTAAAAGCGCTGTACAAGCTAGTTAGCAAATATGTTCGAAAAGACTACTCAAACCATCGAAAACATACTATCGAAAAACATCTTAACTCAACAGGAAGTATTAAGAAAGCATATAAGGAACTGCGATCTCATAAAACATGGATAGAAGGACTCAATGATCCTCAAAGAACAACGCATGACCGAAGAGAGATCTTAAACATAGCAACTAACTTTTATAAAAACTTGTACAGTGCCCCAGAATGCCAAGACATAGACCAAACTGAACCGGAAAATGATGACAACGATATAGATATAAATCCAGTGGATGAAGCAGAAATTATAATGGGAATAAACATGTTAAAATTAGAGAAGAGCCCAGTACCGGACAGAATGACAAACGAGGCAATAAAAATAGCTAGTACTTACCTAGTAAGCCCTCTGACACATCTATTTAATTTGATTTTAAGTTCTTCTATAACACCCATACAGTGGTCCCAGTCGAATATCATCCTATTGTTCATAAAGGGTGGTCCAAAGAACATAGGCAATCATCGACCAATTAGCCTTCTTCCATCACTTTATAAATTATTCTCATCAATAATACAGAAGAGGATCAGGAATACACTGGAAAAAAGTCAACCGATCGAGCAAGCTGGGTTTCGAAAGAGCTACTCCACAATGGACCACATCCACTCTTTGGAATTACTTATTGAATAATATCAGGAATATCAACGTCCACTCTACATAGCGTTTGTAGACTACCAGAAAGCTTTCGATACAATACTACATCCCGCAATATGGGAAGCTTTACAAGCACAAAAAGTGGGGAAAAAATACGTCCAAGTCTTAAAATACCTTTACGAGAGAAACACTAGCAGAGTGAAACTAGAGACCGCAGGACCACCTATCCATATCAAAAGAGAAGTACGGCAAGGCGATCCTCTGTCGCCTCAAATCTTTATAGCTACTGCTATATAGATTTAGAATCGATTATCGGAAAACTAAATTGGGATAAAATAGGTATACGCATAAAAGGGAAACATATTTGCCACTTGAGGTTCGCCGACGACATTGTTCTTCTATCAGAAAACAGCATAGAGCGAACAGTTACACACATTACAACAAGCAAGTAGAGAGGTAGGAATAGAAATTAACCTGAGAAAAACAAAACTCATGACAAATGCCACAAAAAACTCTATATGTCTTGACAACACGCCAGTAGAGTATGTCGAGAACTATATATACTTAGGCAAACAAATTTCGTTTCAAAAACAAAACAATGATACAGAAATTGATAGAAGAATAATAAAGACATGGAAAAAATTTTGGAGCCTAAAGGAAATTCTAAAAAGTCAGATGCCAATGAAAATCAAGAGCAAATCATAGACTCATGTGTCTTGCAAACAAAAATAAAATCACATCTTGTCAGCGTAGCATGAAAAGAAGCGTCACAAAGATTAGAAAAATTCGAAAAATTCGTCACACTATCATCAGGCAAAAGACAAGAATAACAGATGCCCTCACGCACGCTCTAAAGTTAAAATGGAGGTGGGCAGGACACGTAGCAAGAATGAGCGACGAGCGATGGACAATTCGCATAACGTCATGGCCAGGTCCTACAGGCACTCGGAAAAGAGGAAGACCTACATATAGATGGGCAGACGATATCACCCGAGTCGTAGGCAAAAACTGGATGTCGGAAGCCAAAGACCGAGACCGCCGGCGTTCTCTGGAGGAGGCCTTCACCCTCACTACTTGAGGGGTTCATGCATGGTATTTTTTAATCTTAAATATTTATTCTATTTTAAATCTATAATTTTATTTTCTTATAACTTTATTTTTCTTATTTTTATTTTCATTTTATAATATATTTTTTTAAATATATTGAAAACCAAAATTTTTATGTATATTAAAAGAAATGAATGAGTTCTAACAAGCACATTTAATTTTTTATTTGATTTAATTTAAATAAATTTAAATTAATATATAATGAGAGACAGAAATGAAAATAAAATTTGTAATAAAAGGGACGAAAAATATGTATATATAACTATTCACGTATGAGATAGTAATAAAAACAACACAACAGTCCATTTATAACCTGTTATTACTACAAGAAAATATTATGTGAAATGCATGAAATAAAAGGCTTTTTTATTTTTATTTTATTTTTATAATTCAAAACGCATTTCCGACATCTTAAAACAGTGTAATAGGTTCAAGCTTAACCCTAACAAGCCTCCTACACTAAAAATATTATCAAAATAAAGTACCTGATGTCTATAGCCAACCCAATGAATCTAATATAATGTACATTTCACGAAAGCCAAGATATAAATCATATCAAAAAATTACAAGACCTCTTAACACTCGCCAGGTGTCATTGCCACAACAAAGTCAGCAATTAACAGCAAAAAAAGTCAAGATCATCATCAGAATTAAGGAATATCAAATGTGGAAGATGTGAGCAACTGCATAACTACAAATGTCCAGCAGAAAAAGTGAAATGTCACGGGTGTGGTATTCGAGGTCGTTATAAAGCTCTTTGCAGAACAAAACAGGTGAATTGTGTTGAAATAAATTATAATAATTTGTCAGATACTGATTATTTTTATTAGACATTTAAAAACATTGAGTAGTAATAGTTATTTTTCTGAATGGTCAATAAATATAATAATAAACAATCAAACAATTCAATGTATTTTAGGTACAGGTAGTGATGCTAATGTTATGCCATTAAGTGTATATCGGACATCACATCTTCATAAAATCAGTCATAAATTAAATATAGATATAGACTACATAGAATACAAACAGAAATACATATTAAATGGACCAAAATTAAGAAATAATCTCTTCTCTAAGTTGTATTTCAAATAATTTATCATCGAAAAAAAAAATAACACTCCATTACCTAAAAAGGGCACAATACCGTTTTACTTTCCTAGCTTAAGAAACGTTTCCAATATTGTTATAAAATCGCTTAACAAGAACGTACAGGATTTTTTTCGTGCCCAATGGAAATTTATATAAATTTGTTATTTTACATCAAAATATCCAAGGCCTGCTATCAAAAAAGGAACTTATCGAAATAACGCTATCGGAACTTGAGTGTGATTTGTGCCCTGATGTGCTATGTTTCACTGAGACTTTTATAATAAACGGAGAGGAAAAAAATATCAATATTCATAATTATGTGCTTGTAGCGCATTATTCAAGGAATAAAAAAGAGGTGGCACCTGCTTATTAGTTAAATAAAGGGATAGTATATAAAAGAAATTCCATTAGTAATGATAACAATACAACAAATTTTCATTTTGAGTGCCTCCGTATCGATTCCTCTACAAAACGTAATCATAGTTTGTATCTACCGAGCCGCAACCGCCACAAAAAAAAAGGCATTTTGAAACGTTTTTTGACAATTTTGAAGTATTACTTAGTAAACTTTTATTCAAATATTCGAAACAAAAAATTGTTATTGTAGGAGATATTAACATTGTGACCACACATCCCCAAGACATTCTTAAAAACTATAATATAAACCAGCATATAACGGTGCCCACTAGGAGACTGTCATGCATTGACCATATCCTAACATAAAAGGTGCAAGTGTGACTGTTCTTCCACTTTGGTTGTCAGACCATGACACTGCTCAGGTGCTTAGTTTTAACACAAAGTTAAAAAATGTACCACCAAAAGTAATACATATTTATAAGAGATGCTATTCTACTGAAAATATTGAAAAATTCAAATCATACCAGGCACGTATCTCATTCTCAGAAGTATATAGTGAGGAAGAACCAAATGCAGCATTCAATGAATTCCGTGACTGGTTCTGTTTACTTTATAAACTTTGTTTTCCTGTCTGTAAAGTCAGACTAAATACAAAAGCAAAGCTACAATGGATTACAAAGGGTATTAAAAAAAGCTGCAGTAAAAATAGAATCCTGCGGTACAATTATTATAAAAAAAGAAATTATATTAACAAAAATAAATATTACACCTATTCTAAGTTATTAAGGAAATGTATATTCCAAGCAAAAATACAAACAAATAATAAATACGTATTAAAAAGCAAAAATATTTGTAAGGCTACATGGAAAGTAATACAGGAAGAAATTGACACTAGATCGAAGTATAATAATTATATAGTTTCCATTGAATATAAAAACAAAGTTTTAAATGATCCTATACAGATAGCGTCTATTTTTAACAATCATTTTATTGAATTGACAAATAAAGAAAATGCAAACATATTACGTGAAACTCCTAATGACATTTTAAATAATTCTATTTATTTGACCCCCATTGACGAATATTACGTTAGAAAAATAATTTTATCACTGAATAATACAAATTCAGAAGGCTACGACGAAGTATCCACAAAGATTATCAAGATATGTAATAAATAATTAGGTGCTGTTTTGGCGTTTCTGATAAATCAGTCAATGGTAACTGGGATATTTCCAGACAAATTAAAATTCTCCTTGGTGAAGCCATTATTTAAAACGGGTAAAAAAACACTCGTAACTACAGGCCCATTACGCTGGTTCATACCCTATCCAAAGTGTATGAGAAGGTTATACATAAAAAACTTACATCGTTTTTTGATAAATATCAGGTATTCCAAAACAATCAATATGGATTTCGGAAAAGTAAATCCACTACACATGCGGTATTTGACTTAGTGAATGAGACCCTTACACAACTAAACGCCAAACAATATACGACGGCGCTCTTCTTTGATATGTCGAAAGCTTTCGATTTTGTTTCTCATGATCAAATTCTAGCAAAGTTGGAGCACTGCGGCGTTAGAGGCACTGCTTTGAACTTGATCAAAACATACTTGCAGAATAGAATGCAATCAGTCGAAATCGTGTGCGGCGTAGTGGCGATGTGGAAATGCCGTGCAGTGGCGGTTAAGATGCCGTGTAGTGGCGGTTAAGAATATCCACTACCCCATATCTTCCCGTGGGTGTCGTAAGAGGCGACAGAGGGAGACAGGCAGGAGATGGGCAGCAGCATCTTCCTGATAACAGCAACTGTACGACAAAAAAAAACTGCGGTTGCCAACCCGCTCGCCAAGCGTGGCAACTATGGCAATATACCCCCCATGAGCAATTACACAAATAGACGGCCCCCGGTCCCCGGCGGCCCCGCTATTCCTGGCTACGGTGGCGACCATGGTAACGGCGGGGCAGGGGGGTGCTAAGAATCTCCGGTGGAGGTTCGGTTGCCACCTACGACGACTCGACCTGGCAACATTTAACGCACGCACACTGAGGACTGACGAGAAGATCCTGGAGCTGGAAGAAGAGATAGACAAGTTGCGCTGGAGTATTATAGGATTATCCGAGGTCCGAAGAGAGGGGGAGGACACGGTGATTCTCGAATCCGGCAACTTGTTCTATCACCGGGAGGGCGACCATCTGTCCCAAGGAGGTGTCGGATTTATCGTCCACAAGTCTCTCGTCAACAACGTTGTACAGATTGAGAGTGTGTCGACCAGGGTCGCGTACCTGATACTCAGAATCACCAAACGGTATTCGCTGAAGGTCATACAGGTTTACGCACCAACGTCGGCACATTCCGATGAGGAGGTGGAGGAAATGTATGAGGATATTTCCAAAGCCATACATTCCTCCAAAACCCACTACACGGTGTTGATGGGAGACTTCAACGCAAAACTAGGCACAAGAGAAAACGATGAGCTGAAGTTAGGGAAATTTGGAGTAGGGCAACGGAACCGAAGGGGCCAGCAGCTGGCCGACTTTATGGAGAAAGAGGGACTCTTTATGATGAACTCTTTCTTCCAGAAGCGGCCCCACAGGAAGTGGACCTGGTCGAGCCCCGACGGTTCGACAAAAAATGAGATTGACTTCATTATGACGACCAGACGCCAACTGTTCAGTGATGTCTCAGTGATCGCAAGGGTGAAAACTGGCAGCGATCACCGAATGGTTAGAGGCACACTGAACCTAAACGTTAAGTTGGAGAGGTCTCGTCTAATGAAGTCAACGCTCCGTCCCCCCTCGTGCTCTGATCCAAAATCCCGAAAACTTTCAGCTCGAGTTACACAACCGCTTTCAGTGCCTACAAGATTGCAATGCAGTGGACGATATGAATGACAAGCTCGTGGAAACTGTCCATGCGGTCGGAGCTAAGTTCTGCAAGACCCGCCGCAGAAGAGCACAAAAACTCTCCGATCACACTCTTAATCTCATGGATGTTAGACGGGAGATGAGGCTGCAATCGTCAACAGATTTGACAGCATACAGGCAACTGAACAGACAGATCTCCAAATGCATGCGGCGAGACTTACGCAACTTTAATACTGCTCGTATTAAAGAAGCGATCGAGCGGAACCAGGGCTCCAAAGTCTTTGCCAGAGATCTGTCTGCCAGAAAGAGCCAACTGTCAAGGCTGAAGACTGAGTGTGGCAGCATCGTTTCCGGGACACCTGAGATTTTGAGTGAGATTGAGAGGTACTATGGGCAGCTGTACACATCATCGTTGGAGCCACACGCAAGTGTGAGTAACGATCCAAGAGCAAGTCTTATCCGACACTATTCCGATGATATCCCGGACGTCAGTCTAAGCGAGATTAGAATGGCTCTCCAGCACCTTAAAAACGGCAGGGCCCCAGGCGAGGATGGAATTACAGCGGAGCTTCTGAAAGCGGGTGGAACACCGGTACTTGAAGTCCTTCAGAAGCTCTTCAATTCCGTCCTCCATGGTGGCACTACTCCAGAGGCGTGGAGCAGAAGTGCGGTGGTCTTGTTCTTTAAGAAAGGCGACAACGCTCTCTTGAAGAACTACAGACCGATTTCCCTTATGAGCCGCGTCTACGTGCTGTTTTCGAGAGTCATTACGAATCGTCTCGCACGCAGACTCGACGACTTCCAGCCTCCCGAACAAGCCGGTTTCCGAAAAGGCTTCAGTACCATAGACCACATACATACCCTGCGGCAGATTGTACAGAAGACTGAAGAGTACAATTTGCCACTTTGCCTGGCGTATGTGGACTATGAGAAAGCCTTTGATTCCGTCGAAATTTGGGCGGTGCTGCAGTCCCTTCAGCGGTGCCAAGTTGACTGTCGGTATATCGAAGTGCTGAAGTGTTTGTACAGTAGGGCTACGATGGCTATCCGAGTACAGAACCAGAGCTCGAAACCTATCCAACTGCAGAGAGGTGTAAGACAGGGGTGACGTTATATCCCCGAAACTCTTCACCGCTGCTTTGGAAGACGTTTTCAAGCTACTGGACTGGAAAGGATACGGTATTAACATCAATGGCGAGTACATCACTCACCTTCGATTTGCCGACGATATAGTCCTTATGGCAGAATCGCTGGAGGACTTAAGCACTATGCTCAATGACCTCAATAGTGCCTCCCAACGGATAGGTCTTAAGATGAACATGGACAAAACAAAGATTATGTTTAATGTCCATGTCACACCTATGCCGGTAGTTGTTGGGAGCACTATGCTCGAAGTTGTTGACGAGTACGTTTACCTGGGACAAATATTACGACTAGGTAAGTCCAACTTCGACCGAGAGGTCAATCGACGGATTCAACTCGGCTGGGCAGCGTTCGGGAAATTACGACATATCTTCTCGTCAGGTATACCTCAATCTCTGAAAACTAAAGTGTACAACCAGTGCGTGTTGCCAGTGATGACTTACGGATCAGAGACGTGGTCCTTCACTGCTGGCCGTATGAGGACGCTCAAGGTCGCTCAGCGAGCTATGGAGAGGGCTATGCTCGGAGTTTCTCTGCGTGATAGACTCAGAAATGAGGATATCCGCAGTAAAACCAGATTGACCGACATAGCCCAACGGATTAGTAAGCTGAAGTGGCAATGGGCCGGCCATATAGCTCGAAGAACCGATAACCGATGGGGAAGAAAGGTTCTCGAGTGGCAGCCTCGTACCGGTAGGCGTAGTGTAGGGCGACCCCCCACTAGATGGAGTGACGACCTGGTAAGATATGCAGGAAGTCGATGGATGCAGGTGGCTCAGGACCGTGCTTTGTGGCATTACTTGGGGGAGGCCTATGTTCAGCAGTGGACTTGTGAAGGGCTGTGATGATGATGATGATGATGATGAGTCGAAATCGCACGAAACTTGACTCTAACCATGTAGCTGAAAATCACATATCTGAGTTTAGGAAAAACGAGTTTGGCGTTCCACAAGGAAGTATCCTGGGACCTCTTCTATTCCTGATCTATATTAATAATCTCCCAAATTTGACCAAGTACCGATGTATCCTATTCGCTGATGATATACCTGTAATAGTGACAAATGATAAAAAACTAACATTAAATGACCACAAAAATGATATCAGTGAAACTATAATTCAAATAATTAATTGGCTTATAAATAATAATTTAATTATTAATATTGACAAAACGAATTTAATTAACTTTAATAATATACAAAATTTGACATTGAATATAAATTATGAAGGACAAATACTTAAAAATACAATAACAACGAAATTCTTGGGTATAGAAATTGACCAAAAACTAGATTGGAAACAACAAGTCGAAAAAGTGTGCAATAGAATCAATCGTTTCGCGTTTGCAACTTATAAATTAAAAAAAAATAGCAGGAAAGAGAACAGCCCTTACTGCGTACTTTGCTTTCGTTGAAGCAATCCCGCGATACGCACTCATTATATGGGGTAATAGCACAGATATAAAAAAGGCGTCCATTGTACAAAAAAAGTGTGTTAGAGCTATATGTGGTACCGTACCTAACGAGCCATGTCAGCCCTTGTTTAAATCCTTGAAAATTTTAACCCCTCTATATATTTTAAGCGAAATTTGTAAAAAATAATATGTATTATTTCACACAAGCCAAAGACTTTTACAAACGAGGCACTAGATATAGGAATAGGTTGGTTTTCACTATAATACCCAAGAGCGCGAGATTCTATAATAATTGTTATTGGATGAGTATGATAGTATATAATAAGATACCACAAGAAATTCAAGACCTACCTGTCATTAAATTTAAAAGAGAGTTATACAGATGGCTCAGTGAAAAGGCTTTTTATACTGTAGAGGAATATTTGAACTGCGATATGAGGTAGCGGCTGGACTGATATGGATTTGCTGGACCAATTGTAAAATATTTATTAAGTACCTATTACCTGTTTATTGATTAATTGTTGACATTTTATTACTTTAGATATTTTACTCATAAATATTACTATCGCATTATTTTATATTTGTAAGATTTGCATGCCATAAATAATGACTGATTAAGCGGATGTTTAAGTAATACCACCATCTTCAGTGTACCTTAACCAAAAGCAAATAAATATTTCATTTAATTTAATTTACATACAGAATTAATGTCTTGCAATGCTAGAGTAACTTCTTGGAAAAATTCTTGATCAGCAGTACATTTGTTACAGTTTTGTTGGCCTGGTCTGTCTTCCCGGAGAATGTCATCTTAGTGTTAGTCCTGATATATAACCTAAAATTGATGCTCTTCGAAAGTTACCATTTGCGCTGCATGATCGTCTTAAAAAAGAATTAGATTATATGGAAAAATCAAATATCATTACTAAAGTTACTGAACCAACTTTGTGGGTTAGTTCCGTGATACTTGTGGAAAATAAAAATGGTTAGTTACGCATTTGCCTTGATCCAAGAAATCTTAAACAAGCTATACATAGGTCTCATTATCCAATACCTACAACAGATTGGGTTCGTTCTAAATCCATGGAGCAGCATTTTTCTCTACCTTAGATGCTAATAGTGGGTTTTGGATGTGTAAATTGGATAGCACATTCCTATGCAAATTCAATACACCTTTTGGCAGGTATATGTTTACAGAATCAATTGTGTGCCTAAATTTTTTCACAGAATTATGACAGAAACATTTAGAAACTTACCTGGTGTCATTGTTTGAATAATGTTATGCAAAGGGCACGTGAATTAATTACTAAATTTAATAAAATGGAGTGTAAATTTGGTGCAACACAAATTAAATATTTAGGTCATATACAAAAAATGGGGTGTCACCTGATTCGGAAAAAGTGGAAGCAATCAAATGGATATCTCCACCAAATTGTGTAAAGGATCTACAAAGATTCTTAGGAATTTGAACTATTTGAGAGGATTTATAAAAGATTTAGCAATGAAAACAGAGCCTCTAAGAGATTTAACTAAAAAATAAAGTTATTGGCAACGGAATGCAAGTCATGTAGAAGTCTTTCAGAATTTAAAAGATTTATTATGTCAAGCTCCAGTCTTAAGTCACTTTAATTTTAACAAACTAGTCACAGTGTCAGTTGATGCAAGTCAGTCAGCAGTTGGTGCAGTCTTATTACAAAATAATCAACCTATATGTCAAAAACAAAGTATGGTAGGACGGCTTGCTTTGCAAGCTATACAAATTCAACGTGCCCGATAGGCTTACTCACATAATCAGAGACTTTCTTGCGACCCGCGATTTCAGGTTTCGAATAGAGGGAACTCGCTCCTCCATGCGCCCCCTCAGGGCTGGAGTTTTTCAGGGCTCCATTCTCTCCCCGCTCGTCTTCACACTATACGAGTGGCATCCCGAAGGACCCAGTAGTCAACGCTGCTCTCTTTGCTGACGAAACGGCACTTTACGTTGCACATTTCAGCAAGCCATTTCTCACAAAGATGTTATTTTTTAAAGGAAATAAAAGTATAACTAATTGAAAGTCGTATATGCTTTTGCAACTAGTTTCATAAAAACTTCTGCGTTGGGCAGAGAACTAGTAAGAAACCCATACCCGGTATTAATTTTTTAATAATAATTTACAATGTAGTCCAAATAAATTACACATAAGAAATAGCATGATAACAATCATCAAATTAAAGATTAAGATATTAGAGAAAGAACACATCATTCATAGGTGTAATTATCTTTAATTTTTATACTAAGCCTTTCTACACAGGTTTTGTGTATATTCAGTAATTTAATAGCTTAGGAACTATGAGACTGCAATTGTACGAAAGAATCATTTTGGAGTCGAGTAACTGGTAATACTAGCTTTTGCTTGTTTTTAAATTAGAGTATAATATTCTTTCCACCTCATAAGAAATAAAATATATAGAAAATTATGAACAGTGAATAAAGTAAAAAATAAAAATATGCCGTCTATATTTTGCTCATGTTTGTCCCCAAAGATTGTTGAATAAATGAAAACAGGCTTATAAACACACATTGTTTTGCTCAACACACGACACACGTCACATAAGATTTCACAAATAAGCGACTGTCAGAAATATTAGGTTTTAAATCCTTGCCCGTTTTTATAGGTTAGACAAGGTAATTTATTTCCAGTCAACTTTTTTACGCTTGCAAATGTAATGTGCATGCACAAAAGATATTTAATAAATGAAACGGAAATAATTTTTCCGGCGCAAAACCATTTTGGGATTCTTTTAAATTGTGTTGTCATATGGCAGGCAGCCTTGTAAATTGGATAATATTTCATAAAGTAAATTTCACAAGGGATATGCAATAAAAGATAAGTACTTATGTCACATGTAATGTATATATTCCCAATTTATATATATGTTTCACAGAAAAAAATCGAGTGGGGGAGCAACTTTAATAAAAGAATGTGCAGAAAACTAGGTTTATTGGTTTATCTGCTTCTTTAGCAACACGTTAATATCATCTTGTATTACGGTGGCTATGAAGGTTACCTGGCTCCCCGCAATTATAGAGCAAATTAGCACTGAAGCACTAAAATTGTAAAAAAACCAACGTACGTTCTATCTTGAATAATTATCAATCAGTGGGTATAGGCCGAGACGGTCTTTAACTGTTGTCTTTATGTTTAGTTTTATTAAATTAAAATTTTTACGCCATAATTACACTTAAGAGAATTGCAACGACCCCATGAAGTCTAAATATTAAAAAAATATGTGCCTTGTGGAGGCGGCTTAAAATAATCCATCAACCGATTTCATCCCGTAGGTGTCGTAAGATGCAAGTTCAGAAAGAGAATAATGGAAAGGTGTTTCAAATCTGAGTGAGGCATATTAACTACTAGATAACAGATACATACATAGATAGTTTTCACAACCTGTATTTTATTGTAAAATATGCTTTTAAAAAAAGTCTCGTTGAGTTTCTGCTGGTTCTTCCAAGGACAGAGTTTTTCCGAACCAATGGTAAAAGTAATAAGTGTCTTTCAGAAAGAATTACTTTTAATCTATATTTAATAAAAATTATTATATTATATGCTGTAATAATCAAGAAAAACGTCTTTGACTAACAGACAGACTGGCAGACACTGAATTGATTTTCTGATCTGTGAACATGGGCCACCCCGAGTATATAGGAAGAGTTTCGGGTACGAGTTGAAAAAGTGGTTATTTAATAAATCTTTTTATTCGGTTAGTGAGTTGTTGAAAAAACAATATCTTTAAATTTTGGACCATTTTTTAATAATAATACTTTAATTCCGAGCTTCTGAAAGCGGGTGGAACACCGGTACTTGAAGTACTTCAGAAGCTCTTCAATTCCGTCCTCGATGGTGGCACTACTCCGGAGGCGTCGAGCAGAAGCGCGGTGGTTTTGTTCTTTAAGAAAGGCGACAACGCTCTCTTGAAGAACTACAGACCGATTTCCCTTCTGAGCCGCGTCTACATGCTATTTTAGAGAGTCATTACGAATCGTCTCGCACGCAGACTCGACGACTTCCAGCCTCCCGAACAAGCCGGTTTCCGAAAAGGCTTCAGTACCATAGACCACATATGGATATAATGCAGAAAATACATACCCTGCGGCAGATTTTATAGAAGACCGAAGAGTACAATCTGCCACTTTGGCATATGTGGACTATGAGAAAGCCTTTGATTCCGTCGAAATTTGGGCGGTGCTACAGTCCCTTCAGCGGTGCCAAGTTGACTGTCGGTATATCGAAGTGCTGAAGTGTTTGTACAGTAGGGCTATGATGGCTATCCGAGTACAGAACCAGAGTTCGAAACCTATCCAACTGCAGAGAGGTGTAAGACAGGGTGATGTTATATCCCCGAAACTCTTCACCGCTGCGTCGGAAGACGTTTTCAAGCTACCGGACTGGAAAGGATACGGTATTAACATCAATGGCGAGTACATCACTTACCTTCGATTTGCCGACGATATAGTCCTTATGGCAGAATCACTGGAGAACCTTAGCACTATGCTCAATGACCTCAATGGTGTCTCCCAACGGATAGGTCTTGGATTGATGGAAGATGAACATGGACAAAACAAAGATCATGTTTAATGTTCATGGCACACTTATGCCGGTAGTTGTTGGGAGCACTATGCTCGAAGTTTTGACAGTCGTTTACCTGGGACAAATAGTCTGACTAGGTAAGTCGAATTTCGACCGAGAGGTCAATCGACGGAATCAACTCGGCTGGGCAGCGTTCGGGAAATTACGACACATCTTCTCGTCAGGTATACCTCAATCTCTGAAAACTAAAGTGTATAACCAGTGCGTGTTGCCAGTGATGACTTACGGATCTGAGACGTGGTCATTCACTGCTGGCCGTATGAGGACGCTCAAGGTCGCGCAGCGAGCTAATGGAGAGGGCTATGCTCGGAGTTTCTCTGCGTGATAGACTCAGAAATGAGGATATCCGCAGTAAAACCAAGTGACCGACATAGCCCAACAGATAAGTAAGCTGAAGTGGCAATGGGCCGGCCATATAGCTCGAAGAACCGATAACCAATGGGGAAGAAAGGTTCTCGAGTGGCAGCCTCATACCGGTAGGCGTAGTGTAGGGTGACCCCCACTATACGGAGTGACGAGCTGGTAAGATATGCAGGAAGTCGATGGATGCAGGTGGCTTAGGACCGTGCTTCGTGGCGTTACTTGGGGGAGGCCTATGTTCAGCAGTGGACTTGTAAGGGGCTGTAATGATGAATGATGATGATGACAATATAATGCAGTTTTAACGTTAGTTAGACAAAATATCAACGTAACATAGTAGCTTCATATTGCTTCTTCTATTGCTATTCATATGGTGTAGAAAACCAGCGACCATTTTTACTGGAAACAAGGCATTTAATATTAGTACTCAGTCCTAGATATCTTTGTCACACACTTTTACCTACCATCAGATGGAATGAATGTGCGCTTGTTTTTACCTATTATTACCCTTACTCTATAAAAAATAACTGAAACTACACGTAGTACCTCATACTGAAATTTCACTTACTAAGAGAGCCGTTGTAGAATTGAGTAGCCAAACAAGGTTCGATTCTCGTCGATATCAATCAAATTATTTATTGTAATTTGTTAATCAATTAATAATTAATCAATTAAGTGCTGATTTATCACGTACCTGACGGTGAAGTACAAAATCGTACGGAAACCTGTGTGTCTGAAGAAAATAATATATCCCATTGACATTTAAAGACCGCCGCCACGCTCAGTGGTAGTGTGGCAGAATAATCACTCCGTTACTTACTAAGATATGAATGAGGTATGTACCTGAAATTATAGGAATATGTGTGATTACGTGTCAAGTAATCTAGCATCGTTTTGGGGTCACTTGAAATGTAGGTACGTAGTGTTTATGTCTGTTCGTCTTACTTATTAGTCTTCGGAAGGGATGAATCAAATGTAACGAAACATGACGAACAGGTAGAGGGGTAATGGCGTGATATAGGCTTTATGTTTCAGAAATACTTAAAGATTTATTAAGAAATAAAAAAATATATGTTGTTTGAAGATTATCTGCAATCTAAATAACGAACTAATTGATCCCACCCAGGTGGAGCCGGGGCGGCTCGCTAGTATAATATAAAGTACAACTAAACACTGCAACAGTTTACACTTTTAAATTGGAACCCTAAAACAATAGTGTATTTTGGAAAAAGTTTCTTTTTATAAAACCGATACCTTAGCCAGTTAAAAACACAAAGCCAATAAAAAATCGAACCTTAATATAACGTAGATGAAGAACCGTATCGAAATTTGGATGTTTCCAATCCCTACTACCAAGGTTATTTATGACGGTGTTTTATAAGATATACCTGGAACGTATTAATTTTGATTTAGCGAGAACGCTGAAAGTATTGTTGACTATTTGTAACAATACCCTTTTCCCATGTGTAAGGAATAAGCCTAAATAACAAATGACTTTCTGTAGCTTTTATTTTCTTTACAGTTCACTGCGACACTTTTTCTTGCTTTTCGTAAGGTAAATAAATTGAAAATATAAAGTAAATTGACGTAGTACAGCCATGTTGCAGCAATATGGCTGCAGAACAAATGGGTCGACTCAGGGAAGGACGCTATACTCACAGAATTCTAGCGTAAAATAGCAGCTGAATTTTGCGGTGTGTTTTGTGTGGTGAGTTTAGAGAACCGGATACTTTTTTTCACTGGAAAGGAGGCATTCTATCTTCGTTCTCAGAGGCGACATCGTCTATGGGCCACAGCAACCACTTCCCATGAGGTAGACTGTGTGCTCGTTTGTCAACCTCATTCTTTAAATAAAGTAGTTTTTTTAATTATTTTTAAATATTTTGTTAATTCCACTGTGAGGTATCCAAGCTCAAAATTTCCAACGAGCGCTTAGCTTCCAATTTCAAGAATTTACAACAAGCTCAACAAGCCTCGTGATACCGCGGCATAAATATACATACCATTAAATCATAAACTAAATTAAAAAGTTAATTTAAATGTATTGAATAGTCACAGATTGCAATCCATTACATAATCCAATAATACCGTTACCGCTACAGACTATTAAAGTCTACTGCTGAATACATAGCTTTCCTAATACAGGAGATATTTGCAATAGCTGCCACGCTTGGTAAAAGTGAGTTGCCTCTGTTGCCTCTAACGACGCCCATGAAATGATAGGGTTAATGTTATAATGCCTATTGGTAATATATTATGCACCTATTCTTCATCTTCATCAACCTGTAAAATCTCTTTGTATGCCGTGTTTATGTGTACGTACCGTTGTTTGTGAGGCAGATAAACCCTTAGCTTGTCGCTTGTCTAGATTGATGATAATGGCATATTCTTCCTGCAATCTTAGAGACCTATTTCCTCCTGTGGAAACATGAACTGATTAAAATGAAATTGTATCGATCTATACATACGTATTAGATAAAGTATCCAAATTTTGGATCAATAAATTATTCCAAGCTAGTTAATGCAACGACAGTGAATAAAGAAAATTTTGTACAGTTTATTGTTTACGGTCACAGTTTACAAACTAAATTATGAATCAATATATTTAGTGTATTTTATTCAAACACAGTATATATTTTATAATGTACAAAAATTTTAAACTATTAACTAGTTTAGTTCTTGACATAGAGCCCTTAAGAAAAGCTTGACGACCCTACATTTCTGTATCTTTTAAGATAAAAAAAGAATAAAAAATATATTTGTGCGTTACTCATTAACAATTGGAAAATGATATCTCACTTGTAGAACAATAAAACGAAAAAAAAAAAAAAAAAAAAAAAAAAACATAAAATTTAGTGTCCAGGGAGTTTCAATATTTCGATCTAGCTAGGATTTATTTTTAGAAAATGTCTTTTTGTCCGTGTTTTTAGGCAATGAAAACCTCTGCTACAATATAAGAAGGTAAATTTTGACAATGTGTTAATGATCGTAATAGCTCAAGTGGATATCGAGCGGTCGCGAAATCTTAATAAAAGCGAATGCCTTGGTTCGCGTCCTGTCTTCGGTCCGACTTTTTCCTTTATTTTTTCAAGTTCCTTTCTTTTGTGAGACAATCTATTATTTCGAGCCTTTTTTTAGTAATTTTTAAAAATACGAAAATTTTAACTGATTGCACACATATTTTTTTAGTCAAATAACCAGTTCAGTTTTTGTTATATGTCAATAAGATCAAAAAATATTATTCATGTTTCATTAGTATGTAATTTGTATCTAAATGTAATTTAAAAAAAACCTAGAAAAGCTCGGTCATCCAGGTACTAATAATATAAATGTCGTTTGATACCCAGTGAAATTTTTTGGGAGTAAAGCAAAATTATTCAACAAACACAGTTTCAGTTGTTCTGCAAAAAGGATCTATATACTAGCTGCCTTATAGAGTAAGGTTAAAAGTAATTAAATGTCGTAGTTAAATAATTTATTAATTCATTAATTATATTGCCGTGGAAAATACAGAAGTCTGTAAAGCAATTCAAATATTTAGACCAATGTGGGGGGTCCTTAAAATTTGAATAGATGATCCGCAGTAAAAAGAAAGTTGTCTGGACATAGAAAGAGCATTGGCAGTAAGATGTAACAAGTTAACCCGCAGGCTTGCTCGTTGTATAAAATAAATTAAATTAACGCTGCTTGAACCTTATTATATTCTACACCAGCAGTTTTTGGTTTAACTACTCTAAAATAGCTTACAATGCTCTCCGGGTACAGAACAACAATGCATTTAGGACTCGTTTATCAAATCGAATTGGGGACGATCTTGAACATGTTCGCAGACTGCTGACTTCCCGGAGCGTCGGTCTTCAGTCATCTATATGTTCCTTCACGCGGGTTTTTATAGATCTTTATATTTGAGCTATGTAAGAGAGACCACATTCACAATCTAGCTTGTACACACCTGCATCCTGTAGAGAAATATTACATTTAATGGATGGTAAAAATTGATAAATCTTCTTCGGCGGCTTGTAGTATCTTTTAATGGAAGCTCACTTCAAGATGTAGCCAATCTTGTCTCTCTTACATAGGTTAAACAAAAATATCTATAAAAACCCGCGTGAAGAAATATATAGCTGACGAGAAGCACCGACGTTCCGGGAAGTTTGCAGTGTGCGAACATGTTCAAGATCGTCTCCACCATGACATTCGATTTGATAAACCACAAATTCTCGCAAAAGAACACCAATTCCTACCAAGGAAGAAACGCGAGCAATTGAAATTAAAAAACATCCAAATTTCAATAGAGAAGATGGATGGGTGCTGCCAGCTGCTTGGGATCCTATAATTAACAAAATTGAACCCAAACCCAAGCATACCACTGCAAGACTTCGTGATACTATAAGCTCGTTTTGCGTAAATCGGACCAAAAATTTATATTCAAAAACTGAAGGTAGCCGGACTAACTATGATATTGGGACGTTAAACATCTCAGTCTCCCCCGTGACCATGGGTGCTGTAAAGCACCCGAAACGTCCGGATAATAAAAATAAATTAAAGTAATCAAACGCGATAAAATCCGTAAACAATAGTTTTATTCAATGTGTAGTGTTCGCGTAAATTTAAGAAATCATGATATTTACTTAACATTGAAATATATACATTATTAAAAAAATAACCAAAATCCATAATCCAATTTATCTCTTAGATATCGCTTTTAATTTTAATTTAGTTTTAATTTTCCGATAATTCAAGCGCTTACAGTTCACGCTAGAAAGTTTGAAGACGGTACGGTGTCTTAATTAGCTTGGGCTACTTTCAGCTTTTTTATGTTAATTTTTGGTCCAATCTACGCAGAAAATACTTAATATACTAATCTACTACGTATACTACTTGATTTAATGTAATAATTACTGATACACTAACAGTCACTATTTCTGCGTAAAATATAAGAAATAGGTACTTCTCGTAAATAATATAATTCATATACCCCAGATCTAAATTTTACAGTTTAAGCTTTAAGTCCATTTTATTTGTATATAATATGTTAAACGCAATTTCTTCGTAAATTGTGAACCAAACTTAATGGTTGATTTTTTATTTAATTGCTTAAACACTAAGTAGGTTATCTTGGAGGTGGAGAAATTTTACATCCAAGTGTACAAAAATAGGGATAAAGTATTTAACTTAACTATTTAAACGTCATTGTTACCATGAACTTGTGATGTTTCTTATTCAACTCAGAAAGGGTGAAGTCGCGGCTTTAACTCCATCAAATAAATAATAAGCGTGATAAAACAGCTTCGTGCTGCTGTGTTTCGTATGGTGAGAGTATTTTACTGACACAACGAGCACACAGTCTACCTGGACTGTGTGCTCATTTATCACCCTTAATCAAAAAAAATCATAAACGTCTCTCTTCCTAGCCAGTCATAAGACTGACCAATCAATAATCAGACATAGATTTAAATAACGATGCTTCCGAGCAACGTTGTATATAAATTATACATTTATAAGTAGAGCCACACTGCAAAAATATTATGGTTGTAGCACGAATGGGTCGGCTCGACTGGGGAAAAACCACGCTCTCACAGAATCCAGCGTAAAATAGCAGATTAATACTGCTTTTTATTGTATGGTGAGGTAGAGATCCGAAGACCCTTTTTACTGAAAAGAGGTATTCCATCTTAGCCCTCAGGGGTGACAACAAATCAGCATTTTCAAATGTACTGTATATGAACCACATCATCCACTTATCATCAGGTGGACTGTGTGCTTATTTATCACCTTTTTTCTATAAAAAAGGCTCCATTATAACACTCGGGGTATACGCTTCCCAGACTAAATACCATATTACCATTGCTTCATAAATGAGCCAACTAAGTAGGTAATTATTGAAAGAAAGAAAAAAAGTAATTTAATTTAATAACACTAAGACATCTTCACATTTTTCCGGTAGAGTTTTGGCCAAGAGCAGAAATGCAATGATTATAAAGATATGTTACATTATATGAAAATTCCTTTAATAATTATTGTATATTTACCACTAAGCGATGAATCATTCAAAATATTCTTCAAGTTTTCAAATGACTACGGACATTTAAAAAATTGACGAAGATTTAGACTTGGTCGGGGATGGAGATGGTCAAGTAAGACCTGCAAATTCAACCGCAAACCTGACCTGACTTTTTATTAAACTTTTAACTATTAGCCATTTTTACGATCGAAGTGTGCGAGGGTTTCCCGCACAGCTTTTTTCTCATAATTGTGACATTTCATAGCCATATATAGCTTAGTATTATCAGACTAGTCACTCCTTGGCGTCTCCAATAACTTTGTGTGAATTTTTGTGTGTGAAAGTAACTTAACTGAATACTTTTAATATTGCAAATTTAAATAGACAATATACCTGATTTTAAATATTTAAGTTGCTTGTTACAGTATTATCTTGATGTTTTTATCGAATTTCGTAACAAACATGGAAAGAAATAGAGTGATGGATTCTTGTACTAAAATTATATTTAAAGTTAAAGCTAGATTACACGTTCCAAAGCACTATGGCATAGGTCTTCTTTAATTTCTAAGAAGGTTAAGGAGCAATTATGCGTATTGTACTCGTATAATATATATATATATATATATATATATATATATATATATATATATATATATATATATATATATATATATACAATATTGTCCGCGATGGACTCCTAAACTACTTAACCGATTTTAATCAAATTTGCACACCGTGTGCGTTTTGGTCCAACTTGAGGGAAAGGATAGTTTTTTTTTTGCACATGAAGGACCCACAAGTTTTTTTTTTGCGAATTTGATTTTTAATAGGACATAACAAAGGGTCATCGAAAAGGGCAGAACAACGTCTGTCTGGCGAGCTAGTAGGAATATATAATATAGTATGATCTCGTTAATATTTGTAAATGTTCATTACTTGATAACTTTATTAATAATACCATGAAGTAAATGTAATAATAATAAAACGAAGAAAAATAATGATGAAATGAATAAGACAATATTTGCAGGGTTCTTGTTTGGAACTATTTTTATAATTAAAACCATATTTATACCTACAACAAGATAAGCAAATAAATTTAATTGAATAGAAGTTTCCTCACGATTTTTCCCTTCTCCGTTAAGCACGTGGTAAATCAGTTACTTTGGCTGTGTACCTAGTTGCGGTATAAAAATGTCCAGTACCCCGTATCGTCCCGGAGTGTCGTAAGAGACGACTAAGTAATATTAATCAGGAGATGGGGAGCAGCGATTACAACAGAAAATAAAATAAACTGCGCTTGTAAAACCCGCCTGCCAAGTTCGGCAACTATTGTAAATATCCGTTCTATGAAACAATGTGTAATATTGGGGCTATACATAGGCTGTACCGTGAATTTTTCTAGATTTATTAACGTTTACCTGTATTATATGTAAAAAGCTTTAATACAACATCCAACTTTAAGATTTTTAAGTGTGATGTCTTTTTTGTGTCCCAATTTCGTAGACACTGTGTTGAAACGTATCTGCTTATCTGATGCAGATGTTATAAGTAAATTGTGAAGGAATAGGGTGCCACTTCCACCTTGGCAAGTGGGTGCACTTGGCAAGGTGGGAGTAGCAAAACTGCGTGTAATTCAGAGCCTGACTATGACAAACCGGAGTTTTTCCGAAATTTTGATACGACTAACAACTTCGTTTTATACAGAATATGACTGCCTCGTTGGTCTATTGGTTGTAATGGCGCGACTACCGATCATGAGGTCCTGGGTTCGATACCCGGGTCGGGCGAAAAAAATGAATTATTGACTTTTTCCGTCAAGAAATTGTCAATAGCTGCCCGGAGTCAGGAAGTTGGCGGTATATCACCCCCGTGCATCGGAAGGCACGTAAAGCCGTTGATCCTGCGCCTGATCTCTCTCCGGTCGTGTCGGTTTACCGTCCCATCGGAATATAAGAGTGATGGAATATAGAAGTCGCGTCCGAACTGCGCTCGCAGCCGGTCACGTCCGTCGGTCGTCGGCTTCCGGCCGTGTGAGAGAAGTACAGCGCGTCGCTCCGCAGTGGGTGCACGTGCTGGGGGGCCAACTCGGCTTGCGTCAAGCCTCGAGGATACCCCTGACCTCTCTCATTATGAGTGTCATCTACTATGCTGGGAAGCGAACTCCGGAGGCCCGACGTGCTGCTAGGAGAGCGCGCACCTGTTGGTGACATCGGCTCCGCGTCGAGATCCGTCTCCGCGGGACCTACGCGCGAGATACGCCAACTCCTGCCTAGGAAACTACCAGACCATGACCTAGAGCTAGGTAGGAGCACCGGAACCCCGGAGTGCTGCTATCAGGAGCGCACACCTGTCGCAGGATTGGCCCTGTGTCGACTCCTGTCGTCCGTGGGACTCCGCGGGGCTTTGACACTGCTGACCCTTCGGAACCACCTACCTAGCGGCGCGCAATACGCCAAAGAAGAGTACCTACAATGCCTTTCTTGAACGGCTCCCAAGACCGGCACATAGAAATGGACTGTGAGGATTACCCGGGTAATGGGGAACACCCCGAGGCTCGAAACCTGCAGGGATAAATAACAGTAGTTTCTTGCAGATGACAACACTGTCATAGAATAGAGAGTGCACCTATGCTTGCGCTTACACTTGGGCACTATAATCCTGTTCTGCGCCGATGGCTTGTCTCCGTTGAGGCTGGCCGCCGTGACCGAAATTCGGTCTGGAGGACATTATTATTATATACAATATGTAACAAAAGCCCTGTTGTTCCCGTTAAGTGCGTTATCGGAATCAGTATCCAAGCATATAGAAATAATTTTTTTCCAAAAAAACGCATTTAAAAAAATAACTTTGATGAAAAAAAAATTAATTTGCAAATTGTATGTGGTTTTATTATCTCTAACTCACACGAGTATCGACTTTTGCGTTTGCTTCGATTACTTTCGGCAATTTGCAGAGAAAAAAAAAAATTTTTTTATTAAAATAATTTTTTAAATGCATTTTTTTTTTGAAAAAAATATTTCTATATGCTTGGATACTGATTCTGATAACGCAGTTAACGGAACCACAGGGTTTTTGTTACATGTTGTATACACATATATAAATAAAATAGAATTGGCCGTCTGTAATATTGAAATGACTTGCTTTTCTTATGTTCCGGCGTTTTTTACGTGCTATTAAGATATAAACAACCATTTTAATGTTTTTAAATTCTTTCTGATCCGGAATTATCTTCGGAATGCCGGAACTGATTGTGATCATAGAAAGCAATGCTCGATGGGATGTAGGCTATATTTTATTCAAAAAATATAGTGATTTGAAAAAATCGATTATCTTGATATCTTAATAACGCTAAATTGATAGATTATATTCAGGCGAAGCAGCCAGATGGCTAGTATAAAATATATTGTAAAAATACTCAACGGCGGCTGTCTACGTTTAAAAACAACAAAGATTAAAATAAGTATCATTTTTTACGTAATTCAGTTGAAGTTTTATTTATAAATTCAAAAGTCGAAGAATAAATGAGTTTATAAAAATTTCATATTTGTTTTAATAAATAGATCAACTTTGTTACAGACATCAACCTACACATACAATCAAAGTAGTAGATTCAAAAAGTTATCTGTGAACACCGCTGTTTACTATGATAGAAATAATAAGATACAGATCCAGAAGCGTAATAGTTTGACAATCCTCAACTGAATAATTGTTGAAACTGTTACATATTTCACCGTCCGTATAAATGACTACGGAAAGTCGTAAATTATTTATGTGCTTGGGTGAAAAATATCATTCCTATGTTATGTTACGATATTCCAATTGTTTTGAGAATGCTATGAACAGTTATTTAAAATATTTTAGCACGATAAAGAGTTCAACTGCTAAAAATTAAAATAATAATCTAAAGTTACAGCGGTTTAGTTTTCAAATTTCGATTTTATTCGTGGTAAAGCCATGCAGCGGCTGTACTATGTTTCGGTGACTGTTTACGGCTAATAACGAGTAACAATGCCCTTTAATTCCTGTTACCACTTACAACTGAAATAGTATATTTCATTACGAGTGCGGAAAGCCTGTCATTGCAAAGAGTTTCTATAAATTAATGTCTACCCGAGCCGAGGCGCAGCCGAAGGTGAGGGTGATTCACATATTTTGCTCCACTGTTTCTTTTTTTTTATCGATTGCATATTTAATATTTTAATATTGTATTTAAATCACACAAACTCAACACGGTGTAAGACAGGGTGACGTTATATCCCCGAAACTCTTCACCGCTGCGTTGGAAGACGTTTTCAAGCTAATGGACTGGAAAGGATACGGTATTAACATCAATGGCGAGTACATCACTCACCTTCGATTTGCCGACGATATAGTCCTTATGGTAGAATCGCTGGAGGACCTTAGCACTATGCTCAATGACCTCAATGGTGTCTCCCAACGGATAGGTCTTAAAATATGAACATGGACAAAACAAAGATCAAATGTTCTGTACATTGTTAGCACTATGCTCGAAGTTGTTGACGAGTACGTTTACCTGGGACAAATAGTCCGACTAGGTAAGTCCAACTTCGACCGAGAGGTTAATCGACGGATTCAACTCGGCTGGGCAGCGTTCGGGAAATTACGACACATCTTCTCGTCAGGTATACGTCAATCTCTGAAAACTAAAGTGTACAACCAGTGCGTGTTGCCAGTGATGACTTACGGATCAGAGACGTGGTCCTTCACTGCTGGCCGTATGAGGACGCTCAAGGTCGCTCAGCGAGCTATGGAGAGGGCTATGCTCGGAGTTTCTCTGCGTGATAGACTCAGAAATGAGGATATCCGCAGTAAAACCAGAGTGACCGACATATCCCAACAGATTAGTAAGCTGAAGCGGCAATGGGCCGGCCATATAGCTCGAAGAACCGATAACCGATGGGGAAGAAAGGTTCTCGAGTGGCAGCCTCGTACCAGTAGGCGTAGTGTAGGGCGACCCCCACTAGATGGAGTGACGACTTGGTAAGATATGCAGGAAGTCGATGGATGCAGGTGGCTCAGGACCGGGCTTTGTGGCTTTACTTGGGGGAGGCCTATGTTCAGCAGTGGACTTGTGAAGGGCTGTAATAATGATGATGATGATGAAACTCAACACGAAACGTAAAGTTTATGCAATCACAAACGCAATATATCATGGGCGGCCTTTTTCGACACAAAGTAAGTAAACTCAGTGTGTGTGATAAAAAATAATAATGTACCGTTATTATTTTTTGTCATATGTCCCACACGGACATGGGACATAAATTGACCTACCATATTAGATATTAACTATTAATTAAATATATAAACGTGTACTTTATTTCTTTTAGACCTAAAAGTGATTTCCTTTGCACTTCAATAGAGGCTGACTATAAGAGCTTTATATATTACAGGTAATAAATACATTTAAAAAAAAACATTTTCACTTCCGCTTAATACAATAGCGACGTTTCCTTTTATTCAGTTGTTTAGTATAAAGTTTATATTTACCAAACCAATAAAATATTTTTTTTAATTAGGTTATCAAATTATATATTTGTTATGGTTTTTTAAAGAACGCATCTATAGCCTTGTTCACTTTTATGTTTCGATAGTTAAATTTTGAACTACCTACTTATTTATGATTTGACCTTAAATATATTTGTTTTATTTTTGTTTACGTGTCATCTAGTATTTTTTTATAGAAAAAGGTGACAAACCAGTACACAGTCCACCCGATGGTAAATGGATGGTACGTCTCATAGATATCTAAATTCATATTTTCCACAACCATTTTAAAATTATTATAATATGCCCACCTGTAGGTTATTAACAAAGAAAGAAAAATACCAAAGTCTTTCGATCTATAAACTAGACGAACTTTTTTAAATTATTATAATATTATTACCTGTAGGTAATTATTTATTAACAAAGAAATAAAAAATATCAAAGTCTTTCGATCTATAAACTAGATGAACTTTATTTAAGAAGCACCAACAACCACTCTCAAACAACTTCATACTAAATACTCCTTAACGACGAAATTCTTATAATATGTCCACATGTAGGTTATTAGCAAAGAAATAAAAATACCTAAGTCTCGATCTATAAACAAGATGAAACAGAACCTATTCATCATCGTAATGATCAAAGTCGTTATCCACTGGACTGTCTGTGATATCATTTTTACAGCTCAGACTTCTGTAAAACTCATGAGCACTCTCATGAATTAAAACATAATTTAATAGATCCTTCTTAATATCGGTTGAAATAGGACCTTTGGAGCGGTAAACTTTCGGTACCGTATTTAAAAGCGACAGTAGCCTAATGGCGTGGCGCGAATCGCGAACTCAAAAAGGTCGTGGGTTCGAATCCGCCATTTGACTACTGCCGTGAACCACTCCTAACACAAGCGTTTCAAGCTTACCAGGAGTGATTAAAAGGAATATTAGTAACGTTAATTAATAAGATTACTAATATTTTAAAAAAAATCGGTATATAGCAATCATATCATAAGTTTTCTCTCGTTTCTAACAATCTGTAGTCATGTATAAACTCTCAGCATCTTTAAACTCTTTTTTTGTAAGAAAAACAGGACATGTTTTTTTTAGTACAAAGAACAAATCTAAAGTTCAACTACAAAAAATTTCATTGGCTGTTCGTTTTCCTAAATAAAATATTGTTTTAAAAAATTTTAAAAAACATTTCATGAGTCATTTCGATAACTGTAAACTTGGCCGTATTCTTTGAAGCTGTACGCACTGGTTGGTACCAATCTCTTGGCAACTGTATATCCTTGTGTGCATCTTTTTACGCTCAATGAACGCATGGTCGGTGTCAGCCTCCATGTGTGTATGGCTGGGCACGAGAAATTTATGTTTAATAGATTGCACTTTAACCAGTGCATGTTGCCAGTGATGACTTACGGATCTGAGACGTGGTCCTTCACCGCTGGCCGTATGAGGACGCTCAAGGTCGCTCAGCGAGCTATGGAGAGGGCTATGCTCGGAGTTTCACTGCGTGTTAGACTCAGAAATGAGGATATCCGCAGTAAAACCAGAGTGACCGACATAGCCCAACGGATTAGTAAGCTGAAGTAGCAATGGGCCGGCCATATAGCTCGAAGAACCGATAACCGATGGGGAAGAAAGGTTCTCGAGTGGCAGCCTCGTACCGGTAGGCGTAGTGTAGGGCGACCCCCCACTAGATGGAGTGACGACCTGGTAAGACATGCAGGAAGTCGATGGATGCAGGTGGATCAGGACCGTGCTTTGTGGCATTACTTGAGGGAGGCCTATGTTCAGCAGTGGACTTGTGAAGGGCTGTAATGATGATCTCATCATCATCATGATGATGATGAGATTGCACTTGTAAGGATAGTTTAGCAACCAGCATTAGCATTGTTATTACAATCGAATTCTTGTTTTGGCCTGGACAAGAATCCGAGAACATGATCAGCTTCTTAGCGTTTGTGTGTAAGTTTAATAGATGATTTATGAATAAATATCAATTCATGTTGATATATAACAAAACCGTATCAACACGAAGCAATGCCGTAAGCACCTTCAATCCTCTCATACTCCAGCTACATGTTTCGGCTTTCTGTTGGCAGTTTGTTTTCAAGTTTGACCCTACATGGGTCAAATTAAATGTCCATAATTCTCGCTTACGAAAAGCAACATTCGTTTGCAAGTATGGGGTGAGCAAGCATTGTTGCAAATCGAATGTTATGAGAGCTACATGTTCACACGACTGAGTCAGTTGTTTATCAGCTTTTTTCATTTCGTAAGCAGCCTTAAATGCCTCTTGGTGCTCCTTAGGCGTCTCTGTCAGATTTAAAGCCCGATCCACGGATGCGTACTTAAGTTTTACATTTATGCGGTCAAATTTTGAACAAGTGTCAACCAATGGCTTTTTGAAGGAAAAGAACTTCCAACTACAGGCCCATCGCCATCACCTCCTTGTTCTCAAAAACAATGGAGTCTATTGTAAACTACTAACTCATGAGGTACCTAGAGAATCACCAACTGATTAGTGATCGCCTATATGGTTTTCGTCGTGGTCGATCAGCTGGTGATCTTTTGGTCTACCTGACTCATAGATGGGCGGCGGCAGTGGATTCCAAGGGAGGCATTGGCCGTTAGTTTGGACATTGCGAAAGCCTTCGATCGGGTTTGGCACAAAGCGCTTCTTTCGAATTTCCATTTTTATGGGCTTCCCGAGATATTGTGCAGTTGGATCACCAGCTTTCTTGCAGATCGGAGCATCAAGGTCGTTGTAGACAGTGCAAGCTTCGATTACAAGCCTATTAATGCTGGTGTTCCACAAGGCTGCGTGCTATCACCAACGCTGTTTCTTCTGCATATCAATGATATGTTGCAAACCTGCAACATTCATTGCTATGCAGATGACAGCACTGGTGATGCTCTGGACACCGGCCGTGCCAATATGTCTCAGAAAAACGTCTCCAAGTACCGGCACAAACTTGTGTCTGAAATCGAGTCTTTTCTGAACAAAGACTCGGATTTGGGGCGACTAAATCTAGCGCAATTTAACCCTCAGAAGACACAAGTTTGCGCGTTAACCGCTTAAAAGCACCTGCTCAGTTTCAAGGCAATCCCCTTGTTGCCTCAGCCAGTATCGGAATACTCGGCATCGACATATCAAGTAACGTGCAGTTTCGTGGTCACTTGGAAGAGAAGGCCAAATTGGCCTCTAAAAAGCTTGGGGTGCTCAGCAGAGCGGGACAGTATTTCATACCGGTACACTGCCTGCAACATTAAAAGACGCAGGTTCGGCCGTACATTGAATACCGTTCCCATCTCTGGGCTAGAGAACCCCAGTACCAGCTTCTTCCACATGACCGCATCCAGCTCAGAGCGGCTCGAATAGTCGACGACCGAGTGCTTTCCGATCGGCTCGATTCATTGGTGCTGCGAAGAGATGTTGCATCTCTTTGCATTTTATTTAGCATATACCATGGAGAGTGCTCTGAGGAATTGTTCGGATTAATCCTAGCCGCCAAATTTCGTGAACGCACTATGCGGCAAACGTCCCGATACCATCCACACCATCTGGATGCTTGGCGGTCCACCACTGTACGTTTCACTAGGAGTTTTCTTCCGCGTAATACCTCTCTGTGGAATAATCTACCACCGGCTATTTTCTGGACTGATACGACCTGGGGACCTTCAAGAAAAGAGATTACTCTTTTGTAAAGGACCGAAAACGCACCTACGATTCACCTGATGTTGCGGTTGATCATGGGCTGCGGTAGTCGTTTAACATCAGGTTAACCGTATGGTCGTTTGCCCCCTCTTCTATTATTAAAAAGCTCATAAACCTTTTTAGTGGTTTTGTTACGGCCGTATTGGCTTTCTGTGCAAGGAAAACCAACAATATGAGATTTAATTTCCTACTAGTTTGAAATCACGAATAGACTTACCAACTCGACGTTTAAGCTGTGTAAGATGACTGCCATTGTCTCGTAGTTTCTCGTATATTTTTTACAAATATTTGTGACTTTCTAATAAGTCTTCAAAAAATTCTTTACAAATTGATTGTTTTGTATGGTCAAAACTATGAACGAAGTAAAGTAACAACTGACGTTGCGTTTTTTCTTTGGAGAAGACTTTGAGGTTTTTTTTTGGCAAAATTCAAATACATTTTGCAATGTATTTGGTTCCTTATCTAGACTCCAGTAGTGTTCAAAAATTTTCTCCATCAAATCCTGTGGTAGTTACCCCTTGCATTTTTGACGACAGTTTTCAAGTTCATGAAGTCGCCTGAGGGTTCTTTGTTTTTTCTTATGTCGTTGTATATTCTAAGCCAGTATTATGAAACAGTTTGCTCTTTACTCTATCCTCTCACCTCTCCTTGTCACTTTTCCTTGTTTTTTTTTTTGTTTTTATCCGGCACTGTTCATACCGTTGCGTTCCCAGAAAGGGCAACCAGGAACAGGATTCTCTGATATGCTCATGGGTGACGGTGGTGTTTCTGGAACCGTAATATTGGAGATAAGTCTCACCGACATATCATATCATACATACGTCAATACTATTTCACAATTGACAAATATATCGCGTAGCATATAAACAGCAAAAATATACAAATAAAAATTCCTGATCATTCCTCTTTTTGCAGGTGGCCAATAAGGATCTGAGTTAACCCCAAATCACGTCTAAAGACGTTTTACTTTAATAAACATATAAATTGTTATATTATGATGTAATCGCTTGTTATTTTGTGACCATACCATACACTCTGCATTAAAGTTAACATATCATACCACAGCCTTACTTCTTGCTCCGTCCCTAAAGTAAGAGACGCCTTTGAAGTTTTACCGTTTATAAGAACACAAACACTCTGACAGTGAATAACGTGCGGTGTGTATTATACTAGTATTATCAAGTTTAAAGTATCTGTTCTCAAGGGAAATATATTTCACTTGTGGCGCGTTGGCAATTGTGTTTTATTTAAAAAAAGGTTAAAGTATAAATAAAAAAACTCGTTCTAACACTATCGTTTATTTCATTATTTATTACAGCTCATCTAAGTCTACTGCTGAACATAGAACTTAAAGAATCAGGTAGACTTTGTGCAAGTTGGTCAGGCTTATTCTATAAAAATAAAATGTATAAGTAAGTTAGAAATATTTTTGTGGCGAACACTTTATTACATAAGAAGATTCACGTGTATACATAGGAAACAGATTACGATCGAAGCATGATAGATTTCATAATTGTGGATGAAAGTGCGAGGCGCGTAGTGGTAGATACAAGGGTTTACCGGGGGTTTAACGTAGGGACGTGTCTCTTCAGACTTTGGCGGCATCGGCCATCTATACTACCTACTACTGCATTGCAGCGTATAAGAACTTACTTGAGATTTTTTAATAACAAATAATAATATTCAACTCTGAAATGATCCTGAATAAAATTCGTCATTTTCAATTCGGACAACTTATATATCTAGTTCAAATTAATAATTCATGAAATTTTACAGTAATTTATGCAGAAAAATAATTAACGATTCGCAAGCTTAATCATTGCTTTGAACATCACCGAAAACTGTAATTATTTAGTATTTTCATTAATAATAGGTGTGGCATGCATAATACGTTTGTTTTTCCAATTATTTCATTATGGCTTATTCATCACTACTACAACTACTAGTCCATTTCTGAATATAACCTCCTCCATAGATTGGCACAAAGTACGTTCCTAAGTCTCCCGCACCCGTTGATACCTGCGTATTTCATCAGACCGTCACTCCATCCTGAGGGGGTCGCTTCAATACTGCGCTTATCAGTACGATGCTGCCACTCGAAAATCTTTAACTAACCGACCAAGCAAGGCTAATATTACAATAATATATAATTAGAAGATTAACCACAAACTGCGTAAGTAGTAATGCACATCGATCTGTAAAATGAAATTCTCGTATCCGAAGTAGGCTCAGTATGTGCCTTTGCACCGCGTGTTTAAATTGTTGTACGAATTAAACTCAGTATTATTTTATGGTTAAGTTAAGAATATGATTACGTGTTACCCCAGAATTACTAGTAATAACTACTATAATTAATTTTAAGTAGCAAATTAATGATTTTAATAATATTTTTACCTCCAATACATCTAGGTTTGTGAAACCATAATAAGCAATTTATATCACAACAGTGTATACGTTAAGTTCGAAAACTAAAAGCCCATCGTACCGACAGTGTATTTTTAACATCATCATCGTCATGATTAAAGCCCTTCACAAGTCAACTGCTGAGCATAGACCTCCCCCAAAGAATACCACAAAGCACGGTCCGGAGCCACCTGCATTTATTGTGATTTTTAACAATTGCTAACTAAAAATCTTTTACGTAATGATATATTAATGAACAATTTTCATATTTTATACTACATTTTTTTGTTAGAGATAAAACTTGCCGAGTAACGAATACAATACCAAAGAACGATTTTTTTTTCTTTTAAACCGTTAATAATGTTGTATAATCCTATAATTATAATTTAAGAAACAGCTTTAACTAAAGTTCAGATTTTAACTCTTTTTTGATTTTACCGGCGAAGACAACAACCTCGCATGTCGTTGGGTTTGAACTTGGACCCCTTTCCGCGTTTATATTTTGCTGAAACAATGGTCCTTATCTTTTTTACTTAAACTGCTTTTGTATAAAACTTTTAAAATAATAAATATGCAATATGTATTTAAAGATCATTCGTAAAAAATTATTAAACTTTTCTATTCGTAAAACTGTAAAACACCTAAATATTTAAAAATTAGAGAGCACTTCTAATGTGCATGGGGGCAACCTAATTACACCCTAAGGATTTATTGAAAGCAGTCAGGTGTGTTTCAGAAGTAGCCTAGCCTTCAACCCTCTCAAATCCTCTAAATCCCTCTGCTTACCCTTGCCTTTTTTTGTTTGCTTAGTAAAGGCTACGAGTACATCCGGTAGGCAGTTTATTATCAATTATTGTCTTTTATTGGGGAAAAAGGGTAGCTTAGGGGCTTGCCATAATGTTGCACCGATCGTGTTCGATACCTGTCTGCACCAATATAATTGGTAATTGCAATTTTAAGTGCTGATTTATGTGCCCGGCGGTGAAGAAAATCACCGTTAGTAAATCTGCATATCTGAAGAATAAAAATAATTCTAAGGTATTTATTATTAAAAAATGTAAAGTTTGCCCAAAACTCACCGGAGCAATGTGTTCGAGTTGTGGGGTACTTACCTTTAATAAAGTAAAGGAGAGTGATGGTGGCGTCACACGGGCCATACTTATGAACTGGTATTGCTTAAGGTGCCTGGTTTGCTCGGCTATGAGATCCACAAGATTTGATTTTGTGTTTCTTTTTATTCCATGCCTTTCTCCTTAGATCAGTGACGTCTAAAGATGAACGTCGATTCTATTTACCTTTTTAAAAGCCTGTATTTAAAATGTGATGTCTATATGCTTGTCGGGGCCACATTTTGCAACATTATACGTGGTAGAGCCACGTAGCAGGAATGGGTCAGCTCGACCAGGGTAAGACCACGCTCTCACAGAATAACTACATAAAATAGCAGCTTAATGATGCTTTGTTTCGTAAGATGAGTGCAGAGAACCGGAAACTCTTTTTACTAGAAACGAGGCATTTCAACTAAGTCTTCAGCGGTGACAAAGCATCTGCATTTTTATTCTTAATACCGTGGATAAATGAAGATCTCTACGGGCTACAACAACCACTTTTTTATAGAGTAAGGGTGACAAACGAGTACATTTTGCACCTAAAGTTAAATGGATTAAGACTTACCTAACATTCATGGGTTTGATTTAGTTTAATGTTTGTTTTCTTCTTTTCAGAGCATTTAAATAAAAGCTTGTCCTTAAAATGTTTTTTATAGTATGTTATTACTCTAAGTAAATTTATTTGGTATTATTCTTAATTCCACGCGGTCAGTCACGGTTTCAGTTAGTCTACTTAATACACTTGACCTTACACGACTTCAATATCAACATCATCACCTTCATAACAGCCTCTCAAAGTCCAATGCTAAAGAAAAGCAAGTTGCCATCCTTGGCAAGCGGTTTGGGAACCGCAGGTTTTTGTTATTTCTTATTGTTATCAGAAAGATACTGCTGCTCAACTATTGCTTCTTTTCCATCTGTCCTCTCTCATGACACCCAAGAGATGGTATGATGCAGAGGATTTCCTCACGCATCTACTACTTTTGCCATTAATTTTACTAATTGTTAATATTATATTTATTAACTGTTAATATTATACTTGTTAATGTTCCTGTAGTAATTCGGTAAATTTAATACATAATATTAAAAAATCTTGAAAGGTTTATATTAGAAATACTTTTTCGTGATTTATCACGAAATATTATATTATAACCAAGAACTTCCGGGTAAAATGTTTAATTTAAATATGACTTCTCGTATGTTTCCAATTTACAGCGGAAATTTCCGGGAAATGGGAACGACGGCTGACGCAATCAAATTACAGAGCTCAAATTTCTCATGTTTAATATATTTTGCAAAATTCATCAGGAAATTTCTGTAATGTTAATTATAAAACAATATGACTTACCTTAAGGCACAAACTAATACTAGTATTAGCGTATGCTTTAAGGTGTAGGTATGCTAATCGCTTATGCTTCGATTTCTTTTTGGTAAAAAATTATTAATATGCTATAAATGTGTTTAGTTTTATTTAATAAACTATTTAGAGTATATTTCATCACCTTTCGAAAGAATGATAATGTGCTGACATCACACCTTGAACGTATCTTTTAATAGAAGTTTTTCAGGTGTTATAGCCACGCTGCAGATATGGTGGGTAGGGATCTTGGTTGCAGCACGATTGAGTTTGCTCATCAGGGGAAGGACAACGCTCTCCCATATCTCACAGATCTGCGTAAAATAGCTGCTTAATGTTGCTGCTTTTCATATATCAATTTACCATGGAGTTGATCAAGACAAAGATGCTGGCCGTAGCAACGCCTCCGTGAATGAACCGTTTTTCTCTTACTTATAAGAGTAGACTACGTGATCGAGCTTATCACTAAATCACGACGAAATACGCGAAAAACAATGTTTATTTTGGTTAATGTAGACGTAAAACGTGGTAAAGTATTAATTTATGAGTTTATTATTACTTTTTATGCTTCACAAAAGTATCGAGATCTTCAGACACATGTAATGAAATCTTCATTAGTAAAAATTTAAAATGTTATCTAAAAATAACTACTTCTTAGAAAAAATAAATGATTGGAAGTGTTTCTAATAACCAGTCATCATCATCTTCATAATTACAGCCCATCACAAGTCCACTGCAGAACATAGGCCTCCCCTAAGGAATGCCACAAAGCTAATATGGTAGTCATATATTATGTACGTATGAAATGATTGAAACAAATTGTTTTAAAGGAGCAATAAGTTGAGTTGACAAAATTTCACCATGTAGCAACAGTTTCCTTTTATTTTTTATTGAGAATGCTGTACAGCAAATCTTACCAACTTGATATAGGTGAGGCTTACGTTCAGTATATATTTTGAATAAAAGAAAGTAATTTTACGGATTTACCCGCATTTAATCTTATTAACAGACTTTTCGAGGAATTCACATCATCAGTAACAATGTCACAACCCAAATAAGTGACAAGTTTAGGTCTAAAATCGTGGTAGCTTAAAGGCTAAGGGCACGCTGTAAATTTCACAGTACGCCAGCAACCCGGGTTCGATCTCGCCGACAGAAATGAGTTTGCTTGTTGCAATCTAAAATGCTGATTACCACGTCCTCTGCGGTGAAGCAAGCGGGGAATAAAGAAAAAATCGGGTGGGGCTGTGTCGGGGCACACGGCCGTTGGTTAAAAGGCGAAACGTCTATGTCAGCCAGTTGGTGTTAGTGTTAAAGATTGTGATGAAAACCCTTCGTATTTAATATTTTAATACTATACTACAACCTTACTATAACGGCATCGTAATCAACAGCTCTTATGGCGTATTACTGATAAGTTTATTGTAAACTTAGTTTCATTATAATGATATGGGGAATTTCTATATACATTATATATTCTATCGCCTTCCCTCTGGACCGCGAAAGCGCTTAGACGTGCTCCCCATATTATCGATTTTTGGCAAAAACGCATCATTATTTAATATAAATTAAATTCAAATAACAACGAGTTATTCTCGTCAAAGTACTAGGACTGCATAACCTTTGAGTGATAAGAGACGGAGTGGACGAACGCGTATGAAAGAGACACCAACAGTGAGCATAACTATCCAGCTTCGCTTCACTGACGTCACTCCAACTTCGTGCTAATACGTCACAAGAGTTGCTTGCCCTAATTCATAAGCGGAAGCGATTTAAAGAAGAAAATGCCACTAAAAAGAACTCCACCGTCCACTCCTCAACAGGAAAGATCCTTGCCGCAGGTCCTTGAATCTGATGTAAATCAAAGTTCTGCCCCGCCCACTGATACTGATAATGAAACCTCCAATGTGAACAATCGGAATAGAAATCGACGCGTCAGCATGACGACGACCTAACTTCTTTTATGGTGGAAATAAGGAAATCCATTGCAATTTTAACCAAGCAGCAAGACACAATACAAGAAAGCATTAAAGATATTAAACAGCAAAACACTGACATCAAAGAATCAATGGATTTCATATCAAAGCAATATGAAGATATGAAAAACAAATTGGCCAAACTGGAATTAGAAAGGAAATCTCATTTAGCCTATATTCAGGGTCTTGAACAAAAGGTAGAGAATTTGGAAAGGTCACAAAGGCAAGCCAGTATTGAGATCAGAAACATTCCTCTACATAAAAAAAGAATCAAAGCAAGATCTGGTGCAACTAGTAAAAAAAGTTGGAGAAACAATGAATGTATGTGTAGAAGAATCGCAGATCCGGGACATCTTTCGTCTTAAAACCAAAAAAGAACATAATCAGCCAATAATTGTGGACTTTACCACAGTTACACTAAAAGAGAATATATTAACTTCAGCTAAGGATTATAACAAGGCAAACAAGGAAAACAAACTAAATACTGGTGACCTTAAAATAGTTGGAAAAACCAAACCAGTTTTTATATCTGAAAGTCTGACCCAGTCTGCTAGAAAACTTTACTTCATGGCGCGAGAATTCAGTAAAAACCATGACTATGCTTACTGCTGGACTGCGCATGGGAAGGTATTCTTACGTGAAAAGGAGGGTGCTCCATGCCGTCGCATTGACAAGGAGACTGATTTACAGAAACTGTCCCAAATTCAAGGTAAATGACTACCTGCCTCTCAAAATTTACTGCTTCAATTTCTTTTTGGTAACTATTTATATTTGAAAATACTGTTTTACATTTTTTGTATATTTACTTAGTGTTTTACATATTTTCATTTTCTTATTGTAAGTACAATTATAATCTATTGCCACGAATAGTAATGCTCTTTGTGAGAAAGGCTACCACACACACATTATACAAAATAAATACGGCATTTATACAATCTATACTTGTCTCAGAAAAATTCATACTTAAATGGGGGAGCTATTATGGTTTCGGATCAACACAACTGATTGCTAGTACTTCTAAAAGGTGATCCTATAACGAATATATCTGATGACATTGATCTTCTTGAAATATCCGAATTCATTGTGTGTAGTCCTGAATCTATTATTAATTACATAGATACATTACAAGGATCTATTTCAGTTATGCACATGAATATACGGAGTATATCATGTAACTTTGACGCATTTAATGTTTTATTAGAGAGAATCTCTTTCCCATGTGACGTCCTCGTTTAAACCGAACGCTGGCTGAGTAAACTGCTAAGTGTTCCAGAAATACCTGGATATATATCTTATGCCTCAGGCTACCGTAACCAGAACGATGGAGTTGTAATTTATGTTAAGTCCGAAATTAAGCATAGAACTTCGCTGGAGACCAAATTAAATGACTGTAATAGTCTTATTTTAAGTTTAGGGGATGAAATTGCGATTATAGCTATGTACAGATCACCATCATATAACAATATTGATAACTTTTGTGATGGTCTCGAAAATTGCTTGAATTCATTAGTGTCTGTTAAATCAGTTATACTAATTGGAGATATTAATATAAATATAGCGTCAGATAGTTCTGATCCAAATCGTAACAGCTACATTGACTTAATGGCATCTCATGGTCTACTTCCAACGCATATCATTCCGACGCGTAAAACTAGTTGTCTTGATCACGTGATGCTAAGATCAAATCGATGCTCTAAAACGCTTATTCTTGATTCACTCATAACTGATCATGCACCGACTATACTTGTGTTAGAGAGTAAAATTAAAAGAAATCAAGCCAAAGCTACCATCAGGAAAATTGATTACTCAGGTTTAGTCCAGGAATTATCTGTTACAAACTTTAACGCTGTATATAACGCTGCAAACGCAAATTTAGCAGCAGTTTCTCTAATTGATATAATATCTAAAGCAATTTCGTCCCACTCCACATTGGCCTACGTCCCGCATCGAAAACGAGCTATTAAGCCCTGGATAACACCTGGTCTTGTACGATGCATCAGGAATCGTGACAAGTTACATAAAAAAGCAAAGATAGATTCTAACAATGCCATATTACAACTAACCTACTCTAGGTATCGTAATTTCTGCAATAATCTTTTAAAAAAGCTAAAAACTGAATATGAAAAAAACCAATTCAAAAAGAATAAAGATAATCCCAAGGAAATGTGGAACACTATTAATAAAGTTGCTAGTCTAAAGAAACCAACTCTACACTCCACTGAATTGTTAAACCTCGCCGAAGACCCGCATGAATCAGTTAGCCTAATAAATGAATACTTTGCGAGTATAGGTCAGTCCCTTGCTAATAAAATACAAATTAGAAGAGGTAGTTGTTTGACTAGTTTTGTAAACATCCCTCATATTGATTCACAGAGAGATTCAATGGTTTTACTTGATGTGGATTATAATGAAGTTGAAAATATCATTATGAATTTTAAAAATAATTGCTCTACAGGTGTTGACAAAATTCCTACTCAAGTTTTTAAGAATGCAAGGAGTAGCCTTATTCCACCTTTGACCCACTTGATAAATCAATGTTTTGCTTCAGGAGTTTTTCCACACATTCTCAAGAGAGCTCTTGTACATCCTATCTATAAAAACGGAGATAGAGGTATGATAGGGAACTACAGACCCATCTCGGTGCTGACTATTGTATCCAAAATTTTGGAAAAGGCTTTAAATTCCAGACTTATAAAATTTTTAGAAAAGACAAACGCAATAGCCCAAAATCAGTATGGATTCTTAAAAGGAAAATCTACTGATGACGCTACTTTGAATCTTACAGAGACTATTGTTACGCACCTTGATGTAGGTCACAAAGTTGTAGGAGTTTTCCTGGATTTGTCGAAGGCATTCGACACTGTATCTGTACCATTACTATTAAAAAAACTTTAATTAATTGGTATACGTGGAATTGCCTTGGATATCTTTAGCGACTACCTCTCAAACCGCTCACAATGTGTCAAATTAGGTAACTACCAAAGTCTGGATTGCAGTCTCTCTTATGGAGTACCACAGGGCAGCGTTCTGGGCCCAACTCTCTTCCTAGTATACATCAACAACTTGTGTAAGCTTTCATTACCAAACTGCAAAATTGTCACTTATGCAGATGACTCGGCGTTGATTGTTTATGGTGAGAATTGGGGTCGGGCTCAACACTACGCTGAATGTGCCCTCAGCGAGGTAATGAGATGTTTGGACGACAATTTGCTTACTCTAAATTTAGAAAAGACGAAGTACATAACATTCTCCCCTCGGGCAATTACTCAACCTTCCATTAACTTTTGTATAAGGGCACACACATGTGATAGATTTAATAACAGCTGTGACTGTCCTCAATTATCATCAACACGTAGCTTAAGATACCTAGGCCTGATTTTAGATAATCATCTTAATTGGTCATTACACATTCAATCACAAACAGCCCGAATTAGAAAATTAATTCCTATATTTTACAAACTGAGGAAATCTGCTGATTGCGACACACTAATGTGTGTCTACTATGCGCTTGTCCAATCTCTGATTCAATACTGCATTGTCTCATGGGGTGGAACTAGCATTAGTACACTGCTTCCTGGAGCGGGCTCAGCGTGCAATATTAAAAGTGATTTATAAAAAACCGCGTAGGTATAGCACAACACTCCTCTACCGTGAATGTTCAGTTCTTACGGTAAGAAAACTGTTTATCATACACACAATACTTCGTAAGCATAAGGGACTGCCATACGTTCCATCTCAAAAGCGTAATAAGACCAAAGTCTGCAAAACACCTTCACACAGAACCACTTTGGCAAAACGGCATTACTTTGTTATAAGTTCCCATCTCTATAACATCGCAAACAAAGCTCTGAATATTTATCCTTTAACCCTAAATCAATGTAAATTCGCAACCCGGGATTGGTTACTGAACCTAGAGTTTAATGATATTGAAAATATTATACAGGTCAAAAACCTTAAATAGCAAACCTCAATTACACACATCAGTTAACACTCACAAAAACACACACAGACACGCACACACACACACACACATACACACATTTACATTACCCACATATTCTAATACTCGTAACACACACCCAACCAATCTTACAAACATTCTATCCCTCATGCAACTACGCTTCTTGCTTATAATTATACCATACACCAAACACACCTCGTGGTAATCTTGCATCTATTTCTATTTGATTTGTATCTACCTGCATGTTTTAATTTTAACTTTTGATTGTAATGATTTTTAAATATTGTCTGCAAAAAATTTTGTATAAGAACTTACCTATTATGTAATAACATTTGAACTCCCAGAGTGGAAGGCGCAGGCAGCCGTGGCACAGTTTATACTAGTACGGCTGCCGACGTTAACCTCTCAATGTAATGAATGGAACTTTTTATTTAAATAGTGTAAGTAATGATGTAAAATTAGTGGAGTGAATAAACTAATATTATTATTATTATTATTACATTAATAAAGCTTTCATTGTGCAAAAAAAATATTTACGTGTAATGAGGGATCACTCATGAATCGTGCAAACTAATATTGAGACCGTTAAAATTTCTAACACTTCCTTGCATATATATCCTCGAAACAGCACATTTGTAAAAAATAACCTGAGCTGTTTATGGAGACTACTATAGAGCTGGAGTCATAATCAAATCAAAATACTCCTTAAAGTATTTTGATTTGGCAAATCAATCATTGATAAAATATCGAAAACAATTGATTTTTTATAATAATTGCTATGCAATGTGAATAAAAATATTGAACGCAATACCCAGTAACATAAAATTGCAACCAAGGAAGCGTTTCGGAAACAAGTCGAAAAAGTGGCTCGTTAATAGATTGAATTCTGCTAGTGAGTAGTTTGTTTCTGTATGAGTGGGTCCCTAGATCCACAATTAGTGCGCAATTGTCGAGATCCAGAAATCACCCATGCGGAGCCGGGTCGAATCGCTTGTAACAAATATAAATTGCTCATGAACAAACATCCAGATTTAGATATGGGCGTCTTTGATACACAGCATCCACTAAACATCAGGTGAACTATGTACAAAGTCAAGGTCAAAGTCAAACTTTTTTTAATTAAGTCTTAGAGAAAGGTCTTTTGAAGTTCAAAATTAACACAGTTTTGCAATAAAAGACCTCATAAAATAACTGGCATACGAAGTTTTTAGTTCTATTTAAAAAAAAAGGTGAAAAGCGAACCCACTGTCCACACGATATTAGGTGAACACTGCGGCCCACAGACATCTACATCTACCCCCGATACAGAATCAAATGCAGACGCTTTGCAAATGCGTATATTCGTTTGTCATTCTTACTTTTATTAAAAAATAATAATAAAATTATACATATATTTTGTAAGCCTCGCTTGATGTTTAATCCAACAATAATTACGCAGTAGTTGCAATTGTTTGTTAATATGTATAGTCTTAGATACCGTCACTAATTTATAAGAACAAATGTTACCTTCACGTCATGCCTCTTTGTTATAACCTCTACGTGCTCGGCCCACAAATGGCATCATTTGACCGAAACATAAACTTCCTCCCGTCAGTATTTCATGTTCCTAACTTGTCTGACAAATTTGACCCAGAACCATCAGTCATACCATAAATTTCGAAGTGCGTGAATGAAGTGTGTAATTAAGTCATAACACTTGCCCAATTCCAGAATTGAACATGCACTGATATCTTTAAAGCTTTATTTACGAAATTTTTATTGTAAGACAATCTATACTAAGGGTTACAATGGGTGAACTTAATGCTTGTGTAGAGATTTGACAATACAAGTGAACTATACTATAGTGAGCGAACGGTTTACTTATTTCAATGTCGAAGATCATCACTAACCTGACCATGTATTTTTTAAATCTAAATGGATATGTATATATAAATAAACGTGAACCGTTTGAGCGCTGAGAAAATAACATATTTTTTTAATTGTAAAGTATTTTTCTATTGTTCATATTAAGGAATTATTTTAGCAACGCTCCAGTATTAGTTTTAAAGCATCATTCAAAATCAATCGTCTTTAAACATATCCCCAACTAACAGTTAGTTCCAAGGGTTGGCGCACTGTCACTTTATTGTCAAATTAGTCTACTGAGGCCGACGCTGGATGAAATGATCAAACGTGTTTCACATTTGTTTCATTTCAGATTTGATTATTTGTAGACCATATCCACAAATAGTTTGTTTTTTAAATTATTTGAAGACTTCAGTGCCGCAACGCAATGCCAAGTCACTGCGCTACGGAGCCTATAATTTATTAGCTTAATAATAAAATATAAAAAGGAAAGTGGGGGGTGCTCTGCCTGTGGTCCATTTGATGGACGCTTCTACTATCTTAAAAACAGTATTTGGAAAACTAGACCAGGATTTTAGATTATAAACCATTCAAGTGGTGTTTACAAAGGATGTAAGAATACACACAAGTGAGCATTCTCACTTCACATATCTTAGTATCAGTGCACAAGCACTAGCCTTACGATTAGATTCTTTCAGACGAGTACTTGAGAAAATCTAGTTTGATCTCAGCCACATGCCAGCCACACAAATGGTCAATTGCAATTTTATTTACCGTTAGTTCGGTGGTGAAATTATATTAGTTTCGATGACATGTAAACTCTGACAGCACGCATTGAGACGGATAGCAGCACTTTCTCTGATACAAGATCTTGGCAGAATTAAGAGACGGTCACTACTATTGCTGAGATTGTATCTTAATAAATTATTGAGAGACAACAACAAATCTAATTAAAGCATTTTTATATCATATGTCGACACAGAAACGAGGTGTTCATAATTAAATTGTCACTAGTAATACAATATGTTTCTGTATACTCGAAGTAATTGAAAACATGACAGTCAAATCATGTCCTAAATGAAAACCAAATCGAAAAATTGCTCGTGACTGCTTAATGGATTTTTGTTGGCATTCTTCAAAAGAGATTTATTAGATCTGGAACAAAATTAATACAGTGTTATACTATCAAGAACAAAGAGTGATGGGCAAACTCACTAAATTCGCTCTAGTCCTTTACGAGAATGTCTTGTACTGGGAGCAAATAAATCTATGGAAGTGCCCATAGTTTGCCTTATATCAAATATGGATATTTGTCATAGTTGCCACGGTGGCAAGTGGATGCCAAAAAACTTGAAGATGCTGCTCGTTCAGTCACCTCTTCCAGACCCATGTTATGATATGAGGTGGTGGATATTCTAACACCGCCACAATAAAGAAAAAAAATCTCAAAGCATCAAATTTCTGTATCTAGTACTGCAATTCTGATTTTCGTTTTCTTTTAAAGTAGATACTCTTCGTCCTAAATAGCGTGGCAAGTTATGCAGAGCCTCTCAACTATGAACGAAGTGCTTATTAAGTGAAGATGTAAATGGAGAGGATTATCTCTCGATTTACTCTTTATGGCTAGGGCGGTGGTCAAAAATACTCCACCAAACATCATTTTAAAACATATTTTACTCAAATCCTTGAGTAGGTTAATACTTTATTTATAAATCACATCTGTACGTGTGCAGATTTTAAATTCCACCATCTCTTCCGGTAGCTCATAAATATATGATATAGTTTATCATAAAAATTGAAGCGGACAATATTGTTGAAACGTGTGGTATGATAATCAAAATTCCAATGTATTTTTAATATAAGAGGAAATGATTCATTTGTCGCTCCCTTTGCTGAATGTTGTATGTCGGGATATCTCCCATTTTCCACTGACGACTGAAGGCAAAAAAAGATGCATTCAATGCCCCATAATATGTTAAGTTCGAGGTTGTTACATGTATATATGACGGGGATAAAAGTTGACATGACCCTTTTATTTAAATAAAACTGTTAAAGCTTCATCAATAGAAAGAGGTTGATGACGGTTCCGGTATGGTCCATATTTAGACGATTCAAACTTATTAACCCAATATGTGAGGGTTTAAGCACGATATTATAAACAATGTGACAATTTTGTAGGCCTACTGGTTCTATGCGCGATTACTAATTGTGGGGTACTTATCTCGGGTTAGGAGATATTTAAGTTGGGAGTAAGTTTGGCTCATAGGCGGGAAGTTGGTAGTGTTGTACCCCGTGCCTCGGAAAGCGCCTAAAGCCTTCGGTCGAATGACTCGTGGCTATTATGGCTTAAGGCATAAAATAGTATACTACACTAAAGTATTATACTTACCGGCACTAATGAAATTGTTATTAGCGATTCTAAGTGATCATTTACCACATGCTCAGCGGTGAATTAAAGATCATAAGGAAACACGCATGCTTAAAAAAACTAATGTTGAAAATAATTGCAACAAGCATTGGAACCACGCGTCGGACTGATTTTTGTATAAAACTGAGGAGACAAATGAACTTACATTAGTAAGGATTGGTTACCTAATAATAAGTGCAACTAATGGACACTTGCCAACAAATTCAAACAAAGAAGTCTATAGACGTGTTGTCACCTCTGAGGACTAAGATGCGATACATCACAGCCTGTAATTATGCTGGATTTCTTTACCTTTTATACAGGAAATTGCTCCATAACCTCCTTAGAAAAAAGGAGGCCTAATTTATTACACGCTCTCCATATTGGAATTCCTTTGCTCATTATTAACTTATGTTTGCTTACCGCAAAAAATCGGCTGAACAATGAACGTAAATAAAGTAACACAATAAAACTGTTCGCCACTTTCAAACTTGGTCCATTTCGATACTTTGGAAAAGCAATAATCCGCGCTTACACTGAAAAAGGGCACGTAAAAAAATACTTTTATCGACAATTCGGTCCAATTTCTACTTCGATTGGCATTTTGTCGTGAAAGGGAAAACAAAGTTATAATTTTTTTATAGTTGTAGTGTTGTCCGATTTAATCAAGGAATTTGAGAATGCTAATTTAAAGACGATAAAATAAGGTCAATTTTAAAGTAAATAATTATTAATATGTAGAGGCGTAAGAGAATCAATCATTTCATTAAATCCCGCGGTATTTGTAAGAGATAACTAGGAAAATCTTCGTTCGGGTTTGTGATATTACTACCTTGTTCACGTCAAACGTAAAATGGCAACGGGCAGCAGCGTTAAAAGTTCGAGGCGTCTGGCACCGGTTAACTCGCCAGCAAACGTCACGTTTAAGGCAAATAATTTCTGCGAAAGAACATTGATAAATTGATATTAATTTTAAACCCAAAAAATATATAAACACACGTATAATTCTACGAGGGAGTCATTAGTTTTTTCTTAATTGAATATTATATTTATTCTTAATTAAATATTATTTATATATAATTAAAATAACCTATGCGAGTTAGATAAGTTGAGGAATCGCTCGCATGTGACCCTTATGGCTGTTCGTATTCAGTGTGCTCACTCTAGCCTGACTGGAAGGATGTCCTTTTAATTAAATTATTAATGTCTGATAACTTCATTAAGTAAATTTTTCCTTTTGAATTGGATATAATTAAAAAATGATATAATCATCGAAATCCCTTGACTCGGTCAAGAATTATTCACCCACATGTCGTGCAAATTCCAACTTGGTAAAAAGTTATTGCTGAACATAATATGTAACAAACATTTCAACGGATTAAGAAACTCTCCTATTTTCGAAGTCATCTGAAAAGTGAGTAAGCCAGTAAAACTGTGTTAGTACATTTGAGATTCTTCGCCTACATCACTACTCACTATTAGTTGGAATTGAACTTATGTGCTATAAAAAAATCTGCTAAAATAAACCTACACCTAATTTTTTTTTATCTGCCTCCAGGATTGAACAAAAATGGCTTCTGTTTCATCGGATCCGACAACTGAGTAATGAAACGAGCCGTAACAGGTGATTCATTCACACATTGTTGGTAACAATTTATGTGTGATGTGAGTGCCCGGATTACGGACAGATAATGAAATTATGTAGGACAGGGTCTTCAGGAAATTCAATCCTGATCATTACCAGTGAAATCATTATATGCAATTTTAAGCATCGAATTACCGACACATCATCCATCCATTCATCCATTGCGGTCAAATAAAATTTCACCGTTGAACTTAGGCCATCCCCCTAAGATTACTTATAGTAGAGGTGGTAATTTGTCAAGGTTGCCACCCTTGCACGCAACCCGGGTTTGAAGTACATAGTGGATTCCCCTACGCCATCATTATACGAAAAATGAAAAATAATAATTTAAAGAATAGGTTTATTAATGTACATTATTATTTATAATAAATTCACTTAATATGTTCATATACCTACAAAGAAAAAGTGATTTCAGCAGAATTCTCATTAGTTATCAGCGATTGCCCATTTGGATTTAAATTGTCTAAAGGATTTTTTTAGTGAGTAAGTTTACTCATTTTGGCGACACGACGATCACCTTATTACGAAAATATTGTGTTATATCATTATCAGCTGTAATAAAGATCACACATTTTTCTTTTCATCGTAATACAAAACGTAGTTTATTAATATTCTCGAGTCCCTTAATCTCAGCACCATATTCTTCGTAAAATATAAACTACGGAATTTGATTCCATACTTCGTTTGTATATTTTAAGGTATATATTTATTTTTTTATTAAATACTCCTATTTAAAGCTGATACACACACGGTACGATTTTACTCGGGGTAAACCAATGCTGCAGGAATATTATAGTTGGAGCACATATAAATCAGCTCTACCAAGGAAGGACTTCGCTCTCACAGAATACAAGCGTAAAATAGCAGATTAATGCTGCTGTGTTTTGCATGGTGAGTGTAGAGAACCGGAGACCCCTTTAAACAGCAGAGTTTTTCTTCTGATAATCCTTCATGCATTCTACCTTGGTGTTTAATGTTTTTGTTACATATATTTTTATTTCTTACACTTAAAAACACTTCGTGTCGCAAAGGGCTTGAAAACAGATTGTTAATAGACTTGGAATAAAAAGTTAAAGCCGACTACGAAAAATTAAAAAGAACTAAATAATTTTCGCATAATTCTGCACGGACTTCTGAAGCTAATTTCATGCATTAGCTATAAAGCTATAATATATAAAGCTATAAGCTATAAAGCCCGTGCTAAGACATAGTGTCTTTGTCTTTTTATTAAAGCCTGACTTTTAACTCTTTCCAGTGGACCAAGGAATGTCAAAAGCTCGATTGTCACCGAAGTAGTTAATTAAAAACTTTATCCATTATTTACTCACACACAAATTTATACCTCACCCCTTTTTTTTTTTTTTGCGGATGGAAAATCATCTAATGACCCCTTTCGCGTTCGGAGCGTAAGGGAGTGTCAGACTTTTACTGACTAAAAACCATCCGTGTTCCTTCAGTGCCCTTACGTTCCGGAGCCGCGGTATCTCTTTCGAACAGCCCGCAGCCCCGGCAGGCGTCGGCCCTTGCGGGCCCCTTCACGCTGCTGACAGCTCTTTGAGGCGCGCGTGGAACAAAACGCGCCGTCGACACGGCCTGTCGTCATTAGACGGACGGACGACGAGCTAATACCTCACCCCTGAAGTATAAGTTATTAAAAAATTAATTATAAAAAAGGTCTACAATTGTCGAAGATATCGACTAACATACATACAAAACAAATTATTTCTTGAACCCTCCCAATTTTTTTGAAGTCAGCTAAAAACTGCATATTGCTGGAGTGATATTATTGCTGAGAGCTATCAAGAATATTGCTGGCAATACTTTTAATGCAAGAAATTCCCAAAAAACCTGTCCACTTATGAGTTTTTAAGGGCCTTTTTTATTTTTGTATAAAAAATAAATTTAATGTAACTTAATTTTTTTACTTAATTTACAGTTGCATGCGTTCTGTTATGTCATAAAATACATGAAGCCAATCATCATCATTTAAATCATCAATAAACTACTGCGTATATCGACGAAATTCGTTTAAAACAAAAGAACTTCGCACGTTTCTGTTAATTGACTCCAAACCTTTGTTTTGGGGTTCAGGCATCCGAAAATCAGATAACGGCCAGTCGACGCTGTGTTGTGTATCGGATTACGTCGAAATATTCAACAGGGATTTATGTTGAGGTAGTTTTAATGCGGGTTTTAATTTATATGATATTGGATGCAATTTTACAAGGATAAAATTTTGCTCACAGCAACGTGTCATCGATTTTGTAAACAATTTAGAAAATTTCTCCATCTAGAAATTGAATCTGTTCATTGTGAAAAAATAAAGTACTTAATACGTTTTATTATACGTACAAGCTTTTTGTAGCGAAGGAAACACATCTCGAACTAATAGGTTTAAAAATTACGTTTGAAACATAAAATTTTTATTTCTTAAGTCTAATAGTACTTACATATATTGCTTGTACTTATTCTGAAGCGTGAACAAAAAGAAACAATTTTTGGGAGTAATTGCATACATGTAATTACTCTAAGATATATTTAATTTATTTTCGATTTAGAAAGTTTTGAAAAGTAATGTTAATTGTGAAGTGAAGTAATTTTGTTTGAAAATCAATAATTTTTTAATATTGTGTAAAATACGAAATAGGATAAATGTAAGGCAAGAACAAGACTGTATCATACCAGAGTATTATAGAAAACTAGTTGCTCTGCGTGGTGCGCCACTCCGCAAGTGATCGTGCCATTCAATTGAGCTCTGACAAAAATGCCAAATTGCATCGTATTTTCATACAAAAAAAACAATAAAAAACTTCAGATTTATAAACAGACAACGCGATTTTTCATCTATAAATATTTTTAACATAATATTATCTTTAAAACTCCTATTTTCTGAATATTTTCGTCAAATACCATGTTGCCATCATATTTCAGAAGTGAAAAATAAGCAATTCTTAAATAAATACAATAATTTACTACACATACAAAATATATTACGAAGTTATTTCTATTATTTCTTCTTCACTAAATCGATTTGTGATGAATAATAATCATCACTTAAAGATGTGTATGGATGGTGTATGTGGATTTTGTCAAATTATTTAAATATTCAGCACGATTCTGAGTATTATATACATAATTTAATATAATCTATAACTGGTATTTATCAAAATACTATACATAATAAAGACCAAATAAGTCGAATCGACACTTGCCATGTCGTAGCAAAAGGGTGTAATTTTTATAAAATAATCTGGTATCAATGCAACCGAATTTTTTTTATATTTTTTTATAGAATAAGGGTGACAAACAAGCGCATAGTTCACCCGATGTAATGCCTCTATTCCAGTAAAACAGATCTCCGTTTCTCTACAGTCTACACTCACCATACGAAACACAGCAGCATTAAGCTGCTATTTTACGCTGGCATTCTGTAGAGCGTGATCCTTCTCCGGTCGAGCCGACCCATTGGTTGTACAACCATAATATAGCTGCAGCGTGGCTTTACCACGTTTGGTAATGATATATATGTAGTGATGTACGCCACGACTTTAGCTATCGATAAGTTAATTAACTATTCGTGTTTGTTTGCTGACCTAGTTTTTAGTTTTTGTTTAGATTTTAGAATAAAGTTTTACAAAAAGCAGTAAATTTTTCTATTATTTGTTTGATTTTTCATATTTCCAAGTGATCCTCTTAGGCGGCTGACTTTTAATGCAGCTTGTAGAAATCATGAATCTTGTATACCTAAACGGACTAGCACCAATACTCCGAACATTTTGTTAAATCACATTTCATACCTTAGCCTATCTTATATAAATGAAACTAATTTAACGGATTTCAATCGCGTTTAATTTTGAATTTTTGATTCCCGATGGACCGGGTGCTTTACACCACGACCTTAAATGTCACGGCGTTGCATTTGAAAAAAAAAACTGACCGTATCTAAACGAAAAGACTATACACAAAGTAAAATTAAACTAAAAAACGCCTAGAAATAAATAGCAACAGCATAAAAAAGCTTCAATTGCAGAAACGGTATTTAAAGAAAAAAATTACAAGTTTGTAAGAAATACAAGATTCGCCGCCAAAAAACATCTTTGATAAATAAAGAACACAAACAGGTCCTAGTAAAGTTGGGAATTGCAGAAAGCGAACTTTTAAAGTGACAATAACTTAAAAGTATGACTGTGAAACTGCTCAGAACTAAATATTCCCCAGAGTTAAGATGTTTCGCCCTAACACTTAATTATTAACGTACGGAACGTAGTTTAAACTTTTGGAACATGTTTGCTTGCACCACGGATATTGACTAAGTGGTACAGTATCATCAATGGCCGACGAGAGTTTACTCAAAAAGCGCCGAAGGCATTAAAATTGAGAGCGGAGAGTTACCCTAATAAAAAAATATTGTACCTTGGCTATGTATGAAATGCAAATTAAGCCAACGGCATTTGGGTTATGTCGACTACGACTACGGACACTAATAAAAATCATCAAGATTTTTATTAGTTTTAGTCTGAGGAAACTCGCTCAGCGAGCTATGTAGCCGACTAAACTCGGGGTTTCTCTGCGTGATAAATTTAGAAATAAGGATATCCGCTGTAGAACCAGAGCGACTGAAATAGCCTAAAGGATTAGTTAGCTGTGTAGCAGCTAAATAGTGGCAATGGACGGGTCTTATGGCTCGAAGAACCGACAGCTCATGGTGAAAAAAATGTTTTCGAATTTCAGCCTCGTAACGCTAGGTGAATTGTAGGGCGACCCCACTAGAAGGAGTAACGACCTGATAAGATATGCAGGAAGTCGATGGATGCAAGTGGCTCAGGACTATGCTTTGTGGCATTCTTTGGGGTAGGCCTATGTTCAACAGTGAATTTGTGAATGGCTGTAATGAATGAAAAAACACTTTTACTAATGCTGAACTTATGCGGACTACGATGATTTGTTTATCGATAAAAGTATCGACATAGTTCTCACCCTAAGTTACTTACGAATGTATACAGCGGCACCAGTGTATCGACACTTGTACAATTTGATGGTATGCGTAAATGCAATGAACACAAACATAAATACTGTAGTGTGCGTGCATAGTGACGCGGAAACCCCCATGAAAGTGACAGACTTTTTGTTAAGGAATTAACGGCCATGCAGGCCTCTCCGGTTAGTTGAATAATCAAAGTATCAGTTTCTATCACAATAGCAGTTAATAAATACCAACCACAACTATATTTGTTTAGACTTTTCTTTTTTTTACAAGAGGAGGCAAACTAGCATCCGGTTTACTTATTGACAGGTTAGTTAGCTCCGCAGATTGCTAATATACATTAAACAGCTATAAATAGATTTTTTGATCCATAGTTGGCTAGTGTGTAGGTATTTATTTATATTGCCCCATCTCAACATGCCTTCCTGTATATTCCAACTACTACTATAATTTTATCCTTTAAGGATAGAATCGTATAATTCAAGCTTTAAATATAATTTAAAAATAACTTGAATATCTTCTGGTTTAAAGGTGCAATCACTTTTTAATTTGATATTTTCAATTTTTGTCATGTTAGTTCTTGTTTTTATATTTCAAGTAATAAAACCTTTGGCGTCTCATTTTGGTGATGGTTTCCCTACCTGATGACCTCTCGTCAAAGGTTCAAGACATCTGATTATTCCAGTTGACAATCCGCCAGCCAAGCATGACAATCAAAGCAAATCGTCTTTGGCTTATGAACATCAAGAGGAAATTAAAGTGCTTCTGCTCATACAAAGTCCTTATTTCTCATGTCGTGAGAGGATTGTGAGGATGTTGGTTGCAGATATTTTGTAATATTTATTTAAATTTCTTAGCTAGTTACTGACATCGCCCAACGGATTAGGAACCGGAAGTGGCAATTGGAAGAACCGATAACCGATGGGGAAACATAGGTTTTCGAGTTGCAACTTGGTATCGGTGTGCGAAGTGTAAGGTGCCTCCCGTTAGATTATACGACCTAGTAACATATGCAGGTTTCCTTACGATGGTAAAATTTCACGAATTATCATTTTTATTTGAGGCAGCGAGAAGCCAACTTTATTACCATGAAATTAAATAGTGAGTGCATGACCAAAGCGTTCAAATGAATTAAGTTGTCATAAACAAGACGTTTTACTCCTCGCGCACAACAAAACGTCTGAAGACAAAATCTTCAGTCAGTGTTTTCTGCTTGTACGCGCTTATGATGCTGAAATGTGGTGTTTACTCTACAAGTTTAAAAACGCTAAATGAAAATTAAATTTAATGAAGTAGCCTTACGGGTTTGTAAACTAATAAAGTTGTTTACTTCGGCCTGGTCACGTCTGTCGCAGAAGTCACAATTGTTGGAGTAGATCTGCCAGTGAGTTGAGACCGAGCCCAGGCAAAAGTAAATTGGGATGCTCTCTACTGACTAAGTCAAATGACGATCTGCGTAGGATAGCTGATAGAAACTAGATGCAACTGATGCCGGGCTAAGTGGCATCAGGCCCATCAGGCCTCAGGCCCGTGTTGAACAGTAGATTGTCGTACACTGATGATGATACAATATTAGAATACTAACTATTAAAACAGGTTTCTCTACTTACACAATGATTTGGAGGCCATACGGATGGGAGAAGAACACGCGGCCCGCAGCGATGGATCCAAATGCGTTGTCACTGCGCTACCGAGTCGTTATACGCCGTATCCGTTTCACAATAAATATCAAAATATGAGATCTATTTCAAAAACAACATTTCATTTTTAATAACGAATGAAAAGCTATCGCATTTCGCGTAAGCCCTTTTAATTAAATTTCATCCAACAAATGAAAACCTGCAACTTAAAACATAAACAAGATGTATCGCTTTAAAATTTATGATTGTTCAACGAACTTAAATTTTCTGAAACTATAAAACAGTGAGCTATAGTATAGTAACAGTGGGCCACTAGTACTTGCTTTGAAATTTCATAAAATACTTCCAATGTATGTTCGATCGTCGTCAACACCACTGAAATTATAAATTCAAATTGTGCTGATTTCCTAACAGCTGACTGATAATGTCAATAATCAAATTGCTAATATTCCTCGTGATGGCAAGTAAATATTGCAGCCCAGATATTCATACAAACCAAACTAAATAAAGAAGGACATAGATACGTTGTCACGCTTGAAGACTACGGTAGGAAAAAAGGACTGTAAAGTTAAAAACGCTTGGATGGTTTCCAGGAAAACAATATAATGTACTAATTAATTAAGATCTAGATTACAAAAATTATAATAAAGAACTTAACTAAAATAATAATTAAAATTATAATATTTACGATTAAAACTAATTATATACAATACAAAAGAAGAAACTATAATATAGAAAATCTAAAACTAAAAATTTAAATCGTCAAAAAGACCTGCTCCCCGTTGTATAGTGCCAAGAACGCTGGCTGCGTTTCTTCGCTGAATAGCTATACTTAGCCTTTGAGCAAGGAAAGAACCAGCCCTCTTATCACCAGCAGCAACGACCAGTCGTGGATACAGTTCCTTTAGAAACTTCATTGCACGTGGACCCCACGGACCGATAGTCTCTACAGCAAATGGCACAAATATGTAGTCATTTCTCAAAGACTCATATTTGCGCCATTTACTAAATTCGGCTGCCTCTGATGCCGCCCCGGCTCTAAAAGAGGTACCCTTGAGATGAGAGGCCGCCAAAGTGTCAACGCAAGTAGCACCCCATACTAGGGCTTTACCTCTCTCCCAAGGGACCAAAGTCATACCGTCGGGTCTCTTGCCATCGTCTCTAAATATCCCGCAAGACTCTAAAATCGAGGGGATATTTATATAAACAAGAGCCCTTCGGATGATTTCGTTCAAAGAACCGTAACGGGAAAACCTACCTGTACTTTTCTTGCATGAAAGTCCGTGGAGTCCAAACTCATCGACGCTGCTACCACAGGGGCACTGGTGAGGTTGACAAATTGCCACTTCTAGCCGGATTCCTACGGCGATGAGCAAGCTTTCCCCATCAAGCAATGTGCCGAGATTACTTGATGGTAGAGCATGTAACCAGTGGCAAGATTCCTTAGTAAAAACAGCTAGAAGGCGAGCCTGATCTTGTTGAATATGGAAATTTTGAAATAAATTTTTCTGGACACTCCGTACCAACGGAATATCCCACTGTTTTTGTTGGTTAACTTCCAGTGGGACATTTTCGCCGGGACAGAGCGTTAGCCATGTTTTCTTTGCCTCCGCAGCAAAGCACAGGTCTACTTTATTATTTAAAATTGTGTTACATAGGTCATTGACACTATGCACGGAAGCAAGGAAAGCAGGCAATGCGACGCTAGAAATATTTCTTACACCAATACCACCATATTTGACAAGTAAAGTGGCTTGATTCCAGGATATTGTATTTAATCTCAAATTTAGAATTTTCTAAAGCAATTTTAAGATTACTATCAATATCTTTTAAAATATCCGAACATTTCCAGACTGGATTTGAGCGTAACAAGTATGTAAATTTAGGTACAAGGAGACAATATTTTAAAATGGTAAGGGCAATATGGGGGTTTAAAATATATAATTTATCAACGTTAATTAAAAATTGATCAAATTTTGTTTTTAAAACAGGTTTAATACTATCGAAAAACAACGGAGCACCAAGCAGGTACAGCGATTCCGAATTGACGGTTTTTATTCCTGGAGAAATCTGATTGAAATTTTGAATTAAGGTATCTCTGTTAGAATTAGATAGATTATTAGAAATAAATATTTCACATTTATTTGTATTTGGATCAAGACCAATATTTTTTTTATAATGTACCAATAAACAATAATCAAATAGTAAACCTTAATAATTGTGCAATTCTGCACTCTGACGGATTGATAAAATTAAAAATGTAAGTATGCAAAGATACTTAAAAAAAATGAGAGACATTCGACATATTTTGTAATGGTGTTTGGCGGTAAATTGAACTCCGGCGAATTGTCTCTCTAATTATGTGCTTTAAATAATGATTTGAAGTAGAATCAAGGCGTCATGCGTGCGATTTTGAGTGCACGTGTAAACTATTGGTGGATATATTTTTACGTGGTATATATATTGTTTACGTGACAGAGACATTCTGCAGTTATATTAGTAGTATATTTGTAGCACGAATGGGTCGGCTCGACCGGGGAAGGACCACGCTCTCACAGAATACGAGCGTCAAATAGTAGCTTAATGCTACTGTATTTCGTATGGTGAGTGTCGAGAACCGGAGACCCTTTTTATTGGAAACGAGGTATTCCACCTAAGTCCTTACACGTGATGACAACGCATCTGCATTTTGATTCGTAATCGAGGATAGATGTAGATGTCGATGGGCCACAGCAACCACTTACCATCAGATGGACTGTGTGCTCGTTCGTTATCCTACCCTATAAAAATATGACGAAACCAACGCTCCTATAATGATATGTAGCTAAAGTTCACTTAAGCGCCTTAAGAACTTGAGATACCATCGTCATCATCTGTCAGCGGGTTTAAACTAACGTCGAAATCTTCTTAAAACTCTACAATGTTATATATCAACATATCGTGAAGAAATTTTCAAACAAATTAATATAAAGGATAATTTCCTGTTACTTGACACAGGCAAAAATACAAGTATATTACCAAAGAAAAAAAAAAGGAAAAGATGTCATTAAAATTGTGTTCGCGATCGAAACTTATCTAAAATATCATTATAAAGTTTGCTAATCCTCGCTAATGTTTCACACTTTCGGTAGAGAATATTATTATTCTGAGATATGATTATCACATTTGGAATTATTTTTCGCTTTTGCAGCTGTTACAGCGTTAATGGCTGTTCGATCGTAAACAAGCGGATATTGCCATATTAGGACGAGTAATGTATAATTTGTATTCGTACAATTATTTATAAATGGGATTGACCCAACCATTTTTAGTTTAATTTTAAGTATATTTAATCGTAATTTTGAGTATAATTATTGTACTTCAACATAATCGTCATCGGTGTACTGGTGGTGTAGAATAAGCCACTATCTATACCGTCCGGTGGATGTCGGAGTCATAGGTAAAAAATTGGAATAAACGGTCAGAAATAATGTCTTCCTAATGAAATCTAGACAATAAATTACTGCTGTTGCTAATCTACCGGCCTAGCGGGACAACCATTACAAATATCACCCATAAAAGGCTATCTATGGGGACATGTTCGGCAAGGAACTTTGATAAGTGTTGGAGATGGGGGAGATAATTAAATGAAACTAGTTTTACGCACTTTGTTAACTTATTTTATATTACCAAAATTTCAAGTACTTTAAAGCACCCTTGGCAATTGAGGTGTTCGACGTCCCATAGATTTCATAGATCATGGCTGCTATCTTCCGTTTAAAATTATTTATTTTTGATTTGATCTATGCAGAATGAGCTTTTAGTATTGTTACGAGCTTGAGGTTCGTGACAATAAAAATTGCCGATAAAATTACCTAAATTAACACTTTAATTTACTTTACACAAATTAAAACTTAAAACACTAATAATTAAACACACTAATTCACTTTATTCCGCTCCGAAGCTTCGCTTGTCCTGCCAAATCAACACCGCCCCCATCGCATCTTGCAGCGCCTATATATACAAATTAGCAATGAAGCATCCGGAATATTCAAGTAAATGCGCGCAAAGCGACGAGTGTTCGAGTGTAGATTTTCTAGAAATTTAGTTCTTCGGATGGCGCTGTCGGTAAAGATTTGTGATGTCATTTTTTGCAAAGCTCGCTCTCGTTCCTGACACTAGATGGCGCTAGTGTATGACGTTGAGCGCGTAACAGTATCTTTAACTCTTCCATTTCTTAGCTAGGGGTGGGATTCAATTTTTCATTAGACAGCCACGTGTTATTGGACTTTTTATTATAATATGACTCTATGAAATACTCTAATAAATACAAATATCTAAACATTTTACAGACTGTTATTAGATTGATTACTAGCTTTATGTAAAAATACTTATCGAATTGTAATTCTTTTCAAGGCAACCCTTTATATGTGCTAGAGCCGTTATGCAGCAATGTTGTATTTGTTGCACGAATAGGCCGATTCGACCAGGGTAGGACCACGCTCTAACAGAATACTTAAGCTATGTTACGATTGGTGAGGATAGAGCACCGGAGACTTATTTTACTGTAACCGAAGTATTTCATCTTAGTTCTTAGGGGCGAAAACTCAACTGCATTTTGATTCTTAATTGAGGAATAATGTTGATTTCTACGGACCAAGGCTTTACTTACCATTAGGTGACTCGTTTCTACTCGATTGTCACCTTTTTTCTATAAAAAAAAATATGTACAGTGGATGAGTTTGTGTATTTGGGATGTGTATTTAGCAGGGATGGTAGATATGATAGGGATATAAAACGACGAGTAAATACAGGGAATAGAGTGAATGGGGGACTACACTCTATTGTGAAGAACCAGAATGTGTCAAAAAAGGCACGTATGGTATTTCATAATGCTGTGTTAGTCCCTACTATAATGTATGGTAGTGAAAGCTGGGTGTGGCAGAAGAAGCACGAAATTAGAATAAATGCTGTAGAAATGCGGTCTTTAAGGAATATGCTAAGGTTGAATCTGAATGACAGGGTGAGAAATTGCGTGATAAGAGATAAATGTGGTATGCAAGATGATGTTGTGACCAGGATTAAGAAAGGAAAGCTTCGGTGGTTTGGTCATGTAGAAAGAATGAATGAGGAAAGAGTGACAAAGCAAATTTATATGGCAGATATGAACCGACCCGGCCGAGTCGGGAAGGGACGCCCTAGAAAAAAGTTTATCGAAATTTCGGCCATTTTCAAAATATCGCCGATATTTTGAAAATGGGCCACGTTAGAAGTACCCTTAACCAATGAGCATGTATGCGTAGATATATGGATGTAAAGGAGGCTAAAGAGGTATGTCAGGATCATGCCAAATGGAAGTCCGTAGTCTCTGCCTACCCCTCTGGGTGACAGGCGTGAGTGTTTATAATATAAATATACATATATATATATATATATATATATATATATATATATATATATATATATATATATATATATATATATATATATATATATATATATATATAATATGTACAGCCGAATTTTACACACTGAGTCATTTGACGTTATATAATAAGAATTAACGCTATAGGCTAGAGATTTTCAACAGTTAGGCTGTAATGATTCAATGACAATTTCTAGTAAACCTCGTTTTAAGGTAAGCTTTACATTTGAAAAACTATGTACTATAATTCTTGTAAATAATATTTTAGTTGATGAGGACTGTGATTGCTGTAGTATACATGTTACATATTTTTTTGCACCCACCGCAATATTTTTTCATTTACTGTGTTATTGACTAGGAGAAATTAACAAAAAGCAAAAAGTTCGCCCTACGTTATTTTTTTTTTTTTGAAATTATTGCGGATAACAAGTCTCAAAAATTTTAAGTCTAATTTGTTTCTAATAGTCTCATTTTTATCATTTGTTTTTGATATTTTATTATTATATTATAGCGCTGTTGAACGGTATTTGAGCCTGACCTTCCATGTCAATTGCCTAAAATGAGTAGATATAAGAACTAATATGAAAGAATCGTGACTGGAAAACTAATCCAAATATCTTTTGCTATTGTATTACTGCTTTTGTCTTTTATAATAAGGGTATTACTTATACGTTCTGTTTTATGATACCAAACGTATCATAATATACATGGTGGTATAATTTTAATGCGATATAATATATGAGAGATGTGACATCCTGTAATGAGATCGTCAACATATCTGCCTGTCAAGTGGTCGTGAAGGCGATTGCTGATTGTGAGGTCCGGGGTTCGAAACCCGGTCCAGGCTAAAATCACTTATTGGATTTTTCTGTGGAAAATTCGTATAAGAAACCAGGAGTCAGAAATTTGGCAATACTTTACACTGGTGCCTCGAAAAAACACGTCAAGCCGTTGGTCCTGCGTCCGATATCTCTCCGGACGTGTCGAACTGTCCCATTGGACAAAGAGAGTGAGGGAATAGAGTGTGTACCTGTGCTTGTTCATACACTTTAATCTTTTCTAGTCGGCGGTCGCTGATGGCTAGTCTTCGTTGAGACCGGCCGCCGTGACCAAAATTCTGTATATATTATTAATACTGCCAAATCATTTCTACGTTTCGCCACTTTATTTGGTTCGCACTATTAAGACTAGAAAACCCTCCATCTCTATAATAAGTTACTATGGGCACGAGACAATAATATAATTTCGATAAGAGCTTTGGCGTGCAGGTTGCTCACACCTAAATACCATTCTGCCGCATTCCGAGGGAGCTTTCGATACGCTGCAACCAAGTGTTGGAATAACCTTCCACCATTTCTTCGAAACCTACAATGAGTGCAAATTTTTGTTTATAATACAAAACAATATTATTGAACGAACAGCTACGATCGTAGATTATTAGCGTAACATTTAATGTTTTTATATTAAAACATGTATATTTATGTATGTTCGTCTGCGTTTTAATTTTCATTTCTTTCGTTCATTATCATAATTATACACTATAATTACATTATTCTCTTTCCATTCGGTGTGTGAGGATAACACCCAAATTTTGTGTTAAAACATGCTAGATGGATGTGGCGGCGCGGTATGTTGATAACAAAGGGGGACGCCCATTTTCGGCCATGGAACGCCCAACAATGTGCATTTGTTAAAAAATTATATCTTTATTTATGGTTATTAATCGCGGTATTCATTTATCCTCAAACAATGGGAATATTTTTGCACAAATTAAAAGTACCGGAAACATAATAATAAAAATTAGGTAAATCATTATGTCATTAGCTTGTGAATAAAAAAAAAGTGTTGCCAATCACAAAACACATTTAAAAAATCGATTCTCTTTTTCGATCGATTATTTACGGTGTCATCATTACAGTGCTAATATAATTTTTAAATAATTATGATGTTACGATAATTAAACAACGAATTACTAGCTGATTTCCAATGAATTCTTTAGAGAATAACAAATGCTACGGCACAATTTAACTGTTAATCTTAACCGATCTTCTTTGAAAACAGATAAGAACTGTTATTCTTATCTGTTTTTAAAGAAGATCGATTAAGTTATTCTTATCTGTTTATAACAATACGTTTAAAATAGAATCATGTTATGATAACGAAACAAGTTAATTTCCAGCTGATTTACCATGAATCCTTTAACCTTTTGAGCGCCAAAGTCGCCTATACTTGACCAACACCTGCGGGCCCTGAGCGACAACGACGTCTATAGTTGACAAAAAACCCGGCTCCGAATAATATGAAATATAGATATTGGAAAATTATTACAGGTATTTTAATTCTACACTCCTCAAAATAGGAATAACCCAGCAACATGTGAGTATAAAAAACAAGTCTTCTAGAGCCACAAGTACTAAGAAACATTGAACTAATAAAAATGGATTTTTATCTAAGCAAATACTATGTCCAGCACGCCAAAGTCGTCTATGGTTAACCGCTAGTGTCAAACGCGGGAGGCATATATTTCTTGAAAACTATCCAAAATTCGGCTCAATGGTGTTTTTTTTTTCTATTATTATTGATATTTGAATAAAATTAAAGGTTAGAAACATAAAACTATAATTAGCTACATGAATAAAAAAATGTTATCAGATTATCTTCGCATAATAAATCTAATATCTCAACTCTAGCGCATCTTTAGCGCGTCATCGAAAATCAGTTCACTGGGCACCGTGATCAAGGATAGACGACACCCTGATGACGTCATAAGTGATTACCGAGAAAAGTAGAGCAATGCAACATGAACGATTCCTCAGAATTCATTCGGATTTTGGAAAGCGTCGATGATGAATTTTGATTTTTGATTGATGAATTGTGATGAAATGTTTATTTATTCCATGACCAAGATTTTAGTATTATAAGGCTGATTTACCTAGTGCGAATAATTATATACAATTGTTGATTAATGAATAATTATGTACCTTTTTTTAATAATAATACAAAATTACAATTAATGTTTTTTTACTTAAGGTGTGAAGAGCAATTTTTCATTTTGTGTTGTGCCATTTTCTTTCTCAGTCTCAAAATCATCTAGCAGCATCAGCATCATATCAAATCCCCATTGTCATAAGAGTGTAAGACTTCTCTTCTGTACTTCACTTGGTCTACGCCTTCCCCGACACATAAAATATTATGAATCGATGTCTGTATATTTCGGTTAGATCGATTTTGAAATCGATACACAACATTCTAAGAATGTTTAAAAAAGGAAGGTCAGCTACGCCGTTGTCGTCTAGTCGTGACAGTGTTGTCATTAGGATGGAGAGTAGTGCTGTGGTTTACTACTATTTTATTGTTGTTGTTTGTTTTTTATTTATGTTTATATGTACAAAGTACATATATAAAAAGAGTGGATGACAGCACAAGATTAAATAAAACATACAGTTTATAAAGAGTCATTTATAGCATAAAAAACCAACAAAAACAAGTTATTTTACGTTATCGATATATCAACTCTTGGCAACACTATTTTGTTTTGGCGCTTTGGCGTACAGGACACGGTAATGCGTTTTTAGCGTGGCGCTCAAAAGGTTAAAGCTAAACAAAACGCTACTGCACAATTTAACTGTTCTTAAAAATACATTTCAAATAGCATTTAAATAAATAAAGGAAAATATATTTTAAAAAGTGTGCAGAACTTAAAGCACCTCAAAGATTGTTTTTTAACGATATTATTAATCAAATAAAAATCGATATCTTTTCATCTATTTTATGTCAGTTAAGTGGCAACATCGAGTCTGACAGCTAGGCCCTGTCATGGAATGAAATCACAATTCAGTTCATATTTCACAACTATATCTACACCTATATAAATAGTCACATGTAGAATTCATTTGCGTGTTTGTTTTTATTTTTGTGAATTTGTTATCGAAGTAACGAACTAGCCTTCAAGTACGACATCCAACTAGCGAACAGGAAAATTCACCAATTAATAGTCATGGACATGTATGTATCAGCTGTGGCAAGTCACTTTTGAGAATAAGATCACACACATTGTTTGGGTCTGATTCTCCACGTGAGGAACTCATAAGGAATGAAATTGCCCATCAAATTGCACCACGTGAGGTACGTATTCAACATTTTTTAATTTATTGAGAGTGTGTGTTACATGTTTTTACTCTGATTACATCCACACAAACTATATCTGACAAACATACAAGCTTATTTATAACATGGCGATAAGATTAGCTTGTCACCACCAGATAGACTGCTACCGTTTTTACCAACTACCAAGTAATGAGACAATTGATTTTTCATTGTTTTTAGACTACTGGTAGTTTTTAAGTGCTTAATTATTAAATAATATAGGCCATTAAGTCTGCTTTTGTGCAGTAACAATTAATTTGATAAATATTTTATATGTATTTGAGTTTAAAGGAAACAAATCTATTTTATTTTTATTTAGTTCACTTTTTCACTTTTTTATTTAATATTATTTCAATTGCCATCGTCATCTCGTGTGTGTCATAATTGTTGGCGAAGGTTTCATAGAGCAGCATCACATTCAACTGCAGAACGGGAACCATCTGAATCATCTAGTTCATCCTCGTTGCAATCTGAAGTCGGTAATGTATTGCACCCATATTCAAACATTCTAATTTCAATAGAAAATGAAGCTGGGTATTTCCACCTGCTTGGGACACTGTAATTAATAAAATTAAAACTAAACCCAAGCATACCACGCAAGACTTCAAGACAGTAAGTTCATTCTGCGTAGATCGGACCATAAATAGTTATTAAAAAGCTGAAGTTACTCCAAGTTAACACTGATTTCGGTACACCAGTCACCTCAATCCCCCATGACCATGTGTGCTGGAAAGCACCCGAAAGTCGGGAATTAAAAAATCAAAGAAATTAAATGCGATAACATCGGTAAAATTAGTTGTTAAAAAACTGTATTTGTGAAAATAAAAACTTTTATATCTTAAAATTCCCGACTTTTTTTAAACCAATTTCTTAACCATTTCATTCCTTTAATTGTATATTATCATATCTATATGCTTTTATGTGTGGGCACCCATGGTCGAAATGTCTATGAAGAGTGGGTATTCCTCTTTAAATTATTTTTATATTCTCGGTTCTCGTAATTTAATGGAATAGCACTCATAAACATACGATACACAACCACAAATTTGAGGCAGTTGTGGTCCAAAATTAGTAAGAAAAGGATATTGAAACTCATTACCATCAACTGATAAAGAAATTGATGGCACCATCGACGTCTGTCGAGCTTGTTCCCATCCCGGGAATCACTTAGGCTTGTTATCTCCGGTTGTTCGGCGCTTTCTAACTCTGAGTACTTGCACAAACACAACCTAGTAGCCAGAATTCTACACAAGAAGCTCGCTCTGAAATACGGTCTCATGGACCGGAAATTGCCGTATTACAAGTACTTGCCGGACGCCGTGCTCGAAAATGACCGCGCCAGGCTTTACTGGGACCGGGCCATCATCACAGACAGGACTCTTCTTGCGAATAAGTCTGATATTGTGCTGATGGACCGGGCATAGTCAATATTTTTGGTCGACATTACCGTTCCGTATGACGAGAACCTCGTGAAAGCCGAAACAGGTAAGCGAACAAAATATCTGGACCTGGATCGCGAGGTGACCGACATGTGAAGTGGTCTGCCGACCGAAATTATTCCTGTAGTGGTCTCTGCGAATGGAATAATCCCAGTCAGTCTCTCGGGTCATCTGAGGCGACTGGGGATTCCGTGACGGACCGCTCTGGGCTCAAATGCAGAAGGCGGTGTTCCTCGATACCGCCCGCATCGTCCGTCGGTTTTTTTCACTTTCCCCCTATACCTCGGCCGTTTGGTCTCCCCTGCCGAGGGCTTCCATCTAGTTGGACCTTTATTTTTTTTTTGTATTCATTTTATTTTATTAATATTTATGTATATTTATATTCACATTAATGAACGGATCATTAAAAGAAAGGGGTATGAAAGTGAACGCAAGTAAGACGAAAATTATTATTTTTGAAAGAGAAGAAAGTAAAACGATTTGTGAAATAAGAATAGAAGGGGAGTTGATCGAGCAAGTAGATGAGTTTGTATATTTGGGCTGCGTATTTAGCAGGGATGGGAGATATGATATTGATATAGAATGACGAGTGAATGAGGGAAATAGAGTAAATGGGGTCTTGCACTCTATTGTGAAGAGTCAAAATGTGTCGAAAAAGGCACGTATGGCAATTCACAATGCTGTGTTGGTCCCTACTTTAACGTATGGTAGTGAAAGTTGGGTGTGGCAGAAGAAGCACGAGAGTAGAATAAACGCAGTAGAAATGCGGTCGTTAAGGAGTATGTTAGGGCTGAATCTGAATGACAGGGTAATAAATTGTGTAATAAGAGAAGAGTGTGGTTTGCAAGATGATGTTGTGACCAGGATTAAGAAAGGAATGCTTCGGTGGTTGAAAAAGTGACAAAGAAAATTTATGGTGCAGAAGTGAATGGCAGAGTCGGAAAGGGACGTCCTAGGCGAAAATTTATCGACCAAATTGGCGATTTATTGAAACGGGCCAAATTAGGAGTACCCTTAACCGACGAGCATGTATGCATAGGTGTATGAATGTGAAGGAGGCAAGAGAGGTGTGTCAGGATCGAGCCAAATGGAAGTCTGTAGTCTCTGCCTACCCCTCTGGGTGACAGGCGTGAGTGTTTATGTTATGTTATGTTATTTTATATTTATATTTTCATTTTAATTTATAATTATATATTTATAGAACCCAACCAGATGAGAAAACTATATAGATACCTCAAATAATAATATTTATTGAATCCAAACATACTTTACATAAAAAGAATTTACTTGTATGAAAATATTATCCAACTTAATTATTCAAATAAACGTAATGTTGTTCTGATTTATTTGACATAACACTTTTATTCTTGTTGAATAAAACTAAATTTACGGATTCTATCGCGTTTTAAAAGATTCAGCTTTGCTCAAAGTCGTAAAATTTTACAACGTTTATTTCACACCTTTACGACGATATTGGTCTTAAATGTAAGTAATATCCGAGATGTTCCCGTTTAATGTCCACCTATGTTATAGGTTTTGTCTCCTTAAATTTAACATGAGTAGAGTTATAAGTTATAACTTAGTCTCGAGTACGGGCTTCCGCTTAAGGTTTCTCCGGCAATAAATGTTACAGAGTTAAGGAATTTATGCTTTCTGGTTGAAAGTAGCATGGCGGCAAGTACTTATCTGAAATGTATTTAAGTCAAAGTTTTAAAAGTGACAGCACCACAAAACCGGCTCCCACTTTTCGCTCACTAACCACTTTCTTTCTGACCGTGATTAGTGATACGGGTAGGTTGATACTTTAAGTCAAAAATGTAAATGGGAATGTTCGTGGCTACTAATTGGTTACACAAAATTGAAATATTATCAACAAAGTCATCACATCAAAATGTTTTATACGTGGTAGAGCCAAGCTGCAACAATTAAGTTGCAGCACGAATGTGTCTGCTCGATCGGTGTCTGAAGAACCACGCTCTTACAGAATACCAGCAGTAACTATCAGTTTAATGCTGCTGCAGTTCATATAGTACCTTGCAGCACGTGTAGAAAGCCGGATGCTCTTATTTTTTAAAAAGAGGCACATCATCTTAGTCCTCAAGGGTGGAAACGCTACTGCATTTTAATTTTTACTTGAAGACAGATGTATATAACATCTGTCTGATATACAGGCCACAGCATTCACTTACCATCAGGTGGACTGTGTGCTCGTTTGTCACCCTTTATCTATAAAATAGCAAAAAAGTACCTAAAGAAGTAGAAGCAGCGATTTCATGTACTGCATAATGTCACGGAGCGCTTTGTATATTGTATGGTCGGACATTATATAATATCGTTACATGGAATCACTTAATAATAAAATTTAGAAAATAACCAAGCGTATCTCATATTCACACACAGAAAATTATCAAGAAATATACCAAAATATTTAAGTAAAATTTTAGATTTATTCTTGTCTTGAATAATGTACGAGTAAAACATAATTTACCTTCTTAGGTAAAACATGCTTTACTCGTGCATAACGGTATTATGCAGCTGATATTTTTACTTATTAAATGGGTCAACGTAGGCCTCAAGCTAAAATATTCAATAAATTTACATATTTCCATTTTAAAATATGTTAAAGTTAGGTAAGCAGACCGGTAAATATTTTTTCACTATTGTGAAAAAATTACTATTCAAAATTGGAATTGCATTAAAACCTTGGCGCGTAAATTTAACCAACCTTAGGTAAATAAGCAATTGACCTTTATTAAATATTGTATAACATTACAACTCTACATTTCGAGCACTCATACGATTTTCACAGAATACGTATAAACGTGGCCAAAATTGGCTGCATTACCACGTTTCATAGCCCGTACTGTACGTTGAGCAAAAAGTGTTCAGACCGGACCGGGACATTGTAGTATCTATCTGAAAGCGTTTGTTGTATAGTTTTATCACAGTTTAAATAGTGGTTTTACCAATCAATGAACAGACATTTATGTAACTAACCGGAGCTATTATCAGCGTTCACGCTTGCGTAGCGGAATACTAGAATAGAAATAATAATGAAATAGCGGGTAGAAAATATACAAGTTTCTGTGATTATTTAGTAAAATAATTTTGTTAAAATTTAATTAAAAAGCCCACTCTGAATCGTTCTTGAATCAAGCATGGCCAAAACTGGCTGTATTACGACGTTATATATCCAGTAAAATACGTTGATCAAAAAGGGTTCAATACCTTGCATTGTAGCCTCTATCTATAAGCGTATACTGTACGGTTTTTATCACAGTTTAAGGAGTGCTTTTACTTAACAATGAGTAAACATTTATGTAACTCTAACCCAAGCTATTATCAGCGTTAATGCTTGCGTCGCGGAAAACATGTTCCGTTATGGCTTCCTGCGTTCATCTCTATAGCGGGTGGAAAATATACAGCTTCTGTGATTATTATGTTAGTAAGTTAAACAATACAATTTAAAAGAACCTCAACAATATATGGCTTATGAAAAATGCTAGTTGTTCTCTCTCTAGATTTTTCGTAGTATAATTTTTTACAAAAAGTTCCGTAATAACTTGTCGGTCATACAAATACTCTGTTCGTGTGGGATTCGAATCCGCTGCAGTCTATATACAAGGTCATAGTAAAAAATATTGTTTTCATAACTTCTTAATACAACTACAAAATTTTAGATTATTCCAATATCAGAATTTCAGTGAAAACTTTAAAACTGTAACGATATATTTGACTGACGCTTTATGTTACGAAATGTATAAAAATAACACAGAAATGTTTTTTTACTTTTTCACCTACACACTTTCCATACTGACATTAACGGTGCGTTTTTCATTGGTATTAAAATCATAATTCAGAACATATGAATAAATTAAAATCATATTCGGTTAAACATATTTCTCACTACAAAAAGTCTTAGCCAAAATTGCGTTTTAGCTGAAAATAAGGTCAAGTTAATCCGGAACAATTTCTATGCTTCTTTGAACTTACTTTGGTGGAATTATTAAAAAAAATATTTCGAGAAATTTGTATAGTAGCTACGCAAACTTTGTCAATATCTATACTACTACAGTAAATATCCGGCCTATCTGGCAAACAATGGGTAAAGCCTATGATCAGCAGTAGACAGCAATATTAAAAGCAATAAATAGCAGCCTTGGTATATCTCTTGGACATAGGCCTCAGCGAGTTTTAGGACAAAAAAGAGTAATTGAGTTGACTCCAACGCAGGAAAAACGACTTCACATATGGGTAAGGCCATAAAAAATGTTTAATATTATTAATTAATAAAACATTGATAATCATGCTTAGAATTAAGAATATTTTGGAACTTATTTTAAAATATTAATCAAAATATTATTTTTACTTCCCGGATGCAGGTTTTCTCGCGGTTTCCTTTATTACCGAGAACGTGGTAAATCTACACTTCTAATTGCAATCAAAATATGAGCCAGATCGAATTTGGGTTGCTTGCGTACCTACCATTAAATTTACGTTTGGAGCGGTTCGATTAACGGCTTTTACAGATAATTATCAAGATTCTATGAATGCAGTTCCATTCATAGTTAAAATAAAAATAAATCTGTGCTTAAATTTTGCTGTCTTTGATATTTATATTACTTTTTCGCAAGAGCCTCTTCATTTACTCATGCGAGTTACGAAATCGGGACTGTCACAAGAATCTTAATATGTCCGAAAATATGAAAGCTGTATTATTATATGACAAACTTTTTTATGTCTCATTAAAAGGAAAAAGTAAGACAGCAACTTACAAACGTCTTTCAACTGTGCTGAGGGCTCCTAATTACCCATAGTGCGAAGTGGCGGTTTTCACATGTCCACGATTTTTTTAAATTTACTCAGACATCAAGGTTTCCCCGTGAAGTTATTCTTCACTAAGTACTTCACTTAGCACGTGGAAAAAACGAATAATATTTCCTTACCAGTTTCATTTATCGTTGCAGGTATCGTACACTTTTCGTTCCTATGCTATGAAATTTCTATACGTTGTAGAAATGTAATTCTATACGTGGTAGAGTCATGCTGCAGTTACATTAGTAATATAGTTGTAGCACGAATGGGTCGACTCTACCGGGGAAGGACCACGCTCTCACAGAATACCAGCGTAAAAAAAAATCTGCGTAAATTTTACTGGAAAGCCCTACAACGCAAACAACCATCATGACCTCTTCTGTCACCATATCCTATAAAAAAAAGAAATCTTACGGCGAGCTACGATGCGGCTCTCGTATTTTTTTAAAATAAAAGTAATAAAAACTAAAAGGAAACTTTTGCACGATTGTGGATATAACAAAATTTTATACGATACAACAATATCAAGAAATACGATCGGATATCGCCAAACGATCTCTATTCATTGATTTGGTCAAGCTGTATTATGATGTAAGTCAACAAATAGTGTTAAGCGTAAAATGATCGTACTGATCGACTATTTTATGATGTTATTAATTTTAAGGCAATACATATACAAAACACGTTTATTTAAACCATAAGGAATGAGAATTTTGCAATAATTTCGGTTTTATCAGTTTATTGATAGATAAAAAAAAGTAATACGTACTAAAACTTTTTATAGATTAGAAAGTAAACTAGGTAACATTTCAGATTTTATAATTTCCGATACATGTCACTATTAATTATTTGAGTAGTAATTAGTTAGGTACTATAAAATTCACTTAGCCATAATAAAATGAAACAAAATAATGAATAAATTTAATTATTTGAACATATTAATTTTTATGGAAAACATATAACTTTCATGGAAATCAAGACAGACAGAGAGAAATACAGAAGGACAGAATGACAGGCAGACAGGCAGACATACCGACAAAAATTCTAAAAACCACTAATTTGGCTTCATAGACCTTTATAGTCTACTTGACTTTTTTATTTTAAATATTAGAATTACATACATGACTTTTCTATAGATTTACTATATGTTTAGATTTATCGTCGCAATATTTATTTGAATTGCAACTTTGTGACTTATACTTGGTTTATGAATATATTGAATCAGTCTTCCGATATTTAAGTGAGAAACAAGATCACTTGATTAGAGTGGACAATTATTATTAGGTTTACAAACATGAAAACGACGACAAGTGACCTCTACAACATGGTCACCGGCAATCAGCTTTGAACAAAGAGGCTTTAGTTGTATTGTCACTAAAATGGCAATGGACTGGCCATAAAGCTTAAAGAACCAACAACCGATGGGGAAGAAAATTTCTGGAGTGGCAGCTATGTATTGGAAAGTTGCGTAATATTAGCACTAATATTATGGATATCACAAATTGAAACAATACGATAAGAGTTTTTGACGTGGTAGAGCCACGCTGAAGCTATTCTATAGTTGTAGCACGAAGTAGCAGTGTAATGCTGCAGCGTTTCGCATGGTAAGTGTAGAGAGCCGGAGACCCTTTTTACTGGAATACGCATTTATATTTTGATTATTTATTGAGGATAAATGTGGATGTCTATGGGCTACAGCATCCACTTACCATCAGGTGAACTGTGTGCTTGTTTGTCACCCAATGCTATAAAAAGACACGTATACATAGGCTATGTGCTGTACATAGCCTACATATTATCTGTTAGTGAAGCAGTCTAGATGAAAAGTTGCAAAAAGAATTAAAGTTATATAGGAAATTCTTCTATTTATCTAAAGTTTAAAAACGGATGGCGGCGAAAGTCTCGTCCACTTTGTTGGAACGGCCGTTTTCCTTAAATTACTTCATAACCTGTGAAAATTTATTTTGGCTGTAATTCACAATGTATAATTGAGTTGAAATTGCCTAGCAATCATTTTAAATGCTGTTCATTTAAGTAGAGATTGCTAAGTATTACAGATAAAACTAACTGTAGTTTCAATCAAGATCCAGCTAAGTCTTTTCATTTAACTTCTATAAACTCGCTGCGGTATCTCCAGACTTCGACTTCAACCGAAGTTTAATATTTGATAAATTTTCATTTACATAAGAATCATAGAGATTTCATGAAAATGGTGATGGATATAACATAACACTAACCCCCACGTCTGAGGGCAGAGACTAATGACTTGCAGTAGACACGGTTCTGACAAACCCCTATCACTTATCTTACATCCATATACCCACGCGTAGATGCTCTTCAGACCTTCTGTAACGAGCATGTATGCTTGGGAAGGCTCGTCAGAGAAGGATACTCTTAATTTGGACCATTTTCAATATATTACCTATTTAATGATTTCTTAAATTTACGCGAACACTACACATTGAATAAAACTATTATTTACGGATTTTATCGCGTTTAATTACTTTAATTTATTTTTATTATTATCCCGACGTTTCGGGTGCCTTACAGCACTCATGCTCACGGGGGGGGACTGAGATGTTTGACGTCCCAATGTCATAGTTAGTCCGGCTACCTTCATTTTTTTAATATTAATTTTTGGTCCGATTTACGCAAAACGAGCTTATAGTATCATGGATAGTTTTATTCAATATTACCTATTTAGTCAATAAACTTCAGCCTAGGGCTCTTGCGACTCTGCCACTTACTTCTTCAGCATACATGTGTTTCTCATTCCAGGTCCGGTGCTGGACCACTTTGCCTATTATATTGATTGTGTGATCTTAGCTTTAGGTTTGGTTAAGTTTCCTCTTCATAATTATATTTCCAAAAGATCCAATAATTTAATGTTAAGTATAGAGAAAAACTATAGTATTATATTGTCAAGTATTCTGCAACTGTTAGTTAGAATAGTTTCAGTGATAACAAAATTTACTGTGTAGTGGCGATGAAAGAAATCCCACTTCCCCATATTGTCCCGTGGCTGTTGTAATGGGTGACAGAGGGACGCCAATCGGACGATAGGCAGCAGCGTCTTCCGCTTGTCAAGCGTGGCAACTATGGCAAATATGTAAAACCATAAGACAAGCAATGTAGCGGGCTATGTTCAGCAGTGGACTTTAATATACTGTAACGGTAATAATAAAATTGTCGGCTTATAATTAAATGCAAGCAAAGCCGTCGAATCTAATATCTTTTTCTCTACCTCCTATCGAATATAGCGCTATATAACCGATAGTACCGAAAAGTTATTTTGTTAGTTGTTATTATTTTAGAGCCGTGGTAGCTCAGTGGTTAACGCTCGCTGTAAATATAACAGAACGCGAGTAACCCGGGTTCGATCCCCGCCGGCACCAATGAAATTGTTAATTGCAATTTTAAGTGCTGATTTACCACGTGCTCCGCGGTGAAGGAAAACATCGTGAGGAAAGCTGCATGTCTGAGGAATAAGAAAAAAAAATATTTCGAAGACATGTGAAGTTCGTCAACACGCATTTGGGCAGCGCGGCGGACACTTCCTTGCCCTAAACCCTCTCAGAAATGAGGGGAGGCCTGAACCCAGCAGTGGGACGTATATAGGCTGTAACTTTATTTTTTTTAACTTTTATTATTTTTTTCTCACATAAAATTCTAGTAACAGGAACAAAATATGTATTTTTAATATTTCCTTAAATGAGTCCAAATAAACAACTCATAAATTATTTCCTTGTGGAATTTAAGTAAAAATATAAAGTAATTATGAAATAATGTCGCAAAATACCTTAAAAGAAACAAAAGCTGCAAAAAGTCCTTTGTTATTTAAGCGCGCTCTTAACTCCAAGGGGCAAAAGTGTTTCTGACAAATTACAGCAATCTTTTTAAATTCTTTATTTACTTAAGATTTTTTACAACATTGGAGAGACAAATAAGTCACTAGTCACATCTAATGGAAATTGTTTTCATCAGCCCATGGACTAAACAAATTTAGATAAATTAGGCCAAAGATGCGTGATATGCGTATGATTAAGACAAAATACATCGCATTCCTTAATAACTCCAGCGCTCTTACAATTGTTTTAAAAGACTTGGTTGGTCGGTGGTTTGGTGACTAGAATGACAAAATTCTAAACAGAAAGGAACACTTTGGAAACCACCTTGCGTTTTCTTTCCTTTTTTTAATGTGAGACCCATGTCTAGACGTAATAGACCATGGTTGGACTCTCACATAGTTTACTTATTAATTTATTTATTATATTGACTACAAAATGGTAATAAGCAAATTACATTAAAAAAGTACTTTTATTTTTAAAAGAATATATGCTATAAACATTACTAATATTCCCCTTAAACCACTCGGGGTAAGTTTAAATTGCTTGTGTTACGAGTGGTTCACGCCAGTAGTCGAATGGCGGATTTGAACCCACGACCTTTTTGAGTTCGCAGTCCGCGCCATGCCATTAGGCTACTGTCACTTCAAGCTTTAATATTTTTATAATTATATAATTCATATAATTTTTCAACTTATATAACAATTTTATACCAGATTGTTATCCTACATAAGTTGACACATCATTTTGATATTTATTACAGGAGAGATCAACTCTTCGCTTTACAATATTAATGACATACATAACTACATAATACAACAAATAAATTTCAAACAAACAACAAATTTTAATCTTATGTGGTATGGGAAGAAGGATTTACCTTAGTCTTCACGAAGCATAAGCAAATTGACAGCCTATGAAGAGCTATCATGTCACATAGCCATCTATGCAAACAAGGCAGTAGTTTTTGAGTTATAAGAAAGTGACCATATTAACCGAATGACCATAATACCCTCACCTACTATATTAATAAGCTATAAATAAGCTAGAAATAAATACCCAAATCAGCGGGAGAGAGCAACAGTGGTAAGCGTGACAATTACAGCAATTTATAATGGTTATCATATCTAGCAATAGAGAGGGTGGCCATTATTTGATTCTCGCTGTCATCTATTTTTTCGACCAGATAACTATTTCTGCACTGCTGTGTTTCGATATACAGGGTAAAACGAAACTTCTGTAGTGTAAACAAAACAAAACTTCTACAGTTTAAAGTTGGTTGCAATCACAAACGGATGGACTGATTGTAAGTTCGTTTATCACTTTAGTTTTATATAAAATACAACCTATCGGATAAAATATAGAATATGAGAACAAGCTCTAAGAAACAAATAAAGCTCTCTTACGATTTTAATTAAAAAAACTTTTATTAAATTTCTAAAACTTAAATAAAAAATTAATTCGGTTTTTTTAATGGTGGTCAATTAACAAGATTATTTATTTTGTTCTAATTTTATGCTTAAGCGCTGTAACTGATATTGAATTCGGGGTGGGGTGCCAACATGATTTCAAATTTGCGCGTGTTCGTCCTCATTATGATAACTTCGTCAAAGGGATCCTAAAATATTATTTATACTTCGTAGAGCCGTGCAGTTATATTATTTAACAGATTAGTGATTATTTTCATTACGCTACAGTCCGTTTCAATCTTAAACCTGTTTTCACAATTTTATTCATACAAAATTATTCTTTAAGGAAAAATATTTGAATTTAAAGTAAACAACTAGGATTAAGCCCAAATATCCTTAACTCTATTATATTTTAATTAGTAATAAATATTTGTTAAAATCTCCACTTACTTAATTCCTCCAGTTCATTTTATTCCTTCGACCTTTTTTATTCTCCGGTGACTTATGAACTACGCAAGCCTCAAATCCCTTGCCCAGGACAACAGCGATTTCGGTGCGATTAGTTTCAATACGGTAAGCGACCAACTCGTCTAATATATCCTATTATAAATTTTTAAGTTAATTTAAAGTTTTGGACAAACGTTTTGATCACTAATCTACAAGATCAGTATAGCTAAAATTCAAGATGGTGTACAATTTTCTTACAACTATTTTATGTTTGATTAGGTTAGTGCTAATTATGTCTTTCAAAGTCAAGAATAAAAAATGCACTGCTAAACATGGGCCTCTGCACTAGATTGCCTCATATGAGAAATACTTGCCATAATTGCCATGCTTTGCCACATGCAAACTTTAGATTTTTTAATATTTGAATTGCTATCTGAATCACTTCCCCCTTCTCTTTCATTTCCTTCCGTTGCTTTTTACCGCAGTCATAGGATGATATGGGGTAGTAGATGTCGCCGCCACAACATGGTCTTCGTGAAGAAAATACGTGAAGAATATTCCTTTTACGATTCAAAACACTAGGCCTTTCTTGGTGACCACTGACTCGGTACTGTTGCACAACTATACCAGCAACTACTATATCAACTTGTGGGAGTATCAGGTGTATATAAGTGTATTCTTGATATATAAGTGGTGTATATCAAGAAGCAACACCTCGCTTATCGAGTTGGTGAAGATAACAGCAGATATATCAGATAAGAGCCGTGGTAGCTCAAGAGTTAAACGCTCGCTGTAAGTTTAACAGTACGCGAGAAACCAGGTTCCATCCCCGCCGGTACAAATGAAATTGCTAAGTGCAATTTTAAGTGCTGATTTACCACGGGCTCGGGTATGAGGAAAACATTGTGAGGAAACCCGCATGTCTGAGAAATAAAAAAAATATTTCGAAGTTATCTGAAGTCCACCGACACGGAGCGGGGCAGCGCGGTGGACACATTCAGAAAACCCTCTCTGAAGTAAGAGGCCTGTGCCCAGCAGTGGGACTTATATAGACTGTAATTAAATAAGATAACATCAACATTACACCCCTTTCTTCTATAGTTATAATGGATGAACAAATTCATTTTTAGGTTGACAGAGTCAGAGAGAGAGAGAGAGAGAGAGAGGGAAACAGAGTATTACTTAGTGGACACGACATAGACGTGATGGTTCCCAATATGATCGTTTCATATCTTTATTAATAGTTCTTTATATCATGACTTACAATTTCAGTAACGGCTCTACGTGTAGCTAAGTTTAACTTCGGTAATTTTTTATCTAACACATGTGTCATGCTTTCGGGAAGGGTACAAAGTTGCGTTTGATCTAAAACAGTAAATCAATAAAGTGAACTTTCAAATAATACAAGTATCAAGACATAAATAAAACATCATACGATCATTTGTGTCCCTTTTTCTTATCATTTTAATTTATTTACATTTTATCTTTCTTTAATCGATGCTAACAACATTTAAGGAAGTAGACCGTAAACAATTTTCATTTGCTGCTAATTCATGGTATATCATTACTTGATATAATTATTTTACTGTGTGGTGGCTATGTTACACCATACAGGTGGTGGAGCCACGCTGCAGCTATTTTGTAGTTGAAGTACCAATGGCTTGGCTTGACCAAGGAAGGACGAAGCTTTCACAAAATATAAGCGTGGAACTTAATACTTTTGTGTTTCTTATGGTGAGCGGAGAGAACCGGATTCCTCTTTTTACTGGAAACGAGGCAAATCATTTTATTCCTTAGGGTTGACAACGCATTTGTATTTTGGTGATGGCCATATGAAGACGCTCAAGGTCACTCAGCGAGCTATGCTCGGAGTTTCTCAGCGTGATAAACTCAGAAATAAGCATATCCGCAGTAGAACCAGAGTGACCGACATAGCCCAACGGATTAGTAAGGTGAAGTGGCAGTAGGCCGGCCATATAGCTCGAAAAACCGATAACTGATGGGGAAGAAAGGTTCTTGAGTGGCAGCCTCGTACCGGTAGGTGTAGTGTAGGCCGACCTCCCACTAGATGGAGTGACGACCTGGTAAGACATGCAGGAAGTCGATGGATGCAGGTGGCTCAGGACCGTCCTTTGTGGCGTTACTTGGGGGAGGACTATGTAATCAGCAATGGACTTGTGAAGGGCTGTAATGATGATGATGATGAGATATTCATGGTACAACATCCAATTACCATCAGGTACATCTGTATGCTGGTTCCCTCTTACTCTATAAAAAAATATAGGATCATCACGCAATTTCGTCTCATAGGTGTTGTAAGGGACAACTGAGGGAAATGTCAGAAAAACATTTAGTTTACGCTAGACGTATAGTATCCAGACGGATGACGAGGAGCAGTGTTGAAGATGCGAGACGTTTGTATCTACTGTACTGCGATCGTCAATCCACGTGCGATCAAGCATGACTATTAATACAAATGCTCCCTACAACGAGCGAGGCCCATCTCCAGCGGTGGATTTATAGGCTGATGATAAATAAAAATTACTTACTGTTACAAAAGTAAAGAACCCCGTAGACGTGAGGGTTCTCTTCAATACGTGTTATTGTATTGAATGTCAAATTTGAAAACTCCTGAAAGATAAAAGTAACATCAACATAATAATTATAGCTCATCACATATCCCAAAGCGCGGTCCCGTGCCACATACATTCATCGACTCGTGTCATATATCAATATATTGTAGGGAAACACAAATAGAAACAGAAAACTAAAAAGGTTTCTGTTTCTATTTGTGTTTTTTCTACATAGAATATAAATAATACTTATTAAAAGTCACTTTTTTTTAATTTACCACTGATTCGGAAAATGAACCTATGGTCTGGGAGGCACCAGCAAAAAACCCAGCGGGACTTAAAAAAACAGCTTACTGTCATGTACGTTACATAACGATTTCTTATATTTACGTCATCGTGACCGAGTGAACCCAGCCACAGTCGAGCGCGTGCCTACTGTACTACCTCTACCATATGTCAGAGGTGTCACAGACAAGATTGGCTACATCTTGAAGCAACTTTCTATTAAAACATTCTATAAGCCGCCGAAGAAGATTAGTCAGTTCTTAACATCCGTCAAGTGTCATATTCCTCTACAAGATGCAGGAGTGTACAAGCTTGATGGTGAATATGGTCTTTCTTATATAGGGCAAACAAAAAGATCTATTAGAACCCGCGTAAAAGAACATAGAGCTGCTGTGAAGCATCAACGTTCCGGGAAGTCTGCAGTTTGTGATCATATCCTAGACGGACCCAAGTATTATATCAGATTTAATATACCATAAATCCTCGCGAAAGATCATCGATTCCTACCAAGGACGATACGTGAGGGTTTGAAATTAAAAACATCCTAATTTCAATAGAGAAGGAGGCTGGGTACTACCCAACTTCTTGGGACCCTATAATTAATAAAATTAAAACTAAGCCCAAGCATACTACTGCAAGACTTAAAGACACAGGAAGTTCATTATGCGTAGATCGGGCCATAAATAATAATTAAAAGCTGATGGTACTCCGGGTTAACAATATCTAACATCGGGACGTCCGTCGTCTCACTACCCCGTGACCATGCGTGCTGGAAAGCAACCGAAACGTTGGGTATTAAAAATAAAATAAATTAAACGCGATAAAATCCGTAAAAGGAGTTTTAATCAATGTACGTAACAATTACTTACTTACTTACTTACTTATCTTCACGCACAATCCCTAACGGGGTAGCCAGAGAGAACAGATCGCCAAGTGTCACGATCCTTACATACCTCTTTCGTAACGTCTAACGTAACAATTAACAACTCAAATCTAATTAGAAATAGATTGGAAGCGATCACTCTTCTCAGGGGTTATTATCATCCATAAGGAGGATAATAATCCTTGGGTAGTGGAAGAGTGAGTCGTCCAACACTGCGTTTGCCTGTACTTGGCTGCCTCTACAGTACTCTTATTTCCTATCGGTTTTCAGTTTTTTTTTAACTTTACGGCCGGCTTATGTTTACTTCCACCTTAATTTTTGTCGCAGAATAACCAAGATTGATATGAAAACTGAAGAAATATTTTTATGAATTAGCATATTTTCATTATATGAATCAGGATCGTCAACCACTGAAAAGTCAACAGGTTTACCTTTTTTATATATTTACTATTATTATATAGTAATAAATATATAAAAAATACTAATATTATATATTTACGGTCGGATAAAGCGATAAAGTGGTAGCTCAGATGTTTAGCGCTCGCTGTAAATTTCACACTACGCGAGCAAACCGGGTTCGATCCCCGCCGGCACCAATGAAATAGTTAATTCTAATTTTAAGTGCTGATTTACCACGTGCTCGGCGGTGAATGAAAACATCGTGAGGAAACCTGCATATTAGAGAAATAAGAAAAAAAATATTTCGAAGACATGTGAAGTTCGCCAACACGTATTCGGGTAGCGCGGCGGACAATTCCTTGCCCTAAAACCCTCTCAGAAACGAGCGGAGGCCTGTGCTCAGCAATGGTACGTATATAGGCTGTAACTTTACTTTACTTTTTTTGAAGCGATAAAATATTAATAGCGGCGACGAAAGGTTCTCGAGTGGCAGCCCTGTAGCGCTGAGCAATATCGGGTGGCCCTCCACTAGATTGCGTGGAAACTTATTACATAGTGTTTCAAAAATGACATACGTTGAAATTGACGTCTTTTGGAGTAAAGGTTCACTAAAGTAGATTCTTTCTAGATGATGCAAGCAACTGCTTACCTATAATGATCGTAATATTCGTCTGAGTCGGGCACGGGTAGGTCAGTCGATGGATGCAGGTGGCTCAGGATCGTGCTTTGTGGCATTCCTTGGGGGAGGCCTATGTTTAGGAGTGGAATTGTGAAGGACTGTGATGGTGGTTATGAATTGATAAACTTGAAATAATAAAACTATTTAGACTATTCCAGTACTCAAGATGGAAACCAATAACAATGATAAAAAATTAAGAAGCGTTTACTTTTCTGTTGCATTTACCAACAATTGGCAGTTGCATGTTTAATTTTTGGTATAACATTCTGTTTAATTACTAAGGAAAAGATGTTGATAAATTACTCTTTTATAAATTCAATTTGTTGGCTTACAGGTGGCAGATCCTTTTTATTTATTTTCTTTTTGAATGCATTGTTCATTTTGATATAATTATAAAATTATTTCAAAAATATTCAATAATAACTATAAAAACGAATCACAACTAAATAATAATATGTTCAAAAATATATAATATTCTTATAAAATGTCATTTATACAGTTTAAATTCACTTAGGCTACGATAATATTTTAGTCAAGCATTTTCGGCCGCGTTAGGACCTCCATCTTATAACCTCGCTTTTTTATAGGATAAAGGTGACAAATTATTAAGCAGTCCTCCTGATGCTTTAGTCCGTGGAAATCTACAACTGTCCTCGATTTAGAATCTAATACAGACGCGTTGTCACCCCTGAAAAGTAAGGCGGAATTCCTCGTTACCAGTGGTATTCTTTGAGAATTAAGATAGAAAAATATAAAATATATATATATATAGAATTAATAATGAAAGAATTTTTTCCTTCCCTGGTCGAGCCGTAATATAACTTCAAAGTGGTTCTTCTACGTAGAATGTATTAGTGAGGAATTTCTTTTTCATTGATATGAAAATAATTTATACGCAAGGAAGGAAAAAAGAAAAGAATTACTATGAGAAGAAATACCCGATTGAATTGAACCCGATAAATCACGCACTGCTTATAATTTAATTCAATAACATTAACAAATATAATATTATTTAAATCAAAATAGGTCGACTTTGATAGTGACAGCTTTGTTACTAATATATGGTACAAAGTTACCAGTAATAAATGTTTTTTTATTAGAATAATAATAAACAGGGGTTGACAAACGAGCACACGGTTCACTTAATTGCAAGAGGATGCTGTCATTTATATTTATCCTCGTTTAAGTATCAAAATACGGATGCGTTGTCATCCCTGAGGACTAAGATGTAATGCTTTGTTTCAAGTAAAAAGGGTTTCCGGTTCTCTATGCTCACCATACGAAACACAGCAACCATAAGCTGTTATGTAACAAATAATGTTTAAATTGAAATGAATAGAGAACTTTCCTACTGCCTGCTAAACTTACCTCGATTCAATTAATTAAACTTTGTTAAACTCACATTGGTTACAGCAGTGACAAGATCACGAAGTAAGCAAACTTCAAAACTTGAAATGAAATTCATATCCTTTTGTTGAACCGGTCTTCCGTTGACATCTTGCAGGTAATTTATTAAATAACGACTATGTACTACTTATACTATTAATGTTGAAATATTTTACTGTATCGTCGTATCATCATCACAGCCCTTCACAAATCCACTGCTAAACATAGGCCTCCTCGAAGTAATCTCTCGAAGAATGGCCCTAAGCCACATGCATTTCTTGCTAGGTTGTAACTCCATCTAGCGGAGGGGAGCCCTACACTTCGCTTACCCGTACGAGGCTGCCACTTGCTAATTCGAGAATATACAAAAATTCTTCTTATAATATAACTATTATCGTGGCATAATTTTACTTAATTTTCATATTATATGTAAAATGTAATATTAAAATGAAATAAAATTATGTATGTCGTAATTATTAATTGGTTAAAGCCTTTTGAGAGAAATAGTAATGTGTGTACGTTCACTTTTTCGACTTGCCTAAACGGCAACATACGAGTTAAAAAAGAAAGCAATATGTATTGCATACTCGCTACACATAATTAGGTACTAAAGTCTAATCATTTATAAACACATTAATCAATATAGGTATAACAAAATTAAAAAATAAGAACTAGAACGGGTATAACATTCAAATGTATGTATATATACAAATCACATTTTTATACCTCCAACAAGGTGTGTTAGGTGAACGGACTTCACCCAGCTTATGCTGTTACTGAAACAACAGCGCTAGTTTTCAAACAAATTTCATTCGCTACTTGATCATGTCTACATAGAGTTATTACGTATATGTACATGCATACATAAACACTCACGCCTGTCACCCAGAGGGGTAGGTAGAGACTACGGACTTCCATTTGGCACGATCCTGACACACCTCTATCGCCTCCTCCACATCCATATACCTACGCGTGGCCTACACGTGGCCCATTTTTAAAATATCGCCAATTTGGTCGATAAACTTTTTTCTAGGGCTTCTCTTCCCGACGCTGCCATTCGTATCTGCCATATAAATTTGCTTTGTCACTCTTTCCTCATTCATTCTTTCTACATGACCAAACCAGTCACCTTAGTAAAAAAAAAAGTATTAAAGGAAAATATATAAAACATTTATATAAAAAGTAAATACTGAATATCTAAAATCCATTGTAAATAATAAACAATTTACTGTGAATTATAATATAATGTAAATATTGAATGAATAAACCTTTAAATACGCCTAGCTTAATAAGACTTTAATTCTAAAGATTCCTATTCCTACCTAAAGTATGAAGAAATGTTTATTGAATTAAAATTTCATGAGTAAAATTTAAGCAATTAAACAATAAAATTAAATATATAATAACTTAAGCAATAAAATTAACACAACCGATTAGAAATAACAATTCACTACAAAAGTAATATTTATAACTGTTAATTTTATCTGTAAAAAAAATTAACAAATAACTTTTAAGAAATAAATAAATTTAACCATTAACGCCCTGTCTACTGTAGTTACGCCTTTATCGTTTCTTTCCGATAGTGTGTCCAAGATAATTCGGGACTTTGGTTTTAAAATCGGGACAGTTACAATAAATACAAAAAACAGAATTTTTGTAGCCATTGTGGTCGCTATAAGTTACACTGTTTCTTTACACAATTTGCAATGTATTTTATAATTATTATTTAAAACTAATCAAATAAACGAATAATTTTTCGTCCCAACATCGTTACAGACTGAACTTTCTAAATAATATAATTGTGAAAATAGTAATCAATCTTCTAAACTCCCAACTTATGCACTTTAAAAAGCCCTTTAAAAAATGGCATAATTCAAACGGTTTTAATACATAACATCCTGATTGCCTAGATAAACTCCTTGCATCAGACATATAATGTTTATTTATTTATTGAAAACAGCAGTACCTACAAACGATTGAAGGAATTGACTTGTGGAAGAACTTTTCCACAAGCCTTTTTGCATTTTGCCAAATGTACTTACAGTTACAGTACTTACTAAACAGCAGCTTGTCAGTTAGTGTACTGATTATTAGTAATAGAATGAAATAATAAATGGCCGTCGAATTAATGAAATCCATGCATAGCGCAAACCGGCGATAGGCATCTGGCATTGAGAAAAAAGTCAACATGATTGATATCTGTATCTTGCCATGCCAACACATTATACGCAAGGCAAACTTTGATGTTGCCTATTTAGTCCGAGTTTTGTGGGAAATTATGCAAACCAAAAGTATTTTAATGTAGTAGCAGCTTACAGATATATTCAATTTTGCTGTCAAAATTATCGATCGAAATATTGACTAGGGAAGTTAGTGAAAATTTGGGACAGTTGGCGTCCTGATCAAGGGTGCATCGGGACGTAGCTCTAAAAATCGCGATGTCCCGCACAAATCGGGACACTTGACAATACTAGCTTACGCTATCGGTGTGAATTATAACGCACGCGGGCGGTGGCTGGAAAAAGTGACACGTTTTCGGACAAGTGACCGTTGGGAGCGCCCGGACCTGGAGCGTACTGTAAAAGGGTCTATCCTACCACTTCTATACATTTTGTGTATGGAGTGTAGAAGTAAGGAGTCCAGACTGTGTATTAAAAAGTATCCATAGAAAGCCGTTCAATAAGGGTGGCGCCACTATAGCTACGCATTAATTTTTAAAGAACGTGCCGAAAAATATTAGTGGGATAGACGACTTTTTCAAGGTTATATTTACTAAATAAAATTATTTTAGATTTTAGAGCCACTCAACAAGTTTAGCAGCACACTTCAAACCGTCGACAACTGCTAGGTTCATTTCATCCCAGTAGCTACTCCAGCGCTGTTGTGGAGAGTTTTTGAACTGTTATTTACTGATTACAGGTGGCCAATTTTTCAACTATTCTACTATGGGAGTTAGTACTCCTTAAGTTTGTGTTTTAGACGTGTTTATGATTCAAATATTAAGCCCCAGAGGGCGCATTTTTTCGCTTTGACCGCCATCTTGGAAATGGAAACCAATTCAAATTTAAAATTTATTCCGTTTGACATTTGTTTACGTGAATGTTCCTTTGCTTGTAATTGTGGATTTTTGTGAATTTTTCGACGATTTTGGCTTGCTTTTTAGACTTCTTACCTTGAATCTATTTTATTTCCTAGGTGCGAAGAATCTCCGGGAGAAAAGCCGGTGACGAGGTTCACCACCCGTCACGTTCTGTCTCCCGGAGGGGCGAAAAGTGGATTGCGGAAACCCACCTGGCTACGCTGAATGTATATGGAGGAATGAATGATAAGATCGTGAGTAGCGAAGATGAATGACAGAGGAATATATGTGTCATGTGTAAATGAGACGAAACGAAAGGGAAAGGATGCCACTGCACATAGCACGTATACCGCGTATTGGTCTGGTATAGACGAGACCGAACGGGTATGCCAGGGAGTGGTTTCATCCTTTCAGAAAGAATGAGTCAATGTGTGAAAGAGTATGAATGTGTAAGCCCGAGGCTGCTATGGATACGAATGAAAGTGGGCTTAGAAGCTGTTTCTGCTAGGGGTGTACGCCCCAGACATGGCTAAGCCCACTTACATCCGAGAGCAGTTTTGGGACATGGTAAGGATGGTGTTGATGAAATGTAAGGAAAACGAAAATATTGTTATGTTAGGAGACTTTAATGGAAGGGTTGGGGTGAAGAGGTCTGGTTATGAAAGGATATTGGGAACATTTGGTGATGAAAGTATGGTGAAGACCTCCTCACCGTATGTGTGGAAAAGAATCTTTTTGTAACGAATACTTTTTTCGTCATAAGAAGATTCACATGTATACAAAGGAAAGGGGTGATGATAGAAGCATGATAGATTTCGTAATTGTGGATGAAAGAATGAGTAGCGCAGTCGTAGATACAAGGGTTTACCGGTGGTCCAACGTAGGGACGGATCATTACTTGGTCTTATGTCGAATTAATGGTCTTTTCAAGCGTTGGTGGCATCGGACATCTGTGTCTACCACTACGTTACAGCGTATAAGAATAGAGAAGTTACAAGATGAAGATGTGAAAGAGAAGTATAAATGTAAACTGAGAGAAATATTATATGTTTGAATGAGTTGTGTATGTATGATTTAGACTTGAATACTGTGTGGGATAATATTAAGAAAGGTTTGGTGGATGTAGCCACCGAAGTATGTGGTGTTATTAAGAGAACAAATGAAAGGAAAAGTAATACGTTGTGGTGGGATGATGAGGTACGGGTGGAAGTTGAATCAAAGAAGAAAGCATGGTTAGATTTACTAGCAACCAAAGCTGGTAATTCTGGTGGTATGAATGATGAGATTGAAAGAAAAAAGGCAGAATTTAGATGTATACATAAGAGAGTAAAAGAGGTAATTGAAAGGAAAAAGAAAGAAAGAACGGATAAGAATGATAGAAAGATATCTGATAATTTCCAGGCTAATATAAAAATGTTCTGGAAACTCGTAAGAACTGCCAGGGGAAATACAAAACAGCCTATAATTAATGCTATAAGAGACGAGAACGGATGTTTTCTGAGTAACGAAGTTTCGAATTTAAACAGATGGAAGGAATACTTTGAAAGCGTGTTCATGAGTGAAGAGTCGTCTGAATTAAATGAACTAGAAATTCCGAAAGAAGTGGAAAGGGGTATGGAGATAAGTGTAGATGAAATAATGAAAGCAATGAAAAGCATGAAAGCAGGTAAGGCAGCTGGATATGATAGAGTATCACTCGAGATGCTAAGGGCTGGAGAGGGAGTAGTGGCAGGCCTACTGTACACCTTGTTTAATTTATGTTGGGAACGAAAACGGGTACCGGATGACTGGTGTAAAGCAGTTATAGTACCAATATAAAAAGGGGAAGGGTCACAGCAGGATTGCAAAAACTACCGTGGTATCAGCTTGCTTAGTATTGTGGGTAAACTGTATGCTAAGGTGTTAATTGAAAGAGTTATGAAAGAAACTGATGGAAAAATTTGGGATGTGCAAGCGGGTTTTAGAAAGGTAATGGGGTGTACAGATCAAGTCTTTTCCATGCGCATGATTGCGGAGAAGTTTTTGGCCAAAATCCAGAAAGTTTTTTGCGCATTCATGGACTTGGAAAAGGCTTATGACAGAGTGGACAGAAATGTGTTATGGCAAACACTGAACTCATATGGGTTGAGCGCTGGTCTGATACAGGCATTAAGTCTCTTTATAGGGACTCTAGTGCTTGTGTCAGGATCAATGGGGGATCAATAGTGATCAATTGGCGGGTACTTGCACTTGTCACGTCAACATAGGCTCCGTAAATTATAAGTTTTAAAAAAATATTAAATATAAACAATTTTTGTTATTTCTTAGATAAGTGAGTTCATAATCATGTAACTAAAGACTACAAACTTTATCCAGTTGAAGTGTTAAGTGTGAACATTGTTAATTTAAATTTTGTATGGAACTAACGTTGAAGTGTTTAATAACAAAAGAAATATCAAAATGTGTGATAAAGTGAACGAAAACTGTTTTTTATCAAAAAACTAAGTGGATAATATAAGAATTTGCAGGAAAGTAACCATTAATTGAGCTTATAATTTCAAAAATATAAAAGACCGTTACATAGTTTATTCAAAAAATATTTAATTATTATTTCTTTAGTGGACAAAACGAACAATCACTGTAACTAAAGAACGATTATTCTTTTATACTAACTCAAATTTCAAGATACTTGGGTGTTTATTTTAGTATTATGATAATTATTGAAAATAAAAAACAAAAAAAAATTAAAAAATAGTTCCATCTTATGGCAAATGTTAAAACTACGCTTATGTTTATTCGATTATCACAAACGTTATCAGACGTTTGGCCAACAGAGGATGCTTATTTATAGAGTGGCATTAAAGTAATATGTACAAATTATATTAATCTTGAAAGATAAAACCAGAAATACGCAAAATGAATGTATGTTTTAAATGTAAAATTGTTATATCTGACAAACAATACTTAACCTGTTCTAGCTGTAAGGAGCATTTCCATTTGGATTGTACAAATGTTTCAAATAAAAGATTTTATTTAATGACGGTTGATACTAAAAATAAGTGGAAATGTAAAGAATGTTATGAAGAAAGAACAACACGTACACCATCAAATAACATAACAATCAGAAATAAATATCGGATTAATATACCTGTGAAGAATTCTTTCGACTCTCTGTCATCGGACGAGCAAGAGCCCGAGTATTCGTCACTACTAGAAACGTGTGAATTAAATAGAAGTTGCCCAGAACTAGGTTCTGTTAACCCGGAAAAGATAGAAGAATTAGAGAAGAAAATAGGTTATCTTACAGAGAAATTAGAAATAGCAGAAAATGAAATTGAGAATATTTTATCAGAAAATTTTGCCCTAAAAAATAAAATTTCGGAATATGAATTAAAAATTAATAAACTAAACCAATTATGCAAGCCCACTCCTCACCTAAAAAATTTAATTCCAAAGAGCTCCACATTTAAAAAAAAGAAGAATATAAATAAAAGTAAATTGGATTTCTCTTTAATTGAAACGAAAAGCCCTACTAAACAACTAGAACAATGTAAATATCAAACAACGCTATCTAGTAAAGACAATTGCAATCTTTATAGAGAAAATTCACTACCAAGATTTAATGAATTAGTAATGTGTAATAATTCTCGTAGTGATACGTCAGATACAAACAAAAAAAGAAGGTACTAAAAATTTGCAGCGAAGTCAATCTATACACATAATAGGTGATGAGCAATTGCTGGGCCTATCGGCAGCTTTAATTAAAACAAGACTTGGAAAATGGAATGATAAATACAATCCCTCGGCATATATAATGAGCAATGCAACTAGTAGTGAAATTCTACACTATTGTAATAATATGGTTAATAATTTATCCGATAATGATATTGTTGTATTAGGTGTAGGGGGTAATGATAAAAATCCTGAATTATTACATTTTAATTTTTGTTCCATTCTCAACATTTTGAAGAAAGTCACTGTTTACATTATGCCCGTTAATTATAATCCATATCTTAATGTATATAAATTAAATAATAAATTTTATTTATGGTCTAAATATTTAAAAAATTGTACTTTTATATATATGAAATATCGTAATGTAAATATGAAATTCTATTTAAATTATATTTGCAAAAAAAATCAACTTTAATATAGATATAAATGAGTATAATCTACAGTTTCTTACATTTAAAAATACAATGCGACACATAAAACTATTACAAAAAAAACGCTAATGATGCACAGAAAATATCACAACGTAAATTGCCTAAGAAAAAAGGCACTATCCCTTATTATTTCAAGGCAGCAAACGTAACACATATTGACAAGACAACACATACATTGCAATCGAGCTTAATATGCTCTAATAATATGAAGGCCGCTAAAAAAAGGAACTATACCCTATTATTTTCCCAATAAGAATAAAATGTTACAAACTACATCGACGCCCACGCTAAATAATGCAACTTTTTTTCGTTCCTAAGACTGCCAACGGCTTTAATATATTGCATCAAAATATTCAAGGTCTGTTGTCTAAAAAAGGAAATAATCGAAATTACACTTTCAGAGCTTAAGGATCAAATAAATCCAGATGTCCTTTGTTTTACAGAAACTTTTGTAAAATCTGGAGAAGAAAATAATATGATAATTAAAAACTATGAAATAGCGTCGTATTTTTCACGGAACAAAAAACGAGGTGGATCTTGTATTATGGTTAAAAGAGGAATGCCTTTTAAAAAAGATAACTTGTTTTGATGACTTGGCTGTCTCGTTCCATTTTGAATGTTGTTCTGTGTTAATTCCCCATAGCAATATATTAATTATATGTTTATATCGAACACCGACTAAAATAAAACGACATTGTGATTGTTTTTTTCAAAAACTTGAATTGTTGTTGTATAAATGTAATTATAAATATTCAAAAAAAAAGATTGTAATAGCCGGAGATATAAACATTAATACACTAGTAAATGATAATGTTACGACTACATTTACAGATATTATTAAAACATTTAATTTTCATCTGCATATTACAAGACCTACTAGAGGACAGTCCTGTATTGATCACGTTATTAGTAACATACCAAATGCCACTGCGAAAATTCTTCCACTTTCGTTATCGGATCACGAAACTGCTCAAATGTTAAGGTTTACCGTAAGCAAAAAGAAGGTCCTACCAAAAATTGTTTTCTCTTTCAAAAGAAGTTATTCTCAAGAAAACATTAATAAGTTTCAGTCTTATTTAGAAAGTTTATCGTTTTCTGAAGTGTTTTTGGAAACTGACCTAGATCTAGCTTTCAATAAATTTTATGAACTGTTTCAACTGTTTTATAAACTTTGCTTTCCGGTAATAAAAATTAAATCTGACATTAGACCACATATAAAATGGATATCAAAAGGTATTAAAAAAAGTTGTTCTACGAAAAAAATATTACGTTACAAATATTACATTAATAAAACAAATCAGAATAAAGTTGCATATAACAATTACACAAGGCTTCTAAGAAGATGCATCAATTACGACAAAAACATAGTAATAATAAGTTTATACTCAATAGTAAAAATATTGTAAAATCAACTTGGAAAATTATTAAGAATGAACTAGGGCATATAGCAGCAGATAAACACATTGACTTAATTAAACACAATAACTTTATAATAACTAAACCTATGAAAATAGCTGAAGCCTTTAATAATTACTATATTAATTTGACAAATAAAATAAATAATAAAATTATATACAGTAATACACAAAATAGACTTCAAAATTCAATTTATTTAACACCGGTCGATGAATATGATATAAGTAAAATTATAATGACATTAAATAATACAAATTCAGAAGGTTATGATGGCATATGTACAAATGTTATCAAAGCGTGCAAAAATCAAATTAGTAAAGTATTAGCCTATTTAGTTAATTTATCAATGGAATCTGGCACCTTTCCAGAAAAATTAAAAACGTCTATTGTAAAACCATTATATAAAAAAGAAGAAAAAACACTAATGGAAAATTACCGTCCAGTGACATTGGTACCTATATTATCAAAAATTTTTGAAAAGGTCATGCACAAGAAGGTCATGACTTTCCTAAATAAGTTTAATAGAATAAATCCAACTCAGTATGGATTTCAAAAATCAAAATCCACGACACTGGCCGCTTTTAATTTAATAAAAAATATTTTACAAAATACTAATGACGGACTATTTACTACGGCCATCTTCTTTGACATGTCAAAAGCTTTTGACTTCGTATCACACGATCAGCTTTTGTTCAAATTAGATCAAAACGGAATTAGAGGCCAAGCATATCACTGGATTAAGTCATTCATACAAAACAGGCATCAATGTGTTGAGGTGCTAAAACTTGACAATAGACATGTAAGTCAAAGTTATAGATCCAAATTTAGAAAAAATGCGTTTGGGGTACCTCAGGGTAGTGTACTAGGTCCACTTTTATTTTTGATATATTTAAACGACTTACCTGAAATTACTAAATATAGAAGTATTTTATTCGCAGATGACGTCGCAGTAATAGTCACAACAAATGAAAATATGTCACTAACAAAACATAATTTTGACATTAATCAAACAATATTTGACGTAACTAAATGGCTAAGTAATAATAATTTAACAATAAACTTAAGTAAAACTCAATATATAAATTTCAATAATATAAATAATAATTTAATAAATATTAATTATAATGGACAAACTCTTTGTAGTGCAACTAATATGACATTCCTAGGTAAAAAAAAAAAAAAATTATTGACAAAGAATTAAAGTGGAAAGAACAAGTTTGTAAAATATGTAATAAAATAAACAGGTTCACATATGCGCTTTATAGACTAACAAAAGTGGCAACAAAACAAACTGCAATTATGACTTATTTTGCATATATTGAGTCGATTATCCGCTACGGAATTATAATTTGGGGCAACAGTGCAGAGATTAATAAAGTTTTTATTGCACAAAAAAAAATGTGTTCGTGCCATTCATGGTGTGGGCCCAGATGTTTCATGTCGACCTCTATTTAAGACACTGGGAATCTTACCCGTGCCTTGTTTATATATATTAGAAGTTGCTAAATTTGTAAAACAACACGGGAAAAGTTTTTATAAACTTAACAAAGAAGTGGTATCCATGAACACGAGATACCCAGATCGGATAGTAATTAGCGAAATACCGAAAAGTAAACGCTTTAGTAAAAATTGTTACTGGATGGGTAAAACAATATATAACAAAATACCAAAAAATTATACCAGTGGCTTCTTCAAAAAACATTTTACTCCGTAAACGAGCTTTTAAATTACTGATGAAAACTTTTATAGGACTATAGCTCAAAATTGACATTTTTTTGTTATTAACTGACATGGTATATAATATTGTTTAATTTAATTTACTTTATTTGTTAATTATAATTTTTTTTTTTTGTACTTTTGATATCTTTAGAATATAATTGGATGGATTGTTTGTTGTTGCTAATTTAATGATTTAATAATGATTGATTTTGATGTGTTAATTTTGTATAAATATAATTTCTAAGAATAAATAAATTTGCATGTCTCCATTAGAGACTTAGTGTGTATATATAGTATTTAATAGTATATCATGTAACATACATACTAAGTAGCAAATAAATAAATAATTAAATAAATGGGGTCTACACGGACTGGTTTAGCATCCAAAAAGGTGTCAGACAGGGCTGTGTAGCTTCCCCTTGGCTGGTCAACCTATTTATGGACAGGTGTTTGCAAACTTTGAAAGATGAAGAATGTGGATTAAGAATGGGCGAGTTAACCGTCAAATGCCTTTTGTATGCCGATGATCAAGTCATATTTGCGTCATCGGCGGCTGAGTTGCAAATGATGGTTACATTAATGAACTGAGCATTAAAAGAAAGGGGAATGAAAGTGAACGCAAGTAAGGCGAAAGTGATAGTTTTTGAAAGAGAAGAAAGCAAAACGGTATGTGAAATAAGAATAGAAGAAGAGTTAATTGAGGAAGTGGATGAGTTTTTGTATTTAGCAGGGATGGTAGATATGATAAGGATATAGAACGACGAGTAAATGCAGGGAATAGAGTGAATGAGACACTACACTCTATTATGAAGAACCAGAATGTGTCAAAAAAGGCACGTATGGCAATTCATAATGCTGTGTTAATCCCTAATTTAACGTATGGTAGTGAAAGCTGGGTGTGGCAGAAGAAGCACGAAAGTAGAATAAATGCTGTAGAAATGCGGTCTTTAAGGAGTATGCTAGGGTTGAATCTGAATGACAGGGTGAGAAATTGCGTGATAAGAGATAAATGTGGTATGCAAGATGATGTTGTGACCAGAATTAAGAAAGGAATGCTTCGGTAGTTTGGTCATGTAGAAAGAATGAATGAGGAAAGAGTGACAAAGCAAATTTATATGGCAGATGTGAACGGCAGAGTCGGTAAAGGACGCCCTAGAAAAAAGTTTATCGACCAAATATGCGATATTTTGAAAATGGGCCACGTTAGAAGTACCCTTAACCGACGAGCATGTATGCGTAGGTATATGGATGTTGAGGAGGCGAGAAAGGTGTGTCAGGATCGTGCCAAATGGAAGTCCGTAGTCTCTGCCTACCTCTCTGGGTGACAGGCATGAGTGTTTATGTATATGTATTATGTAAAACTTATTCATATCCACTCAATATAAAGTATTGAAAATCTCAGTAAATTAGCATTATATAATACTATTTAATTTATTTATTGTTGTTTCAGAATCGAATAATGTTGTATTACACATGGAGTAAAAGACTTGCAACCTAAACTGCAGTACGAACTTTACATTTGCCAGGAAAATGATGTTAGATGCAATGTGTGGTGAGGCTCAAAATTTTTTGGTATTATGTAAATATGATTCTTACTATTTTTTTAAATATAATATCGAATTTTTTTCTATACCGATTATAATAAATTATAAACACATGCAATTGTACTTAGATTTTTACCTCAAAATATATGATACAAAACAGTTAAATACACATTTTTAATTTTCGTATTTTTTCAGGCTGCTATATTAATGTTGGTTTTGATCACCAGCCATTAACAAGCCCTGCAAAGCCTAGCATCTCATTAGCACCTGTTGAAGGTAATTTCAAACAGACAACTTTTATGTAATAATTGTTGAAGTGTACTATCTTTCTATGAGATTAATGTACCTTTGCATTGACAACTTATATATGTAATAAATATGAATGTGTATATATATATATATATAAACCTTTGTCATGAAATGTTCTTATCTGAATGATGGTGAAAATTGCATAGAATTTCTCAAATTGCAAAATTGTGTTATGACTAAAATAGGAGATGGAGCTACATCCTCCTGATAACAACTCAAAATAATGGGAAACTGCAGTTGCCCATTACCTGCCAAGCGAGGCAACTATGGGCAATTTTAGATTGGAATTGTGACTACAATGGAAAATGAATTTTGATTGTGTTATGATGGCAAGTTCCAAATTGGAAATCAGATCCGAATTTTGCAACTCAAAAATTGTTAAATAGATTTTATACTTTGCTGGCTTTTTTTAGTTATCGAAACTAATGCTTATTTTAATTATTTTCAGCATCAAAGAAGACTATGCTTTGCAAAAAAGTATTCTCTTCTGAAGCTAGTTCTCTTGTACGCAAAATAAAAAAAATTACAAGCTGATAAAGACCATTTTGCATTGAAGCTGAAAAAGGTGCTTAAGTTATCTGAAAATTCTACTTTTCAGAAAGCAATTTCTAAATTTACGTCAGCTGCCCTAATATTAACACTACTTCAGTTCCGTACAAATAGTAGACGTAGAACCTACAGGTGGCTTAGGAATGTATTTATTCTGCCTTCTCCAGCAACACTGAGTCGCATGATAGCAAGAGCTGCTTAGAAGACTGGAAATAACGATAATTTATTTGACATTTTAAGTAAAAAAGTTAAAAAAATGTCAGAGACTGACAAGTTATGCATGTTATTATTGATCAAATTGCAATCTAAAAGGGTTTTGTAAACAATGGCAATAAAAACATGAAAATTGCAGACCATGCATTAGTGTTTATTGTGAGGGGAATTCAAAAGAATTACAAACGGCCTACTTATTATACATTCTGCTCTGGAAGCACACTAAAAGATGAATTAAAAATTCAAATAAAGAAAGTGATAAGAAAACTCAAATCAGTGGGTTTGAAGGTTGTATCAACAGTATGCGATCAAAGTACCACTAACATGGGTGTTATTCCTAATCTCGTAGTAGAATCTAAAGCACATCATCTGAGAAAAAATTTCGATTGGAATAAAAAGACCTTTTAAATTAATGGTGATGAAATTGTACCTTTGGTTGATCCTCCACAATAGTACAAAGGCATAAGAAATAATCTTTTGACCAAAAACTTAACATATTATGTTATTGACCACAAAAAGAAAACTGCCAAGTGGGACCACATTGTTCAATTATATAAAGAAAATCCAGCCTACCAAGTTATTAGGCTTCTTCTAAAACTCACAGAATACCATGTAAACCCAAAGAAAATACCTAAAATGAAAGTGAAATGTGCTACACAAATTTTTAGTAGATCAGTTGCAGTTAACATAACACGTAAGATTAACAATCTTCATAAAGTTTCTTTATGATTTTTCCTTATTAAACTTTAATAAATAAATAACATATTTGTTAGATTGTAAAATATCTGATCATTTGGCCATAAAATCCATCACTTTTTATACTAGAAGAAATAAACTTCTAAACAAATAAATATATGTAGTTTTATTGCGGTGTCAATTTTATTCATTCTAAATATCATTACATAATATTTTAAGTACAATTCAGACTTAAAACATTGTGTGTATAATGAAATAAAATAAATAAAAGTAGACCTCTACGTAATACGTATCCAACTCAAGTTATTATACGTAGTTATATGTATATTCACTATATTTTTAGTTCGGACTGGTTCGGACACAGAACTGTAGTAGGCACTGGAGTCGCATTACTGAACTGCCAACTCTATTTCGGATTATTCAAAGTACTCTGTGGTACTGTACAAAAAGTACTCTGGTCTGTGGCGTACTGAATAGGACGGCGTCTGCGCGTGATGGTATACAGTATTTTTAAAATAATCATTTAAAATAATTGACTAAATAAAACGAGCAAAATTATTTTTTGGATATTTAACATTATCTGTATTTTGATAAAATAATTAAGATGGATAAGTTTATACCTACCCCAATACACGAAAAAAATGATATTCAAGTTGACAGTTTTGGTTATTTTATAGTATTGTTTTTTAATATTAAATTGAAATATTTTCGTAACTTAAGCTTTGCTATACCATAAAACACTATACATTCTATTATAATAATGCCTAAAATAAAGTATTGTACCTTATAATACTGGTTGTATTCTACCTGAAAAACAACTTTAAAGCATATTTTCGTAAAACGCTATGAAGGGATTGTCTTCGCTCTAAAAACCGTCATTAAAAACTAAGATTTTGCACTGCAGTGCACTAAATAAAAGACTTCCGTCTTTCTAACTTCGTAATTTTCTGCAAATATTCTGCTCACATCGTTACGATATCGCCCTTCAAAAAACCCTAAAACACTGAAGTTTTCGACAAAAATCGCATATGCGAACTTAATGCCCTCTTAAGTTTACATTATATCAAGTTGAATATGAAAAAAATATTACAGAAATTACATATTATAACACCTTAGATGATTGATAGATCTTCACGTCATAGCGCGCGAAGACCTATCAATAATCTAAGTATAATACATTGAAACAGAAGACCGATAGAACTTATAAGAGTTCTTTGTCTTGGGAAACGACCCCTTAAAGTGAAACCAGAATTTCTTGCGATTCTGATGTGAAATTAGGTTTTTTTTAACCATGTTTTGATATGAATGTGTATAAAAACTTAAAAAAGATTCCATTCAAAAAAAAGTAAATCAAATAGCACGCGAGAAGCTTGGGTTCGAACCCGTTAACCAATTATATTGTTAGTTGCAATTTAAAGTACTAATTTTAATAATTGCTCTTTTTCATACAATAAGGGCGATAAATGAGCACACATTCCACGTGATGGTAAGTGGATGCTGTGGCCCATAGATATCTACATATATCCTGTGTGTGCGTTGTCAACCCTGAGGACTAAGGTGGAATTCCCCGTTTCCGGTAAAAAGGGTCTCCGGTTCTCTGCATTCACTATACGAAACACAGCAGCCTTAACTTGCTATTTTACTTTTGCATTCTGTGAGAACGTGGTCCTACCTCGGTCGAGCCAACCCATGAATTCTACAACTTATATAGCTGCGGCGTGGCTCTATCATGAATAAATATACGCGACTAAAAAGAACGTTTTGATAAAATGAAAATGAGAAATTGAAAAGTTTACAAACACATTGGGGCAGCGCAGCAGTGTATTAAAATTAGGTATATTAATTCCTTCTCGAGATGTAATTATTTTGCTTTTATAATAACTAAACATACACATGGACAAGCGACGCGTGGTAACAGAAACGCGAATCATAATAACCGGCTCGATAAAAAAAATTATACAGAAACTTCGTGAAATCGTGTTAAATTTATATCCAATGAATTTAATTTTATGTTCTAGTCTAAAAATAGTCAAAGTGCTTGAGCCCCTCTCAACCGCTCGTTCAGTGCCCGCCAAGATAATCGCTCGACAATTACGGGGATTGAGGTTATGTTTTTATGTCTGCTCCACATAATTGCCGTGAATTTACGCGCGAATTCACGCCATGAATTCACGGCACAAGTCGTGCCCTCCACATTCACGGGATGCTCACAATCATTCGGGAAAACTCCGCGAAACGGACGTAGAAGCTGCTGCTGCAATAACTTTATTTGCTGTGGCAACATATCACTATTTAGACATCCAAAACAAGAAATTCATTAGAAAGCGTTGCAAAAAAAAAAAACAAGATGGTGTATGACTAAAATACATCGTCCGTACGCCTTTGTAGTCCGAAACGAACTGGCACGGGGCCGTGAATGTGGATGTGTACGCGTGAACGCCGCGCGAGGTGTGCGTGAACCCTTTGTCGCGGGACAAAATACCGACTCTGGTCGGGGAACAGGTGTGAAAGCTCGTAAACCCCACGCAAACCATCCACATTCACGTTCACGCCTGTTTACGGAGCTTCACGGCGATATAGTGGAGCCGCGGTCATACTTACTCACCATATTACAAAACGGCAATAATCGATAAATAATATATTAAGAACAATTCATCTAAACAAAATTAAAAAAAAAACACATTTTTATAACAAGTAAACACAAGTTAACTATACACCTAAGAGTAATAACAACTGCTAATGCTACTCTTGAAGGTGTGTCCATAAACTGTAAGAAATAAGGTAATAAATGCATTATCATCAGTGAGGGCTATAATAATATCATTTATTCATTAATTCACTACAGCTTATCAAAGGTCAACTGTTAATAAATAAGCATCTCTACATAGATTATCTCATGTCGTTTATATTTGCCATAGTTGAAACGCTTGGCAGGCTGTTTGGCAGGCGTATTATATTGAGTTGTAATCAGGAATATGATGCACCTATCTCCTATATAACCTTCTCTGGCCTTTTACGACACCTACGGGATATTACAACAGCAATTGGCACTACACGACAAATGTTATCAATTGAAAATAATAATAGGTCTTTACATGTGAAACTGTCGTCCGGCAGAACGGGCCATTTCAAAACAAAATAATTTTTGTTTGGCTGAGAATTCTAGTTTTAAATAAATATTATTTTAAAAACACGGAATTATCGTTTCATCACAATTGAGTCTCTCATTTGAGTCTTTTTCATCATCAAGGTTAAAAATTTGTTAAATTATGGGATATGAGTACCTACCGTTACGGCAGCAACGCGGCACATGTGGCACGCAATTTCAAACTACGGAGCGAATGCTACAAACGAACGCACCACCTATTATTGGTTTGCCCGCTTACATTCTGGAAATTTTGATTGAAAAATGGACCCCGTGGTCGTCCGCAACTTTGGTCAACAATGACGACTTAAAGGTTATTGTGGAAGCTGATGATATTCAATCTACGGCTGAATTAGCAGCAGCTTTTGACATTAGCATCGCAAGGTGAAAAAGCTTTACAAATTGGTGCCCAACGAACTCAATAATCGCCAGCGCAAAGTACGCGTCGAGACGTGCTCAACAGACACAAAACAGAAGCACAAAAGAAGGAATTTTGAACCATATAGTTATCCATGACGAAAAATGAATTCTGTTTGACAATCGCAAGCGCTCAGCAAGTTGTCTGATCCTAGCTCAACATTTAAACAATACCCTAATCAAAAATTTAGCCATAGAAAATTGATGGTCACTGTTTGTTTGTCCAGCGCCGGAGGGTTTCACCACAGCTTCTTAGTTAACGGGACGTGCGTTACTGCAGATGTGAACTGTGAAGAAATGAAAACAATGATGGAGAAGCTCGCACGCCTCCAACCAGCTTTGGTCAATCGCTTGTCCCCGCTGCTTCTGCATATTGCACAAAAGACAGTCTACAATGTACAAGAGCTTTCAGGCATCCGCCGTACTCATCAAATCTTGCGCCTACAGACTTCTACTTCTTTTTCGAGGCTGAAACATACCGATACCTGGGTATGTCACAGAACATTGGTAGTGGTAAGCCTCTCGGGTCATCTGAGGCAACTGGGACTCCGTGACAGACCACAAATGCAAAAGGCGGTGCTCCTCAATACCGCCCACATCGTACGCCTGTTTCTTTCCCTTTCCCCCAAGCCCTTGGCCGTTTGGTCTTCCCTGCCGAGGACTTCCATCTGGTTGGGCTATTATTTATTTTTGTTAGTACAAAATAATAATAATTAATAATAATAATTTAAGCGACAGTAGCCTAATGGGCAGGGCGCGGACCGCGATCTCAAAAAGGTCGTGGGTTCGAATCCGCCATTCGAATACTGGCGTGAACTACTCGTAACACAAGCAATTTAAGCTTACCACGAGTGGTTAAGGAGAATATTAGTAATGTTTATAGTATTGTTAATATTATTTTTTCTAAAAAAGTATTTATATTTATGTATATTTGTTGTTTCCTTTTATATTATAATTATATTATTTATTCAGCACAACCAGATGAGAATACTCTATAAATGCCCCATAATAACAATAGGCTTTTTTCTAAGTCAGTGCGCTTTACCGTCTTCAGCTATGTCGTTACTTGCTATCAGTTGGAATAGTAGTTAAGTACTGGCTTATAAAACTTAAAAAGTAATGATAACAGACATTTGCCGCGCTGTGAAAGGTATGTAGTGTGTAACTTCACCTTTACCTTAAAGTACATTATAAATTTAATGTCAGATCCACAACATTAAACATAGTTTCGTATTAAACTTCAATAATAGGTTTTATCGTCGTTGATATTAAAGTTCAGCCGCAACTATAACAAGTCACATTAAAGCGAAATACAATTATTATTTAAGAGCCTGTTAGTGCTTTTCATAACAAGCTTAGTTACTAAATTACCTCCAGAATATTCATCCATACGTCCGTGTTTATAACGCAACAAAATTTAATTAAGTTTGAATTTTTAACAGGCAGGACCTTCTGAAATGTTTTCTCGTAACAATTCAGTTACAGATGAGACATCAAAATAACGGTAGGGAACTAGTATTAAGAGATTTTCAGATACTATTTTATTACTATATCGGAATGTGTGCAATCAGAAACTAAATACCCGTTTGAAATTTGTTTTTGTAATAAAGTATTTACTTCACTATTTGATACGATTTCGATTAAAGTATGAATCTTCAGAACCTGCTTAAACCTGTATGTCAAAATTCAGTACAGAAACTAATATTTTTAGTAAAGTTACGTAACAGACCGGAACTGTCGGTCTGTTGCGTAACGGTGTTATCTCTCTCTCTCTCTCTCTCTCTCTCTGGTCTCTTTTCCGTCCAGAGAAAGGATGACGGATACGTCGGATTAAAACAATTTTTTTTGTATGTAAGTTCTTACATATGATGAAGTACCAACGATTGATATCCGAAAAACAAAATGAAAAAACATAAATTGTAAAAAAAAATGTTAAGCGATTTTAAAAGAAAAATTAAAACCATAAGAATAATTGTAATATATATTATAAATTCATCATCATCATCATCATCATCATTACAGCCCTTCACAAGTCCACTGCTGAACATAGGCCTCCCCCAAGTAATGCCACAAAGCACGGTCCTGAGCCACCTGCATCCATCGACTTCCTGCTTGTCTTACCAGGTCGTCACTCCATCTAGTGGGGGGTCGCCCTACACTACGCCTACCGGTACGAGGCTGCCACTCGAGAACCTTTCTTCCCCATCGGTTATCGGTTCTTCGAGCTATATGGCCGGCCCATTGCCACTTCAGCTTACTAATCCGTTGGGCTGTGTCGGTCACTCTGGTTTTACTGCGGATATCCTCATTTCTGAGTCTATCACGCAGTGAAACTCCGAGCATAGCCCTCTCCATAGCTCGCTGAGCGACCTTGAGCGTCCTCATACGGCCAGCGGTGAAGGACCACGTCTCAGATCCGTAAGTCATCACTAGCAACACGCACTGGTTATACACTTTAGTTTTCAGAGATTGAGGTATACCTGACGAGAAGATGTGTCGTAATTTCCCGAACGCTGCCCAGCCGAGTTGAATCCGTCGATTGACCTCTCGGTCGAAGTTGGACTTACCTAGTCGGACTACTTGTCCCAGGTAAACGTACTCGTCAACAACTTCGAGTCTAGTACTCCCAACAACTACCGGCATAGGTGTGACTAGGACATTAAACATGATCTTTGTTTTGTCCATGTTCATCTTAAGACCTATCCGTTGGGAGACAATATTGAGGTCATTGAGCATAGTGCTAAGGTCCTCCAGCGATTCTGCCATAAGGAATATATCGTCGGCAAATCGAAGGTGAGTGATGTACTCGCCATTGATGTTAATACCGTATCCTTTCCAGTCCAGTAGCTTGAAAACGTCTTCCAACGCAGCGGTGAAGAGTTTCTGGGCTATAACATCACCCTGTCTTACACCTCTCTGCAGTTGGATAGGTTTCGTACTCTGGTTCTGTACTCGGATAGCCATCGTAGCCCTACTGTACAAACACTTCGGCAGAGACTGTAGCACCGCCCAAATTTCGACGGAATCAAAGGCTTTCTCATAGTCCACATACGCCAGGCAAAGTGGCAGATTGTACTCTTCGGACTTCTGTACAATTTGCCGAAGGGTATGTATGTGGTCTATGGTACTGAAGCCTTTTCGGAAACCGGCTTGTTCGGGAGGCTGGAAGTAGTCGAGTCTGCGTGCGAGACGATTCGTAATGACTCTCGAAAACAGCACGTAGACGCGGCTCAGAAGGGAAATCGGTCTATAGTTCTTCAAGAGAGCGTTGTCGCCTTTCTTAAAGAACAAGACCACCGCGCTTCTGATCCACGCCTCCGGAGTAGTGCCACCATGGAGGACGGAATTGAAGAGCTTCTGAAGGACTTCAAGTACCGGTGTTCCACCCGCTTTCAGAAGCTCCGCTGTAATTCCATCCTCGCCCGGGGCCTTGCCGTTTTTAAGGTGCTGGAGAGCCATTCTAATCTCGCTCAGACTGACGTCCGGGATATCATCGGAATAGTGTCGGATAAGACTTGCTCTTGGATCGTTACTCACACTTGCGTGTGGCTCCAACGATGATGTGTACAGCTGCCCATAGAACCTCTCAATCTCACTCAAAATCTCAGGTGTCCCGGAAACGACGCTGCCACACTCAGTATTCAGCCTTGACAGTTGGCTCTTTCTGGCAGACAGATCTCTGGCAAAGACTTTGGAGCCCTGGTTCCGCTCGATCACTTCTTTAATACGAGCAGTATTAAAGTTGCGTAAGTCTCGCCGCATGCATTTGGAGATCTGTCTGTTCAGTTGCCTGTATGCTATCAAATCTGTTGATAATTGCAGCCTCATCTCCCGTCTAACAGCCATGAGATTAAGAGTGTGATCGGAGAGTTTTTGTGTTCTTCTGCGGCGGGTCTTGCAGAACTTAGCTCCGACCGCATGGACAGTTTCCACGAGCTTGTCATTCATATCGTTCACTGCATTGCAATCCTCTAGGCACTGAAAGCGGTTTTGTAACTCGAGCTGAAAGGTTTCTGGGTTCTGGATTAGAGCACGAGGGGGGATGGAGCGTTGACTTCATTAGACGTGACCTCTCCAACTTAACATTTAGTTTCAGTGTGCCTCTAACCATTCGGTGATCGCTGCCAGTTTTCACCCTTGCGATCACTGAGACATCACTGAACAGTTGGCATCTGGTAGTCATAATGAAGTCAATCTCATTTTTTGTCGAACCGTCGGGGCTCGACCAGGTCCACCTTCCTGTGGGGCCGCTTCTGGAAGAAACAGTTCATCATAAAGAGTCCCTCTTTTTCCATAAAGTCGACCAGCTGCTGGCCCCTTCGGTTCCGTTGCCCTACTCCAAATTTCCCCACCCTCAGCTCACCGCTTTCTCTTGTGCCTAGTTTTGCGTAGAAGTCTCCCATCAACACCGTGTAGTGGGTTTTGGAGGAATGCATGGCTCTGGAAATATCCTCATACATTTCCTCCACCTCCTCATCAGGATGTGCCGAGGTTGGTGCGTAAACCTGTATAACCTTCAGCGAATACCGTTTGGTGATTCTGAGTATCAGGTACGCGACCCTCGTCGACACATTCCCAATCTTTACAACGTTGTTGACGAGAGACTTGTGGACGATAAATCCGACACCTCCTTGGGACAGATGGTCGCCCTCCCGGTGGTAGAACAAGTTGCCGGACTCGAGGATTGCCGTATCCTCCCCCTCTCTTCGGACCTCGAATAATCCAATAATATGCCAGCGCAACTTGTCTACCTCTTCTTCCAGCTCCAGTATCTTCTCGTCAGTCCTCAGAGTGCATGCGTTATATGTTGCCAGGTCGAGTCGTCGTAGGTGGCAACCGATCCTCCACCGGAGATTCTTAGCACCCCCTGCCCCGCCGTTACCATGTTCGCTACCGTAGCCAGGAATAGCGGGGCCGCCGGGGACTGGGGGCCGTTTTTTTGCGTCGTTATACATGTGGGGATATTTGCCATAGTTGCCACGCTTGGCGAGCGGGTTGGCAACCGCAGTTTTTTTATTATAACACAGTTGTTATCAGAAAGATGCTGCTGCCCATCTCCTGCCTGTCTCCCTCTGTCGCCTCTTACGACACCCACGGGAAGATATGGGGTAGTGGATATTCTCAACCGCCACTACACGGCCTTATATTATAAATTACGTATCCGTTCTAATATACATTTCCATTCCGAAATTAGGGAGCCATTTCTCCCGTAGGCGTTGTAAGAGGCGACTAAGGAAAGTGCCAGAAAAATATGGCTTCCGATAAATGGTGGTTTACCATCTCAAAATTCTCAGACCAGTGATGTACATCGGCGTCGATGGTGACCCAAAAGCCTGCTAAGTATGATGGCTACAGTTTTACCTACAACAGGAGGACCGGAAAATAAGAACAATGAATATATGATTTAAAAGTTACTTCACTTTGAATGTATGTAGAATTTTTTTAATTTTTTAAATTTTAACAGCATCTTTATTTTTCTTTGTGTAAATTACTAGCATCTGCAATTATCTGAAAAATATTTTAATGTGAAATAAAAAAAGGTCAAAATACAACAAAATTTAATTGAACCTCAAAACTCTTTTGTTGCGGTAACAAATTCCATGAAAATTCATTTTACTTTTAAATAATTCAACACTTTTGCAGATTTAGTTTGTTCAGTTGCAACTGACAAAACAATTTCAACAGTTACCAAAATTTAGGTCTTTAATTTTTATTTTGAAAATTTGCAATTTATACGTGATAGAGCCATGCTGCAGTTATATTAGTAGTATAGTTGTAGCACGAATGGGTCGGCTCTACCGGGGAAGGACCCACGCTCTCACAGAATACCAGCGTAAAATAGTAGCTTAATGCTGCTGTTTTTCGTATGGTGAATGTAGAGAACCGGAGACCCTTTTTACTGGAAACGAGGCATTCCATCTTAGTCCTCACCGGTGACAACGCATCTGCATTTTGATTCGTAATCGAGGATAGATGTAGATGTCTATGGGCCACAGCAATCCCTTAGCATCAGGTGGACTGGTGCTCGTTTGTCACCCTATCCTATTAAAAATATATTAATATGCAAAATATTATTACTAAGGTTTTGTCTATTTTTTTAATTTTCTACTCTTGTATATAAATATTATATACAAGACTAGAAAATTAAAAAATGGTCGAAATGGAAATCTATTTATCGATCACAAGATCTTCTTGGTACTCTACTTAGTTGTCTTCTCTTATCATAATCACCACACTTGGCAATCGCAAAAAATATATTATCAGATACTTGAACCTACAACGATACTTCGTCTACAATCTGAGTAAAAAAGAAAGAAAATGCTCAGCACCGCGTTCTCGAAGTAAATAAACCTTAAAAAAAAGTGATACACACTCAGGCAACTCCAAGAACAAATACAAGCTATTGACTCCACCGAGGTAGTTACATTCATTAGGTTATGTGTACTATATTAAAACAAAGCCCCGGAGAATATACAAGGTTTCTCTATTAACAAGTTTAAATATTTTAATAAACGAAAACTGAACATAAAGGGTTACGATATTATAAATGTTGATGATCATGGTTGATGTTGACCCCCTGGGATTGAGGTTGTCGCTTTCAAGCTGTTTCTTAAATAAGTTTTGCAAGTAGTTTATTCAGCCTGTGTTCTTATTGTTTAATTTACTTTGAAAAAAAAATGGTCTCCCTATGAAAGATATTATATAATAATAATATATAATATAATAAGAATATAAATATAATATAATAAAAATAAGATAGCAGATGGTAGCACCCAGCCATCTTCTCTATTGAAATAAGGATGTTTTTTGATTTCAATAGCCTCTCGAATCATCCTTGGAAGGAGTCGGTGTTCTTTAGCGAGGATCTGCGGTCTATCAAATCAAAAAAACATCCTAATTTCAATAGAGAAGATGGCTGGGTGCTACCATCTGCTTGGGATCTTATAATAAATAAAATTAAATCCCAACCCAAGCATACAACTGCAAGACTTCAAGATACCATAAGTTCATACTGCATAGATCGGAACAAAAGTTAAATTTTAATCTATGGTAACCGCGGTTAACTATGACATATGGACGTTGAACATCTCAGTCCTGCCCGTGACCATCAGTGCTGTAAAGCGTTCGAAACGTCGGGTATTTAAAAAGTTAAAATATACGCGATAAATTCCGTAAAAACTAGTATTATTTCAATGTGTAGTGTTCGCGTAAATATAAGAAATCATTATGTAAACCAGTACGGACTGGTAATTGCAAATAAAATACGCCGATTAGAGGATCTAAAGACCAAGCGCGCAAGATATCTAACAGCCTTAAATTTCTTGAAGAGATGCCGTGACCATAATCTCATTCCTACGTGTGTTAAAATATCAACCAAAAAGGACATTCGAGGAAGCGCTAAGATCTTAAATCAGGCGAGTAAAAAGTTGTTACGGACGGTAATCCAACAAAAACGCTCCGATCTATATGACATAAATCCGTAGACACATCATCCAGTGAATTGAAGAAAGTTTTAACGACGTTTGACTATAATTTTTGCATGGAAACATTAAATAAACGCGAAATTAGTAAATATAATGAATGCAAAAACAAACATATAGAAAAATATCAAAAATTAACGAACAAGTCAAATGTCAAACATCTGAATCAAAACCATTGACAAACACAGATCATAGATTAATCGCGCTCTATAATCTGTCAAAACAAACACTGGATGATGCAACAATTAGGGTTTTATCCAAAGGCCTCAACTTTGCAATTACACCCCGCAAATTACCGTACGAAGAAATTATCTGTAGTGTCGAGGACTGTTTATTTAAAAACAATATGCGGAAAGAAGATTTGGAGGCGATACGTCAAGACATTTCGTCTATGTTACGTCGATGTTCAGTGCCTAAACCGAATCTTCCCAGAGACGAATTTATAGCGTTAAAGAACCTACGCAATAAACCAGAACTTACGATTCTCCGCGCAGATAAGGGAAACGCCACGGTAGTCATGGATACGTCAGATTATAATTCTAAAATACAAGAACTATTGTCGGATGTAAGTACTTATAAAAAAGGTTAAAAACGACCCAACAAATAGCACACTAAAAACAACTAGTGACCTCATAAAGAAACACTCCGAAAAATTAAATCTGGACGTAAAATGGATAATACCTACGTGTGCCAAATCACCAAAATTGTATGGGTTACCAAAAATACACAAGCCCAATGCTCCATTACGTCCCATAGTGAGCCAAATCGATTCACCAACTTACAGATTGGCTCAACACTTAGCGAAAATACTCTCACCACTCAGGGGACATACAAGAGCACACATAAAGGATTCCTACAATTTTGTCAGCGAAATTAAAGACCTACATCTGGTAGACAATGAAACTATGGTCAGTTTTGATGTGCAGTCATTGTTTACATGCTTACCTGTTGAAGACTGCATCTCAATTGTAACTAGAAGGCTGGAAGAAAACAACATGCCCGCAGAATATGCAGTATTACTCAGACACTGCCTTACATCTGGCTACCTATTGTGGAAGGAGGAGTTCTACAAGCAAGTAGATGGTGTGCCGATGGGCTCACCTGTATCTTCCAATGTCGCCGACATATTCATGGCATTCATATTCTTTGAGGAGAAAGCCCTGCTTAGTTCTCCCATAAATCCAAGGTTCTACAAGCGGTACGTAGACGACACTTTCACAATTCTACCTTTAGATAAAGTAACTGCATTTTTAGACCATCTTAACTCTATAAATTCTAAAATTCAGTTCACAAGGGAGTTAGAGGCAAACAATTCCTTAGCTTTTCTAGATGTGTTAGTAATTCGGAATCCTGATAACACCTTGAGCCATACTGTGTATAGAAAAAAGACCCATACAGATAGATATTTAAACGGTGATTCTCACCACCATCCTTCACAGTTAGCTACCGTGGGTAAATCTTTGTTTCAGAGAGCACGAGGGATCTGTGACAGTAAACACCTGGCTGCAGAGCTCCACCATGTCAAGCAAGTTTTGCATGACAACAAGCTTCGAGTCCCGCGCCTACGTCACAGTGAACGAGTGAAGCCGGCCACAGTCGAGCGTGTACCTGCTGTACTGCCATATGTTAGAGGAGTCACTGACAAGATTGGCTACATCTTGAAGCGCGCTTCCATCAAAACATACTTCAAGCCGCTGAAGAAGATTGGTCAGTTTTTATCATCGGTCAAGTGTAATGTCCCTCTGCAAGATGCAGGAGTGTACAAGCTTGATTGTGAATGTGGTCTCTCCTACATAGGACCAACTAAAAGATCTATAAAAACCCGCGTTAAAGAACATATAGCTGATGTGAAGAATCGACGCTCCGGGAAGTCTGCAGTCTGTGAACACGTACAGGATCGCCCCCCGTCACTACATCAGATTTGATAGACCGCAGATACTCGCTAAAGAACACCGATTCCTTCCAAGAATGTTTCGCGAGGCTATTGAAATCAAAAAACATCCTAATTTCAATAGAGAAGATGGCTGGGTGCTACCATCTGCTTGGGATCCTATAATAAATAAAATTAAATCCCAACCCAAGCATACAACTGCAAGACTTCAAGATACCATAAGTTCATACTGCATAGATCGGAACAAAAGTTAAATTTTAATCTATGGTAACCGCGGTTAACTATGACATATGGACGTTGAACATCTCAGTCCTGCCCGTGACCATGAGTGCTGTAAAGCGTTCGAAACGTCGGGTAATTAAAAAGTTAAATACACGCGATAAATTCCGTAAAAACTAGTATTATTTCAAGAAAATGAGAAATCATAGATCGTGCGTTTTACAGCCGATGGTTGATATTGACTGGATGTCCAATAAATTTTAATTAAAAAAGGTTACAGAACAGACTCGAAAGGTTCCGAGAGTAAAATATTATTTCTACGTTTAAACAGATAACAGTAAGGATGCCTTCACGATGTTTAATTAATTCTATTGTTTCATTAAATATGTACATATTATGAAAAAAAAATGCGTTTAGTATTTCTAAAAGAATTCGTTACCTAAACCAGATGAAATATACATATGATGTAATATAGCATCAAGAGTCTGGTACTGTGGTTGCCTTCAGTGCACAGTGATTAAAGCCACATAAACTAATTTGAATCTTGATATTTTGAGAACTATGGAACTAATTGTGAACCTATTATTATTTTAAAATACGTTTTTAGTATCATATCTATACTAATATAATAAAGCGGAAGAGCATTTTTTGTTTTTGTTTGTTTAAACACGCTATTCTACTGAACTATCAGTCCGATTTGAAAAGTTGTTCTTGTATATTATAGCCAGATTTAGGAGGAATTGTATATATATGATTGGCTATCTAGCATTAAGATTAATACACCTAAAAGCTAGCCTTAAATTGTGATTTCCGTCGAGCAAGTCATAAGAAAAAGCACGCACGGACTGCTTTATCCGCGTGCGATGTATTCGAACATTGAATACAATGTTCTACAATATTATAAATCTTTATTCTATCTATAAAATAGTCATACACCTATTTCTCATACATAACCTACAATAAGATATTAAAAATTAAAAAAAAAAGTAAATAAAGAGGTGATTTATGAGCGTTATTATTAGGCATGACATATTAATCCTTACGATCGAAAGTTACTACAATATCAAGACAAATTTTTGGAGATAATCTTTGCTCCTATAGCATGTTATATACTAGCCGACCGATGAGAACCGAGAGATACCAGCAGTGAATGCTGGTGCGCGGGGTATCGTAATATATAGGCGTTAGCGAGGTGTCCACGTCCACGTTACATTTACCACGCGCTCGTCAATAAAGAAAAACATCGTGAGGAAACCTGCATGTCTGAGAAACATAAAAAAAATATTTCGAATATATGTGGAGTCCGCCATCGCGCATTGGAACGGTGCAGCAGATATTTCGTTGCACTAAAAGCCTCTCAGAAGGGAGAGAACGCCTGTGTCCAGCAGTTGTTTTTTCTTAATAATTTTAAGCGAGGTTTCATCTCGCGTGGCTCAGAGATATACGCGGATAAAACCGCGGGGCACAGCTTAAATATGAAAATATTATTTTATAAATTTTTATCTATGTAATTAGATCACAATAAGTTATGCCGCTATCATATATTATAAACAGAAACCCTTAAAATGAAACCAGAATTTATCGCGATTCTAATATGAAATTATGTAACTTTTTAAGATTCCCTTAAAAAAAAGGTAATTCAATTAGTACGCGCTCTAGTAGCTCCTCATGCAACTCTGGTTCAAACCCCTCGGCGGAATAGAAAGGTCTTCATAAAAACTGAATGTCTGAGAAATTAAGTATTTTGGGGATATGAGAATATAAGTACTCTGCTCGCTGATGCACTGGGGTAGCGCAGCGATCTAATGAAATGAAGTATATTCATTTCTTTGATGTAAGATCTATTATAATTAAAATTCGTTTGTCAAATTCATTTAATTTTTTGAAATATTCCAGTTTTTCGAAGTGAGGTTCCTTTGATCTGAGAAAAAACTACAAGATACTCCGCAGGTATCGTCTTATTTGTCATATTTAAAGAATTGGTTTTCCAGCAACATTACATTTAATATAAAAGTATATATAGACCTATCGGTAGCTTAAGTATGTTCTACTATAAACTAGAAAGGATGTAAAATTTTTAAATTTCTCAGCGCACAGTGAACCCGTTTAAATCAGCCTTATTTTCTATGTGGAAAGTATATTGGATATGAGACTGCAACATTTCCTTGTTTTACCTTATACGTGTTAAGGCCGTACTGCAGCTATATTATGGTTGTAACATGAATGTGTCGAATCGGCAGAGGAAGGCTCACAGTACTTACAGAATACCAGTCTAATGTTGCCTTGCCGGGGTTTATATGTTGAGTGTAGTGAACTGAAGACCCTTTGTCCTCAGGCGTGACAACGCAATACGCATTCTTATTCTTAATCGAGAACAGAAGTAGTTGTCTAGGGGCACCAACATCCACTTACCGTCAGGTGGACTTTACGCTCTGTTCTACACACTAACACTTTACTCTTATAAAATGTTATGTTTTGTTAAATTTCACTTTAAATATTTTATTATTTCTTAAAGTATATATCTTTTGCATCATTTTTAACATCTACATATTTGTCATATTTTTTAAAATCAAAACACCTGGTAATTTGAACGGATTTTCGTGGGCGGTGGAGGTCACTAAAAATGACAACATCTTCAACATATTTAAAAGAAAACTCGTTGATAAATCAAATGTAATTTAATGCCGGCTGTGATATTGGTGAATTTTTTATCAAAAGTATAAGCTACGCAGACGATATGGTGTTGCGAAATTAGTTAGTTATATATTTTATTGATTTCTTTACACTTAATTGTATAACCGTACAAAACGACTTCAAAAGCTAACAACTAGTATGTAGTCTTGGTAGTTACATTAATGTCTTAATTTCTTATTTTTTCTTTAAATTAATATGGGACGACACTTATGATCTTATTTCTTTTTTAATAGGCTATTTAAAAAAAATCACATCAGTTCTGCCTTTTACGAGAAATCGGTGAACAAACATAAATAAACACAGGTTTTAAATATAGATCTTTTTAGTTTTTTTTGTACTTAGTTAAATATGGATTACAAAGCCTCATTACCTTTTCGTTTTCTCTTCATCAACAAGGACTTGGTGAATCTGTTCTGGTAAATATGGGCTCATAAAATTTTAAAAGCGAGTTCATGATGTTTAAGGCTCACAAAAAATGTTATAGCTACAGCTCCAATAATTAAATATTATAGCTCAAAATAGTACTTCTCTAAAATGATCTAACTATTCAGGGTACAGAGGAATATGACTTTATTTCATTTTATGTAGTTAACTTTATTTAAGGCACTAGATTTTAGCCTTCGAGGAGTACAATATGTACTGAGTACAGTGTGAACTCTTATGGGCTTGCACTAATGAATTAAACTGAAAAACGAGCGCGCCAATCGGGTGGCAGGATTAGTGTACCGCCCACGCGTCTCACATCAGATCTTAAATATTCACCGTGCTAATAAGAGCACATGACAATCAGCGCATATATTCCATTTCCCTTGCTATAGACATTATGTTGTAGTCTGTGGAATGAATATTTCCTAATCATTTAAATCTATTTTCATAGCCTGTGTACTTCTCACGGCTGGGCTCAGGTCTTCCCTCACTTCTGAGGGGCTTATGTAACAATGATTTCACATGAATACGAAATATTTTATTTCATAGATTTGCATCTCGCGATATTTTCTTATGGTTATCTTCTACAAAACAAAGATAATATCAATGTCATTTTCATTACCTCATAGCAAGATTCCATATGACATTATGCTATGGAAATAACTAAGATGAGTTTTACACGTGTTTCAACACTTGTAAGGCCTCTAGAATTTTTTACAGCATTGCTGCAGAACAAGCTTTCCCCAAATGTATGGGCACGCTTCTTTGATCTTCTTTGTCTTATGTATATCAAAAGTGGAACGTTTAATATTTTACGTTTAATCTTCAAAATTATACATCAAGGGAGTGTATTTTTTTTGAAATACTAACCTCCATACGACTGCCCCGATGAATTATCTTACTATATTTAAAATGTCGCAAATTGTCTAGAATCACTAGTATGTCATTATTGATTATTAGCATTTTACCCGCGGCTTCGCTCACGTGGGCTACAATTTACAAACATCATTATTATTCCGTACCTTTTTACAGTTATGTCAGATTCGTAATCAATAGGTTGGAATAGATTTTGTTAGCTTTTTCAGATTTTTTTCTAGCTTTATTTAAGGAGATATTATAAATAACACTTTTATTTCTTGATATATAATAACATATTGAAAAAATTGTGGTATATTCAAAACTCCTCGGAAATCAAAAATACTCGTAGTAATCGCATTATCTCTGTCAATTATTCATTCTGACTGAAAACAAATTCAGTCAAATCTTGTCCTTTCTTTCTGAATAATACCGATGAATCTTTCTAGAGATGCTTATATTGTGTGGTATGCCTGTTCAAACCAATAAGGACTAATGTTCTTCATACTCTATGCACGCAGAACATTTATCGTTATTGATTTAAAAAAATTATAGTTCTGTGGCAGCGCTATCGTTGCGCCACAAGCAAAGAACATCGAAGCCTAAATCGCGCTATCAAAGTTCCGAATGAAAAACAGTATATACAGAATAGCTTCGTACTATCAGACGGAGCGTAGGCCGCTCTCCGGGCAGGACACCTTGCCCGGCGGGAGATCTCCCCTATTCCTTCAACGGCTACAGTGGTGACTAATCGATATGATTTGATAACCATTTTTGGTTGTTATTAAGTATTTCTCTACATCCTTACGGACTGTCGAACAGCAAATTATACGTCGAATACATAATCTAAAATAAATAAAGACTTGTACGAGTATTATATAAATATATCATAAATTTTATAATACACATAATTAACAATCAATTATTATTCTTACTAAATAAAGTCAGATTAAATTTTTGACTACTATTATACTACAAAATTATACTTTTATACTATTACATATTATACACATATATATATATATATATATATATATATATATATATATATATATATATATATATATATATAAAAATACTTTTATACCATAAAATTATAGTAATTGCGTTTACTAAGCATTTTTTTATTATACAGTTGCGCCAATAATGCGGTGATTGGAATTTACTCAATCAAACACAAAGAAATGTTTTTGTATTGATACGATACGTTACTTTTCTGTTAATAACCAAGTTTATGAATTTCCAATAAATAAAAGCTAGAAAAAAATTGAAAAAAAAATTATTCCAACCATAAACATTCCACACATATTACGAATCTGACATAACAATAAAAACTCCATTATAGCACATTTTACCAGTTTTTTGTTTACAGGCGTCGAAATAAATAAAATTAACTACAATTAATAAAATTATTATAACACCGACCGATTTTTATCAAATTATTGGCATTTAGGGCATCTAGCGTCTATTTTACGTCTATTATCATTACGGCGCTGAAAATTTCGGGAATCAAGGAAGTGACACAACATTACTATTTAAAAATGTATTTATTGCTTTTCGAAGTATTATCCGCGAAATTTGACACATTTTTCCATACGATTTAATCAATCACTGAAGCAACCATTCCATTCGGAAGTTGGGGTCTCCAAAATGGATGTTTTGTAGTGTAGTGTGTTGCTTCTTCAGGTGATGAAAATCGCTGTCCACGCAATTTATTCTTTATTTTAGGGAAAATATAGAAATCATTAGGGCTTAGTTCGGGGCTGCACGGCGGATGGTCTAATAATTCTATGTTTTCTTGCTCTAAAAACTCTTTTGCTCTGTGTGCGGTGTGAAAACTCGCATTGTCGTGATGGAGGATGATGCGTCGGTTGCGGTTCTATTTACGGAGTTCAGAAACGACCTGTGGCAAACAAATGCTAGCATACCATTCTTCATTAACCGTTCTTTGTCCCTCAAGAGGAATAGTCATAACATGGCTGGTTTTGGAGACAAACGTGGCTACCATTTTTTTGCAACAATCCGTGAACGAACAATTTGTGTTGGCTTTAAGTCATTTTCGGACACCCAAACTCGTGACTGGTTTTTTGTTTCGGATTCGTACGCGTATATCCAGGATTCGTCACCTGATAAAATGTTGTATACAGCATTTGAGGATCCTGCGTGGAAACTTTCGAGAGTTCTGACGCACCAAGTAACGCGAGCCGCTTTTTGCTCTTCACAGAGCGAATGCGGTATCCATCGGGAAAACAACTTTTTTACATTGTTAGCGAATTTCATGCCAATGTCCAAAGTTGCCTAAATTTTGCGGTATGTCACATGTCGATCTTCCTTAATCAGCTTACGCACAGCATCAACGTTTTCTTGGATGACTGCAGTTTTTGGACGACCTTGATGGGGATCATCACTGAGCTTGACACGTCTACGTTGAAATTCAGCAAACCAGCGATAAATTGTGGTTTTGGATGGGGCTTCATTACCAAATGCAGAAATCATCCGGTCAACTTGCTGTTTTTGTGTTAACCAACTTCGAAAGTCATAATAAATCATCGCTCTTGAATTTTCTCGCGTCAATTCCATTTTCTCAACGACTAAACAAGTTTGACAAAACCTTGTGACAAGACCGAGAATCTTTTTTTAAATAAATAAATGGTATTCGATTTTTAAAACCAAGGAGTTTTCAATTAAAAAGATTTTAATATGACAGGAACAGTGGAATATTCCATTCCTGATACATTTAGTGCAGCCTATGTATTTTGCGTCTGTGTCACCTGTCGCCTTGAGAGTCAATTACCTTAAATAACATATTGAATGTAGATGACGCATCAAAAGCAATATATTCAAGTTAGGCTCTAAATAAGTAAGCTTAAGGACTACATTCATTTGCCCTAAAATCTTATAGTTGCCTTAATACTTAATGAAATTGTCTTTTGAAGTGTTAATATTATTTTTATTTTAAAAATTAAAATGACATTTTTATGATTCCGTATTTACGCAAAGAGGAACCCTTAGGCCAGCGCCACATTTGACGGAAATTTCGACGCCGAACTTCCGCGGGAGTAAATCCGTTAACATACGTTGCAGCCACACTGAATATTCAGTGGCAGATTTTCAGTTGACCGCCAACGCCATTCCATTACGACCACACCGTATAACGGTGTCGTCGTAATGGGTCCGATAGAAGTGATAGCTATTTATGAGGCGTTAGGAAAAGAAAGAAAAAGAAATCGTAAATATTGGGTTCATCCCTTTAATACTCTTCGACTAGAAATTGGACAATTTAATACTTTGTTAGACATAATCCAGATAAAGCATTCAAATATTATCGAAAGTCCATACAATCTTTTGATGTATTGTTGAATTTGACGAAGGACTATATTACCAAGCAAAATACAAAACGTAGAACGGCTATATCTCCTGAAGAAAGACTGACCGTTACGTTTTTAGCGAGATAAATCGTCAATACAAATAAGTTCACAACACTGATAGTTAAAATGTTTAATTTAATACACAAGCAGGAGATATACAATTTAGCACAAACAAGCAGAAGATACACAAGCCAAGATAGAAGAGTTTATACTAAAAATACAGTCTAGAAAAAGCACAATCAATATTATCGTAATATTTAAAAGTCTATGGCGAGAACAATGGATTAGCGCAAGCGAGCAACATGCGTTCCGCGTCGTAGCGGTAGAACGACTGGTGAACGCGGTGCGCGGAGCGCGGACGCAGGCGATCCGTTTGCCAGCTGTGTTAACGGAATTCCGGGCGGCGCGTTCAACGCCCGGCTGTTGCTACGTGCATTGTGTTGAGAGTATATAGTGGTGTAATATATAGTCGTGTAAAAGTATTGTATATGTTGAGTGTGAGAGAGTATGCATGTGTGTATCTGTGTGGCATATGTGTGTGTATATAATGTAGGAAAGTAGCCTACATTCACTCCCCCCAGAGGCCATCTTATGGTCGATAATAGTCCGGGAATCTAACACGGCGTCCAGACCTTGTAATTGGGCCCGGATGGGACCCTTTAATATTCTCTGAGGAAGCGGCCTGAATGGGACTGTAGCTGCTACCGTCAGCTAAAATGTAAGCCGGTTTAAGTCTGTCGATTGAAACATTCATCTCTTTGCCTTTTACCAGGAGTTTAAATACCTTATCTCCTCTGGCGAGTACCTTGTGCGGACCTGAGTACGCAGGTTGCAAGCTCGTACGCGAAGCGTCTTCTCTTAAGAAGACGTGTTCAGTAGTTGCGAGATCCTTGTATACAAAAGTTTTTTCTTTTTGTGTGGCGTGAAGCTGGGACAGGTTGCAAATGTTTAACAAAATTATGCAACCTGGCTGTAAAATCGGTTATATCCGACGTAACATTTATGGTGGGGTCAAAAAATTCACCAGGTAGCCTAAGTGGTTCTCCATATAGCAGTTCGGCAGACGAAGACTGCAAGTCTTCCTTAAATGCACTACGAATGCCCAGGAGAACTAAAGGTAAAGATTCAGTCCAATGTTCATCTGCATGGCACATGATCGCTGCCTTGAGCTGCCTGTGGAAACGCTCTATTAAACCGTTGCATGCCGGATGGTAAGCTGTTGTTCTTTTATGCTGGAACCCATTTATCTTCGATAAATATTGGAACAAAGCGGATTCGAACTGTCGACCGCGATCTGTAACAATGTCTACTGGACAGCCGTACCTAGCTATCCATCCAGACAGCAGTGCTTTGGCAACGGTTTCCGCAGTTATATCTACGATAGGTACGACCTCTGGCCATCGTGTAAAGCGATCGACTGCAGTGAGGCAGTATCGAAAGCCTTGCGATGGAGGCAGAGGCCCCACAAGATCGATGTGGACGTGCTTGAACCTTGCACGCGGTAAGTTATATGTCCCTAAAGGCGCAGATACGTGTCGCGTCACTTTGGCACGTTGGCAAGCCAAGCAGGCACGTGACCACTCTCTGCAGTCCTTCCTGATGCTAGGCCACACAAAACGCTCTGCAACTAGTTTTGCTGTAGCGTTCGCGCCTGGATGGCTCAAAGAATGCAGACTTTCAAAAACTTGTCTGCGCAGCACTTTAGGGACAAATGGTCTGGGAGTCGGTGTACTGACATCGCAGTACATGCATGTCCTACTCCCAGGAATGTCATACTTCTCTAAGCGAAGGGACGATCCACCTTTGAGAAGTTCAGCCAGTTCGAGATCTGATGCTTGAGCTTCGGCCAATGTACTGAGATTGACGGGCGCTTGCAGTTCTTCAATTCGAGATAAGGCATCGGCAACAACATTGTCTTTACCAGATATGTGCCTTATGTCGGTCGTGAACTGTGAAATGTAGTCTAGATGTCTATACTGCCTAGGCGAACAGTTGCCTTTCCTCTCGCGGAAAGCAAAACTGATAGGCTTGTGGTCGGTATAGACAATAAAATGTCTCGCCTCTAACATATGCCGAAAATACTTAATGGCCTCATAGATGGCAAGAAGCTCTCTATCGTATGGCGAATATTTTTGCTGCGCAGAACTCATTTTGCGGGAGAAAAACGCAAGCGGTTGCCACGTGCCGTCTTTGTACTGCTGTAATACCGCACCCAAAGCTATATCTGAGGCGTCAGTAACAAGAGCGAGCTTGGAATGTGTGTCAGGGTGAGCTAGTAAAGCTGCTTCAGATAGGTTTAGCTTACAATCGTCAAAAGCCTTACTAGCTTCTCCTGTTAAATTTATTGGTTGTGAACCTTTTGTGGCTCCTGCAAGCAATGCATTTAAGGGAGCTTGAATTCGCGCAGCGTTAGGCAAAAATCGCCGGTAGAAATTTATCATGCCCAGAAATCTTCTGAGCTGGCGAACGTTTTTGGGCGAAGGAAAATCTTTAATCGCCTGAACTTTCTCCTGGAGAGGCTTAATACCATTGGCGGAAATTTTATAACCCAAAAATGTTACTTCAGACGCACCGAAAACACATTTAGAGGTGTTGATCAACATCCCATACTCCTTCAGTCGGTTAAATATCTGGCGTAAATGCTCCTCGTGCTCCGACTCGCTCCTCGAGAATATTAAAAAGTCATCCAGGTAACAATAACAAAAATCTAAACCGCGCGTGACCTCATCCACGAACCTTTGGAAGGTTTGACTTCCATTTCGTAAACCGTAATTCATATACTTAAATTCGTATAAACCAAATGGTGTAGTAATCGCGGTTTTAGGTATGTCTAATTCACTGACAGGTATCTGATTATAGGCCTTAACAAGGTCTAAGGTAGTAAATATGTTACATCCAGCGATGCTGTGAGTAAAGTCATGGATGTGCCTTCAAGCTTCCTCAACGTCATAGAATACCCCACCCATTCGCTCCCGAGCAGATATCGTCTGCAGTCTTCATATCCTGCAAGCCATCTAGCTTCACAAGGTTCATCGCAGCACTGGAATAATAATGCTTCCTGTTCCTTCAAGCTACTCTCTGCGCTATACAGTGTTCGGCACGGCTCTGAGCCTTACTGCTCGCCTCTGCTTCACGGCACTCTCGCAGATTACTTGCCTTCTTCTCGACTCACCGCAGACTACAAGGCAATCCACTGGCACTTGCACATTCGTCGACAACTCGACTGCACTATCGACCTCCGGTCTGAGCAGGGGGTGATGTGGCGGCGCTGTCGTCGCGCCACAAGCGAAATACACCGAAGCCTAAATCACGCTATCAACATTCCGAATCATAAACAGCATATATAGAACATCTCTGAACTATCACAAGGAGTGTCGGCCGCTCCCCAGGCAGAACACCTTGCCTGGCGGGAGATCTCCCCTTTTCCTTCACGGCTACAGTGGTGACCACCCGACGTGATCTGAACACGCAACCAGCAACCTTCGGAAACTACAACTTCAAGCCTTCGTCAATATCCTCAAGAACCCCCTACCAGTCCCTATTGAGAATCGTCTTCTGCAGTCTTCAGTTCCTGCAAGCCAGTCCAACTTGTCTTCGTCTCGACTCACCGCAGATTTATAAGGCAGACTTCTGGCACTTGCTCCGGCACATCGTTCTCACCGGCATCACTTGCCAGTGCGTAGTACGGCATGCATTACACATCGGCATATTATTCGCACCGGTGTCACTTGCCCTTACGCACACAGCATGCATTCCCCACCGGCATTAAAAAAGGACACACCGGCAATCGGACTGCACTATCGACCTCCGGTCTGAGCAGGGGGGTGATGTGGCGGCGCTGTCGTCGCGCCGTAAACGAAACACACCGAAGCTTAAATCACGTCGGGTTCACCAGTTTAGCGAGATAAATCGTCAATACAAATAAGTTCACAACACTGATAGTTAAAATGTTTAATTTAATACACAAGCAGGAGATATACAATTTAGCACAAACAAGCAGAAGATACACAAGCCAAGATAGAAGAGTTTATACTAAAAATACAGTCTAGAAAAAGCACAATCAATATTATCGTAATATTTAAAAGTCTATGGCGAGAACAATGGATTAGCGCAAGCGAGCAACATGCGTTCCGCGTCGTAGCGGTAGAACGACTGGTGAACGCGGTGCGCGGAGCGCGGACGCAGGCGATCCGTTTGCCAGCTGTGTTAACGGAATTCCGGGCGGCGCGTTCAACGCCCGGCTGTTGCTACGTGCATTGTGTTGAGAGTATATAGTGGTGTAATATATAGTCGTGTAAAAGTATTGTATATGTTGAGTGTGAGAGAGTATGCATGTGTGTATCTGTGTGGCATATGTGTGTGTATATAATGTAGGAAAGTAGCCTACACGTTAAAGTAAGATAAATAATAATAGTGTAAATAAGATAACTTATTTATTATGATTAATCAAATCTTTAATTTTAATTGAAATGAATTTCTGGAACCATTCTGCAATATTTCCTCTATTCCCTCAATTGAGTGTGCTGTTTCAGTTTCAGCTGATTGAATTGGATGAACTTGAGTTTCAATAGATTCGGGTGACTGTATGGTCGAATAGGAACTTCTACTGTTTGTATTCGTAGTATATGGTTGGTACACCGGCGGTGATCCATCTGCTATATATGTTGTAGGTGATTGTTCATATGTACTATAACAAGGATGGTTGTATGTTGTATGGGTTACGATATTTGATTTTATAAATCAAATTCATCACTTCGATTCTAAACTTACAATTTTGTCTTTCATTCAGGCTCTTGATTTGAGGAAGTAAAAATTTCGTGTCGGCATCTTCAACTTCTTTAAATGATTGTTGCTTTTTATTCATTGCTGTAATTAAACTCTGTTGAAAGACTGTAATTTTGGATTTTCTTTTTTATTTGAGTGGTCCCTGGAACTTCATCAGTTTGAGGTCGACTCAAATTCTCAATTACAGTTAGTTGTGATTTTGCATTACTTGATAATTCATCACTAGAATTTTCATTTTGGTGTTCTATTCAGCTTTTCTCTAGAGTTTCTAAGGCAAACTCTATTTTGCACTTCGATAATAATCGTTCAGTGTCGAACATCCTGTGCGTGCGCCGTCAACGCGAGTTATCCGCCGAATGTGGCGCGATGTATACAAATACCTGGAATACAATGTTGCCGATCTTACGCCGACGGAAGATCGGTGCGCGGAGGACGGAGCAGACGCGAGAGCGAGCGTTCCGCCACGGAGCGACCGATCGTCCGCGACGGAGCGACCGATCTTCCGCGTAGTGTGCCCGCTATTTGTAATTTATATGCAATAACATGTATTGACGTTCCGTTGGGAAAGATCCGCGTTGGAATTTCCGTCAAATGTGGCGCTGGCCTTACGGTACGTTTACACCAAAACTGATTTTGTAGGCCGATGGCGAACAGAACTACCCGGACGAGTAACTTGGACGTGTATGTGCTTACACTGCAACACTTTACCACTTGTACACACACCGATATTGCATGTTGAAGGTATTCTTTACTACTTTCAATATACATAGTCGTTTAGGTAGATAACAACACTGACAGAAACAACAGAATAAAGACGAAATGATTAAACTAAACTATAAATACACTCAATTTGCACTGTAGACGCCGGCAGTCGGGCGAGAAATCCCAAGAAGTTCGGACTCGACGGTTGATCGGCCGTTTTCGTGCGTTATCGGACGATAACGGTCGTGTTTGTGTAACAAGCGCTCTCTTTGTTTTACAAGTGTTTAATTCGATCCTCTGAGTTCAGCCGTCATCGCCCGAGCAAATTTCGGCCGATGACGGATTGGGTGTATGCGAAGCGTTATAGTTTCGCCATGTCCGTCTATCTTCCGTCCTTCTGTTCGTCCGTTCGTACGCGGTTTTACTCAGACACCCTAGGTGCTACAAAACTGTAATTTGGCATAGTTATGATTGGGTATTAGTGGATAGGTCTTTGAAAAACACTGGGATACGTAATATCATATTTTAGATTTAGAGGTCCGTTTGCGAAATATTTAGCTTTAATGTAGTATTAATCATTACGGTCATGTGTACACCTCATGTATTAATGTTCAATTTGACATGCTGTTAGTTCGTGTTACAAAAGTATTTGCAACAAATATAATAAAATAAACTGTTAATAATCGTATATTTCCGATGCTCTCCCGTTACGTTCCTATTAAAGTGCACTGCTGAACATAGGCCACCCCTATAGATTGCTACTTATATTTATATTTACCAAAGTTGCTACGCTTGGCAAGCGAGTCGCAACCGCTGTTTAATTAATTTTTATTCGTTGTTATAAAGACGCTGCAACTCATCTCCTAGTTTGTTTCCCTCTGTCGCCAATTACGAGATGATATGGGATAGTACGAGTAGATAGATCTTATACACGGTACAAGTAAATTATTTTTTTAAATCTTTTAACATGAAGAACTATCAAAGTGAAATAATTACACTAAATCGTTCCTGAAGCTTAAATAGCTTTAAATTAGCAGCGGCTTCAATGAACATAATATGCAAATCATAAGTAAACTTAATCTAACATAACATATAATAAATCCATAGACTTACTGTAATACTGCAAATGGACCAGGTCATTGAGCAAACAAAACGGCACCGACTCATGTTAAAATGTCGACGACCACCAATGCGTGCCGTGCGTCCGTGCAGTGTTTCCACTTTTAGATATTTTGCAATATTTTAGGGTAAATCTATTAATATAGGTAGGGCTAAAGCCTTGAGGCCTATAGGCGTTTCTTTAAGTTGACAGGGTTTTCGATAATTTGGGGTAAAACCGAACTTCATGTAACACTGATTTTTATTCCCACCCAAAGTATTTTTAATAGAGTGTAAAATGAAAAACTTATTATATAATAAATAGAATAGAATTATGGTATATTTTTACTTAGTTCCATATTGGTTATTCATATGATACTAAGTGTTATTATAATTTGAAAATGAACAAGTATTCTTCATCACAAAACTGCATATTTCTTATCGTGAAATGATAATCAAATCTTACATTTAGTTCCTTTAAAATATTGAAAATTAGGTGCAATAAATAAGGCTATTTCGATAATTTTGAGAGTATTTCTACAGGTTCTAGGGTAAAACTAAAATCACAAGAGAAAACACTGGTTCCTTGGTAGTTCATGAGTATTTAAGAGATGTCGATGATTAATTATATGCTTACACCGTGAAAAATTTTTGTTCGCACGACCATATCTTGTCATTTATATCAATGAATAAATCATAATCTGACTGAATATAAAAGTGAAACAATTGAACTATATTATTCATCTACACAAAAAATATAAAATTAAAGTGTATGTTTGTAGTAGAAAAATATTTTTTTTACTAAATGCAAATGTAAATATATACCGTACTTATAATAAAAAAACAATTTTTAAAACTTTTGTCTGTCTGTAGGTCTGTCCGTTTTCTGCATTACAGCCCTTCACAAGTCCACCACTGAACGTAGGCCTCCCCCAAGGATTGTCACAAAGCACGGTCCTGAGTCACCTGCATAAATCGACTTCCCGCATGTCTTACCAGGTCGTCACTCCATCTAGTGATGGACGCCCTACACTTCCTTTGCTGGTACGAGGCATTTGGGTTAACTCTTGTTGTATTAAAGCGTGTATTATGTTGCGCCAATGACTCGAACTTTTTATTTGTTCTCATTCTAACCGCTTTTGTTTCTCGTGGAGTTATTGGAAAAGTTTTTTGTGAAATATTAATAGAAAGCAATGAAATATGGATAGAGCATTTTCGTCTAGAAGGCAGTGTTCTGAACACAAATTCGATAACAGATATTATTGGAAACACGAAAAGATATTTTTGATATATTAAAATGTATCTATGAATAGGAAATATTTGCCACTTATCACAAATTCCAAGATATTTCCTTTTTATTCGCTTTATTTGGTATTTTGTAATTGATTACTTTCTTTTTTTATAGAACTGAAATGAGAAACGAATATAAAGTCACCTTGATGGAGGGTTGCCACTGTATCCTATGTACACCTACAGCCAAACTCACACAAGAGCCGAGCCAGTCGCTTTGTCACCCGTAAGGAATTCGATGGAATGCCTCACGGCCTGAAAATGTACTGACTTTCTTTATTCTTCAGATTGAAACAAAGATGTCCACGCACTATATTTTGCAGCCATAAAAAGGTAAGAGGGCACGCACGTACCCAGTGGACTCCTAGAAATAGAAGGAATCCTATCACCTACTAATATTACTCATCCTTTTTGGTCTACTCTTAGTCATCATACCTCTTCTCAATTTCTCAACTGCTGGACTGCATTATGCCAAATGTTTAAAATATTACGTGAGAACAATGATAGAAGACTTGTTAAGTAACATATTTGTTATAATTTTTTTATAAACATTACCGCACTTCGATATTCTCCTATATCGTGGAGGCAGTTTACATACATAAATTGCACACTGACAGTCATCCAAACCCGGAATAGTTATATGTAGGCCATAAAATTACAAATACGTATTCTATGATTGATTCCAACCTGCGGCCTTTAGCGCTGCAACATATTGCTAAGCCACTGTGCTACAGACCTACTTTAAGTTTGAATATATCCTGAATTATGTTGTTTGAAAAAAAAAAAACAAATAAGGAATACCGAAATTGATCGCGTCACGAAGGTTATTACTTCTGGCCTCAAAATTGACTTAACACTTTTATCTGATTTACCGTATCAAGTAATTAACGTAGGTTCTAGTACAAACGAGTTTGTAACTCACTTGTACTTAGTTACTAACATTTTTAGTGTTTGGGTTCGAGGCTCGCGTTAAATATTATCGTAAGTGGAAATTTTAGCTCGATTCTGATCCTTAAAAATGCTATTTAACACCTTTGGAATCAATGGAAAGGCGAGTTAAAGAGTTTATTTGTAACCTTAATCTATTTAAAACCTACCTCACCAGTCATGAGACACAAAGTACATTTAGTACATTTCAGTATTCTATAGTGTAGGCGCAGGAATTGAATTTGTTTTATAAAATAAGAGTGGCAAACGAGCATATATTCTACCTGATGGTAAGTGGATGCAGTGACCTATATACATCTACATTTATGTTTAAAAATTAAAAATCAAAATGTAGATGCGTTTTCACTACTGAAGACTTAAATAGAATGCACCGTTTCTAGTATTAAGATCTCCGATTCACACTCATCATACGAAACACAGCTGCATTATGCTATCTTTTTCAATTCTAAGTCTTCAATTTCAAGTGTTCAATTTCAAGTGTTCATTTTTAAGTGTTGCTAAATTACGTCCTCAGTGTGGTAGTTCCCTAATAAAAAAATACCGACAGGGCACCGTATACCTAAAAAGTAAAATATATCAAGAGTTACGGCAGACTTATTGCTCCATAACGCTTTCAATTTTGGAAGGTGGCCTGAGCTCAACAATGCTCTGTTCAGACGCCCCTATGCTCGAATAATAATTTACAATGCAATATTTCATTACAAAATAACAATTTTCGAAATAAATATAACTTCTTGTTATTTACTTTAGAGGAGTTTTTAATATGGGTTAAACGCGCCAAGCCGCAGCTTCTGGACACCTGAGAATTTTAATGTTATACATTAGATTTTTCTACTCGCACAGCAACGTTCCTTCATTCATGCGATGCGTTTTCTCATATTTCACTTTTGGTATGTGTAATGTACAATTTTGGAGCAAATTCTTGTGATAGAGCGACGCTGCTGCGAATTATGGCCAGGTTAGACATGAGGAAGACCATGCTCCTACTGATTACCAGCGTGAAATAGCAGCACAATGCTGTATTTCGTATAGTGAGTGAAGAGCTCAGAAGACACTTTAATAGTAAGGAGGTTCTAGACTTAAGGCGACGTGTCTCCATTGTTATTGTCGAGGGTAGATATAGGTGTTTATAGACCGTTGGGTCAATTCATCATCGAGTGGACTGCAAGTTTATCATCAATAATTCTTTTGGGACTTTTTTGGGCTTAGTAAATCTATGTTGTACCTATATTAGTCTTACAGAATACTAGCGTGAAATAGCAGCTTAAAGCAGCTTCGTCTTGTATTGTGATTTTTGAGAACTGAAGACCCTTTGCATCGTAAACGAGGTATTCCATCTTAATCCTCAAGGGTGGCAACGCATCTGAATGGTAAATGACATTGGTACTACATCCATAATAGCGGCAGCGTAGCTCTACCACATATAAAATATTTTGATATGATCGCTTTGTTGTAATTAATATTAAATAAAAATAAAACATTTATTATTTTTAATTTTGTGTAAGCAATCAGTAGCCTATAACAATCCCAGTTACATTTTCGACTTGTTGTATCAACTTATCGATGAACTTCATCACGATGAGGAATTAAATGTTTAGTGCCGGGGAAGTTCGAGCCGATTTTCTTGTGCTCACACTTTTAAAACTTTGACTTATATAAATTTAAGATTATTACTTGTCACCTTGCTACTTTCAATCAGAAACCATGAATGAAATGAAATTTATTAACATACATTACATTATAGTTACAATTATGTATTTTCGAGCTCTAAAGCCTGCGTTACTTAATAACTATGCTACAGGACTCAGACTTCCCCATCTATTGTCCAAGTACACTATTATATATTAAACTTATATATATATATATATATATATATATATATATATATATATATATATATATATAGTTAGCTAAAAAAAAGTGTATAATATGGTACTAATTCTATTGCAAGGCCAAATTGTGCGCGTGCGCGCGCGTGTATGTGTATGAGCGATTAAGTAATCTTCATGAATAATTCTTCAATTGCATAATAATTCAAGCCGTTAAGAGTTTTTTAATATTTTCCTAAATTCATGATTATTAAGGTTAATAAGAGATTTAACATTTCTGTTATTAACAGTTTTAACTTTTTTAAATAATTTATTATAAAACATTGGTGCACAAAAGTTGTAGCATCTTCTAGCAAACACAGTCCGCAATCTAGGTACAGGTAATCTTATATATATAATTATATATAGACACTCACGCCTGTCACCCAGAGGGGGTAGGCAGAGACTACGGACTTCCATTTGGCACGATCCTAACATACGTCTTTCGCCTCCCCTATTCCCTGCATTTACTCGTCGTTCTATATCCCTATCATATCTACCATCTCTGCTAAATAGACATCCCAAATACACAAACTCATCCACTTGCTCAATTAACTCCCCTTCTATTCTTATTTCACATACCGTTTTGCTTTCTTCTCTTTCAAAAACCATAACTTTCGTCTTACTTGCGTTCACTTTCATTACCCTTTCTTTTAATTCGCAGTTCATTAATGTAACCGTCATTTGAAACTCAGCCGCCGATGACGCAAATATGACTTGATCATCGGCATACAAAAGGTATTTGACGGTTAACTCGCCCATTCTTAACCCACATTCTTCATCTTTCAAAGTTTGCAAACACCTGTCCATAAATAGGTTGAACAACCAAGGGGAAGCTACACAGCCCTGTCTGACACCTTTTTGGATGCCAAACCAGTCCCAGTAGACCCCATTGATCCTGACACAAGCACTGGAGTCCCTATAAAGAGACGTTAATGCCTGTATCAAACCAGCGGTCAACCCATATGAGTTCAGTGTTTGCCATAACACATTCCTATCCACTCTGTCATAAGCCTATTCCAAGTCCATGAACGCACAAAAACTTTCCGGTTTTTGGCCAAAAACTTCTTCGCAATCATGCGCATGGAAAAGACTTGATCTGTACACCCCATTCCCTTTCTAAAACCCGCTTGCACATCCCAAATTTTTCCATCAGTTTCTTTCATAACTTTTTCAACTAACACCTTAGCATACAGTTTACCCACAATACTAAGCAAGCTGATACCACGGCAGTTTTTGCAGTCCTGCTGTGACCATTTTCCTTTACATATTAGTACTATAACTGCTTTACACCAGTCATTCGGTACCGGTTTTAATTCCCAACATAAATTAAACAAGGTGTACAGCAGGCCTGCCACCACTCCCTCTCCAGCCCTTAGCATCTCGAGTGATACTCTATCATATCCAGCTGCCTTACCTAATTTCATGCTTTTCAGTGCTTTCATTATTTCATCTACACTTATCTCCATACCCCTTTCCACTTCTTTCGGAATTTCTAGTTCATTTAGTTCAGACGACTCTTCACTCATAAACACGCTTTCAAAGTATTCCTTCCATCTGTTTAAATTCGAAACTCTTATAGCATTCAATATATGCTGTTTTGTATTTCCCCTGGCAGTTCCTACGAGTTTCCAGAACATTTTTATGTTAGCCTGAAAATTATCAGTTATCCTTCTATCATTCTTATCCGTTCTTTCTTTCTTTTTCCTTTCAACAAATTCTTTTACTCTCTTATTTAGACGTCTAAATTCTGCCTTTTTTCTTTCAATCTCATCATTCATACCAGAAGAATTACCAGCTTTGGTTGCTAGTAAATCTAACCATGCTTTCTTCTTTGATCCAACTTCCACCCGTACCTCATCATCCCACCACAACGTATTACTTTTCCTATCATTTGTTCTCTTACTTACACCACATACTTCGGTGGCGGCATCCACCAAACCTTTCTTAATATTATCCCACACAGTATTCAAGTCTAAATCATTCATACACAACTCATTCAACATCTAATATTTCCTCTCAGTCTACATTTATACTGTTATGAGCTTGAGGTTCGTGACGATAAAAATTGCCGATAGAATTACCTAAATTAACACTTTAATTTTCTTTACACATATTAAAACTTAGAACATTAATAATTAATCACACTGATTCACTTTATTTCGCTTGTCTCGTCAAATTCAATACTTCCCCGATCGCATCTTGCAGCGCCTATAAATACAAATTAGCACCGAAACATCCAGAATATTCAAGTAAACACGCGCAAGGGGCCGAGAGTTCAAGTGTCGACTTCTAGAAGCTTAGTTCTTCGTTCCGAGACTAGATGGCGCTGTCGGTTGAAAGATTAGTGATGTCATTTTCTGGAAAGCTCCCCTCACTCTCGTCCCTGACACTAGATGGCGCTAGTGCCGGATACATGACGTCGACTTATTCGCGTAACACTGGCCCCTACTAAGACATGCTCGTCCCGAGCATTATCGGCCCCATAATAACGCGCCAGGCGATCCACATGGACGATCTTAGGAGTCCCTCTTGCGCCTCTTTGTATCCGGTAGGTTACATCGTTGATCCTGGTCACAATCCGGTACGGGCCGTCCCATTTAGCTTGAAGCTTAGGAGATTTCCCTTTGCTGCGGACTGGATTGTGCAACCACACTAGCGAACCTTCGTCGAACCCTTTGTTGTTCATTTTGGGGTCATACCGGGTTTTCATCTTTTCAGACATTTGCTGGCCCGATTGTCTGACGTGCTAATAAATGTCATTCATTTTGTTCCGCAAGTCCTAGCATAATCGGTTATACTGCGTGGGGCATCAGGTGGTATCCCGGTGATCACGTCTGTAGGCAGCCGTAATTCTGTTCCAAGTTTGCGAAAGCTGGTGTCACTGCTGTACTTTCGTGAACAGCGCTTCGATATGACAACAAAAACGGTTGTGTGTGCTTGTCCCAATCTCGTTGCCGATAGTCTACAACTTTTGCTAGGTACCTCTCTAATGTCTGATTAAATCGTTCTACCATTCCATCAGATTGCGGGTGATAAGAAGTCGTTCTTGTTTTATGAGTACCCATAACTCGGCAAGTTTCCTGGAATATTTGAGACTCAAAATTCCTTCCTTGATCGCTGTGAATCTCCAAAGGTACTCCAAAACGACAGAAGAGTTCATGAACTAGCTTATCCGCAACTGTTGAATCTTCTTGATTTAAATTGAATGGCGAAGACTTCTGGCCACTTAGTGAAGTAATTCATCACAACCATGAAATACTTGTTACCGCTTTCACTCTCCGGAAACGGCCCCGCCACGTCAATGGCTATTCTCTCCCATGGTGCACCAACATTGTACAACTTCAATGCACCTCTACTACGAGTCTGAGGATCCTTTACAGCCGCACAACTTGTACATTTGCGACACCAGTCCTCGACATCGTTTCGACAGTGGACCCAATAAAACCGTTCTCGAATCTTCAGTAGAGTTTGTTTAACTCTCAGATGACCTCCTGAATAATCATTATGGTACAGCTGTAGAACATCAAGTACTTTAGCTTTAGGGACAACCATTTGCAAATGACAGCTGTCTCTTCCCGAACATTTTCCCATTTACGGCACAGAACTCCATCCTGAAGCAGCAAGCTGTCCCACTGGGCCCAATAGCTTTTAGTGGTCGAACTCATCGCTGAGACGTCGCTCCACTTGGGCTTGGGAGCACTGGCCTTCATCTATTCCAGAATTGGCTTGATGTCCAGATCTTCCTGCTGTGCACGTTGTAAGCTGTCCTTCCACTCGTTGCTGAGGTGGTCTGCCCTGAGCATCCTCACGGATACCACTTCCATACTCTTCTACCTAGTACAATGTTTGCAATCTTCAGGACAAGATCTTCTTGACAATGCATCTGCGTTGCCATGAGATTTCCCGCTGCGATGTTCGATTTCAAAGTCGTATTCCTGCTTCTGGGTGGTGCTGTTAGCCGCACAACCCTCTCGAGACCATTCACCTTCCCTTTCTAGGGTTCGCTTAGGGCAGCTGGATCGTAGATGGCCCTTTTCCCCACAGCCATAGCACCTAGGGCTGTATCCTTTGTTGCGGTCCCGAACTGTAGCTGCTGCAACCTCCCTGACGCGATGGGAACGATGATCCTGCCGCACGGCTTCCACCTCCAGTGCATGGGCCAAGGCGTCCTTAAGCGTCTCGTGGTGCCCGAACCTCACAGCAGCTCTGACTTCCAGGTCGCGGATGCCGTCGATGAATGTCTGCACCAGTTTCCCTTCAATGAGCGCAGGTACAGACCGGTATGCTTTTCGCACCAGATTCTCCACCTCTAGAGCCCACTGCTGCAGGTTTTCGTTGATGTGCTGCACGCGATCTTTAAGCTGCGCACGAAAGACGTGTTCCAGGTGAGCGTCGCCATATCTCGCCTCCAATGCCTCAAGGAGTTGCTCATAAGTCACTTTCTCACCGATAGCTTCTAGAACTGTTAAGGCCTGGTCGCGCAGGCCTAGTGTGAGAGCAGTCATGGCCTGACTTTTATTCCAGCCGTTTGCCTTCATAACAGCCTCGAACTGGATTTTGTAGGCTGACCAGGAAGAAGTCCCGTCGAACGGTGGCACCTTGAACCCACGTAGGGAAGGTATTGTAGCTACTACTACGGGAGCTGAAGTTCCATCTCCAAGTTTGAGTTCGTCCAGTGATTTCTTCATGTCAGCCATTACGTTGTCAACCCGATTGTTTACTTGATCGATTCGGGTTTCAGCTTCCGACAGGCGGTTGTCATGTTGAGCAACCTTATCCTTCACCTCCCGTATCTCTTTTCCGAAGGTAGCGTGAAGGTCCTTCATGAGGAGCATCTGCTCTTCCAACCGACGGACCTGTTCCTCTTGTCGGCGGGCCTGTTCATCCTGTCCGCCCCGCAGCTGCTCTTCCAACCGACAGACCTGTTCCTCCTGTCGGCGAGCCTGCTCCTGCAGCATCACCATCAGAGCACCTAAATCAGGTGCTGCAGATGTAGGAGCTACTGACGTGCCTGCAGCTGGCAGCTGGCCCTCCGACGTCTGCGGCGTTGCACCACCAAATCTTCTTTGGTCCGTCTCCTGCTGGTGTTGACTTCGGGTACGGACACCCTCCGTTTCCTCCTTAGGTAAAATCGGCATGATTTTATCCCACTTCTGACACCAATTGTTAAGAGCTTGAGGTTCGTAACAATAAAAACTGCCAATTGAATTACCAAAATTTACACTTTAATTCAGTTTACACCAATTAAAACTTAAAACACTAATAATTAATCACACTGATTCACTTTATTTCGCTCCAAAGCTTCGCTTGTCTCGCCAAATTCAATACTTCCCCGATCGCATCTTGCAGCTTTTATAAACACAAATTAGCACCGAAACATCCAGAATATTCAAGTAAACACGCGCAAGGGGCCGAGAGTTCGAGTGTCGACTTCTAGAAGCTTAGTTCTTCGTTCCGAGACTAGATGGCGCTGTCGGTTGAAAGATTAGTGATGTCATTTTCTGGAAAGCTCCCCTCGCTCTCGTCCCTGACACTAGATGGCGCTAGTGCCGGATACATGACGTCGACTTATTCGCGCAACAATACTTCTCTTTCACATCTTCATCTTGTAACTTCTCTATTCTTATACGCTGTAACGCAGTGGTAGACACAAATGTCCGATGTCGGCAACGCTTGAAAAGACCCTTAATTCGACATAAGAACAAGTAATGATCCGTCCCTATGTTGGACCCCCGGTAAACCCTTGTATCTACGACTGCGCTCATCATTCTCTCATCCACAATTACGAAATCTATCATGCTTCTATCATCACCTCTTTCCCATGTATACATGTGAATCTTCTTATGACGAAAAAAAGTATTCGTCACAATAAGATTCTTTTCCACACATACGGTGAGGAGGTCTTCACCATGCTCATTTATACTTTCATCACCAAACGTTCCCAATATCCTTTCATAACCAGACCTCTTCACCCCAACCCTTCCATTAAAGTCTCCTAACATAATAATATTTTCATTTTCCTTACATTTTGTCAACACCATCCTTACCATGTCCCAAAACTGCTCTCGGATATAAGTGGGCTTAGACATGTCTGGGGCGTACACCCCTAGCAGGAATAGCTTCCTTAAGCCCACTTTTATTCGTATCTATAGCAGCCTCGGGCTTACACATTCATTCTCTTTCACACATTGACCCATTCTTTCTGAAAGGATGTAACCGACTCCCTAGCATGCCCGTTCGGTCTCGTCTACACCAGACCAATACGCGGTACTCCATGTGCAGTGGCATCCTTTCCCTTTCGTTTCGTCTCTTCACACATAACACATCTATTCCTCTGTCATTCATCATTTCACATACTTCATCCATCTTATCATTCATTCCTCCACATACATTCAGTGTAGCCAGACGGGTTTTCGCAGTCCACTTTTCGCCCCTCCGGGAGACAGAACGTGACGAGTGGCGAACCTCGTCGCCGGTTTTTTTCCAGGAGATTCTTCGCACCCCTGCCCCATTAAAGGGGCGCCGAGAACTCGGGGCCATTTCTTTTATTTTTTCTGAGTCATGGTGCGAATAAGGGGTGGTGGTAGATTTTACGCCGCTACCATACGGCGAGGAGCCGAGTCTATTTTTTCGGCTTTGTCGCTCGTTTAGCACCACCCGGGGGACACGTGTAGGGTGGGCCTAAGGTTAGGTGGTTGAAGCCTACGGACGCGAGCGACTCATCCCCTAGGTAATCTTGTTACTCGTTTATTACTTTTAGGAGGATAAGGCACAGAATGGCGGTGATATCTACGAAGACACTGGTATACAAATAATTTATGTACTGATAACATATCGCACTGCATGTACTGGTCATATGTATTAAAAGGGGTATTTAAAAGGCAACCGCATCGTAACTTTTAGGAAGGCGCGTTGCGCACGCTCTAGTAGTATGAGGTTTTGCTTTGCTGCGCACACCCAGATGCAAATACGGTATGAAATAATGCTCTCACAAATGGAGCTGTAAGTTAGCAAAAGAACATCATAACCTGCCACATCACGTAAATTTTTAAATATATAAATTAGCCTCCTTGTTTTACTCGCCAGAGCAGTTACTTGTCAAGAATAACTCCTTCATCAAGAATAACTGCCAAATACTTTATGCTTGTCACACGTGACAAATATTCACAATTACACGGGGCAGGTCCACGCAGTAGCCGGTTATATGGGTGAGTATGGATTTGAATTTGGAAATTACTGCCTGGTCGAGAACTGGTTAATATACCAAAACAAACATACTTTGTTTTTTGCAGTATTCAGAGTGAGGAGGCTGTCTTCTAGCCAAGACGTTACAGTTTCTATATCTTTTTGAGCGAGACTCCTAAAATGTACTCCACGATGTGTCGTGAAATAAAAGTACTGTGTCATCTGCAAACATCACGATGTCAGCGCCCTTTAACTGCAACTTACATAGATCATTTATATTAGCGAGAAAAAAGAGACGGGCCCAGCGTACTGAATTCCAAAATATTTCTCGCCAGAGAAACCTTAAACGGAAGCATGAACTGTAAGATAATATGTAATATGAGATTAAGCTATAACCCTACTCATTTCACTTTTAGGTAGACAAAACATATTAACGTAGGTGGACATTAAACGGGAACATCTCGGATATTATTTGATCTTACATATAAGATCAATAGGGTCGTAAAGGTGTGAAATGAACGTTGTAAAATTTTACGACTTTGATCCAAGCTTATCCTTTAAATGATAAAAGTGTTGTGTCAAAAAAATTCGAAAGACATTTATTGCTTTTATTTATAAGCAAAATTAATATTATCATTTATTGCTGAGTAAAATTAAAAGCATGTTTTATTTTTTTTTTTGTTTTTTATCAATAATATCTTAACGCTGGATATAGGCTTCTCTCATCACAGAAATTATTTGCCAAGAATAATAATAATGTACTGCAGACTGAATTTCGGTCACAGCGGCCGGTTACAATCTCATCTGCGACTGCCAGTTAGACAAGATTAAAGTGCCCGTGTGTATGCACATGCACATGTACACTGTCTATTCCCCTTCCCTCACTCTCATAGTCCGATGGGACGGTAAAATGTATCGTTCGAATCCAAAAATCTAATAGGCTCTTACAACCGTAGTCCTTAAGTGTGAGAATTCGTTATACTCGAAGAACGCCCACATTGATATTCTCTAGTCACACAATCGCATCTCGCAGTGTAAGTATAAGTACCATGGATATGAATAAATTACTTTTGGTGCTTCGCACAAGTTACATATTCATCATGCGTTCCTCTTCGTAGGATGTTCATGAATGTCACGGAAAACAGCCATTTGCAATTTATTCTGTGGCATTTGCTTGTCGCATAGCGAAGTCAAAGGAAATCAAAGGGTGGGGTTAAAATATCTACCACCTGAAATGTATCTACAACCGCGATGAGGTTCCTGACACAGTCGTAACAGAATTTTCGCTTCGCAGCGCGAGCACCCATAAGGTTATTGTGTGAATAATTATATCTAGATACCTACAGTTATTTTTCAAATTAAAAATAATAATGAAAATACTGTTAATGTACCCCTTCTTCAATACCCAATAATATTTAATATGTTCATATTTATTTTATATTATAAAATATCTTACGAAAATAATTTTAAGAAGTCACTTAACGAGAAAATTCTTAGTTCCGTTATGTAGATGACTATGTTTTGAAGAGTTATAACAGTTTCTAAAATAATGTTGAGATCAAATATACGTTGTTCATTTATTCATTACGATCTATCAAAGTCAAATACTGTAGTAAGTATTTGCATAATTTCTACGTTTGCCAGTTCGGTTGGCAACTGCAGTTTTTTACTTTGGACCAAGTTGTTGTAAGGAAGATGCTGTTGCCCATTTCCTGGTTTCCCTTGGCCGCCTTTTACCACACCCACGCGATTTGAAGAGGTGAATATTCTTTCACCAACACATATTGTTATTGAATAGGTACTTATGTTATAAATTTACTCTCTTTATTAATTAGAAAAACATCAAAAATATATTTAAATAAGATTGTTTCAATTTCAAGCATAATATGTCGTGATTAATTTCAAACTTGCAACTATTTCTAGGAGAAAGGAGGTGAACTTCATATTCCATGTTCCATGGTCCATACAAGCTTGGGCCGGCGTGAACAAAGTTCAAATATGTCTTATTTAGAAGATTTAAACATTTGCTAATTATCTCAAAAAAATTATATTTTTACAGGAAATGGTGTTCTGCTTTTATTTTATGTTTTATGATTTGTAAGTAATGCAGTTAAATCACTCGTTTTTGTGTAAAGTTGCTTGAATAAAATGAAACAAACACAAAAAATGCAGTTTTGTAGTTGTTATTAAATAAAGTAAAATAAAACTCAAACTTTTTAATTTATTTATTTATTTCACTTATTAACAAAATGATATCTGTAAAATCAGCCGGAGGCCTATACATTTTCTGTTCTATTTCTCTCATAATCCAAGTGCCACATTATTGTCATTGTGTAGGCGCAACAATTTACTGTCCTTTTACCGAGGTTGCAGTTACAATAGTAAGCTAGTATGGCGTCCCGGTCGGTTAAATAGCTATCAATTAACATATAATAATAGTATATTTTTGACCACTGTGTCTAAACTTTATTCTCGCTCTTAAAAGTCATAAAGTTGCCGAAGTTGATACCTCTTGCAGTAGGCCTTCAAAAAACTAAATATTCTTACCTGACCCTGAATGTGCATTTATGATCTGCCTGTGTGTCCACAAAAATAATAATATTTTCAAGAAGAATAAAGATACACATAACATGAATACACGTACCAAAATTAATTATACCTACCTAAGTCACGAACAAAAATTTTAACATACAATCTATATTGCAATAAAAGCTTATAATAAATTACCACAGGAAACAAAAAAAAACATATCAGAATTAACCAAATTACAATCAAACCTCAGTAAATATTTAAAAAAAAACTATTTTATTCAGTGTAGGAGTATTTAGATAACAAAAAATAACACCATAATATATTTTTATATTTGTCTAGCTTCTACGTATATTTTACATTTTATATATTTATGTACGCTTCAAAAGGGCGTCTAAGTTGTAAGCAAATTTTTAATTTAAGATCAATTTTTTACACTTGGATTGCAAATAAATGATGGTTTTCTTTAAAAGAAAATATTGAATTAGGTCCCGGTAGCTTAGGAGCTAGGCCCTCGTCACAAAATTCACAATGCGCCTGCGATCCAGGTTCGATCCTTGTCAGTACCAATGAAATTGTTGATTGCAATTTTAAGTGTTGATATACAACGTCATCAGTGATGTTGGAAAATACCGATAGAATAACCGCATACCTGAAGAGTAGAATATATCAACACGTGCGGTAGACTTATTACTTATTCTAAATTAAAAATTATTCAAAATTTTATGAAATAAGGGTGACAAACGAGCGCACAGTCCATCTGATGTTAAGTGGATGCTGTGAGCCATAGATGTCCACATCTATGAAAATATGATCGCTGATATGATATTATACGGGCAAGGAAATGACCGACGCGCTGCCCAATGAGTGTTTACGAACTTTATATGTCTTCGAAAGATTTTTTTCTGTTTCTCAGACATGCCGGTTTCCTCACGATATTTTCCTTCATCACCAAGCACGTAGGAAATCAACACTTAAAATTGCAATGAACACTTTCATTGGTGCCATCGGGGATTGAACCCAGGTTGCTCGCGTACTGTGACTGTTACAGGGAGCGCTTAGTCCCTTAACTACCATGGCTCTTCTATCAACTAAGCTGCTACTGAAATACGGTGAAAATACGGTTTCTAAAGATAAATACACAAACGATGAATTATAATTTTTCAAAGCTGTATTAACAGAGTTATTATTAAACTAAATAAACTAGTGACACATATCCTTAATCATTACTTATATGTGTCACTAGTAGACACGTATTTAGATGTAGGTATAATTTATTTAGATCAAAGATTCTTTATTCACTTTCGTGATGCATTTCGCGCACGTCTACGGACGTGCACAAACGCGTATAAAGCGGCGTGATTCATCATTATTAGCGATGGAATTTAGTACTGGTGTAAGTTTTACACAGATCTTATAAATCGGTATAACAGATATATAATGCATGTATTAATTAGTGATGGAATCTTAGACTATACATATTGATAAGTAAGTGCAACTACTTCGTAACTATTGTATGGTTGAACCCCAAGCGCCTATGAATACTTCTGTATAATCTGTTTTTTTTTCTTTCTAAAGTAAGAATGACAAACGATTAGAGATATTGGCAACGCGTCTGTATTTTGATTCAGAATTAGGCATAGCTGTAGATGTGCACCTAAGGGCCACAGAAGACTATATCTATGTCTGGATGTTTGTTCATGAACAAATTATACGTTATCGTTCAAAATTTAATTTTTATATATAGAGACGTACCTCTTCGAACAGAATACATTCTCTATACATGTGTAAATTTGTCTTGGTTTTAATTAGGAAGCATCTTTGTAATACGAGTATTTTTAGCGCTTATTTAATCAAATTTAATACCCCTCAGTGTTGTGGTGACGTAAGAGAATCCACTGTCTAACATCATCCCGAGAGTTGTAGGAGGCGATAGAGGGAGCTAAAATAGAAGATAGTCAGGCGGGGTACGTTCTTTAAAATAAGTAATGGTAACTTACAATATAAACATTAAACATTAAAAAGAAAAAGTGACTATTACAAAGCTACTATCGATGTTGTGTGAGTTGCGTGCGAGCTGAGTGACGAGAACTAGTGACCCTCTATGCTTATAACAGGGCATCTTATCTTAGTCCTGATAAATCTCAAATCCCGTGAAACCTTTAGACCTATAAAAGTAAATTAATGTGACAGCTAATATACGCCACCAAAAGTCCATGGCTGGGCACAGACCTGCTCTTATTTGTGAAAGGTTTTTGGGCAAGGAATTTTCCGCCGCGCTTAACACTTTGACTTTAAACATCTTTTAAGTATTTTTTTACTTTATTTTCTGCTTGTTACACCGTCAAGAACGTGGTAAATCAGCTCTTAAAATTGCAATCAGCTAATTCATTGGCGCCTACGCAACGGAGATCTAACCCGAGATGTTCGCGTACTATTAAATTTACAGCATGCGCTTAGGCCCTGACCTACCACGTCTTTAGACCTATACTTGTCACTTATTTGTGAGAAATAATTGGTCCTGATGCAGTAACTTGAAACTTCAGTAATTAAGAATCAGTTCAGACTAAATGTGGTAAAATTGGCTAAATTCGTATTTTGTAAACATTTATTGGACGTAGGTAGACCTCACCTATGTCAATAGGATTTGGCGCAATTTATTTTCAAAAGTCCTCTCCCCCTTGCATGCATTTAGAATACAAACGAGATAGAAGACTCACTAAAAGTAAATACGAAACTGTAGCTGAGTTGCGAATTGCTGTTCACTTACATTCTTGCTCCTTTACAATGACTAGTTTAAACAATTTCCTCAGTAAATAATATATTCCCGCCCTATTTATTACATACAGCTTGACGTAATTTACTCTGTGTATTTCATCAAGCATCCGAGGACAAAATTAATTATTTAGATATACTTACAACATAATTTTGAATAACTCAACTTCTCCAACTTATCTCAAGGACAAAAATTCAGTATCTTTTTTCAACTTGATAGGGTTATCCGTTTCTCATCTAATCATAAGATTTCCTTTATCTATACAGGCAACACTAACCAGACATATGACAGAGGTAACAACGTATATACGCATTGATTTTGAATCTATTTAGATAGATAACACTTTATTGCACGCCAAAAAAACATAAGTATTAACTTAAAAAGGAGAGAAAGAAATTTGGTGCAATGGGCGGTCTTATCGCTAAGAGCGATCTCTTCCATGGACAGTCACAGCATCCATGGAGCGTGTGCATCTTTGTTGCTTTCATTCTTTAAAATAGGAATTCTACCACCTAGTAAATACACTCTTCTTTTTTTGAATAAACGTCGTCCGAATAGCTCGCTGCACTTTGATCTCTGCCACAGGCGTGACGCTTTGTTTGGAGAGAATAACTAATGGACAGTTCATCTTATATTTAGTAGCTACTACATACCATGGACACCTGCAACTACCTTGGAGCATAGAAGACCAGTTTCGCTGTATTGCCAGAAGATTACACGTGGCTAAATTAAAGTTTGTTCGGTAAGTAAACTTTTTTAAGGTTACACGAGAGGCGATGCAATATACTCGAAAAAATTTAATAAATATAATCATCTCTTTAGCATGAGGATATTCTGTAGCAAAAGGAGACCAAAGTGTAAGGAATTGACATTCTACACCTTAAAGTAAGTCCATATTATTTGATACTTTAAGTTACAGAAATTTCCCGGCGTATATTGCATAATTTATTAAGGGCAAGAAATTTGAGCTCGTTTATTTGATTGCGTCAGCCTTCGTTCCCATTTCCCATAACTTTCCGCCGTGAATTCGAAACACACAAAGAGTCATTTGTTATAGATATATAAATTAAATAATTATTTAATAAAATAAATAAATTAAAAATTATACAATAAATTGCGTAAAAGGTTTTATTCAAAATAAAGCATTAATAAAAGTTTTAATAAATATTAAAATTACGGGATCAGAAGGTACCAATATATAATGATTATGGCGGCGCTGTCGTCGCGCCGCAAGCGAAACACACCGAAGCCTAAATCCGCATCAAAATTCCGAATCATAAACAGTATATATAGAACATCTACGAACTGTCACATGGAGTGTTGGCCGCTCCCCGGGCTGAAACCTTGCCTGGCGGGAGATCTCCCCTTTTCCTTATACGGCCACAATGATAAACAATCAGTAAAATCATGGGTTAAAGTAGTAGTGGCGTAAAAGAATCCACTGCCCTGCACCATCCCAAGGGACTATCGTGAGAAGCGACAGAGGGATATAAAATATTGGATGGGCAGCAGCATTTTCCTGATAATAATTCGAAATAGTACAAAACTGCGGTTATTAAATCGTCTGCCGAGCCTGCAGGCTTCATCAATCATTTTCCATCAAATGGTTGATGAACTAATCTATGGGGAGGTTTATATTCATCACTGGACTTTGATAGGCTGTGATTATGATGATGATGATTGTTCGCGCCACTTTGCACTATCGCCTAACGCTTATAAGAGATTCGTTAATTATTATCCAATAAGAGTACTGCAAAGCCCATTTTCGGGCTTCCTATCTACCGCCTTTTTATGCCCAGCATGTCATAAAAAGCATGCACTCGTGTGTTAACGGGGCTCACACAAGTTAAGAAGACGCATCGCTTATATCTCGCGTCATCACTCCCGCCTTTGCGTGATTTGGATATTGAACTGTACAAGTATATAGTAAAAAGTATAGACATTTGCAATAACGCTATATTTCGTGATTATCTGTGAAGTTCATAAGTGTGAAGAAAGCCGGCAGCCATTGAGACACGAGGCAGATCAGCGGAAGTCCAGGTGAGTGTGCATGCATTTCTTCACGTCCTTCCTATACCCCGAATTTAGGGCATTTGCAGTATCGCGAATAAATTAAATTCCTTTTACCACTCGCACCGCGCTAAATATACAGTCCACTACTCAATTTAATTTAATAGCCGCACCGCATAAAATTATTTAATAGATTTGAACCAGCAGTTTGGTCATTAAAACCAAAACGCCAAACCAATGATGATGATATCGAGGTCCTTTAAGATCAAGTGTATTAAGTAGACTAGCTGCACCAGTGACTTGGGCCACGTGGAATTAATAATAGTAAAAGAGGTAAATAGAATCGACTATTATCGTTGGACGTCACAGATCTGGGAAAGAAGGCATGAACTTATAACCCATGAGCGAACACAAGGTCAAATTTTGGAACCTGTTCATAAGTAAGACGCATGTGGCAACTATCACTCTCCTTGACTGATTTAAAGACAATTCCGGCACGTGCTGGTGGACTTCGCATGAGTTCAAATTATTTCTTCAACAAGAGGGTTTAATTACGATGTATTTATTCACCGCTGGACATTCAAATTAGCACTCAAATTGCAATTATCAATTTCATTGATGCCAGCGAGAATCGAACTCAGGTTGCTCACGTACTGTGAAGTTTACGGCGAGCGTTTAGCTCCTGAACTACCTCGGCTCTTCAATCAAAGGCTGTAATTCGCAATAAATTTTCTAACATACGTAGCCTGTCTATACAAATAAAGAGATAAGGGTAAGCAAAGGGGTTTAGAGAATTTAAGAGGGTTGACGGCTGGGATACTTCTGTTAGACACCTGACTGCTTTCAAGAAATCCTTAGGGTATAATTAGGTTGCCTCCTTGTATATTAGACATGTCCTCTAATATTGTAAATATTTATCTTTTTACTGTTTTTACGAATAGCCAAGTTTAATAAATTTATTAAGAATGCATTTTAAATGAAAATTACGTATTTATTACAACAAAACGCAGTCTTAGTAAAAAAAATTAAGATCATAGTTTTAACAAAATAAGTAAAATATTGGAAAGAGGTAGTTTAGTAAAAACGAAATGCGAGGTTGTCGTCAGGAATGCACATTGTTCAAAGGTTGTAAAAAAAACACATGACGTTCTTTGATATTATTATGTTACTTGGCAAGTTTTACCTCCAGCAAAATTATTAATTAATAAAGAACAACTAAAAATTTATTTGGTTTTTTAATATCATTGCGTAAAACGTAACTAATTACGTTAAAATCGTTAAAAATACACTGCCGGTACTATCGTGTCTTTTATCATTCTAAATTGATTTAGACACTCTTGTGCTCTAGAATCTTTAAAGTTTATTGTGTTTACAAAAGCCTTAGTATTATTGAGTAATAAAGGTTAAAATAATATTAAAATTATTAATTTTCCACATCAAACCTTAGTTTAGTATTATTTATTACTAGTTACTATTTAATACCAAATATTGAGTACATTCGGACAATTATTATCACATGCGCAGGCAAATGCTGTGCCTACATTAGGTAATCCCATTTTACGGACCGATGATTAGCATTACTACAAACCCAGCATATGAGTGAAACTTCCAATTATATGATAATTAAAGCTGTGGTTGGTTGGTTAGTTAAAGGTTCTCGAGTGGTAGCCTGGTATTGGCAAGCGTAGTATTACGACACAACGCTTGATGATACCCACTTGATGACGACTGAAGAAATTTGACAGGTAGTTATGGGTGGCTGGAGCGTGAACTTTGTGGCAATCTATGGATGGGGTCTATGTTCAGTAGTGAACTTGTGGAGGCTTGTAATAGTAGTAGTAAAGGTTTATTTGAAAAAATCTGGGTGTAGCTGTGTCGTGAACACGGCCGTGTATCTTACGTGAACACGTAACGAACACGTAACGAAAATACCTTAAAATGTGATCCCTCCACGCAATGTAACGGATTCTTTGTCTCTTTTAGCTATCAAGTGGTGTAATCAAATTTTGAATGTTAATGATGTAGCTGCAACACCAAACCGTATACCTCGATTCCCTTATCCTCAGTTTACGAAACTGTCTCCCACTATGCAAGCAAATTTACAGGCGTATTCATGTCAAAATCTTGATATAATTGAAAAAGCAAACTTGATATGCATGCTACATCTCAAATCATAAGTCATAAATAGGTTCCTCCAGTTCGGTAGTATCAATGAGTGTTACTCAGGGCTCGATTCTTGGGCCATTTCTGTTTTTAATCTATATTAATAAATTACCCTATTGAGTAACCTTTGCATCTTAACCAGTTTCTATCGTCTTCTTAATTTTTTATAGTGAATAATATCTGTTTTTAACATCAGCCAAAACCTTTAAAACTTGAGACAATATATTATAAACATATTAAGGTAGCTGAAATACATGAATACTTTGTATTTGTAAGGATAAATTTCAAATAAAAAATATCAATTCCCTCTCTACATTCTACCGCGGAGATTTTACGAGGAAGTCAGGTGTGAAATTATGAAAAATTTACGAGCACAACTTTCGTGTTTACTGAGAATAGTTAACGAAAGCGGACATAAATATTTCACCATGATTTTAATAGAAAAATATTTGGTGATGTCTTATCTGAAAACGCGATTTTTTTTACGTTTATTAACGTGTGTTGCATAAAATCATGTACTTCTACATTAACTCGAATATGAAAACTTTTAGGAGCAATATTTTTTTTAATTTCTTCAAGATAATTCATAGATCAACAAAAGACTGCAAAAAATAAGATTCTATGGTCATTTATTCTATAAAAGAAGAGAAAATTGCTCCATCGCCCTCTCATAAATAAAGAAACATGTTAGGTATTTGCTAAAAGAAGAAGCTGAAAAGAGAAATCTAGATTCAGATTCGAGAACCAATAAAATTTTAGAATTTAACAATCATCTTACAGATTCTCACGAATCCCCTGCTAAGCATAAGCCTCCACCATGGAAAGCTCCATTTTAAAGTTAATTTTTACATACCTAACACCACCACCCAAGGGAGGAGGAAACAACGGCACCACCCCCCCACCAACCCAAACACTCGAGGCCCCCTCAAACCAATTTCTTTTCTCCTTTCCCAAAAAAAAGAGGGAAAAAAAAGTTAATTTGTGTAAATTAAAACCTAAACAATAATTACAATAAGAAACAGTGACCCTAAGTTGCAGGGATTTTGTATCCGTAATCTGCGAAGATCTCTGAAGATATTTGTAACTTGTGTAATGTTGTACTTTGAATTTAAAATGTGTTACTTTGAATTTCATGATAAAAGGCTATTTCCTTTCGTAAACTTGATTTTAAATTACGAAAGCTACTAAGTTTTTTTTTTAAATAAAAACAAATACTAGTGTTTTTCTTTATTAAACCTAAAATCATCATTATATTATTAGGGCAAAATCTTATTTTAATTTGTCCCCTGGTAAAAATATCCCAGACAGAAATTAATCAAATATGAAGTTGTAAGTAACTCTAGCCTGATCGTAGAAATATTATTTTTATTATGTATGTACTTTATCATGCTCAAATTCTTCAAAAATAACTGATTACAACTTTTTTCGGTTCTTAAATCAAAAGTTGGCTGTCGGTAGGTTGATTTTTCCCGTTCGTTACAAAGCTGTTATATGCGCTGGAAAAATAATTACCGTTTTATTCAAATGAGCAAAACATTGTGTAATAATCTGTTGCCGTTTATTCACCAATATCTGAGAACAAAACATAAACTACTTTATTTACCGTTCATAATTTACCATATACCTATCTTATGTCTCCTGATGCAGCAAGAATATTATATTTCTACAGCTACGTGAATACGTAATATATTAACTCTAGTAATTCTGCATACTAATTAATAATAGTAAAAAAGCACAACCTAGTAATATGAGCTACGCGACTCCAAAGATACCTAATATACCTTGATATTGTACAATTTATATTTTACGCTGTTTACAACAACGTCCCCCTATCCTAAAAAATGCTCTTTTATAGGATAGGGGGCAAACGAGCATGCGGCTCACATAATGACAAGTGAATACCGCCGCCCATGAACAACTGTAACACCAGGTGAATCGCAGATACGTTACCGGCCTTTAAGAAAGGAGAAGGCTCTTTTTTTGAAAGTCCCTATGTCGTATCGGTTCGGAAAAATAGCTGGTGGTAGTCACAAGGAAGTTGTGCGAGGAAGAAAACTTCTTCTAAATCACACAGTGGTGGACTGCCAATCATCCAGATGGTATGATTCGTATCGCGAGTCTTGTCGCGATGTGCGATGGTCTCAGAGCACTCTCCGCGGTAGATGCGATAAAATATGAAAAGAGGTGCAACATATCTCCGCAGTAGCAATGAGTCAAACCAATCATAAAGAGCTCCGTCCCCAACGATTCAAACTGCTCTGCACTGGATGTGATCAAATGGAAGGAGCTTTCACTGGGGAGCTCCAGCCCAGTGATGGTAACATTATTCCATGTGAGGCTGAACCTGTGCCTTTTGGCCTTCTCTTCCAAGTGACCACGAAACTGCTCGTTATTCAATGTCGACTCCGAGGATTCCGACACTGGCTGAGGCACTGAAGAGAGTGCCCTGAAACAGAGGAGATACGACAAAGGGGTTCTTTTTACCAGTAAACGCGCAAACTTCTGTCTTCAGGGGATGGAACTGGACTAGACTTAGGCGCCCCTAGTCCGAGACTTTGTTCAAGAATATCTCGACTTTAGACACGTTTTTTGTGTGTATTTTACGCGATATTTTTTGTAACGTCATTCTAATATCAACAAAAAAAACTGCGGTTGCCAACTCGCCTGCTAAGCGTGGCAATTATGGCAAATACCGCTCCCCACATATTGGAAAGGTCTATGTCCAACGAAGTCTGTTAAATTACTGAGTCCACTCAAAATGGTTAAAGAAATAACGTTTAGTAAAATGTAAAGCTGACTTTAGTTCTTTAAAAATAAATTTACATTTTAAAAGAAAACAATTTCACTTTCTGAAGTCGGGGCTTCAATTCTTTTATTCACTATGTAGCACTGACTCATGAATATAAAATTATTTACTATGTCGCACCGATTCATGAATATAAAATCCTATACCTTTAAACGAGCAATTCTTGTATATATATAATCGGAATCTCGGAAACGGCTCCAACGATTTTCATAAAATTTTGTGTGCAGGGAGTTTCGGGTGCAATAAATCGATCTAGCTAGGATTTATTTTTAGAAAATGTCTTTTTGTCCGTGTTTTTAGGCAATGAAAAACTGCTACAATATCGTTAGAATAAGAAGGTAAATTTTGACAATTTATTAATGGTTACAAATAGCTTAATTGGTATATTGGGCGGTCACAAATTCGTAATACCATGGTTCAAACCCAGACCGACCGACCGACTTTTTTTAATTATTTTTTCAAGTTCCTTTCTTTTTTTGAGAAAGTCTATTTTTTCGTGCCCTTTTTTAGTATTTTTTAAAAACACGAAAATTTAAATTAAATTAATTGCACTCATGATTTTTTATTCAAATAACCAGTTCAGGTTTCTATTATGTCGCTACGATCAAAAAATATTATTCGTATTTCATCAGTATGTAATTTGTATCTAAATATAATTTCCAAAACACACGAATTAAAAAAAACCGAGCGAAAAATACCGAGCAAAGCTCGGTCAACCGGGTACTTATTTACTATGTAGCACCGACTCATGAATATAAAATTATTTTTTTCTTTTTAGCTATTTAAATCCTTTAGAACAAAAGGGAATTTTTTTTACTTTCAATTTGAGATTACTTTTTAATTTAACGCAGTATTGGGTCCTATTTTACGAGTACGTTCAAACTGACGACCTGAAACGGTAAACTGCTCCGTACCGTGATATGTATGGCCTCTATGGATTTAGAGGGAATGCTTCATTGCCTGTATTTATATTGGTTCTCTGTACCCTTCTGAACGGAAGAAAGCAGTACAAGCACAGCTATTTGGCGGCAGATATAGGTTAGAGTCAATCACACAATTTAATTTCTACTTCAGACAACCAGACGGTTGATATCCCGTACATGTGAACCAAAAAGTTTGCTTGCTCTTTCCTTAAGCGTACAGCGAAGGAGGTAATATAACAATATATTGTCTTTAAGCCAAAATTGAATAAGCATATAATAATAAGTACCGGTAGGCGAAGTGTCGGGCGACCCCCCGCTAGATGGAGTGACGACCTGGTAAGACATGCAGGAAGTCGATGGATGCAGGTGGCTCAGGACCGTGCCTTGTGGCATACCTTGAGGGAGGCCTATGTTCAGCAGTGGACTTGTGAAGGGCTGTAATGATGATGATGATGATGATGATAATAATAACTCAACTGATTTTTTGGCCATTTTTGCAATCTAGGAACTTATTACTTACCACAAAGTTTTTTTTATAGAAGAGGGGACAAACAACCATGCGGCTCATCCAATTCTAAGTAACTACCGCCGCCAACCAAGGAAATTGCAGGTGCGTTTCCGGCTTTTCAGATAAAAGTAAGCTCGTTTCTTGAAAGTCCCTAAATCGTATCGGTCTGGCAATATCGCCGGTCGTAAACGATTCCACAGAGGCGTGGTACGAGGAAGAAAACTCCTAGTAAAACATACAGTGGACCGCCAAGCATCCAGATGGTGTGGATAGTATCGCGAGTTTTGACGCGATGTGCGGTTCTTGAAATTTGGCGGCTGGAAATAATTCGAACATTTCTCAGAGCTCCCCATGGAAGATGAAAATTTTTGATTTTATTTGATTTGATTTTATCTACTTTGTGGGCAAAGTTGCGAGGAACAGCTAGTATATCATAAAAACTCTTCTTTTAAAAGTTATGTGTTGGTCGTAATTATAGCAGCGATTTTGTCGGAAAAGTTTAACAAGCGGACAAATGTAAACTAGCTACGTGCCAGTGCTATCGTTAACGAAAAAATCAATAGGGAAGTAACAGTATGGATTCTATTTGGCATTATCAAAACACACCTCTTGACTGCCTTTTCAGTCTAGTAGCCTTGAACGCGACTGATGATCTGGAAGTCCCCTGTTCTAATCCTGCGTCGAGTTTGAAATCAGAAATTGGGTTTTTCTAACAAGAAATTCCCAGCAGCAGCCCGGACTAACGGCAGCCAGTGTTAATGTTTTTTTCATACCGGAGTAATCCGGTCTGGAAAATATTAATATAATTACCAACACACCTCTCTTGCTTCTTTCAAATTCATGTATCTACGCATACATGTTCCTCTTCCTCAGTTAAAGGTACTCTTTATAAGGTCCATCTTCAACACATCGCTATTTCGAGCGTTAATACCGTCTAGGACGTAATTTAGGAGTACTACACGCATATTTTCAAAGAATAAATTTATCACTTTTTCCTCATTCATACTCGTGGACTTGCAGGCCAAGCTTATAGCTTCACCTGACTTATGGCTAAGCAAAAAGGCTAACATCACTAACATCTCAGAACACAAACTATCTCTACGTATTGAAACCTTATTTGTCTTTAGATATAATAATTATTATTATTTTAATTACGTAATCTTCTTTAATTTTTGTGTGCAATGTATTTTTGCATCACTAAATCCAATGTTACATTTAATATTTTATCTTTCCATTTTCGACCAAAAATTTATTAGGTTTAGTAATTATTTGCAATAATCTTAGTGTTTTTACTTTTATATTTTTTCTTAAGCATGAACTTCTTTATATCTATAGGCCAAAATATCAGCCAAACACCGTTATTTTTGGTTCGGGACAGCCGTTTTATGTAGTCTTCTGATTACTGAAGTAGGAGGCTCTGGAGGCGCATCCAAATACAGCATGCTCATATGCCGAGTATGGTCACTTTAAACCTCATGCTGTGATTCTGTGGATAATTCAGAAGGTGCCTAATTAGCGACAGAGAGAGAGAGAGAGAGAGAGAGAGAGATGTATAGAGAGAGAGAGAGATCTTGCTGGTAGAAACTGGCAATATTGTACGTCTTCACTTGTGGCGGCGTCGTTTGACGGGTTGTCTACTACCCCTTGGAACTTTTATACAGCTTTTTTGGTATCGAATTGTTTTATTACGAAATGTACAATAATGTACAATTGACGTGAACACAGAACATGGTTATTTGAAATTAATGACAAAAAGATTGCACCTAGCGCCTAACTTTGAATTTGTCATTTGATTACGCCGCAAGATAATTTACGAGTTGTTATTATCTACATGCTATATTCAAATTTTGTGTGATTTGTTGTTTTCTTGCAAAGAAAATTATGTTTCTTATGATTTTTTGCAATTAAAGATTGGGGCAAGGCTCGCTGTATTTTTCACAGTTCATAATATTATAATAGTGAAAACACTTATGCAATTTTTAATGGAGTATTAAATACACGTGATCATCAATCAAGATCATCGCATGATTACCAATCAAGATAATATCAATCAATGAAATGCCAAGCATTACAGTTTATTGACACCTGTAGCAAATTCAAAACAAAAAGCTACTGATTTGTTTTAATGTTTTTTTGTTTTCTGTACGTATCACTCTTACTTGTAAAATATGTAATGATGTGTAATTGAATATAATCTAACTAAATAATCTACCAGTGATTAGTAGTTAGTGTAACTATTTTAACAAGATTGCCTTATTTGACTTTTAGTGGATTTATAGCGTATGTGAAGTTAAAGTAAAAAGCAAAATTAAAAATTTTGATAAGGCCCACGACGGATGTAAAGGATGTAATCGAAAAAGTATTAAATAAAATTTTTGAACAACCCCCAAATCAAAGGAGAGGGTTAGAGGGTTGATTTTCTCAGGGTCATATTAAACAACTAATTATAAATTTCCCTAGTCCTTCCTATCTTACTGTACCTATTTGTTTGTCGCAGCGATAAACACAGAAATAATTTCGAATATAGGTACTACACATATGCACCTATTATTCTTAATTAACAATTATAATAATAGGTGCATATTTAAATAACAATATTCTTAATTAACAACTACACATATGAAGTATGATCTATTAGGTAACATAATTATCAAATCAAATCACTTTATTTTCAGATAACATAGATCCATAAGGGTTAGTAATTAATTCTTATAGTAAGGGGGGTTAGTAGTACTATAATTATAATAATAATTTTATTTAAATAATTTACGAATTCGGACATTGTCCGCACATAGCTCCTTAATATAGGTGCATGTGGATCATCTGCTACCGTCCTCAGGATGCTGTTGTCACTTCCCCGTACGCGGCTTATTAGTGACGCCACTTTCTTGCGCATGAGTGCCTGAAAACCATCCGTTCTCGCCTGCGCAAACATTTCAGATGCACTGCAAAAACGAGGAAGTTTCAATATCATACTGAAGATATTATTATATTGGACGCAAAGGGTGTTTAACGATCCTTTGGTGTAGCTGATCCGCCAGACCGCTCGTGTACATGTTTTGACAAATTGCTTTAAAAAGTGTATCTTGACTTCATCCGTACAACGGGCGAATCTACGGACCAGCATGTTGCCACGGACCGCCAAAGCCCTACGCTCCCGTTCTATGTCTAAATCGTCTCTAAGGTCGTCGGTAAGTATGTGGCCCAGGTACTTAAATTGGTAAACTCTATTCACCTCCACTCCACCGAGGTAAATTGGAGGTATAAATTCGGGACACTTACCGGCGGCCTTAAGACGAGGCATGACCCTAAACGCAAGTTTTATAATGCCTCAAAGTATATGATCTACTGCAGTAAACAAACCCAGAAAAATATATGATATTGTCCAGGATATATGCTAGTTAGATAGTGTATTGAAAACATGATACCACTAATTTAATACGATAGAAAAAAATCACAAACATACCTCTAAAATTTTTTTTAACTAGTAAAAATCATACTAGTATACATGCAATCATTCTGATTTTTTGTCAGATTTTTATACATTCAACATATTAACATTATAGTGTTTTAATTTTTTAGACCAACTAATAGTTTTTTTTTTAAATCGTATATTCTTATTTCTGAAATACGGATGTTTGCGTAAACACCTGTGCAGAGTCACTGCCGGCCGAGGCCTGGTGCTGTAGAGAAGTGTTGCTCTTTTTGCCGCAGTATTTACGTTAAGATTTTTTAAGGACGCGTTTACAAAATTGATATAGGTATAGAATCGAACTATTACACTGATATGAGTCACGCACACAAGTGTACGCACGGTTGACTGCGGGAATCGTAGTCAAATAAAATTATTTTGATAATTTGAAAGATCGAATTTGTTTTTGATTTCTTACACCTCAAAAATATACTTAGATACATAGTGTAATTAGACTAGTTACGAAATACGAATACCTACTCTAGAGACTGCTTTGCACTGGGAGCCCTCTGCTGGCACTGAGAAGTTAGCTGTGGACTTCGGGCTGATTTTGTCAGTTATGATAAGACCTTACCTCCGGACTTGATGGAGTAACCTGAAAGTGAACTTCAGTAACTAATACTGGAACACCTGGACTAGTAGAACTAGGTGTGCCGAGTTTGGGCTCGTTTTGTTAGGTATGATGAGTCCTTACCTCCGGACTCGACGGTGTGACCTGAAGGTGTACTTTGGTAATCGTTATTGGAGCTGGTCGCCAAGTACCACCAGGTGTGCCGAGTTTGGGCTCGTTTTGTTAGGTATGATGAGTCCTTACCTCCGGGCTTGACGGAGTGACCTGAAAGTGTACTTTGATAATCTTTATTGGAACTGGTCGCCGAGTACTACTAGGTGTGTCGTATTTGGGCTCGTTTTGTTAGGTATGATGAGTCTTTACCTCCGGACTTCAAGGAGTGACCTGAAGGTGTACTTAGGAAATCGCTGTTGGAACTGGTCCCCGAGTACTACTAGGTGTGCCGAATTTGGGCTCGTTTTGTTAGGTATTACGAACCCTTACCTCCAGACTTGACGGAGTGACCTGGAGGTGTACTTTGGTAATCGGTATTGGAACTTGTCGCCAAGTACTACTAGGTGTGCCGAGTCTGGGCTCGTTTGGTTAGGTATGATGACTCCTTATCTCCGGACTTGACGGAGTCACCTGAAGGTGTACTTTGGTAATCGCCATTGGAACTGGTCGACGAGTAGTACTAGGTTTGCCGTGCTTGGGCTCGTTTTGTTAGGTATGACGAGTCCTTAACACCGGACTTAACGGAGTGACCTGAAGGTGTACTTTGGTAATCGCTGTTTGAACTGGTCGCCGAGTACTACTAGGTGTGTCGTGTTTGGGCTCGTTTTGTTAGGTATGACGAGCCCTTACCTCCGGACTTGACGGAGTGACAACAAACAAACTCGGCACACCTAGTATTACTCGGCGACATGTTCCAATACCGATTACCAAAGTTCACCTTCAGGTCACTACGTCAAGTCCGGTGGTAAGGACTCATCATAACTAACAAAATGAGCCCAACCTCGGCACACCTAGTAGTACTCGGTGACCACTTCCAATAGCGATTACCAAAGTACACCTTCAGGTCACTCCGTCAAGTTCGGAGGTAAGGGCTCGTCATACCTCACAAAACGAGCCCAAACTCGGCACACCTAGTAGTACTCGGCGACCTGTTCCAATGCCGATTACCAAAGTACACCTTCAGGTCACTCCATCAAGTCCGGAGGTAAGAGCTCGTCATACCTAACAAAACGAGCCCAAACTCGGCACACCTAGTAGTACTCGGCGATCTGTTCCAATGCCGATTACCAAAGTACACCTTCAGGTCACTCCGTCAAGTCCGGAGGTAAGGACTCATCATACCTAACAAAACGAGCCCAAACTCGGTACACCTAGTAGTACTTGGCGACCAGTTCCAATAACGATTACCAAAGTACACCTTCAGGTCACTCCGTCGAGTCCGGAGGTAAGGACTCATCATACCTAACAAAACGAGCCCAAACTCGGCACAACTAGTAGTACTCGGCGATCTGTTCCAATGCCGATTACCAAAGTACACCTTCAGGTCACTCCGTCAAGTCCGGAGGTAAGGGCTCGTCATACCTAACAAAACGAGCCCAAACTCGGCACACCTAGTATTACTCGGCGACCTGTTCCAATGCCGACTACCAAAGTACACCTTCAGGTCACTCCATCAAGTCCGGAGGTAAGGTAATAGAAAACAGTAAAATAAATTTCAATTTTTAGGTTTTATTTGAAATTATTCTTTTTCTCTTATTTTAGCTATTTTTCCAAAGAGACTTGGTTTTTTAAGCTATTGCATAGCTTCTATCGCGGACCTTGAGTGTGGGGACCGAATCCAGAAATTTATTCCGCCGTAACGAAAAAACCTCACGCTCTCCACTCCAATGGGCAAGGAGGTGTGGCTTGAAGACCGTGCATCGTCTTACGTCGTTTCAGTTCGGCAGACTTCGGCACGGTGTTTGTGTGCGTGCGACTAGACGTATGCGTGTACACTAGCTGCTAACTCAATGATAAAAATTCCTGAATAACCTACATGTATTGTAAGATATTAAAAATATTTTAAACAATATTAACTTTTCATTTATTCAATAATTATTTATGTAATCTAAGTATCCTGTTTACTCCAAAGAATACAGTTTTAATTTTTTTTATTGGATATGGCAAACGTGCACACAGTCCACCTGATGGTAAGTGGTTGCTGCAGCCCATAGACATCTACATCTATCCTCGATTACAAATCAAAATGCAGATGCGTTGTCACCCGTGAGGACTGAGATGGAATGCCTCATTTCCATTGAGACATTGTTATACTTAATAGGTTTAATTAGTTCTACACAAGGTCAAACACTAAACTTGAATTAATTTCTTTAAAAAATGTACAGTATCTACCTAATATCTACGCACCTATATAATATTTTTTGTTACATTACTTTTTATACACAAAAACAGTTAAAACCTAAAAACCTATCATAAAACGAAAAAATAATTGTTTATATAATCTCCTCAAAATCTCATACTCGTAATATAAGAAGTGATATATAAGTATATATCAATAGAATTTAGCCCGCGAGAAAATGAAATAGAACATTAAATTAAATCGTTTCCTGTTTATGCCGTCTAGCATATTTTATGCGTACTACCTTGAGAGTTAATCAATGTTTTTTCGATAGAATCATTTTACGTATAAAATGCAGTAGATGGCGCTATAACAAATTATTATTTTACTTGTTTACTCCAAAGAATACAGTTTTAATTTATTACAATTAACTTCTCAAAATATTACCATATTATGCTTGTAAGCGGACCAGACATTGTTATACTTAATAAGTTTAAGTAGTTCTACATAATGTCAAACATTAAACGTGAACTAATTTATTTAAAAAATTTACAGTTCTTACCTAATATCTACACATCTATATAATATTTTATGTTATATTACCTTATATACACAAAAACAGTTCAAACTTAAAAAACTATCATAAAATGGAAAAATTATTATTTATGTAATCTAAGTATCCTTAACCCTTAACCACCTAGCGTCGGTCACAGTAACTCCAGGCGATATATTTTAAGCTATTGCATAGCGTCTATCGCGGGCCTTGAGCGCGGGGACCGAATCCAGAAATTCCGTAACGAAAAAAAACCCACTCCGACGCTCCCCACTCCGACGGGCACGGAGGTGTGGCGTTCAAAGCCGTGCATCGTCTAACGTCGTTTCAGTTCGGCAGACTTCGGCACTCGGCAGACTTCGGCATGGTGTTTGTGTGCGTGCGACTAGACGTATGCGTGTACACTAACTGCTAACTCAATGATAAAAATTCCTGAATAACCTACATGTATTGTAAGATATTAAAAATATTTTAAACAATACTAACTTCTCATTTATTCAATAAGATAAAAAAATTGTTTTCTTATCGGTCACCAACCGCTCAAAAAGTGTAACTTGATTTAATATCAAAGACTTAACTGCATAAATAAAATAAATAAATAATTATAATTGCATAAGTTGATAAAAAATGCTATGCAATAGCTTTACCGCGGCACTCACCGAGTGCCACACGTATTTTTTTTTTAGAATTTGTGAGTTGGCGTTTTAAATGTTTATGTATTTAAATAGCTGACTAAGTACCTGCTCATATCATAAAACTGACTTTAAAAAAATATTGATAATTAAAATGTAGTATGATGTCCAGACTCCAGATATTGTAAACAGTTTTGATATTAGTGAGTAGGTACTCAAAATATTATTACTATAATAGCTAGTAGTGTTGAGAACAGTAGACCTCACGGAAAAGTTTTTGTTTGGAGGTGAATTATCTGCTTGCTTTGCGCATCCTGTGTTCACGCGGTGCCCACTGCGGGACGCGCGGGTGAAAAACGAATTTGAAATCGTGCTAAGACCTCGTCTTAAAGACCATAAATTCGGTTTTTCTGACATTGTAGGCCAGACCATGCGACTTAGCATAGCTCTCACATACGTTCAACATTTCTCTGATAGCACTCGTAGTGGGGCCCAGCAGCACTATGTCGTCCGCTTAACTAATATTGTTTACATTAACACCACTCACCTTGCATTCGACTCTCATGCTGCTGAGCTCCACTATGAGGTCATTTACGTACAGGTTGAAAAGCTTTGGAGATGACAGCATTAAATTATAAACCCAAGAAAATTAGCGTTATCTACCACCATTAAATAACACCATTTCTTCAAAAAGCTGATCGTGCACGTCATTTTGTTCGTATTCTTATAAATGAAATCTTGTATTCGATAGCCATTTCATGGGAAACAACAAAAAAATAACTAGTCCGCCATGTTCGACGGTCCGCCATCTTGGATTTAGGATGACGTTGTTATAGTTTTCGTATTTTTCTCAGCAAATTCTTTCATATAATAATATATCATGGTTTTTTAGGAGATAGCAGCGCCCCCTGGTGAAATAACCTATCTAAGATCCATTGCCGATAAGTCACAAGCGCAAATCGGTGCAACCGTTTTGGAGATAAATGAAAACATTTTTGTTTACGAAAAATGTTTATTGCAGCGTTACCTAACGAGTTCACATCATAACACCCGTCTGAGAACCATCGCTGATGCGTCATAAACCCTTTACAGGAAACCGTATCGAAATTGGTTCACCCGTTTTGGAGATAAATGGAAACATTTGTTTTGCACACACAAACAAACAACTTCTCATCCTAAACGCCTTCCGTTGCGGGTAAAAATTTTCCCTTCAGTTGCGGGTAAACATGGTGAATTATGTAGAAAGGATATTTAAAAAAAATAAGAATGTTAGATTATTATTTAAAAGATAAAAATAATGCGCTATCTTAGATTCCTTTTCTTATGTATGTAATTAATAAATCTCTTCGTCTCTCGTCTTTTATAAAGTGTTTTGCAAAAGTCAATTTGGATAAAAATATTTACTTTGACTTTGATCCTTCAGTTACCTGTTACGATACTTCTTTTTTACACATCAACTTTCAGTTATTCGGCTTCAAGACGGTCCATTGCTACCTTAACTTACTAATCCGTTAAATAATTGGACTTTGTTGGTTTCTCTAATTCCACTTCAGAGTCGTTACAGATTATATCAATCAAGGAAATTCCAAACAAAGTCTGAATAATACTAACTTGTACCAAACTAAGGTACTAACAGTTCTAGTTGTTAACGGTGTTTTCAGGTATTCCAATGAAAGTTTCGAAGTTAAACTTAGCTGGTTGGACAGATTTTCTTACATAAACAGACACTTCAACAACTTCAAGCGTAGAGTTTCTAAACACAAAAGATGTGAACTTCATACATAAACTAGAACTAGATATTGTTTTTTTGATGTTCTACGACTCTCGTGATGCAAAACTAACAGCAATGATTGTATAATAATAATTCTTGCAATTATTAATATTAAAAATATTCCAAATAGTATTGTATTTCAATTAATTTAATAGTTATTAGTCTTTTTAACTAAATATATATTTTAATAATACAAAATTATTTGCTAATTTATGTTACTTAGCAAAGTGCTCGCTCGGCTCGGCGCGACTCGATAAAGTCTACACGTGTGTACACAAAATAATATATAATAGTATATAGTAGTAGTACCTAATCATCAATGCTGGTCGTTTTTATTTTTTTATTTTATTTTATAGGTACACCACGGTTTACACATGTTCCTCGCTTCCGTCAATCCAAAGGATGTTTGGAAGAGATCGCTTTTAGCGATACGGCTGTTCATTACATAGCTCATTAAGGCGCATTTTGTAATTTTTATTATGGTATACAAAAAGCTTAATTATAATCTATTATTAGTATTACGTAATGAGTGGTAAAAAGCAATAAATGCTAAATTATTTAGATAATATGTTACAGTATAAAGTATAGACTACATCACTATAAATAGAGCATAAATTCCAAAAGAGTAGCAGAGTTTAAGACGGCTTAATAGAACAGTGGCGTTAGGTAAGACACTTTTGTTTATGGACTTAATTCCTTCGCGGGGCTGGTATTTATTACACTTCAAAGGAGGATGGCCAAATTTCTATAGGAGCTGGACTTGACTTTTTTTTTCATGTCCCAAAACAAACTATAGTTAGATTGGTTTGTTTTTATGTTGTAAACACAATCACGTTTAAAAATAATATCTAAATCGCCACGATTTTTTATAATAACGTCAAGAATATTTTTAAGGCTGAATCAACAAATACCTGTTACTTTTTTTATTGGCCATTTTATTAAAATATAACATTGGTATGTCAAAATTACAATCAATACAAATGATATAAGATTACATTAGATTATTAAAATTACAACTCAAATTACATTTACATAATTTTTACATGTCAAGCAAGTCAGAAAATGAACATTTCATATATTCTTCTATATTATAGAAAGCGTGATTTATAAATGATGTTTTTGTCACTTGTCGAAACGAACTGTTATTTCTTAAGGCAATTTATTGTACACTTTGATTTTTAACGAAAAACCTTGCTTGGACGCTTTATTCGACTGCGACGTAGCCTAATAGTGTAGTTAAAATAATTATTTACCCAATAATAGAACATCTCTCAAAGCGCACCCTACGTATGTGCACCATACTCCCTAAAGTTCGATGTCAAATCAAAAAGGGCCGTCTGTCAAACCATTTCGTGAAGTTGACCGTTTCGACAACAAATTATGAGCATTAATTCAATAAAAACTACACCTACATGTATTGCACCAGCTTGCACTGTATGTAGTGTATAAAACAAGGATAGCGTAATTATTGTCACATGAAATCTGTCCTAAAAGATTTCAAGGCTTTTTTGTAGTTTGAAAATTTTAATTCTAGCTGAAGAATTAGTCGCTAGATACCTACTGTCTTTCAGTCTTCAATACTAAAGTTGCATATGTATTGAAAAATCGAGTAATGGTAGGTTACGGAAATAAATGAAGTGTAATGGTAGAATTTATAATTTAGGAGTAATTTAATGAAACAAGTAGGCTAGACAAGATAACTTTTTATTCATCATCCTCTCTTATATCTACAACATCAAGGAGTGATGTTGGCACTGGCGATATTGTCGGCTGATGCCTGGCCCACCCAAGGTACCACACAAGCGTCATAACATGTGCACATCACCCAACTGTCCTTCGATTCGATACCCTCTGTGAAACCTGACATGTTCACTAGAATAGGACATTTCCTGTTGAATCCATATGGTCCTAGTGCAAATAATATAACTTCATACATGCGACTTAAAGCTCGTTGCAGTGTTTGCTAAATAAAAATATGTGGTGGAACCATACAACAACTATTTATCACACAATAATAGGGCATCTCTCAAAGCGCACCCTACATCTGTCCTATAAATCCCAAACATCATGTATAATATCGCTGCATTTATTATTCTAAAAATCGTCGACATTTTATAAGTCCTTTCTTAAAAATAACACAGTAGATAGGTGCAGTGTGGGCCCTTTGTTTATTAAAGTATTCATTTATTAGCAAGTATAAATTCCAAACATCATTGAAATATAATGTCTAGAGATACTTACCAATTTATATAATTATAAATCAGAAGGAGATTGTGAATTAAAAGAGATAAAAAAGGGTGCCAGAGCATTAAATTCAACTTTACTCGGCGTTTCATTTATCAATTACACATATAACATAATATATAACAGAAAATAAAAGCACACAGTAAAATTGAAATAGGTAAAATAAACAACATTACAATTTTAATTGATCATTATTAATCATCATTGCGATAGTCCACTGCTGAACATAGGCCTCCTAAACTAAATATAGAGTTGTCCTGAGCCGCCAGGAGACAGTTCAGGTCGTTTGACAGTTTATTAGGCGGGTCCGAGAGAGAGTTTCTCGGTGTATAATGTAAAATATTACACAGGCCTTTCGTGAATTGCCACCCCGTCCCATATGGTGTTGTAAAAGTCGACAGAGTAAGATAAAAATATCAGATGGGCAGCGGCACCTTCCTATAGAATACCACAAAAAACAAAGTTTTTTGTGGTATTCTATAGGAAGTGCCACAAGTGTAGCAACTATGCCAAAATCATCATTAATATAACAATATTAATACGCATTAAGGTATAATCATCATTCTGTATTTTCAATATCATCACTTGATGGTAATATATCATATAAAAAAGATGCAGGTGGATCAACCTCATATCGATGCTATGCCCATGATAGAAACCAAACTAAAATAGCAGCTTAATGCTGCTGTGTTTCGAATGGTGAGTATAGACAACCGGAGACCCTTTTTAATGGTAACAAGGCATTCTATCTCAGTCCGCAGGGCTAGTAACACATCAACATTTTGATTTTCAATTGAAGATAAATGTAGATGTCTATGGGCCACAGCATCCACTTACCATCAGGTGGACTGTGTGCTCGTTTGTCACCTTATTTCTATAAAAAAGAGAAAATTACTTTTTATTAATCATCCTCTCTTACAACTACAGCATCAAGGAATGCTGCAGGTGCTGGTATTGTCGGCTGATGCCTGGCCTACCCAAGATACCACACAAGCATCATAACATGTGCACAGCACCCAACTGTTTTACCAACTAAACAATTGCAGTAATACTCTATTATAGCTTCCCCTCCAGACAAATTATTTTCAATTAATATATAAACATAATATACTTTTCTCGAAATGTGTCTGGATTTGATTTTGCCTCTTATAAGTGAATTATTTCCACTTCCTCTCAAACAATACTCCGTTACATTAATGTTTTCTCTGCTTATTTCAATTCTATAAAACCTGACATGTTCACTATAATAGGACCTTGCCTGTTGAATTTGATATGTTCCTAGGGCAAATAATATAACTTCACTATATTCTAGATGGGGGAATATAATATTAGTATTGCAATGAGCTGTAATACTAGTAAAATCAGATGTTCCTCTATTCATATTCATACTATTTATAAAATCAGATAAATTATTATTTAATGGAAATTGTTCTCTAATCACATTTATGATTTGCTCAGCATCATTCCTGTTTTTTAATCGAACACCGAATTTATTTAAAATGCTTACAGCTATGGAAAACATTTGCATCATATGTGGAACAGTTTTATTAAAAAAAATCTTGCCGAAATATTTTAAAGTCTCGTTTGAAGTACCCGTTTACAACTTACACCACCCATCGGCATATGGTCACACAACAACTCCTGTTAGCTTGCTCAGTGGTGAGCTGATGTTCACCCTCAAACAAGGATTCTGGCATATATGTTCTGTAGCTGCAAGCCTCTAACAAACTAATTGAATCTCTAAATCCCCTGTCTAGAATAAAAACATTGTTATTTTGAAAGTATTGTCTGAGAGAGTTTTCATCTCTGAAAAGAGACTTCATTATATCTGCATCAGTTGTGATAACTTTGTATGGGCCAAAGCAGTCTAAAATGTACCCATAAGGTGTCACCAGCAAAAATGGTTTTAACAAGTTTTTGTATTTATTTAAGGAATATGTGTCCTTTTGGAACATATAATTGGAACTTTTGTTTATAAAAATATATGTCCCATCACATATAACTATCGCGTTTTCATTATTTTGATTATAAATTGCATTTGGAATCATTAAATTGTGTTGCAATAATTGCTCACGTGATATGTGTTCAATTCCCAGATTTCTAGGCACAAAATCTTGTACCAATATTTCCCTAACCTTATCCATTAACCTTTCTAATGTTCGCCTTGGAACCATTAATAACTGTGATAACCGGTCATCTGATTCACCAGTTCTCATCTTCATTAGAAGAGCACCTAAACCTAAAATGCCTCTATTTGTTTCTACAAGACGGGGTGTTTCATATAGTAAAAGTTCAAATTGTTGTTTATTCATTCCGAGCCAATAATGAAACAAATGCTCATCAATTCTTTCAACACTTTCCATATTCGAGAAATCAAAAAATGTGTTGAAAGCATTTATAAAAGAAAGCGCATGTTCCACTTGTTCAGCCGTAAATGTTCTCAAACTATTTTAAGAATTGAACAACATATCCCAATCAGTACTAAATGTATGCTCTACACAAATACGAGCATTTATAGGCAAGTAATATTTGTGTTTGCTAAGAGTTGTTGCTCTTAGAGGGTCAGAAATTCTATGCAAATCTGTGTTCTGGCAACCAGAAAAACACAATGTGCTGCAGTGTTTGCCGCTCGTCTATACTGCGGCAAACTATTCACCCGAGGTATTTCGTCATCTTGCTGGTCGGTATTTGGTGGGCTTTGAGGTTTTTGGGGTGAGGCTCTGGCTCCTGCTCCAGCTCTGGCTTTGTCTGCTGCATATTGCGTGTTGCAACTCTCTTGAGTCTCAGCCAACAGGGATGACAAACATGGTCTGTTGAAGTTGCCTGAAACAACCATACAGCTTTGTCTTAATATAAATGTTTTGACTAATTATTATTAAACCCGAGCAAACAGAAACACTTTTACAAACAATATATAATTGCAGTGATAAATTCACTATAACTTTGATACCAAGACAAAACAAAAAAGTACAAAATAAAAAGGTAATTATTACCTGCCGTGGGGCAATTCTATTTTCAAGCTCAACATGTATTGCTTGTTGCAACTGAGATGGATTCTCTCTCACAACAACATCACGTTTACGAGTACTCAGAGAACTTCCACAAAGTATGCAAACATGCTTGTGGCCACGGGAAGATGAGGCACTAGGTTCATTAGGTAACCCGGAGTTGACATGCTGTATTGCCAATTGCTGACAGGCATCACATACGTAATCTTCTTCGGTGATCTAAAATAAGAATCCCTTCCCCCCGGACCTCTGAGGAGTACAGACGCGTTTTAAACCGAATCTATCGCTGTTTCAATTAAATTATTTAAAGTGAATTTTGACAAAATTAATTGAATCCAATAATTAGGAGTGCATTAACAGGGAAGAGCTTAAACCGATCGTTAGCTCCTGGTACTCGGCGCGTTGAGATATCTGCTGCACCGTCACCGTCCATCGCCGCTTACTGCCCGCCCCGAGAGGCGTAGCATCGCCCGACCAATACACTGCGCGTGCATCGCTTGTCCTCTGCGTCACCGGTTAGTACCAAGTAAATAGTCGCCACCCCATATCTCCTAGTACAATGCCGCTTAATAGATCGCCTCAGCATTCAGCTTATGACTCAGCGCCAGACATTACGTCTGTACGCGAGACTGACGAGGAATCGGCGTCAAACATTACAAACCGTTTAAAAAGGTGGCGTCAAGAAATTGATCTGAATGATTTTATGGAAGAGATTCAGGAATCATTAAAACAAATTAAACAACAACAAGATGCTAAACTCAATTCATTGATGTCTACGATTACCCAAATTAAAGAGCAGAATAATGATATTCGGAATTCGGTCGACTTTATATCGACTAAATATGAGGAAATAAGTGTAAGATTGGAAGAATTGGAAACAGATCGTAGAAGTAATCTTAAATATATTAAAGTGCTGGAACAAAAAATTGAAAACATAGAACGCGGGTCTCGATCTTCGAGCATTGAGTTACGCAATATTCCACATGGGCAACCAGAAATAAAAGAGAACCTTATTAAAATAGTAAAAGAAGTTGGTTTGGTTACTAATTCACCCATCCAGACAGCAGATATTAAGGACATTTTCCGTGTCAAGTCGGGTTCCTCAAAGAACAAATCCATCATAGCTGAATTCACATCAGTTTTGACGAAAGAAAAGCTTAATTCCGTTAAATCATTCAAAAAATACAGGGAATTAACTACTTCAACCATTAAAATTAAAGGGATGCCTCAGCCCATTTACATCTCCGAGAATCTTACACCTAAGGCCAAGCGCATATTCTATCTGGCTCGAGACTATGCAAAAAATAAAAATTATAAGTACGTTTGGGTTAATCATGGAGTTATTTATTTGAGAAAAGCAGAAGGATCTCCTGCTCATCGTATTAATGACGAAACAGACCTTCAAAAGCTGGAAATATTGAAATCTCGTCAGTGACTAAGCTTGAACAAAATTATCTCAATTTATTGTACTATTTTTACTTTGAATTTAACTTTTAATTTTTGTCACTATATTATTTTAATTGTAAGTCCAAATTGCGCTTTATACATACACAATACAAAATTTGCCTACGTAACACTACACAAATAACATTAAATTGTTCACACAATAATACACATTTACACTATTACCAAACTCTACATATTATATTTGCAATGGTAACCTACACTATTACAATAAAACACACAACACTTATATATTTTCACAACTACAAAACAAATTTAAACAATGATCATTTTTATTTATTATAGCATAATTTTAATGTTTACATAAATTATAATTAATTTTATATTTTTATATATCTTGTATTCAAAAATGAACTTTGAACAAAAACTAGGATGTATATCAGTACTGCATTCTAAGATTCGATATTATTTGATTTATATTTTATAAGACACATCATATCATTTTGGCCGTGAAACTTCTTTTTTATTCTACATGGATGATATATTATTATTTGAGGATATTGACACTTCGGGTGATATCAAATGTACCTACGTTGATGATCCAACCAATTGTAAAAGTTATTTGGACCTAACTGAAAAAGGCAATCTATTTTCAATCTTATGTGTAAATATACGCAGTATAAATTGTAACTTGTATAGGTTCTTAGTGTTTTTATCTCGGTTAGATGTAATAATTGATATTCTGGTATTCACTGAATGCAGGATCCATGAAGACTCACACATACCAATAATCAATAATTATGATGCTTTCAGCACTAAGCATACTTTCAATCAAAATGATGGTGTAATTATATACGTTAGGAATATCTTTCAGAATATTGAAGTCTTTGAACCTAGTACAGAGGAAGGTAATTGTCTAATTGTAAAAATAGATCGTCAATACACAGTCATTGGTACATATAGACCACCAAGTTTTAAAAATGTTAGTCCATACCTAGACTCCATCGACTGCATATTGCGTGACATAAAAACTAAGCATATTGTTTTCACAGGTGATACTAACCTTGATATTATGTCAAATAGTCCAACATGCTACACCATTGACTATCTAAACATCATGGCTTCCTATGGATTACGTTCTGGAATAAGTGTTCCGACAAGAGATGGTACCTGCCTAGATCATTTTATGGTTAAAACAGGTCTTCGAGCACAAACCCTTGTATTCGAACACTTTACGGACCATGCTCCAATACTATTATGTTTAGAAGCATCGTCAATTGGGAAGTGCGATAGAAGCATTTATTTAACTAAGACTATTATGAACTTTGACAAAATGGAAGAGAGACTTAAATCTATTAACTGGTCTGAGTTTTATTATTCACAATCAGCTAATGATGCGGCTCAGTACTTAATCACATTATTGCAGAAAATTATTAAAATAAACACAGAAACTAAAAAAAATCTTGGATCACCACTGGTGTTGTAAGATCTATACGAAAGCGAGATAAAATTCATAAAATACTTAAAAATAATATAAATGACGAAGACCTTAAAAACTACTATATACGGTATAGAAATATTTGTAACAAGATTATAAAAACATTAAAGTGTAACTATTACCAATCTCAACTCGAAAAACATGCAGGAAACAGCAAAGAAACATGGAAAACTATTAAAGAACTGTGTAATCTGAATAAACCAAAATCGAAATCTATGGAACTATTAAGAATCAAAGAAAATTCAACTGACTCCCTTAATGAGGTTAATAAGTACTTTACATCGATTGGTAAAATCCTTGCCAACGAGACTCTTAATAAGTTAAATAAAAGCGAGGCAGATTTAACACGAGAAGCAACTAATAACAATAGTCCTAAAAACTCCATGCTACTGTTACCAACTGACCCAGTGGAAGTAAGATGGGTGATATTGAATCTTAAGAATAATAGTGCTGCAGGTCATGATCAAATTCCTACAAGAATGTTAAAAATATTTCACAGTATTCTAGCGGAGCCAATATCGCATCTATGTAATTTTAGTTTCACATCAGGAGTTTTCCCTGAGATATTTAAGAAAGCCACTGTGTCGCCTATTCATAAGGCATGTGATAAAACCCTTGCTTGTAACTACCGACCTATAGCTTTGTTAAGTGTCATGTCCAAAATTTTATAAAAGATTGTTAACATAACTAATTGGTTATCTAGAATCCAATGAGTTACTATCTCCCAATCAATTTGGCTTTAAAACCAGTAAATCAACGGAAGACTGTATACTAAACGTGACCTCACAAGTAAACAAGTACGTAGATGAGGGTGACAGATGTGTAGGTGTTTTTATTGACCTACAAAAGGCATTTGACACAGTGTCAACGTCAATTCTTTTGCGGAGGTTGGAAAACCTGGGTATAAGAGAGACTGCACTGCAATGGTTTAAAGTTATTTATGTGACCGAAAGCAGTGCGTTAGAGTGGATGGACATTCCAGTAATGACATGCGATGTACATACGGTGTCCCACAGGGCAGTACTCTCGGACCGACATTATTTTTAACTTACGTAAATGACATGACTAAAATTGAATTAAATGCCGGTAATATAACTATGTATGCTGATGATACCGTAATAATATTTCATGCAAAGAGCTGGGAGCGTGTGAAACAAGTTGCTGAGGCGGGACTGGCCAAAATTTCTTGTTGGCTAGAAAATAATCTACTTTCACTGAACACAACCAAAACAAAATTAATCTGTTTAGCAAAACTCTAGCGGGTCAACCAAATGACAAATTTAAATTAAAGATTCATACAAGCCCATGTAACAAACTTGTTGATGTTCCAATATCTTGTAACTGCCCTTACATAACTAAAACTAACACAATAAAATATTTGGGAATTATAATTGACGAAAATCTTCAGTGGAAACATCAAATAATATCACTTAGTAAAAAATAAGAAAGCTTGTCTATGTTTTTAAGTTACTAAGGCTTGTAGCAAGTCCAAAGTTATTGTTGTAAACTTACAAGACTCTCTGTGATTCTTTAATATGTTAAGGTATCTGTTCATGGGGCGGGGCTTGTAATACAATTCTTGTCGAAGCTGAACGTGCCCAACGATGTATTTTAAAAGTAATGCTATTGCTTCCATATCGTTATTCAACTACACTAGTGTATGAAAAAGCCCGAGTACTAAGCGTAAGAAAACTTTTTATCTATCAATGCATACGAAGGTATCATCGTATAACTGCACCATGTATCAAAATTGCAAAGAAAAGGACATTAAAATACCCGACCCCTAGAACAAGAAGTATTTTTGCGAAAAGACACTATAGCTACATTGCCCCGCATTTGTGCAATAAGTTATACAAGGAATTTAAATTAAACTTAAATAATTACAGCAACCACCAAATAAAGGCAAGGATCGGAGCGTGGTTAGAGAATCTCGATTATGACAGCACAGAAGCACTTATGCCGTAGGTTTACCACAAGCAATACTCACACACATATATTCCAAAGCACACACACCCACTCACACACTTAAACACACACCAACACACGAACACATACACACATGCGCACACACACACACACACACACACACACACATACACACACACAAAACAAGCGCTTAAAATAACATTCTTTTTATTTCTTATTTATATTTCTGTACTTGTTTAACTTACTAAATAATTAAATTATTATTATTATATAGAAATTGACCTTTTGACAAGGCTAACTTTAAGGGGAGGAACTGGTTCCTGAAACACAGTTACACTAGCTCAGGGACCAGGGAATCAATGAACATATGTAAAAAAAGGTTGTTATTAAATAAATAAATAAAAAATAAATAAATTAGAGTTGTATTATGATGATGTATTATGTTAGTGTAATAAAATAAGTAGGTATGTAAATACGTACTATTATTGAAGAATTCCACTCGCAGATCTTAGAAATTACTCTTGTATCAAGCTCAAAAACGAGATGGTGGCGAAGTTTATCAATGCATATGTTACAATTAACACAAAGCAATCGCACACCTAGTTGTCTTTGTTGTGTTTGCATGATGTTTCTCACAATTATCCAAGATGTGAAAAAATCAGTCCGTAGAAAAATACCGAGGTCAAAACAACAGAAGGAAATAAGAAATAACAATTTAACAATAATCATAGATTACTGCGTATATACTAGAGTGACAATAATACTGGCGCGAATAAGATGATCACAGAGTAAGCGATGACAAATGACGTTCCGTTGTACATATGTAATTGAACAAAACGTTAAGCTACTATGACCTACATAATTATTTTTATGACAAGAATCCAATACATAATAAATCAGCATAGTAGTTGATTTGATGTCTACATACTAATTGAATTGAATTAAAATTAACAACTATTTATAAAAACGTGAATAATTATAGTCTTTGAATACCAAGTCCTTTCACACACGAAATGAATCGTCATTAGGTGCGTTCTGAAACTATAATTTAAAATAATTTTGAACAGTTACAAAAATAGAAATAAATGGACAACTTTTTTTGTGGCGACTTAGGGAGGTATTTCTAGTGTGTTTTAAGACCTTAAACAATAAGGGTATTTTACACAAATATTTCATATTGGGACGCTATCATTTCGTTGTCTGGTACGATTTGGCCATCCTCCTTTAATTATTTTTCCGAGTCTGGGTGTACGTATATGTGCTAAAGTTGTTCAAAACGACTATAAATCAATAGCAGACTATAAACTAGAAATTTTTAGCGCCGGAGGCCGGCAAGCGCGTTAAGTTTAGCAGCACGCTATATCTCGGAGCACGCTACATTACATGTCGTTCATTGGATAGACCGCGTGCTATATAAGAACATTGTTTCGTAATAAGTCGCATTTTAGATTAAAATAAAATAAAGTGGTAAAGAAAAATTAAAGAACGTTCTTTCATACTTTTCAGGCTTATGACTTTTTATAATCCTAAAAATATTTTTAAGGACTGTACTTTTTAAAACAAAATAAAATTAATCATTTTTTAATATAATTGATGTAAACGTTATTTTAACCTTAATATAAATTATAAATAAAAGGTGTATTTAAAAGTTTATTGATTGTATATACAAAAATCAATTATTTACAAACACTATTGCATACACGTTTGTATCTTTATTTTATTTACATTAGTTAGGCTCCTTTTGTAGCAGACAACTGTGTCCTTTGATCACTTATAAATATACAGTATATACTAACTAAATAACGTCTAACACTAAATTAGTTCGCACGCGATGAATAGCGTGCTGCTAGATTAAATTTGCGTCACACTTCTACTGGGAGTACAGCGGGTCTACAGCGCTGCTGCTAGAACTAATTGCCGCTTGATATGAATAGCGCCAAAGCGTCATAGCGTCATAGCGCCATGGCGACATAGCACGCGCTATGCGTTATGAAGAGATAGCGCGCTATAATATGGCGCTATGCACTATATTAACCCCCATTGATATGTTCTATCTTATCTTGTTGATTACGAGAAACTTTTAAATAAAACCATTAAAAAATAATTCAGAAAAGATATGCTACTAATTGCGTGGATTAATTTTGAATTTCCTAAGCACAGCTAGCTTCTCAAAATTTGAATAAAATTAAAATCAATTGGTCACCAGATTCAGAAGGAAACAAACCAGGACATAGACACCAGTATTTTCCTGATTGCAATAAAAAAACTGCGCTTGCCTGCCAAGTGTGGTAACTATGGAAAAGATCCTACCTATGAGGCAATTAATGGGAAGGCCTATTTTCAACAATAGACTTTTGATAATGGTCAGTGCCTGGGTCGTTAATCAGCAGAGAGCACCGCATGCAGTTGGGATTGCAATTTGAAGAAAAGTCTGTTTCTATCGTCGATTTTGATGAGTCTTCTACTTCAGACTTTAATGAGACAGTTATACTGCTATCTTTTGAAAGAGATTAGATCACGATATAGATATGCTCCCACCGCCGAGACTACAACTTTAATTATATATCTAACTGGATTTAAACTAACTTAACTTTTCTGTGTTTATATATTAGAGAATATTGTATCCAATAATTATATCCTATCCATGAGTCCGTAAAGAGAGTTAGACTGCATAACATATGGCATCCAGCATCTCATCAGCAGTATATTATTTAAATATTCAAAACTAAATACACTATAAATACGTCTTACTGCTAGGCACAGATCTCCACCATTACGAAAAGTATATAATTTGTTAAACAAGCGCTTAACTATTTAGCTACCACAACTTTATCTAAAATTTAAAAAAAATCATCTGTGTCATTTGTAGCAATATCAACTTACATACACGTGTAAGCAAATCACTTCCGGCGCGAATAATGTTTAGCAGTGCCAGTCGTAACCCTGCAGTTATTGTAGTTAGTTGTATTCTATTGTAATCAGCTCAATCTAACTAATTAGATAACTGTAACTAAGGGTTGTCGTATAATCATGAGATAAAAGTTATTCATAATATAAATTAAAACACAAACAAACTAAAAGTTACATTTGTATGAATAATATAGTTCAATTGTTTCACTTTTACATTTAGTCAGAATATCCACTACCGAAGGGGCCAGCAGCTGGCCGACTTTATGGAGAAAGAGGGACTCTTTATGATGAACTCTTTCTTCCAGAAGCAGCCCCACAGGAAGTGGACCTGGTCGAGCCCCGACGGTTCGACAAAAAAATGAGATTGACTTCATTATGACTACCAGACGCCAACTGTTCAGTGATGTCTCAGTGATCGCAAGGGTGAAAACTGGCAGCGATCACCGAATGGTTAGAGGCACACTGAACCTAAACGTTAAGTTGGAGAGGTCTCGTCTAATGAAGTCAACGCTCCGTCCCCCTCGTGCTCTAATCCAAAATCCCGAAAACTTTCAGCTCGAGTTACACAACCGCTTTCAGTGCCTACAAGATTGCAATGCAGTGGACGATATGAATGACAAGCTCGTGGAAACTGTCCATGCGGTCGGAGCTAAGTTCTGCAAGACCCGCCGCAGAAGAACACAAAAACTCTCCGATCACACTCTTAATCTCATGGCTGTTAGACGGGAGATGAGGCTGCAATCGTCAACAGACTTGACAGCATACAGGCAACTGAACAGACAGATCTCCAAATGCATACGGCGAGACTTACGCAACTTTAATACTGCTCGTATTAAAGAAGCGATCGAGCGGAACCAGGGCTCCAAAGTCTTTGCCAGAGATCTGTCTGCCAGAAAGAGCCAACTGTCAAGGCTGAAGACTGAGTGTGGCAGCATCGTTTCCGGGACACCTGAGATTTTGAGTGAGATTGAGAGGTTCTATGGGCAGCTGTACACATCATCGTTGGAGCCACACGCAAGTGTGAGTAACGATCCAAGAGCAAGTCTTATCCGACACTATTCCGATGATATCCCGGACGTCAGTCTAAGCGAGATTAGAATGGCTCTCCAGCACCTTAAAAACGGCAGGGCCCCAGGCGAGGATGGAATTACAGCGGAGCTTCTGAAAGCGGGTGGAACACCGGTACTTGAAGTCCTTCAGAAGCTCTTCAATTCCGTCCTCCATGGTGGCACTACTCCGGAGGCGTGGAGCAGAAGTGCGGTGGTCTTGTTCTTTAAGAAAGGCGACAACGCTCTCTTGAAGAACTACAGACCGATTTCCCTTCTGAGCCGCGTCTACGTGCTGTTTTCGAGAGTCATTACGAATCGTCTCGCACGCAGACTCGACGACTTCCAGCCTCCCGAACAAGCCGGTTTCCGAAAAGGCTTCAGTACCATAGACCACATACATACCCTGCGGCAGATTGTACAGAAGACTGAAGAGTACAATTTGCCACTTTGCCTGGCGTATGTGGACTATGAGAAAGCCTTTGATTCCGTCGAAATTTGGGCGGTGCTGCAGTCCCTTCAGCGGTGCCAAGTTGACTGTCGGTATATCGAAGTGCTGAAGTGTTTGTACAGTAGGGCTACGATGGCTATCCGAGTACAGAACCAGAGCTCGAAACCTATCCAACTGCAGAGAGGTGTAAGACAGGGTGACGTTATATCCCCGAAACTCTTCACCGCTGCTTTGGAAGACGTTTTCAAGCTACTGGACTGGAAAGGATACGGTATTAACATCAATGGCGAGTACATCACTCACCTTCGATTTGCCGACGATATAGTCCTTATGGCAGAATCGCTGGAGGACTTAAGCACTATGCTCAATGACCTCAATAGTGCCTCCCAACGGATAGGTCTTAAGATGAACATGGACAAAACAAAGATTATGTTTAATGTCCATGTCACACCTATGCCGGTAGTTGTTGGAAGCACTATGCTCGAAGTTGTTGACGAGTACGTTTACCTGGGACAAATATTCCGACTAGGTAAGTCCAACTTCGACCGAGAGGTCAATCGACGGATTCAACTCGGCTGGGCAGCGTTCGGGAAATTACGACATATCTTCTCGTCAGGTATACCTCAATCTCTGAAAACTAAAGTGTACAACCAGTGCGTGTTGCCAGTGATGACTTACGGATCAGAGACGTGGTCCTTCACTGCTGGCCGTATGAGGACGCTCAAGGTCGCTCAGCGAGCTATGGAGAGGGCTATGCTCGGAGTTTCTCTGCGTGATAGACTCAGAAATGAGGATATCCGCAGTAAAACCAGATTGACCGACATAGCCCAACAGATTAGTAAGCTGAAGTGGCAATGGGCCGGCCATATAGCTCGAAGAACCGATAACCGATGGGGAAGAAAGGTTCTCGAGTGGCAGCCTCGTACCGGTAGGCGTAGTGTAGGGCGACCCCCCACTAGATGGAGTGACGACCTGGTAAGATATGCAGGAAGTCGATGGATGCAGGTGGCTCAGGACCGTGCTTTGTGGCATTACTTGGGGGAGGCCTATGTTCAGCAGTGGACTTGTGAAGGGCTGTGATGATGATGATGATGATGATCCACTACCCCATATCACGAGAGGGAAAATAATCAGGAGATGAGCAGAAGCGTCTTCCAAATAACGACTAAACATATAAACTGCGGTTGCCAACCCGCTTGCCAAACATGGCAAATATGGCAACCCTAATGAGGCAATCTACAGGGGAGGCCTATGTTCATGTTCAGTAGGCTGGAATGGTAAAGGCATAATTTATTTAATGAATAACTTTGAAAGCTTTAAAAATCAGCCGAACCATTTGGTTCCATTTTGGTTCTGATATTTATGCATTTTGATTCTTCTCTCAATCTAGGATAGCTATAGAAGTCTACGGGCCACAGCATTCACTTACCTTAAGGCATAATGCGTCTACGTTTGCCACACGTATTATATGAAAGAGTCTATAATTACATATCTTTATTCTATTGTTATTAATTTCACGGCTAATGTATAAATACTCATCCATACATTACAGCCTAATAAGTGGACTATTTAACACTGGCCTCCTGGTTCACACTTGGCAAGCGTGTTGTCAACCGCAGCTTTTTTTGTTGTTGTGAGTTTTATCATCTCCCATTTTATTTACCTCTGCCACCTCTTACGTCACCCACAAGATGATATCGGTACAGGATTCTATTAAGCTACCACAAGCCAGCAAATGGAGGTATCAATACAATTAAGATTAATGTGATGCACTGTTTTTTTTTGTCTACACATTTACAATACCTCTACCTAGAAAGAATAATTATCCCATAATTTATGGTTTTATGGTAGAGATAAGGCGAATTGTGTGATGTGAAAATTCTAGAAAAAAAAAGAAATAAATTTCAAAATCAAATCTTAAAGTATTTTTATATAGTCTTTTTTCGAGTAAAGTCTTTTAATAAGTAGTCTATAGTCCACCTGATGGTATGGACACCTGCAACCAAGTACAAACAAGTAAGGCTACAGATGCGTTTCCACCTGCAAATGCGAATGCTTCACAGCCTGTTTATACTGACTTTATACATTCTTCACTTCACTTTCTACTCTCTCACACTTAAAATTGCAATTGACAATAATCTTTGGTAGTGGCAAAAATCGAACTAGAGTTGCTCGCGTTATTTTCTCGAGTTGGTACGGTGTCGATTTTTTTTTAGAGAGGGGCAAACGAGCATACGATTCACCTGATGGTAAGTGATTACCACCGCCCATGAACAGCTGCAACACCAGGGGATTGCAGATGCGTTGCCGGCCTTTCAAAAAGGAATAGGCTCTTTTCTTGAAGGTCCCTAAGTGGTATCGTTGAATGAAAATGCAGATGCGTTGTCGCACGTGAGGACTAAGATGGAATGCCTCGTTTCCTGTAAAAAGGTCTCCGGTTCTCTACTCTACCTACTCACCATACGAAACACAGCAGCGTTATATATATTCTACGTTAGTATTTTGTGAGAGCGTGGTCCTCCCCCGATCGAGCCAATCCATTCGTGCTATAACTATAAAATAAATGCAGCGTGGCTCCACCACCTGTATGCACCACACAGCGAAATAATTATATAAGTAATGATAATTTATATATTAGAAGAGAATGAAATCTGTTTACGATCTAGTTTCTTGACTGCTGTTAGCGGCAATTAAAGAAATATAAAATATAAATAAATTTAAATGATAAGAATAAGGGGACACTAATGATCGTATGATGTTTTATTTATATATTAATACGAGTATAATTGAAGGTTCTTTTTATTGGTTTCTTGTTTTAGATCAAACACAACAGTGTACCGTTCCAGAAAATATGGCATATATGTAAAGTAAAAAATTACAGCAGTTAAGTTTAGTTACTCGTCAAGCCGTTACTGAAATTGTAAGTCCTAAAATGATGGTTTAAAGTGCTACTGCATAAATGTACTCCATTATTATTGGGTACCATCACGTCCACGTCGTGCCCACGAAGTAATATTTCTCTCTCTCTCTCTCTCTCTCTGGCTAACCCTCTCCCTGTCTAACCCTCTCCCTTTCTCTGTCTCTCTCTCCCTCAGACTCTGGCGACTAAAAAATGCCTTCATTGTTCATCCACTATAAATATGGATCCACTATAACAATGGAGAAGGATTTTCCGTTCAATAATACCTACTGTACCGTACATAACACCTAATAATCAACGGGCAATGCTCTAGAAACATCCATTCAAAATCCTCAACCCAGATCCCACAGGTGGATATAGTAATTCTTAGTATAGTTTTGCAACAGAACGGAGTCTGTGCTCACCATTCTATCTTCCCAGTATCGTTTGTATATTCCTTTTAAATTTTAAAACAAAATAAGTAGGATTTGGAAATATAATGATATTATTAAAAATTTCTTCATAAGGTCCTTGTTGCGGAGGCGTAAACGAATTCACTACCCCACAACATCCTATGGGTGTCGTAAAAGTCGACCGAAGGTAATAAAACAAGAGAAGTGCAGCAATCTAGATAGTACGAATAATAAAATATAGACGGTTTAGAACCCACCTGCCAAGCATGACATTTATTTCAGGTATTCCACATATGAGGCAATCTATGGAGTTGATCTAAGTTCAGTAGTGGATCTTTTTATCTGGATTTTGAAAAAAGCAATCATTTTCATAATTTGCCTAAAAAATTTGTGCATCATCTTGAATTGCAGCTCTACTCATCTTTATGTAGATTAAAGTAAGAAAGTTAAAGTTACAGCATATATACGTCCCACAGCTGGGCACAGGCCTCCCCTCATTTCTGAGAGGGTTTTAGGGCAAGGAAATGTCCGCCGCGGTGGCCCAATGCGTGTTGGCGAACTTCACATGTCTTCGAAATATTTTTTTTCTTATTCCTCAGACGTGCAGGTTTTCTCACGATGTTTTTCTTCACTGCCGAGCACGTGGTAAGTCAGCACTTAAAATTGCAATTAACAATTTCATTGGTGCCGGCGGGAATCGAACCCAGTTTGCTTGCTTATTGTCAAATTGACAGCGAGCGTTAACCATCTTAGCTACCACGGCTCTCTCTTGAATACCTAATAATATTTAATATGTTAATATTTATTTTATATTATAAAATATCTTACAAAAGTCATTTTACGAAGTAACTTAATGAGATTTTTTTTAGTTCCGTTATGCAAGTGACGATGTTTTGAAAGTGAGTACTATTATATTTACAGCGAGCGTTAACCATCTGAGCTACCACGGATTTTATGTAGATTAGCAGTCAAAAATTCGTTCAGAGCCTTAAGAATAGTACTTAATTTAAATTTTGTATTAAGACGTAATAGACGAGTTGGTCGCGTATCGTATTGAAACTAACCGCACCGAAATCGCTGTGGCAATGGGCAAGGGTTTTGAGATTTGCATGGTTCAAAAGTCACCAGAGAATAGCAAATTTCGAAGGAATTAATCACCTTGGAAACGTTTAGTAAGTGGAGAACTTAAGAAATATTTGCTAAAATTTAAAAATGTGGAGTTATATAGTTATATTAATACGCTGCTGAATCCATAAATAATATGTACCTCTTAATACTTATATTAACTGTTATTATAAGCTTTTTAAATGTATTTTCCTTAAAATATGTACTAAAAGTTTTGTATTTTTATCATCACCATTACAGCCCTTCACAAGTCCACTATTGAAAATAGGCCGCTCCAAAGGAATGCCACAAAAAAAATGGATCCATCGACTGCACCTGTACCTGTTAATCCATCTAGTGAGGGAAAGCCCTACGCTTCGCAGTACGAGGCTGCCACTCTAGAATCTTTCCAATCGGTTGTCCATTCTTTAGAAGATAAAAATAATTTTTTAAAAACGTTTAAATTTTTTTATAACTTATATAAATTTTTGAATATAGGTTTAAGATTAAACAGACTGTAGCGTAATGAAGATTATAACAAACCTTTTAAAGAATTCAGAGGATGAATGGCTTATGAAAACAGTAAGTAGATCAAAACAAATCCCGAGTAATTTAATTTTGGATATATTACTATCCTCCTACGTAAGTTTTTATATACAGAAAACAAAAAGAAAAGTTATGGTCTTTAAGCGTAACGTAGTTGCACAAGTCTCCTCTCGTTTATGCAGAAGCGGATTTATTTCTTCCTAACAATCATCATCATCATCATTACAGCCCTTCACAAGTCCACTGCTGAACATAGGCCTCCCCCAAATAATGCCACAAAGCACGGTCCTGAGCCACCTGCATCCATCGACTTCCTGCATGTCTTACCAGGTCGTCACTCTATCTAGTGGGGGGTCGCCCTACACTACGCCTACCGGTACGAGGCTGCCACTCGAGAACCTTTCTTCCCCATCGGTTATCGGTTCCTCGAGCTATATGGCCGGCCCATTGCCACTTCAGCTTACTAATCCGTTGGGCTATGTCGGTCACTCTGGTTTCACTGCGGATATCCTCATTTCTGAGTATATTACGCAGTGAAACTCCGAGCACAGCCCTATCCATAGCTCACTGAGCGACCTTAAGCGTCCTCATACGGCCAGCGGTGAAGGACCACGTCTCAGATCCGTAAGTCATCAACATCAAGTCAGTGGCAACACGCACTGGTTGTACACTATAGTTTTCAGAGATTGAGGTATACCTGATGAGAAGATGTGTCGTAATGCCTAACAATCATGCTCACCTATTATATAGTTAACTGTACATAGTAGCTAATTACGAAATAAAGTGATAGAACAACAGTTATGTCCTTTTACCGTTATAGCTTATCAAAGTCCATTGCTAAACATAGACTTTTCCCATAGATTGCACTGCTGAAAATTGGTCATTCCCATTGATTTCTTCATATTGGGGATACTTTCCACGCTTGCATGCCCCCCCCTACCCTTAACCTCTACGTTTTGTTAAGAAGACGCTTTTGCTCATCTTTTGATTTGTTTCCCTCTGTTGCTTCTTTTGACACCATTAGTACGATAAGGGGGCGGTGGATGATACCCTTACACTGCCACCTTACGGACAAATCTATAAAAAATTCTGATTTGTTTTATTTGAAAGCAATTTATCCACTATAAATATTAGGAGGAGTGTGGAAATGGGGCTTCGTAAATTCTCCAAGCCCCACTTCATCTCCATGTGGTGTGATTGTCGTAGTTAAAGTGACTACGACAGCGGTGACAACTTTAGAATATAATCGGAAACTATTAAATATGAAGGACTAATTGTAGTTCCACCAAGTCCTCACCTTAACCCATTCATAATCCTTAACATCGCAGAGATACGCTGCAGCATAACATGGTTGCAGCACGAATGTGTCAGCTCAGCCGTCAAAAAATCACGCTCATTCAGAACACCAGATTAATTTTGCTGTGTTATGTATGGTGAGTGATGAGACCTGAAAGAATTCGTTCTGGTAAAGAGCCATTTCATTTTAGTCCTCAGGGATTTGTGTATTTTAATTGAGGGTAGATTAGGTTTCTCTGGATCCCAGGATTAACTTAAATACAATCACTGGTTGGACTACGTGCTCGTTAGAAAAATATTAAGAGAACATGTGAAGTCTGACAACGGGAATTGGTGCAGAACAGCTAATGGTTCCGTAACCCTCACAGAAATAGAAAGAAGCTTATGCTTAGCAATTGAAAATTTATAGATTATTTTTTTAAACAGAATAAGGGTGTCAAACGACCACACCATCCACCTGGTGGAAAGTGGATACTGTTGCCCATATATACCTTCATTTATCCTCGATTAAGAATCGAAGTGATGATTCGCTACCACTTCTAAAGGAAAAAAATAGAATGCTTCGTTGCCAGTAAAAACACTCATTGCACCTGTATTAAGCTAATTTACGACGGTATTCTGTGAGAGCGCGGCCCTACCCCGGTGAAACCAATCCATTCGTGCTATAACCATATTGTAGCTGCAATATGGGTTTTGCCACTTTAAAAGTTAGGTTATAAGTTTAAATCACTTTAAATAAAAAGTTCTTGATGGCTCTATAAATTTTACAACCTTCAGTCCAAGATATCGTCTGAACATTTCCCTTAGATAAAAAAGTTGGCCAAGTAAATAAAGGAAATTCAGGGTGTTTGGTTTGGTTACGCAATCACCGCCCGACCTCGACGTTAATACAAACATTCTTATTTATTTTAGACGGCTTCGATAAATGATATCAATCCAATTGTTGACAGAATAATGGAAGATGAGTCTGTAGAAGGAGTTGTAATGACGAATAAAGAAGGTAATCTTTTTTAAATTTCCATTACTTATTCTTACAAAGTTGAAACGAATCAAATAAATTTAAAAAGCATTGATAGAATATATAGTTTTATGAGGTAATAATATTAATTACTGCTTATTGTTGTAATCCGTTATCCATCACCCTATCGCGGCTAGTGGGTGTTTTTAGTAATGAAGTGTCAAACAAACTTGCAGTTCACCTAGTACAGTCAACTGGGCTATTACAATCCGTGAACATCTGCAACCGATCTCAATAAAGAAAGCTGTAGATACTTTATCACCGAACTAAGATGGAATGGCTTACAGTCAGTAGTTATACTGGCTCTCTTTAACCTTCAAACCGGGACAAAATAGTTCATGCACGTATGCTACGGCGGCAGGTGAAAGTAAGAAGGTAATACTGACCCATAAAAGATTCAAGGCTGAATAGGTGTCCTACCACCTAGTAAGATACGAGACTAAAGGATGCCAAAAAGCTTATGACCTTCAATGTACTTATAATAGATTTGAAAATATCCAGACTTACTACGAGATGCAGCGAAAAATTTCAGTATTCTTTCTTCCTTTATTATTTCAAAAACGTTATCTTTACACCAGGATTTTCTTCTGTACCGTGGGCAGTTCAAATACATAAAATTGACAAGGACAACCATACGCCACAACGCCACAGAGCAGTCAATTGTCAATTAATTTTCTAAATATAGCATTACAACTGGGAAGCTGATCAAAAGAAAGTGAATAGATAGATAAACCTACAGACAAAATTATATTTTTAGACTATGGAAGATATTTAGTCAATGTAGTTTTTCAAGGTTTAAATCAAACATTTTTTAAGGTGCTCCAATACTAACGAATATAAACTTGATGGGTGCAGCGAACTATGGAATTGCCATGCAAAAATTAGGATCTATGGCACAGGCGTGTGTTAAAGAACTAGTAAGTTAAATATACTGTTCTTCTTCTCCTTTAAGAGCCATTATAATAAGAATATCTGGGTTGCAGAATTTTTAAAAGTGGGTTATTTACGATCTAGTGTTATCACGCTTTGCTTAATTGACCCAGCTAGACAAACGGGGAATATAATTGCAATTCGGACTGTTCACAGTTATGACAAGACAAAATCATTATTCCGTATTCCCGTCTTTCCTCCTCCAAAACTGGACTGATTTCATTATTTTCAACAAAATATAAAGTGGCGGCGAACGTGTACATACGTCAGTGTATCCATATTGTCCAATGGGTGTCCTCAGAGGCGACATAGATAAATAAATGAAGAGATGGACAACAGCGTTGTCTGATAATAATTCAAACTTATATGGAGCTGCGGTTGCCAACCAGCCGACCAAGCGCGGCAACTATGGCCAAATCTACTCTACAAGACAACCTATTGGTGGGCCTTTTCTAGGTTGTAATGGATGGATGGACTACAAGAAGGATTGTGACTATGGTCTGTATGTTTTTCTTTAATTTATAATTTACATTAAATTTTATTGCTGAAATCGTTGATATACTCGTATTACTAGGCAATCTGGTAATTTTAAAAGGGTCCCTAGATCAAAGAATAATTATTTTCTCGAAAATCAAAGGACATGGTAGTGTAAAATTAAAATTGTATCGCTAAACTTTATTTACTCTAATGTCTTCATTCGGAGAGAAAACATAGGAATATGTAAGTTTTTATGGCCTAATAGCTTTTTAAGCAGTCGCATAAAACACTAATTAAGTCTTATCTATATATTATGGTAGTCTTTAATCTATCAGCCATTTTTACAATGCTTACTTTAGTATTTACCAACTTTTACCCTTTATTGCATTCTTTTTTTGAAAAAGGACAAAGTTCATGGCAGCATTCGCGTTCATTATTTTACTTACCAGTCAGCAATCGGTTTTGTAATTGTAATTGTTTTAATCGGAAGTTTTAAACGAAGTCCAGTTTTTCATATTAAAGCATCGAATGTTTTGGATAAGATTTTTGTAAAAACAATGGTCATACTTCCTTTTCTCAATTAAAAACAAGATTTAGACGCTAAGTCACCCTTGAGGACTAAAATAGAACGGCTGTGTATCACTAAAATTCCCAGTTTTCTGTTCTTACCTTGCATAAACTTCTTACACCTGTCGAAAGTCTTTGAACCTGCTATCGTATCACATTCTTTGGAAAAAACTTTCCCCGAACTTAACCCGATTTCCTGGCTATCTGTCATCCGCTATTGGTACAATTATCAAACCAATCATGTAAAATGGGCAGATAAGCTTTCTGAACCGTAAGAGTTGAAATGTGGCGTAAGACAAGGTGGAATTAATTTACCTCAACTTTTTAACTTATATATAAATGAGCTGCTCGAGACACTCAGCAGCACTCAGGTCAGTTGCCATGTGGATGGAAAATGTATAAGTTACTCTGACGACATTGTGTTGCTGAGGAAGCTTTCTGAGCGCCTATAAGTCAGCGCGCTCAGAAAGCTTCTGGGAGTCTGCGAGGATTGCACAAGTGAACAGGGTCTTATTTATAATATAAATAAAAAGTGATTTTGTGTTGTTTAAAGCTAATAATATGAATCCCACGCATATACTACCTATCAGACTCTACAACACTGTTTACAGTATCACATCAAATACTTAACACAACAGACAGAATTTGCGTGACGAAATAAACATGGAGCTCCCTCCGTAGGGTTTTAACGACTCAAAGTAAAATGTTGGCCCGTAGGTTTGCGCGAAGCAGTAGTGATGTTAAATATCTCTTTGTAAGGCATACTGCCAGTCTTTCTATTCGTGCTCCCTATGGGTCAACTACACACAAAGGGCGTATAAAGCAATAAGGGTGCAATATAATAATGCACTTAGAGTTCATTTGGGGCCGACCTGCTTCTGCAACGCTTGAGAAATATTCTGCGAGGCCCGCACTGACGGATTTGACGCGATAATGCTTAAAAGAGCCGCATCACTACTAAGCAGAAAAAGGAACAGTGCCGACTGCATTTTTGAGGTTAAAGTACAAAAAAATGGTTGTCCTATAATAAAGCAAACTGTTAAGGTCCGTTTTGGCTGACCTTTTTTTATAGAAGAGGGGGGCAGACGAGCATGTGGGTCACCTAATGGTAAGTTTCTACCGCCGCCCATGAACAACCGTAACACCAGAGGAATTACAGATGCGTTGCCGGCCTTTTAGAAAGGAGTGAGCTCTTTTCTTGACTTACCTGTGAATGTGTTATTTCCATCGTTTCAACCTGCATCGTCCACCTATCCGTATGTTTATTAATATTTTGTCAACTTCTTGTCTGATATGGATTTCATTTGTTAACCGAAATAAAGTTTTATTTATTTATAAACTCATCGGTATTATTATATTATTTTACGTCGGTATTTTTTTTCTATGTCTAGAACAGGTAACTGAAATGGTATACTTGGGGAGTGCTTTCAGCCGGGATGGAAGATGTGATTTGGATGTGGACAGGCGTGTCGCTGCCGGAAACAAAGTCTATGGTGCCCTGAATGCGTTAGTCAAAAAGGCAAGGCGTAGTGAAGAGTACACGCCTTGCAATACATAACGCAGTGTTGGTGCCGACTTTGTTATATGGCAGCGAAACCTGGGTATGCCAGAAGAAGCATAAAAGAAAGTTGAATGCAGTGGAGATGCGATCTCTTCGTAAAATGTGCGGCGTTACCTTAACCGACCGAAAGCGAAACGAAGAGATTCGCAATATGGCAGGACTGAAAGATGACCTTATCACAAAAATTGATAGGGGCGTACTCCGATGGTTTGGGCACGTTGAGCGAATGAGTGAAGACCGAATGGTGAAGAAAATGTATAGCGCGAAAGTAAATATTAAAAGGTGTCGAGGTAGACCGAGACTAACTTTCGAAGACCATGTGAGCAAATTACTCGAAGAGGGGAAGGTCAAGAGTACTCGGATACCTAGACGTGCATGTATGAAGAAGTTAATGAATATGAAAGAAGCGAAAGAGGTATGTAATGATCGTGACTCTTGGCGATCTGTTCTCTCTGGCTATCCCGTTAGGGATTGTGCGTGAAGATAAGTAAGTAAGTATTTTTTTCTTTCATTACCTGCCATTGTACTTATGGTACTTCCTCATTCGCTTGTCCCTTTAGTTGCGGGTTTAACGGATCGTGCCATGCTATCTTAATCTAATCTTAATTAAGCGCCAATCACGTGGTAAGTTACAACTTGAGCTACAATTAACAATTAATTTTTGGCTGGGGAAGATAAAACTCTGAATGCTTGCCAAATTTTCAGCACCTATGTTAATAATTGAAAATTATTTAGGAAATATAAAACAGTAGTTTTTTTTTAAATATAATAAAGGTAACAAACGGACTTACAGTCCCTTTGTAGTTTTTTTTAAATATAATAAAGGTGACAAACGGACTTACAGTCCCTTTGTAGTTTTTTTAAAAATATAATAAAGGTGATAAACGGACTTACAGTCCCTTTGTAGTTTATTTTTAAATATAATAAAGGTAACAAAGGCCTTACAGTCCTTTTGTAGTTTTTTTTAAATATGATAAAGGTGACAAACGGACTTACAGTCCCTTTGTAGTTTTTTTAAATATAATAAAGGTGACAAACGGACTTACAGTCCTTTTGTAGATTTTTTTAAATATAATAAAGGTGACAAACGGACTTACAGTCCTTTTGTAGTTTTTTTTTAAAAAATGATAAAGGTAACAAAGGCCTTACAGTCCTTTTGTAGTTTTTTTTTTAAATATAATAAAGATGACAAACGGACTTACAGTCCTTTTGTAGTTTTTTTTAAATATAATAAGTGTAAAAAACGGACTTACAGTCTCTTTGTAGTTTTTTTTTAAATATAATAAAGCTGACAAACGGACTTACAGTCCCTTTGTTGTTTTTTAAATATAATAAACGTGACAAACGGACTTACAGTCCTTTTGTAGTTTTTTTAAATATAATAAAGGTAACAAAGGGACTTACGGAGTCCACCTTATATGGATGCTGAAGTGCATAGTCATCTACATCTATGAGTATTCTCGATTATAAAAATAGAAAAACTTTTTCACCCCTGAGGACTAAATAACTTGTTTCCGGTAAAAAGGGTCTCCGGTTCTCTAAACTCACCATATGAAATACAGTAGCACTTAGCTCCTATTTCACGCTGGTGTTCTGTGAGTCCGTCGTCCTTCCGCGGTCTAGCAGATATATTTGTGCTACAAACTAACTGTTAGTTAAAATAGTTTAACTGCAGCATGTCTCTAACATGTATAAATAATATTTCAGGATCTCTTTGACGAAGTTATAATAATGAGGACGGACACGCGCAAATTCGAAATCATGTTGGCACCCCATCCTGAATTCAATATCGTAGTATTGCAGCGCTCAAGAATCAAATCGAAACCAAAGAAATAATCCTGTGAAGATTGACCATCAGTTACAAAAGTAGCTTAGTAAATTGTTTTAAATTAAGTTTTAGAAATATTAAATCTTAGTATTTTCCGAAAATCGAAAGGGTATTTTGTGATATTTGAAAGGGCTTGTTGTCATCAAAGCTATGTTTTTGTAATTCGCTAAGTAGGATTTCTTTTTATATAGAATTAATAAATAACAAAAATTAATAAATTAAAAAATATACAAAATTAGTAAATTCTTTTTTGCTTATATTTGAGATTTACAGCTTCTCAGGAAATAACCGTTATTTCCTATCATGGATAAGTATCATCCCTCCTCCGATTTGGATTGATTGTTCAAGAAAAATCCGTTTATGCGGACAAAGCATTTTAAATCCAAAAAAAATAATAATGCGTAAGAGCATTTTGTAGTGTTGCCCCTTTTATTTTTATTATTTATTTCATTTTACAGTTTTAACAAATTTATAATTTAAAATTGTAACTCAACTATAATAATTTGTGAAAGTAATAAAGTGTGTGTATATAACATCTCAGCCTGATGGTTACTCGAGTTCAGTGCTTTTTCCCCATTCCATAAGTGCCCACCATGCCTTAATAGCTTTTTCACTTCAAAAAAGAAAAAAGATCATACAGTCGAATTGAGAACCTCTCCCATTTGTTTAATTCAAGACAGATAATATAGTGAAAACTATTGGTGCGACGTGCTTTGTGACATTCCTTGGAGTTGGTCTATACCTGGCCTATGCTCAGCAGTGAACTTGTGAAAGGATATAATGATGCCCATAACATCCATTAACCTGCTTCATCGTAATATCTTCTTGTAACAAAATAAAAAAAAATTAAGTAGTCTTCTTTGCTGATACATTATTTTTAACATAAATCTATTTTTAATATAAAAATAATTTATGCTGTTCATAAAAATATTTTTTAACATAGATGATTGTTTTAAATTAACAATAATTTGGCGTATCGGATTTTCCAGTTTAGTGGTCAACTTGTTCTGTGAAACATAGGCCTCTTCCAGCTCTTTCCATTTTTCTCTGTTGTTAGCTTTTCTTGACCAGATTGTCCCTCCAATAATTTTGATATCGCCTGTCCATCTTATTGCTTGTCTGCCTTTTTTGCGTTGTGCTGTTCATCGCCATTTCAACTGTCTAATTTTCTTTAGTATGTCTTTCACCTTTGTTGTAGACCTAATATCGACCCTTTAAGTAACAAATGTTGTAAAAACCAAAACGCCATTTTACATGTCAGTTTGAGTTTATTTTCTGCATATTATTCAAATACTTATGTTTAGTCAGTCAGTTTAAATAGTTCCAGAAACAGTATGGCTACTATAACAACAATAAAAAGTTGTAATTGGTTTCAACGATAAAGTTTTCTAACTTTACAACTGTAGCATTTGGTGTTAAAGTATTAAGCAATGATTTATTGATGGGAATTTTGTATTAAAAGACAAATGTTATACCACCACAATAATTTTCATGGAAAATGTTGTCAAGAGGAGACCATATGGCTCGCACTGTCAAAAAGTTATCAGATCTCATGCAGAGCCAAGCTTCTTACTCCACAAATCCTCACTTCACACTTTAGTCAAAATATATGGCTAGTTTCACTACCGTCACAGGGGCGTAAGGTGAAAAATTTATTCACTGTTCTTAATTTAATTTATTAATTAATTGTTAGTTATTTCCATATAATACAAATAAATTTTGCCATCCTTATGACGCAAGTACACTTAGTCGTTTGTCCGTATTCGATTGCCTATGGAATTCGGACATACGACTAAGTGTAAATAAATGGAGTCGAGTAAGCCCACCTTCGTTTTGGTTACCCGAATCAAGATACTCGACGCGGTCACTCAGACACGTGCCTCACCGAACGCGGGCGCAGAGTCGTTTGGCCGTATTCGAGATAAAGAATGTAATGTAAATAATGATTTGGGTGCCCGAATTCGAGTAACGTCTTTCGAGCACCTGAAAGTGGGCTAACGACCAAGTATAATTGTGCCTTTATGAGCGAGTTTTCTTCTCCAAATTTATATGCAACCCTTGAAGACAACCTATTTATAAAAAAAAGGATCTTCAAAATCAAGTCTCAATTGATACAAAAAAGACATACAATCGAAATTTGAATTAAAAAATTTAAAATAACAATAATTTCCACTACACACACACAATTAACAATAATTTTCACTAAGGCCCATCACACGTCCGCTATTGAACATAGGCCTTTTCTAGCCTGCGAGTTTCATTGTGGGCAAGTGGATGTTGCCCAACATTGCGCTTTTCAGCTGTGTCACTACTCGAGTGACTTTTATCCCCATGAGTTGTCTGTTCTCCGAGCTATATAGCCGGCCCTTTGCCACTTTAGCTAACTGATCCGCTGGGATATCCGACAGTAGATAATCAAATACCATTTTTAGTAAAAGAGGCATTCCATGTTATCCCTTATAGCTGACAACACTTCTGCATCTTGATTATTCACCGAAATAAAGTTAGATGTCTATAGGTCATAGCATTCACTTACCATCAGGTAGACTGCGAACTTCCTTGCCACCCTTATTCCATAAAAAATATGTAATATCATTATTCGAGTGTTGCGAAACAAGAGGCTGACGAAAAAATATAATCAAGTTTATAAACTTATAGTAAACTTCCATTATTTCTAAGAATATACCTCAATTAGGACAACTCTCTTTCCAGGTTCTCTAGCTGAACTGCAGAGCACCTTTTTCAAGGTGACACTACACCCGAAACCTCTTTGTTCAAAGTTATTTGCAGGCGAACATATTGTACAGGCCGCTTATCGTCAGTTTGTCATTTTGATAGTAATTGGCTTTTGCAAACAAGTTAATTTGTAATAATACTAGTTTTTACGGAATTTATCGCATAAAGGTACTTAACTTTTTAAATACCCGACGTTTCGAACGCTTTACAGCACTCATGGTCACGGGCGGGACTGTTCGAAACGTCGGTATTTAAAAAGTTAAATATACGCGATAAATTCCGTAAAAACTAGTATTATTTCAATGTGTAGTGTTCGCGTAAATATAAGAAATCATTAAGTTAATTTGTTTCTCGTTTAAATATCGGAAGACTGATTCAATACTTTTGGAAGTTAATTATAATATACAAAGTTTCAATAGAATTAAATATTGCGATAAATATAATGTATTGACAATATTCGGGACTTACTCTTCGAGCGTGGCTATTATACAAATTTATTGAAATAGGAGGCACTGAAATTATTCCGGATTAACTGAACCTTATTTTCAGCTAAAACGCAATTTTAGCTAAAATTTTTGTACTTAGAAATATTATGTTTAACTGAGAGTATGATTATCATATAATCGATAGCGGCAGTCGAATAACTAAAGTGGTAGAGAAACAGTGCATTCCATCTTAGTCCTCAGGGGTGACAACGCATCTGCATTTTGATTCTTAATCGAGGATAAATGTAGATTTCTATTGGTCACAGCATCTGTTGACCATCAGATAGATCGTGGGCTGTTTTGTCACCCTTCTTTTGTAAAACAAAACGTTATATTTTTATAGTTTTTACTGAAATTCGAATGTTTGGATAATATGAAATTTTGTTGTCGTATTAAGAACTTATGGAAATATTATATATTTTTTACTATTCCCTTGTATATTGACGGATCATTCCTATGAATGAAAGGACCTGAGGCCAGCGGGTTTGAATCGGGGTCATTTCGTTGATACGTACCAAATCCACCCTAGGGTGGATACTGGGAAACGTGTGCGTGTGCGTTTATCTATTCCAGACGGGGTGAGTAATCGGAATTCACTTTTTTACTGTTGTTTCGCCTTTTAACCCCAATTACTGTTCAACAGAAAATGTGTGCATACTTTAATATATTATTGTTTTGTAAATGAAATAACGATTTAATTTTTTTTTAAAAAACAATTATCACAAACAAACTTTTAATCAAATAATTTCAAAACAAAACTGGGCATAGGCTATTTTCTAATAATTAAATGCAAATTTAAAAATAAAACGAAAAATGTCGGTCACGAAATCAATCACTATCAACACGATGTGTACGCGTCGACGGCTCTCGGGCCAAATGGGCATGTCGCTGGGTGGCGCTGCCTTTTATAGGGGCAGATTTGTTTTCATATCTTCTCCTCCAATACGGCCTCTCCTGACAGGAGACCGTCCCCGGGCTCCTTTGATCCTTTATTCATTCCAGCAGAGGCATGGAAGGTCCCGGTCCTGCTGGCATAGGAACGTGGGGCGGCAACATCTCAGGCTCGACGTGAAGTGATGACGTCTCTGGCTCGACGTGAGGTGGTGACGTCATGGGCTCGACGTGAAGCTCTGATGCATCAACAGCAGCACTCCTCGGCTGCTGCACCCCAGACGTATTAGGCTGTGGCTCGGAGGCAGGCTGGCTGGCTGGCGAGAGAACCCCGGCAGAAGCGAGAGTTGACTCCTCGTTTTCGTGGTCTGAATCTGCACAAAACATTCAACAAATACCACCTGAGTCTACGTGACTCACAACTAAAATCCAAAATAAATAGCGCGCACTAAATTACTGAGAAAGAGGCACGACGTGAAGCGTTTCTCCAACAATTTAGTGTGCGGATGATTGCAGCTAAGAAAGAGGCACTACGTGAAGCTTATCTTAGCTTTTATTAACATTTCGTTAAAATAAATAGCGCGCGCCAAATTACCGAGAAAGAGGCACTACGTGAAGCGTATCTCCAATAATTTGGTGTGCAGATAATCTCAGCTAAGAAGGAGGCACTACGTGAAGCGTATCTCAGCATTTATTAAGTTAGAGGCACGACGTGAAGCATAACTTAATATCAGGTCAGGATAGAGGCACGACGTGAAGCTTGTCCCGACCACACACATGAATAACACATATGAAGCTTCATACATAACAAACAAGGGCCCAAAGTACTCACCACTGAAGTAAGCAGCACATACATCAGGAGTCCACTCTCCATGCCAAGGTATCATGTACTCCGCCGCCGCTTGAGTCGACTTCCCGTAGGAGCCGGTCAGGAGTCGAAGTTCGTAGCGCCCTTGTGGTAGCGTCCTTACGACGCGATAGGGGCCACGCATACACGAGTCCAACTTCCCAGCTGCTTGCGCCTGCTTTCTCACAAAGACCAAACTGTTTAGTTTAAAAGCCCGGGGAGGCTGCCTCCCCCGATTTACATAAGCATCTTGTTCATGCTGGTTCCGCTGAAGTCTTTCAGATGCTCTCTGCCTACTCATTTCACGCAGGGTTTCTCTATTAGGATTGCTGCCCTCAAGAGCCACATCGCGTACCAAGCTTCTTATGAGGGGCGTGGCTGCCTCTATTCCAATCAGTAAGTTAAGGGCAGAGTATTGCGTGGTTCGGTGTTTAGTGATGTTCAACACCAATTGAATTTTCCACATTACACTTGGCCATGAATTTTGTCTATAACTGGTTTCAACACGGATCATATTTAACACCGTTCTGCAATAACGTTCCACTTGGCCATTTGATCGGTGCATCTCGGGCGTTATAAAGTGAGTATTACAGCCCATAGTTTCAACCCAGTTAAGAAATTCTGCATTTTGGAACATACGCCCTCTGTCAGCTACTATTAGTTTTGGCGTCCCGAAAAGAGAAATGAGGTTGGTAAAATGTCTCTTCAGTTCGCTAACGTCTTGACGATACATAGGGTAAAGGAGACAGAATTTGGAGAATGCGTCGATAACTATCAAGACATAACGATACCCATCTGCTTCAGGCAAGGGACCAAGGGAATCCATATGAATGGTCTCAAAAGGGAGGTTTGGTTTTTCCCAAGAGTTAATAGGCTGGGATGAGGCCTTCGCTATTTTCTTATGAGCAATGCACACTAGGCAATGTGAAATATACTTTTGTGCGAAATATCGCAGCCCAGGGAACCAAAAGTGCTTGGTTATTAAATTGACCGTTTTATCAACCCCCCAAATGGTTATGTTCATCGTGAAAGACACGAAGAAGGCTGAGTCGATGTCCTTTAGGAATGTAACAGAGGAAACGGGAAGGTTCTCCAGTAGGAGAATATTTCATATAGAGGATATCATTTTTGACCACATACCGTGTGGCATCTAATTGCCCATCGTTAAGTTTTTGTATAAGGCACCGAGTTTCCTCGTCGGCAGCCTGAGCAATCTGTGCCCAATTCTGAGGCTTCTGAACTGTACACACACTGACAGGGTTCCGACTCAGATAATCGGCGTGGGACATAAGAGTGCCTCTACGGTAATCTAAGGTGAAATCGAAGTCCTGTAGGTAGACCCACCAACGAGCCACCCTGGGAAGCAGGTCTCTCTTGCGTTGTGTGAGCCTTAACGCATTACAATCCGTAACGACAGTAAAACGCACACCCACAAGATAAGGTCGAAAATGCTGCAATGCTTTTACAACTGCAAGGGTTTCAAGCTCATACGAGTGATACCTATTCTCGGCCCCTTGTGTGAGCTTACTGAAATAAGCAACCACTCGCCTGTGGCCACCCTCGTGCACTTGCAGCAAAATAGCCCCGTACCCGACGGAACTCGCGTCCGTATGGACTTCAATCGGCAAGGACGGGTCATATACTGCGAGAACAGGCTCGTCAGTTAGGCATTCAATTAGGTCATTACGCGCAGCCTGTTGTTCCTTGCCCCAGTTAAATTCAACCCCCTTTTTAGTTAGAGCTGTTATACAAGCAGACCTTTGAGCAAAATTTGGTATATATCTGCGAAAATAACTGGCTAAGCCCAAGAACTGGCGAACCTGTTTCACATTTTTCGGTTCTGGGGACTCGACCAAGGCTTTGACTTTGCTAGGGCTCGGTCGCACCTGACCCTGGCTAATTTTACGGCCGAGGTACTCAATTTCTTCTGTTAGAAAAGAACACTTTTTTAAATTAATCGAAAACCCCGCTTCAGTCAAGGCTGTCAAAACTTGGTGCAAAAGGTCAAAACCCAGGTCTATTGTTCTACTCAATATCAGCACATCGTCGATATATACAAGTACATCACCAGAATCAATAAACTTTCGGAGAGTTTTCGATATAATACGCTGATACACAACCGGAGCATTGGCTAGGCCGTAAGGCATTTTTAGATATTCAAAATGCCCCTCCGGCGTGACAAATGCCGTGAGTGGAATGGACCCCTCGCTGACTGGGATCTGGTGGAAACCAGTAGCCATATCAAGACTGGTGAAGTACCTGTTATGACCTAATCGATCTATGTAGTCGTCTATACGTGGGAGTGGGAATCGGTCTTTAACAGTCACTTCATTTAACTTGCGAAAATCCACGCACATTCTGTCCGATCCATCTTTCTTTTTTACTAAAAGAATAGGGCTCGCGTAATCCGATTCCGACTCACGTATGATCCCCTTTGAAACAAGGTCACTAATTATTTCACGTACCCGAAGTATCTCATTGTGAGACATCCGATAAGGCCTGTAGCTAATGGGAGTGTCACTAGTCAGTCTTATAGTCATACATCCCGCATTGACAGTTGATGTCGCAGTACCAGAAATGAAATACTCAGAAAACTTGTTTATTATATCAAGCAAACGCTGTAGCTGGTCACCAGTTAACGGCGTGTTGACTGAGATTGACTTATCAGACTGAATAGCCATCACTCTCTCGCAATTAGTCGCTTTCCTAGTTAACGATTGAGAATCTCGGGTGCGAACATATTGAACACCTTCCCTATTGAGTACGTCAGTTCCCACAATAATAGGCGTATTCATGAACTTGGACTCCACCACGAACAAATCTACTTCGAGCGTTAAGCCGTCAAACTCTATTGGCAGTGTTACGTAGGAGGTAGTCTCAAGTTCCTGACTACCCAATCCGCGTAAAATGCGAAAACTAGGCTTATGTGCACAATCAAAATGTTTCAATAATGCTGACGATATAAGAAATATGGTCGACCCACTATCGATCAAAACGTCCACCGGAACACCCTGAATTACGGCTACAACGTCGCTTTTCGGGGTATCCTTATTTTCAACGCAAAAATTGACATTGTTCTTGTTTCGTGCCTCAGATTTTTGCTTTGCAAAACATTGATCCATTTTGTGACCATGCTTTTTGCAATATGAACAAAGCTCCGATTTAAATGACGTAGAAGGCTTAGAAACACCGGAACCGTTAAGGTTAGGGGTCTCATTTGAATCTGTTTTTATTTTCTTGCAAAAAAGCCTGTTTATGTCCGCGAAGCCCACACGAAAAACACTTGCCCTCTTCCAACTTTCGTTTTCTATTTTGTGTACTCGGACTTGAATTATTTTTATTGTTTTTCGAATTATTATGCAAAGTGGATTGAGGACGAGTCCTAGAAGTGGAATGTTTCACATAAATCGAAAGAAAACCGACTAAATCCTGAGGCAATAATTTAGCATTTGTGGCTGACGCTTTAATGTGGGGATCGGTGATACCGCGTATCACAATTGCCGAAATAAGTTCGTCACTGAGTCCACGAACAACACTTAGCCGAAGCAGTGAGCGTCGAGCGTAGTCAGCGTACGTGGAATAATTATCTGAATTTGTTGACATAACTTCATACAAAATGTTTGCAATATCTGGCGTTTTCGGGCATAACGGTGTAAATTCCTTTTTGAAATTACTCCACGTACGATCACTCGTAACCCACTCGCGTAACCACAAACGAGCATCACCCTTCAAACAATTTCCTATTCGCGCAAGACACTCGTGATCACTCCAATTATTTGACAATTTTGCACGGTCAACTTCCTCACACCAGTCACTAATGTTGTGTAAACTAGGATCAAAACAAGATATAAAATAATTTTGGTCAGATCTCACCCGATTACTGATGGAACAAATAGCATCCACAATGCGATCTGTTACAGACACCTCACTGGCAGCCACAGGTGGTTGCATCGAGGTTTCAACCGAGGGGCCGGCACGAAATTTGGCTGCCGATTCGGAGGTCATCGTTGGCAAAGGCGGCGTATGCGATCGCAGCGTCTGCGCAGACCGCCCCAGTAACTGTATCGTTACGTGGGTAGAGCAAGAACTCTCGCGTCGCCGCTCCGACACGTCCGCATGGCGCCACTCTGGCGCGTCCGCCTGGCGCCGCGCTGTCGGTAACGGCGGCGGCGAGCAGCGCCCGCGTCGCGGAGAGCCACGCGAATCTCGCCTCTCCGGTGACTGTCTCGAACGTGCCGATGATATGGTCGTCTGATTTTCTAACGCTTGTAAACGAGCTCGCATCATTTTTATTTCCCGCCTAAGATCTCGGTCCGGGGTACGGTCCCGATACCTACTACGTCGCTTACTTGGTTTTCGACTATGAGAACGGCTTCCGCATCGTACGTGATCCGACATTTTGAGCAATTAATACGAAACTAAAACGGAAAACAAACGAAAATGGATAGTGGCTACGATCCCACTTCTGATTTTGTAAATGAAATAACGATTTAATTTTTTTAAAAAACAATTATCACAAACAAACTTTTAATCAAATAATTTCAAAACAAAACTGGGCATAGGCTATTTTCTAATAATTAAATGCAAATTTAAAAATAAAACGAAAAATGTCGGTCACGAAATCAATCACTATCAACACGATGTGTACGCGTCGACGGCTCTCGGGCCAAATGGGCATGTCGCTGGGTGGCGCTGCCTTTTATAGGGGCAGATTTGTTTTCATATCTTCTCCTCCAATAATTGATTAATTTTTAATAACCATATACTTGAACAAAATCATATTACGTATTGCATTTAAACCATTTATCTTCCTCTTTTTAAATAATAATAAGTAATTTATAAATTATGCAATATATCCACGAAATGCCTAATTTGAAATAGTGGGGCACTCCAAAATGAATTCCAAGCAGCCACATAATTTTTGTACTTGAGCCATATATTTTCACAGTATTCCACAAACGCCATTATATTATCATCATTATTAAAATAGATTTAACAAAAAGCCATCATGTTTTTATCAAGACTGGACACAGGCGAGGGAGAACATTGGAAGAAAAAGTGTATTGATAGAATCAGGCGTTACTTTGCGGAAATCCATTATAATAAAAAATAAAAATATAAATTTCTTTGCAACTTTCCGCTAAACATATAAAATGATGTGTCTTACCTGGAATGAAGCGCACCTCCCGCCCTCCCTTAATTGCATACACTAACTCCGTCACCACTATACCAAGCACCACTACTCTCAACACCACTATTCCAGGCAAGACACACCATCGACGATAATACGACACGTGTTTCGCCTCTACACGAGGCATCATCAGGTAATATAGACTCTACGGCGGCTGACCGCTAAGTGAGCGGCGAGTCGAAACAGTTGCTATTTATACACGCTGACACAATCGCTCCCTACCAAAGTAGCGAGTGACCGCGTCGTGCGATAACAAAACTGCCAACAGTTATTATTATTGTTATGATTATTTTTAAATACTATTATTATTATTGTTTTGAGTGACAGCGCCGTGCGATAACAAATCTGCTACTAATTATTATTATTGTTATGATTAATATTTTAAATACTATTATTATTATTTTTTTATTGATATTATTATAATTATTTATTACTATTAATCTTAAAATTATTATTAAAGATTGGCCTTAAAGATGTTTAACAAAGGTGAATTAGAAATATTTGTTTGTTCATTCAGCAGTGTATAATTACCATTATTACTTTTTAAAATCTCCAACTGCTCCAGCACACACAGTCGCAGCCCCTTATTACAGGTATGTAACACTTCAAAGGAATGGTCGCTAGCTAGGTTGTGTCCAGTGTCCAAGAGATGTTTAGCAAAATGGGATTTATCAGGATTGCAATTTCTGTACGCGGCCATATGTTCTTTATAGCGCGTCCCGAAATTGCGACCAGTCTGACCCACGTAAACGGCGTGGCATTCGTCACAAACAAGTTTATAAACACCCGATTTTTGACTAAATTAACTTATCTTTATTATTACAAATATTCCTAAGCGAATTGTTTGTTTTGAATGCCACGTTAACGCCGTTTTTCTTAAGACTATTAGCTATTTTTTCCGATATGGGGCCTAAGTAGGTCAAACTACCCACATACCGCCGGACACTTTGAGATCGAACCGCGTACAAAGAATTGCGAACAACATGCTTTTGTTTCTTTTTAATAAGATTATCAATGAGACTTTTTGAAAAACCATTAGAGACCGCAATTTGATAAATTATATTAAGTTCTTTTAAATAATTTTCTTTATTTAATGGAACAGTGGACAGACGGTTAATGTAACAATAAAAAGCGGCTAATTTATGTTGCCATGGATGACACGATGATGCGGGGATGACCGTGTCGGTATGAGTTGGCTTTCGATAAATTTGAAAAACATGTAACGACTCTTTTCTTGTTATTGTTAAATCAAGGAAATTAAGGGAGCCATCTTGTTCCAATTCAAGCTTAAATTTAATTTTTTCGTGGACTCTATTTATTTTATTAAGGAAAACATCCAGTTGTCTCCTTGTGCCTGTCCAGCAAATAATTATGTCGTCTACATATCGATAATAGTATAAGATATTTTGGTTAACAACTATATGTTGTTTTTCGAAATCATCCATGAAAATGTCCGCCATAAGTGGACTTAGAGGGGACCCCATAGCTAACCCTTCTCTTTGTAGATAGAAACGGTTATTAAACCGGAAATAATTTTGTTTCATACAGAGAGAGGTTAAATTAAGAAGATCATTTGTTTCTCCGGGATGCAGACGACGTTTTTTAAAGAGATCTGAGAGCATACGCAAACAGTCAGGGAATGGGACGTTTGTGAAAAGACTATCAACGTCTAAAGACAACAACATAGATTTAGGTGGAATATGAATATCTTTTATTTTGGAAATAAGTTCTAAACTATTTTTAAGGCTGTAAGTGGGGTTGAAACCAGATTTCTCCCGAAGGAGTAAGTTTAATTTTTTAGCAAGGAAATAAGCTGGTGCACCTATATATGAGACAACTGGACGAATAGGAACATGTTCTTTATGTAATTTAGGTAACCCATATAAAGTGGGTGCTTGAGGATTCATTGGAACAAGATTGCTCCGAGACAAGTTGTGATCGGGAAAAACATATGACGACTTTTGTATACATACTTTAATATCCGAAGTAAACTTTTTGGTTGGATCAGACTCTAACAGCTGAAAGTCGTCACTTTGGATAACATCGTTAACCTTCTGGCTATACCCGCTACTCTCCATAATGACAACAGTATTTCCCTTGTCGGCCTTAGTAACAATAAGGTTATTGTCTTTTATTCTATGTTTTAGTGACATAAAAATGGGGAACTCAGGATTGCAATGGGAAGATGCGGGTGCCTCCTGAATTTCTTTAGCTAACAAACTTTTAACGATGTTATCTTTCCTCCCGATCACAGCAGCCACCTCCGCGTCAACGGCTACAGTCTCTAACGATCTTTGGGAGACCGAAGGTGTTAAATTATACTTTAGGCCTTTGTGTAAAAGGGACAACTCATCCGTTGGAAACTGGACATCGGAAAGATTTTTAACACGGGGATAAAATTGGTGATATTCGGTATGTATGTCGTTATTACGTTTACGGGATGAAGAAGATACAAGTCGTTTTAACTTATGGGATTGAATTTGATATTTCTCGTAAATGGCCATTGAAGCAAGTTCTCTGGCTTTCCCATCCAAAATATCAAATTCAATATTATGTAATTTATATGAAAGTTCAGAATATAATACTTTAAGGTGGGTTTTTAAGTTATCTCTATTGGAAAACCAACGACGACATTCCTCATTAAGCCAAATATTCTGAGCTTTGGAAATGGCAACACTGGCCGCTCGACTATGTGTGTTAGAACGTATTTGGATATAATTGGGAATAACATGAAGTTGTTTACACTGCTGATTAAACCAAACATTTTGAGCAGCAATACGATGTAGCTTTGTTAATTTAACATAGAGTCTTGCCTGTTCGGCCGTGCTAGCCTTTTTAAGATAATTGATAGAATCAGGCGTTACTTTGCGGAAATCCATTATAATAAAAAATAAAAATATAAATTTCTTTGCAACTTTCCGCTAAACATATAAAATGATGTGTCTTACCTGGAATGAAGCGCACCTCCCGCCCTCCCTTAATTGCATACACTAACTCCGTCACCACTATACCAAGCACCACTACTCTCAACACCACTATTCCAGGCAAGACACACCATCGACGATAATACGACACGTGTTTCGCCTCTACACGAGGCATCATCAGGTAATATAGACTCTACGGCGGCTGACCGCTAAGTGAGCGGCGAGTCGAAACAGTTGCTATTTATACACGCTGACACAATCGCTCCCTACCAAAGTAGCGAGTGACCGCGTCGTGCGATAACAAAACTGCCAACAGTTATTATTATTGTTATGATTATTTTTAAATACTATTATTATTATTGTTTTGAGTGACAGCGCCGTGCGATAACAAATCTGCTACTAATTATTATTATTGTTATGATTAATATTTTAAATACTATTATTATTATTTTTTTATTGATATTATTATAATTATTTATTACTATTAATCTTAAAATTATTATTAAAGATTGGCCTTAAAGATGTTTAACAAAGGTGAATTAGAAATATTTGTTTGTTCATTCAGCAGTGTATAATTACCATTATTACTTTTTAAAATCTCCAACTGCTCCAGCACACACAGTCCAGCCCCTTATTACAGGTATGTAACACTTCAAAGGAATGGTCGCTAGCTAGGTTGTGTCCAGTGTCCAAGAGATGTTTAGCAAAATGGGATTTATCAGGATTGCAATTTCTGTACGCGGCCATTGTTCTTTATAGCGCGTCCCGAAATTGCGACCAGTCTGACCCACGTAAACGGCGTGGCATTCGTCACAATGCGTGGCATTCGTCATTATTAGCTATTTTTTCCGATATGGGGCCTAAGTAGGTCAAACTACCCACATACCGCCGGACACTTTGAGATCGAACCGCGTACAAAGAATTGCGAACAACATGCTTTTGTTTCTTTTTAATAAGATTATCAATGAGACTTTTTGAAAAACCATTAGAGACCGCAATTTGATAAATTATATTAAGTTCTTTTAATATAGGTGCACCAGCTTATTTCCTTGCTAAAAAATTAAACTTACTCCTTCGGGAGAAATCTGGTTTCAACCCCACTTACAGCCTTAAAAATAGTTTAGAACTTATTTCCAAAATAAAAGATATTCGTATTCCACCTAAATCTATGTTGTTGTCTTTAGACGTTGATAGTCTTTTCACAAACGTCCCATTCCCTGACTGTTTGCGTATACTCTCAGATCTCTTTAAAAAACGTCGTCTGCATCCCGGAGAAACAAATGATCTTCTTAATTTAACCTCTCTCTGTATGAAACAAAATTATTTCCGGTTTAATAACCGTTTCTATCTACAAAGAGAAGGGTTAGCTATGGGGTCCCCTCTAAGTCCACTTATGGCGGACATTTTCATGGATGATTTCGAAAAACAACATATAGTTGTTAACCAAAATATCTTATACTATTATCGATATGTAGACGACATAATTATTTGCTGGACAGGCACAAGGAGACAACTGGATGTTTTCCTTAATAAAATAAATAGAGTCCACGAAAAAAATTAAATTTAAGCTTGAATTGGAACAAGATGGCTCCCTTAATTTCCTTGATTTAACAATAACAAGAAAAGAGTCGTTACATGTTTTTCAAATTTATCGAAAGCCAACTCATACCGACACGGTCATCCCCGCATCATCGTGTCATCCATGGCAACATAAATTAGCCGCTTTTTATTGTTACATTAACCGTCTGTCCACTGTTCCATTAAATAAAGAAAATTATTTAAAAGAACTTAATATAATTTATCAAATTGCGGTCTCTAATGGTTTTTCAAAAAGTCTCATTGATAATCTTATTAAAAAGAAACAAAAGCATGTTGTTCGCAATTCTTTGTACGCGGTTCGATCTCAAAGTGTCCGGCGGTATGTGGGTAGTTTGACCTACTTAGGCCCCATATCGGAAAAAATAGCTAATAGTCTTAAGAAAAACGGCGTTAACGTGGCATTCAAAACAAACAATTCGCTTAGGAATATTTGTAATAATAAAGATAAGTTAATTAGTCAAAAATCGGGTGTTTATAAACTTGTTTGTGACGAATGCCACGCCGTTTACGTGGGTCAGACTGGTCGCAATTTCGGGACGCGCTATAAAGAACATATGGCCGCGTACAGAAATTGCAATCCTGATAAATCCCATTTTGCTAAACATCTCTTGGACACTGGACACAACCTAGCTAGCGACCATTCCTTTGAAGTGTTACATACCTGTAATAAGGGGCTGCGACTGTGTGTGCTGGAGCAGTTGGAGATTTTAAAAAGTAATAATGGTAATTATACACTGCTGAATGAACAAACAAATATTTCTAATTCACCTTTGTTAAACATCTTTAAGGCCAATCTTTAATAATAATTTTAAGATTAATAGTAATAAATAATTATAATAATATCAATAAAAAAATAATAATAATAGTATTTAAAATATTAATCATAACAATAATAATAATTAGTAGCAGATTTGTTATCGCACGGCGCTGTCACTCAAAACAATAATAATAATAGTATTTAAAAATAATCATAACAATAATAATAACTGTTGGCAGTTTTGTTATCGCACGACGCGGTCACTCGCTACTTTGGTAGGGAGCGATTGTGTCAGCGTGTATAAATAGCAACTGTTTCGACTCGCCGCTCACTTAGCGGTCAGCCGCCGTAGAGTCTATATTACCTGATGATGCCTCGTGTAGAGGCGAAACACGTGTCGTATTATCGTCGATGGTGTGTCTTGCCTGGAATAGTGGTGTTGAGAGTAGTGGTGCTTGGTATAGTGGTGACGGAGTTAGTGTATGCAATTAAGGGAGGGCGGGAGGTGCGCTTCATTCCAGGTAAGACACATCATTTTATATGTTTAGCGGAAAGTTGCAAAGAAATTTATATTTTTATTTTTTATTATAATGGATTTCCGCAAAGTAACGCCTGATTCTATCAATTATCTTAAAAAGGCTAGCACGGCCGAACAGGCAAGACTCTATGTTAAATTAACAAAGCTACATCGTATTGCTGCTCAAAATGTTTGGTTTAATCAGCAGTGTAAACAACTTCATGTTATTCCCAATTATATCCAAATACGTTCTAACACACATAGTCGAGCGGCCAGTGTTGCCATTTCCAAAGCTCAGAATATTTGGCTTAATGAGGAATGTCGTCGTTGGTTTTCCAATAGAGATAACTTAAAAACCCACCTTAAAGTATTATATTCTGAACTTTCATATAAATTACATAATATTGAATTTGATATTTTGGATGGGAAAGCCAGAGAACTTGCTTCAATGGCCATTTACGAGAAATATCAAATTCAATCCCATAAGTTAAAACGACTTGTATCTTCTTCATCCCGTAAACGTAATAACGACATACATACCGAATATCACCAATTTTATCCCCGTGTTAAAAATCTTTCCGATGTCCAGTTTCCAACGGATGAGTTGTCCCTTTTACACAAAGGCCTAAAGTATAATTTAACACCTTCGGTCTCCCAAAGATCGTTAGAGACTGTAGCCGTTGACGCGGAGGTGGCTGCTGTGATCGGGAGGAAAGATAACATCGTTAAAAGTTTGTTAGCTAAAGAAATTCAGGAGGCACCCGCATCTTCCCATTGCAATCCTGAGTTCCCCATTTTTATGTCACTAAAACATAGAATAAAAGACAATAACCTTATTGTTACTAAGGCCGACAAGGGAAATACTGTTGTCATTATGGAGAGTAGCGGGTATAGCCAGAAGGTTAACGATGTTATCCAAAGTGACGACTTTCAGCTGTTAGAGTCTGATCCAACCAAAAAGTTTACTTCGGATATTAAAGTATGTATACAAAAGTCGTCATATGTTTTTCCCGATCACAACTTGTCTCGGAGCAATCTTGTTCCAATGAATCCTCAAGCACCCACTTTATATGGGTTACCTAAATTACATAAAGAACATGTTCCTATTCGTCCAGTTGTCTCATATATAGGTGCACCAGCTTATTTCCTTGCTAAAAAATTAAACTTACTCCTTCGGGAGAAATCTGGTTTCAACCCCACTTACAGCCTTAAAAATAGTTTAGAACTTATTTCCAAAATAAAAGATATTCGTATTCCACCTAAATCTATGTTGTTGTCTTTAGACGTTGATAGTCTTTTCACAAACGTCCCATTCCCTGACTGTTTGCGTATACTCTCAGATCTCTTTAAAAAACGTCGTCTGCATCCCGGAGAAACAAATGATCTTCTTAATTTAACCTCTCTCTGTATGAAACAAAATTATTTCCGGTTTAATAACCGTTTCTATCTACAAAGAGAAGGGTTAGCTATGGGGTCCCCTCTAAGTCCACTTATGGCGGACATTTTCATGGATGATTTCGAAAAACAACATATAGTTGTTAACCAAAATATCTTATACTATTATCGATATGTAGACGACATAATTATTTGCTGGACAGGCACAAGGAGACAACTGGATGTTTTCCTTAATAAAATAAATAGAGTCCACGAAAAAAATTAAATTTAAGCTTGAATTGGAACAAGATGGCTCCCTTAATTTCCTTGATTTAACAATAACAAGAAAAGAGTCGTTACATGTTTTTCAAATTTATCGAAAGCCAACTCATACCGACACGGTCATCCCCGCATCATCGTGTCATCCATGGCAACATAAATTAGCCGCTTTTTTATTGTTACATTAACCGTCTGTCCACTGTTCCATTAAATAAAGAAAATTATTTAAAAGAACTTAATATAATTTATCAAATTGCGGTCTCTAATGGTTTTTCAAAAAGTCTCATTGATAATCTTATTAAAAAGAAACAAAAGCATGTTGTTCGCAATTCTTTGTACGCGGTTCGATCTCAAAGTGTCCGGCGGTATGTGGGTAGTTTGACCTACTTAGGCCCCATATCGGAAAAAATAGCTAATAGTCTTAAGAAAAACGGCGTTAACGTGGCATTCAAAACAAACAATTCGCTTAGGAATATTTGTAATAATAAAGATAAGTTAATTAGTCAAAAATCGGGTGTTTATAAACTTGTTTGTGACGAATGCCACGCCGTTTACGTGGGTCAGACTGGTCGCAATTTCGGGACGCGCTATAAAGAACATATGGCCGCGTACAGAAATTGCAATCCTGATAAATCCCATTTTGCTAAACATCTCTTGGACACTGGACACAACCTAGCTAGCGACCATTCCTTTGAAGTGTTACATACCTGTAATAAGGGGCTGCGACTGTGTGTGCTGGAGCAGTTGGAGATTTTAAAAAGTAATAATGGTAATTATACACTGCTGAATGAACAAACAAATATTTCTAATTCACCTTTGTTAAACATCTTTAAGGCCAATCTTTAATAATAATTTTAAGATTAATAGTAATAAATAATTATAATAATATCAATAAAAAAATAATAATAATAGTATTTAAAATATTAATCATAACAATAATAATAATTAGTAGCAGATTTGTTATCGCACGGCGCTGTCACTCAAAACAATAATAATAATAGTATTTAAAAATAATCATAACAATAATAATAACTGTTGGCAGTTTTGTTATCGCACGACGCGGTCACTCGCTACTTTGGTAGGGAGCGATTGTGTCAGCGTGTATAAATAGCAACTGTTTCGACTCGCCGCTCACTTAGCGGTCAGCCGCCGTAGAGTCTATATTACCTGATGATGCCTCGTGTAGAGGCGAAACACGTGTCGTATTATCGTCGATGGTGTGTCTTGCCTGGAATAGTGGTGTTGAGAGTAGTGGTGCTTGGTATAGTGGTGACGGAGTTAGTGTATGCAATTAAGGGAGGGCGGGAGGTGCGCTTCATTCCAGGTAAGACACATCATTTTATATGTTTAGCGGAAAGTTGCAAAGAAATTTATATTTTTATTTTTTAGAAAAAGTGTATGTGAATTACGATTATCCACCCCGTCTGGTGGATAATCGTAATTCACACGCGTTTGCGAGTAACCACCCTGGGGTGAATTTCTTAGGGTGGATAAACGGAATAACCCTCGAATCCCACACAGAAAAAGCCGTTGCGTAGTCTGTATGTATGTATGTCTGTATGTATGTATGTCCGTATGTATGTAGTATAGTCCGTATATATGTAGTATAGTAGTATGTCCGTATGTATGAAGGTCTTGTTATGAACGAGGTTTTGGATGACCTCAAAATAAAAATAGCTAACTTAGAAAATAAACTCCAAATAGCCGAAACAGAAATAGAAAATTTATTGTTGGAAAATAGCTCTCTAAAAAGACAAATTTTAAACTATGAAAAAAAGACGAAACAACTGACACACATATGTCAAACAACGCCGGTAAGAAGTGCTAGTTTAAGAGGACGCAAGAGCCTAAATAAAAATAAATTTGATTTCACTTGCTTAGACCAAACAAAAGATAAATTTGTTACTCAACCACATAATGAATCAGATGAAAATAAATCATCCAGCCCAAAAAAGACACCGGAGAATGTAAGAAATGGGGATAATACTACTAAATTGCCTGCACAGAAAAGAGAAGACTCCACTGACAATACTATAACAAATGAGACGAAAAAAGGTATTAATATTAAGTGATCAAAACGGTAAAGGTTTTCGCAGTTTACTCCAAAATATAATTGATAAAGAATTCCAAGTGACATCTATAGTAAAACCAAATGCTTTTCTATCACAAATTTTAACATATTGTAATACTATATGTAAAGATTTTACTAAATCTGACTATGTTATAATTATAGCGGGTTCAAACGACCGCAATCCACTTAACTTCAGATCTTCTCTGTATTACCACTTATCCTTACTATCAAACACAAATGTACTAGTTGGTGAAATATTAAACAACAGAATCTTAAATATTGATAAATTAAATGATCAGTTGCGTTTCTTGTGTTCTCAATTTCATCACGCTAGATTCGTACCATTAAACTATGGAGACACAAAGCAACATTATAAGTTATATATGAGTAGACTTATGTTAAGAGAAATACTCAGTGTAGATTACAGAAATAGATTTGTTGATTATAACACCATCAAACCGCAATGTTTAAAACAACCTAACTCAAAAATAGTGCAAAAAGAAATTACACAATACTTCAAAAAAATAATATCACAAAGACAAATAATGTTACTAATAATAACACAAATATAAGTAAAGTTCAACTAACTATTCCATATATTTTCAACAAAATAAAACTTAAACAAGCTAATGCTACTCTCGGTCCTAACAAAACTATTGAAAGTGACAAAAATTCAGACTTTTTTTCGTAAAGAAAGATGAAAACTGTTTTAATATAATTCACTTAAATGTTCAAAGTATTAAATCAAAAACAGAACAATTGGAATTGCTAATGCTGGAGAAAAACATCCATGTATGTTGTTTTTGTGAAACTTTTTAAAGAATCACGAAGTTGACATATTTCAAATTGACGGATATAAAAAAGGAGCTCATTTCTGTAGGAAACGTAAAAAAGGGAGGCGGTGTTGCCATTTTTGTAAAAAAATCTATTGATTACCACGAACTTCAATGGTTATCAGAAATGGCTATAGAAAATCATTTTGAATGTTGTGGTGTGTTAATAAGTGGATTAAACTATTTAATAATATCCGTGTATAGAACACCAAATAGTGACTTGGATGTTTTTTTGATTAATATGGAGTATTTATTAAGAAAAATAACAATACGAACACGAAATTGTTATAAAAATATATTTGTATTAGGTGATTTTAATGTAAATATATTAGAAAATCATAAACAAAGTAAATCGCTACTGAACATGTTTCAGGCTTATAAATGACATCCTACTATTTTGATACCTACCAGAATTACTTCACACTCACAAACATGTATTGATAATATTATGACTAATATGAAACAACATAATGTTAGTGTATTAGATGTTGGGGTATCTGATCATACTTGTCAATTGATAACGATTCCCTCAAACAAAAGCTTTAAGAATAAGTTTTGGTATATGTTTATAAGAAACCCAGACATGTATATAGAGATTTTCTTAAAATACCTATCACAGATTAATTTTACAGATGTTTATTCACAATGTGATCCCAATGACGCGTATACAATATTTTTAGATCAGTTTAGTCTGATTTACGATCTTTGTGTGCCAAATAAAAAAATTAAAATAACATATAAAAAGAGATTAAAGTGGAAAACAAAAGGTATTACGATATCCAGTAGGAACAAAAGACAGTTATATTTAAAGAAACGGTATACAAACTGCCTTGCTGCGAAAAATAGATACAAAAGTTATTGTAAAATTATGAAGGCAGTTACTAAGCAATCAAAAAGAAATGCAAACATTAACTATATACACCAAAGTAGTAATAAAAGTAAAGCTATGTGGCTAGTTATTAAACAAAATACTACAAAAATGAATAATATTAATGAGACAATAGAAACTATTCAAAAAGATGACATTACAATTAATCAACCTCATGACATAGCTAAATTAATGAATGACTATTATAACAAACTAAATAATCCTATCCAATCTATTGGCGACATAACATTCAAGCCAGTGACTAATCTAAATTTAAATAGCATTTTTATGACCCCTGTAAATACTTCCGAAACTATTAACATTATGAATAATTTAAAGAACAAAAAAAGTATAGGCTACGATAAAATACCGATGAAAGCAATAAAATCAAGTACACATTTAATAGCGGAACCTCTAACGTATATTATAAACGTGATGTTAGAAACAGGAATTTTTCCAAATGAGTTGAAAAAAACACTAATAAAGCCTTTATACAAAAAAGGTGCCAAAAATGACATGAATAATTATAGACCTATTGCTCTATTATCAAATTTTTCAAAAATATTCGAAAAAGTCATAGCAAATAGGTTAATATCATTTTTAGACAAATATAAGATATTAAATGTAAATCAATTTGGGTTTCAAAAAGGGAAGAACACGACATTGGCTATATTCAAAGTTTTGAAAGATATTTGGAAAGATGTAGATCAAAAAAGGACTTGTGTTGGTCTCTTTTTGGATCTGTCAAAAGCGTTTGAATGTGTTGTTCATAATATATTGATAAAACAGCTTGAACATATAGGCATACGTGGAATAGCCCTAAAATTAATGGAATCTTATTTAACTGACAGAATACAGGCGACAATATTAGATACATTTGACAAAAAAACAAAATCAATAACTCAAGTGCATTCCGATTTCAAAAAATTAAGCCTAGGTGTACCGCAAGGTAGCATACTAGGCCCACTGATGTTTTTAATTTACATAAATGAGCTTCCATTAATGATCAATCATCTATGTGTAATGTATGCTGATGATGCTACAATATTCTTATCAAGAGATAAACTAGATGATGCATATTTTGTGAATGAAATTTATAACACACTAAACACAGTAGTGAACTGGCTAACTTCAATTAATTTAAAAGTAAATTTGGGAAAAACAAAACTAATAGAATTTAGGAATTATAGAAAAGCTCCAATTGAATTAAATATTATAATCGACGGTGAAAAAATTGAGAAAGTGCATGACATGAGATTTCTGGGTATCAACATTGATAGTAATTTGAACTGGAAATCACATGTTCAGAAAGTAAACAGTAGGATTTCAAGCAGTTGTTACGCCATATCAATATTGAAAAATGTAGCATCTAGAGATGTAGCAAAAAATTATTACTATGGTCATGTCTATCCACTTCTGACATATGGAATTATATTCTGGGGCAATTCTGTTGACATTCAGTCGACATTTGTTTTGCAAAAAAAGTGCTTAAGAATTATGTATAATATTAATCAATATGACTCTTTAAGAAATGTATTTATAGATTGTAAATTTCTGACGTTGACTTGTATATACATACTTGAAATTTCTGTGTTTGTCAAAGATAACCGACAACATTTTAATATTAAAAAAGAATCAAAAAAGAACTTACGAACTCAACATGCTTTTGATGTGTGCATTTTTAAATCATCTAGTTACATTTATAGTAAAAGTACTTTAATAAGCGGAATCAGAATCTTTAACCATTTACCTATATACATTAAATCGTTAGAGAGCCCAAGATTTAAAAAAAAGTTAAAAGAATGGTTATTACCAAAATGTTTTTATAATTTAGATGAATTTTTTGGAAGTAATTATTGATTTATTGTAGTGCTTTATTTTATTTTTTATTATATTGTACGTCCGAAATGGACAAACTGTTGTTACTATACTCTGTATTTGTAAGACCTCATGTACACAGTTATGACAATAAATGATTATCTTATCTTATCTTATCTTATGTCTGTACAAATGTTTGTCTTTGTGCAATTTATGAATGAGGCATTTTAGCATTTTAGCCTCGACAATACACGAGAAAATTCCCGTGTAACGTTTTATAAATAATAATAATGAAAATACATTCATTATTATTGTACTTCATGAATAACAAGCATTGTTCATGAGCTATATATATATATATATATATATATATATATATATATATATATATATATATATATATATATATATATATATATATATATATATATGTATATAATTAAATTTCTTTAAAAGTGTACTGTTATACTTACTAACATAATAATGATAAAAATCCGCTATAGAGATAAACTAAAAAAAAAACAATTACCATCAGGTGGACTGTGTGCTCGTTTGTTAAAAAACAACCTATTCCACTTTGATCATTAGAGAATTGTGTGATCTACAACCTTTGTCTGACCTATTTTCACGATAAAACCTACCGCTTTCGAGAAAAATGTAAAAAAACTTAATTTTGTACGTTTGATCTTGAACAAATTTTTTGCAGAAGTAGGATCGAAGGGGATTTTTGACATTTTATTTATAATGATGTATTTAACGTCTCCGCTAATTTTCAGCTCTATGCGAATTTTGGCTAAGTCAAATGTCTATTTTGACTGGACATTATACTGTCAAGCCGACCCATTTGTGCTACAACCATAATATAGCTCCACCGTGGCTCTACCATGTATAAAAATATTCAGCCTGCATGTCTGAGCAATAATAAATAAAATTATTTCAAAGAGATGTGAAGTTCGCCAACACGCATTGGGGCAGCGCGGTAGACACTTCCTTGCCCTAAAACCCTCTCAGAAATGAGAGTAGGCCTGTGCCCAGCAGTGGGATGTATACAGGTTGCAACTTTATTGTTACGTTACGAAATTGTGCGAAATTCAATAAAATACAAACTTGATGAAATTGTTATATTTTACAAAATATCATAAATAAAATTAAATACTACTAAATAATTTTTTTATAAAATTTCACGATAAGTGTTGTCTGTCTAAATTAAAAACAATATTAAATAGCGCCCACCGTTTCCTTTTAGTTTTCTTTTTTTAAACTCATTTTCCAGTATGCGTATTCAGAAAAAGTTCCAAAATTAATTTGCAGTCGAAAGTGTTTGTTACCCATAAAAAGTGTCACCGGCATATAGTACAACCGTTTCATGGCTTTATCATGAACAAAATTGAAACTTGAAAACTAAACTGTTATATCTTAAATTTATAATTTTTTAGCATTAAAAGCTATCGTGCTAAAATGGCGTTTAATTTTAAATAACTTTTCATAGAATAGTAAAAAAAATGGAATATCATAACATTTTAACACACGAATGATAGTTTTAGCTAGAGCACATCAAACATTAACGACTTTCCGTAGCTTTTTTTTTGTGTAGAGTAAGGGTGACAAACGAGCACACAGTCCACCTGATAGTAAGTGGATACTGTGGCCGATGGACATCTACATTCATCTTGGATTACGAATCAAAATTCAGATGCGTTGGCACCCATGAGGACTAAGATGGAATGCATCTTTTCCAGTAAATAGGGTCTCCGGTTCTCTACACTCACCATATAGAACACGTATTAAGCTGCTATTTTACGTTGGTATTCTGTGATAGCGTGGTACTTCCCCGGTTGAGCCGAACCATTCGTGCTACAACTATACTACTAATATATATAACTGCGGCATGGCTCTGCCACGTATGAACAATGATGTAATTTAATATATACAGATGATGTTATTTATACAGACGATGAAATATATAACAGTTTCTACAGTTATTAATCAGTTCTGAGTGTTGTCAAAACTGTTATGCTTCTGGATCTGTATCTTGTCCTAATCATTCCTGCCTTGAGCTCTGTAGACTCTAGACGTGTCCGTTGAGTTCACTCCCATCATTCCACTCTTTCTAGCTTATATGTGCGACTAACTTAGTGCTCAGCAAGCTTGGTGCTCTGTGTTAGGGGACTGTATCAGTGCTTACATTGTGGTGCACGAAGCGTGCTATCTCGGATGACAGCAGTCTCACAGCGAAGTTTATTGGACGTTCGTTGTGGTACAAAGAGTGTTTATGCTAAATCTCCTTCCTAGCTTCCTGGTTTTCGGCAAACCAAAAGTAGAGTGAAGCACACCCACCGCCTTAGAGGCAGCCACCTAATCTAATTTTTGTGTTGCATCAGGTAACAGCTAAGTACACACCCTGGCGTACCAAAGTGCTAGGTGTATAGGCGTTTATTTTAGGCACATACCTCCCGAAAAAGGCAGCCGATAGAAACTTGCCCCCCCCCGTCCTCCACTCCAGCTAAAACGCCAGCCCCCACGGCACGTGCGCAACCCCCTAAGCCGGCGGCCAAGCCCGCAGCAAAAGGGTCTCCTGCTGAACGTAAAGAAAAGCCGCCTCCATCTATAGTAATTCAAGATAAAACCAAGTGAAACAAGAAGAGTTGGACACTGGTTGTACTCTAAAATGATATACTGCCCAAAAGTACAAAACGCCGGTCTGGGCATCCGTATGTTTTTCAACTCGACCGCGGGATTCCGCAGCGTGACTAGTCATCCGCGCCCAGGAAATAAGCATTCACATCTGCGCCCTACGAGGGTAACCTTCGTGTGGTGGTTTGAGGAACTAAAGACCGTTCACATTTTTTAAAGACTTCAAGGCCCATAATCATCCCGTCCGAAGAGTGCACAGAATGCACCACCTGACCGACATAAATCGATTTCTATATCTGTGCCTTGTTATTTTTGATCTATCGCCGGAAGGCAAGGAGATATTCAATGTCCAGCGTATCTGCAACCTAAGCGGGATTTTAATTGAAGCCGCCCGAAGTAAGGGCATCTTTGGCCAGTTCCACCAATGTCAACTCTATGGCCACTCGGTCAGAAATTGTTACGCCAGGACTAGTTGCATCAAGTGCCGAGGTGACCACGGCACCCACACGCCCGAGACGCCCGAGACGCCCGGGACACCCAGCGAACTACGCGGATGTTCAAAAGCGCCACAACGCAAACAGCGCGGAGGTAAAAGCCATCCCAGACGTGTGGGTCAGGGTAGCATGTCGCGCTCTCGGCTACCTGCCTACAAACCCGCACCATCTTCGGTGCGCTCTCTTGCAACCCAAACCGCCGCCAAGCCCACACTCATCACCGGGGCCTCCGCGCAAGGTGTTAACACTCCAGTGCCTTCCGCGCCGAAACCCAATGCGTGAGTAAAGCCTCTTACACTAGTAGCCTCACAGCCATTGCCGTTCCCACAGGCCCCAAACTCAAGCCTGTCCTACAAGGCTCATCTTCCTTCGCCGCTTACTTTTCCCTGGTCTGCGCCTTCATCAGCAACATCGACGTCGCTGAATTATTCTCCTTGACCCGCAAACTCCACAAAGAAACCATCCCTAAGGACAAGCTCAATGCCACAATCGAGCACATAGGTCTAATCGACGCAATCTGATCTTTTCAGTACACCTAAAATCTTATTTAACCTCTTAACCACCTAGCGGTCTCATGCGACCGCGGCGATATTCCGTCAAAATTCAAGAGTTCAAGTTTGACCGCACCCACCCACAGCACTTTAACCCGTAAATACTTATGTTTAGAGACTACTTTTCTATGAAGAATTTTAGCATTATAGAATCAATATGAAATTTTCTATCCTTTAGTGGAATATAAAAACAGTTACTTTATAGATATTAATTAATATTCTACGTTCATTTTGTACGCCAGTTCCATTTAGATGTTGTTGTGTTGATTTTTGGAATTTTCTAGTGCTTTATAAGTGTTTTACTATAGTATCTTATTATAAAATTGTTATAAAAGTTTTTGTATGAACATAATTTATCTTTTTACGTAAATAATTTCAAGTAATATATAGAAATAATTGTGATTTTCACGCTGCCGACATCCGCTTGGTATGTTTTATTTTGTTATCAAAATTTAATAAAATCTTTTTGTAATGAAGTAAAGTCTGACTTTTGTTTAGACCATAAGATAGAGAATTTTGTATAAATTTTATAATGCCAAAATTGTTCATAGAAAAGTAGTCTCTATATATAAGTTTTGATGGTTTAGGTGCTGTGGGTGCTCGGTATTTGCCAGGCGCATGCGACTTCATGTGAATTTTGTGGGGATTGAAGGGTCAAACCGGTTCACAATCGACAAAGATATTGCGTAAAAGACGTACAGGATCATGCACTCGAATTATAAGCATTTTCCTTCTTTAATTCGTCTTGAAATAGAAAATACAGAGCATACTGTTGTTTATCTACTATTTTGCTAACTAATTTTAGAAAATGCTACATAATAGATAATTATTTTGTGGAAAATCGTTATATTATCTCCAGAATTAAAAACTTAAAACAAACACAAACCCAAGTCACCCAGAAGACGGGTAGAGTTAACGGACGATTGGCACGATCCAGACACACCTCTCTTGCTTCTTTCACGTTCATATATCAAGGCATCATTGACACATTCTGATTTCATAAAATAGAGTACACACATATACACATATCCTAAATACCCAAACTCATCCACCAACTTGCCTTCTATTCCGATTTCATATACTACTTTCATCCTTTTTAAATTTCATCAATTTGTCTTACTTGCAATCAAAACTTTCCCTGAACTATCTACCACGGCTTTAATACCAAAGCTAGTACGACTTAGAATTAATACAATCAAAACGACGATATTTAATAAATGTAAAGCTACTAACGCTATACTAAATAATAAGCTACTAAAAGTCGACTACTAACGTAAACCCAAAACTTTTTTTGTGGAGAAATTCTCATTTAAGTGGTCGATAAAGCAATGTTTATGATTACTTTTGAATATTAAATAAGGTAAATTGAAAAACTTAAAAATAATAGGCTAGAAAAAGTTTTTAAAATAATGTAATGACGGCTTCGTGGCGCAGGGCTCAGTACTGAGTTGTGACGCTGAGGGCCGCGGGTTCGAATTACGAACGAAACAAATATTTGTATGGCCTAAAAATAATGTTTTGGGGTCTGAATGTTTTTCTTTGTGAAATTTATGTATGCCTCCAACATACAGAAAAAATGTGGGTGTAACTTTACTTAAAAAAAAAGAAAATTGTAACTTGTTGAAATTTATAGTATGCTTTTGCCACTGGTTTTCCAAAACATCTGCGCTGAGAAGAACTAATAAGAAACCCAGCGGGACTATTGTTTTTAATATAATTTACAATGCGGTACATCTAAATTATATATTAAAATTAGCATGATGGCGACTACCTCATTCATAGTGTAATTATAAGTCAGGTATTCTTTAATACTATAATAAGCCTTATTACACAGTTTTTGTTTAATATTAAGCATTTCGATAGCTACATTTTGCATATTTACTGGAACTTTGTTGTAGCGTATACATTGTACCATAAAGAGGGTGGTTGCGCGGAAAACCATTCGTATTTTTATTTTATTCGAGGGTATGCTTGCCAAGCGTTGTCCTTTCCTTAACCTATCGTTCCTCCGTACACACCGAGGTGGTGGGGTAAGAGGTGAAAGAAGAGATTCTAGAATGTTGCGTGCTTCTCGCAACCAATGAGAAGCGCGCCCGACCGAGATGCATTGATAGAAGGGCCGAAGCAATATAAGCGCGCGTACGGATCTCGTACGCTCTCTTCCATCGCACCATCGGCCAGGACCGCATTCCTGGGGCCCCAGGAGATCCGCCAGAAGTCGCACCGTAGCAATAGAAGCGTCCAAGCCGCATCGAAGTCACACCCCGGTAAGTGTGTTTCTTTTTCATATGATGTCTGCTTGAGTATTTGTTTGTTAGTTAATCCGCCCCATTTCATTACTCCTAATGTGCTCAAGCAGAATTCCTTCATAACCTTGGCAAACAATAGATTTGCGGAAGAGCGAGTGCATTGTCAAGGAACCGCATGCTACATCCGCCATTTTGTAGAAGCAGAAGAAGCTTACCGCGTATACAGTCCATCTAGTATAACATCTCGCGTAGTAGGGTCAAGGCTCGACCGGGGAATCGGCAACCCTAAGGCCCGCCGCCCAACCATTTTCTGGTCCTTCGAGCAGGATTTGGACTGGTGCTTTGTAGCCTCACCATCCATTTTCTGGTCATTCGAGCGGATTTGAACCGGTGCTTTGTAGCCTCACTAACCATTTCTGGAACTGGTGCTTTGTAGCCTCATCGAGTCGAACTGCTGAATTACTTCCTTAGACAATGCGCTCTGATTTAATATTGGATAGATTATGTAGTTTTGTATAGTTTAAGTTTAAAATTTATTAGTTACTAGCATAAGTAATTCGACTTATTTATTCAAATAGTTTGGATCCGCTAAACTTTATCCGACCTACATACAATTTGTAAAAAAAAAGTGTAAGTTTTAGGTTCTTATCTATCGACGCGCGTTGTCTTGTTTGATTGCAAGGGTGTTCAATTTAAGGACGTAACGTACGATAAGACAATAGTGTCGTGAGATATAGTTGTATTACATTGCGTCCATCCTCCAGCGTTGTGCGATTATTTGTGATTAATCTGATATTAATTATAGTGATTTAAAATGGCAGTTAGTGGAAATGAAATTAAACTTAAAACTCTTTCGCCAAGAGGGACGTACTCTTTTCACGTACAATATATAAGTGATCACATAAAAAATATTAACGTAGAAGCAGTGCGGAAAACGTTTTTGTGGTGGACTCTTTGCTGACGGATTACGAAAAGATATTAGACCAAATTAATAATTTAGAATTGCAAATCGACCCGAAGTATACAGTGAATTATTAACCACTTCTATCATTTGAAGATATATTGTGTCGCGTAAAAAAGAACGGCAAAGCTCTTATATCTCTTATCGGTGGCTGCACTTAAGAACCTGAAATTTAATGACCTTATGGACGTGGTGTTTCTCCATATCTCCTTAAAGAAATTAGACTCAGACACCGTGCGTGCGTTTGAAATGGAGCATCGTAGTTCTGAGTTGCCATCATTCGATTTATTAGCATCCTTTGTGCGAGATCAAATTAAAGTGATACAGCGCTCCTCGAATGTCAAGTAGCGCCTGTGTTCTATGTAAAAATAAACAACACGGTCATTTATATAATTGTGCAGCGAACGTTATAGAATAGTAAAAACGAACAACTTATGTTTGAATTATCTAAGCGACAGACATTTAGTTGCTAAATGTAATTCTAGTTCCGTTTGTAACAAATGCGCCAGCAGACATCACACGTTATTACATTTCGAAAACGGCAACATATCCGCGTCAAGTAAAACGGACAAGGAAATCACACCTACTAAAGTCGACGATTCTAGCGGTCGACCTGGTGACGTCGCTCTGTGCTCATTGTCGAATATGGGAACACAGTCTCCTTCAACCGTGTTACTGGGTACAGCCCGTACCGTAGTTAGGGATTCGCGTGGAAACGAACAAAGTGTCCGTACATTGCTAGACAGCAGATCCCAGATTAGCCTTATAACGCGGCAATGTTGTCAGCGTATAGGACTGCCAATAAATAAGATACCTTCATGTCCTGTAGTCAAAGGCATCGGAGGTAGTAATAAAATTACCCAGGGCTCCATAAATTTGAAATTTTATTCTCGGCTAGATCGTAACATTAACTTTAATATAAATGCGTTGGTAGTAGATAAAGTCACTAAAAGCCTGCCAACCGTTTCAGTTGACACCTCGGCAATGATTGATTTTGAAAATTTGACGCTGGCAGACGATACTTACGCCGTCCCCGGAGACATAGACATACTCATTGGAGCACCGCTTTTACCTCATCTTTTGTTACACAATAAGGTCAGGGGCAACTCCTCGCATACCGCGCCTTACACACTGGAAACCGTCTTGGGCTATGTCATCGTTGGCTCCATGGATCCATCATGGATAATATTTCGGCAACCTCTTATTGCTGTATGGCTGTCGAACCGCTCGAGTCGTTAGTCCGCAAATTTTGGGAGATGGAGGAGGTGAACGTTCCACCTATAGTTAGCCCAGATGATATATTGATTATGCGAGGAAATTTACGTCCGCACGACCGTTCGTGATCGCGAAGGTCGATATAGTGTAGCGCTACCCTTTAAAGGAGATGTTTTATCTCTCGGCGATTCGCGTCAAATGGCGGAAAAACGTTTTTACAGTTTGGAGCGTAGGATGCTCGCCTCACCCCGATTAAAGGAAGCTTATGACGGCGTCATTAATGAATATATAAGGGAGGGTTACATATCACTTGTGGCTCCAAAATTAGATAACTACGAAGACACACCGTCGTATTTCATACCACATCACGGGGTCATTAGGGAAGACAAACTAACGTCTAAGTTACGTATAGTGCTCGACGCTAGTGCTAAAACTAGCACTCATCTTTCTCTTAACGATACCCTCTACAGGGGGCAAAATTTACAGGGCAGTTTATTTAATATAATAGCAAATTGTCGTTTGTTCAGTATAGCACTATCCGCCGATATTCGCCAAATGTTTCTTTGCATAGGGGTCCGTGAATGCGACCGTCGATTCCAACGCATTTTATATCGTTTCGACCCAAAAGAACCTCTAATGGTGTTTGAATTTAACCGCGTTTGCTTTGGTTTAAAGTCGAGCCCATTTCATGCGTTACGCACGGTGAGACAGCTCGCCTACGATGAAGGTCCCTCTTATCCTAAAGCTAAGAGGGCAATTGAAAGTGTATTATATATAGATGATTTTGCGTATTCGGTTGATAGCGTGAAGGAGGCCACCCTAACCACCGCCGAAGTTATAAAGCTCATGAAAGCGGATCAATTCGTTCTCGTCAAGTGGACTAGTAATTCGCGTACGGTTTTAGATACAATCCCACTATCACACCGTCTTTCGGCGATAAAGGAATTCGACGATTCTGATACGCACAAGGTGCTCGGTTTGTGTTGGTCACCGGAGTCCGACGTGTTTAGCCTTAAGGTAAACCCACCCGCAGAAATGTGCACAAAGCCCACAATGCTGTCATGCGTTGCTAGATTATGAGATGTCATGGGTTTCGTAGCCCCGGTGGTGCTATACGCTAAGCTTTTGATTAAACAACTTTGGTTATGTGAATGCGATTGGGATGACCCGCCGCCTGATAACATTGTTTGGTCGTGGCAGCGTTTTAGAGAAGGACTTTTAGAGAGAACATTACTAAGCGAAATTAAAATACCACGTCATATAAACGTCGATAGAAATAGTGTCATCACGGTCGTTGGTTTTGCAGACGCTAGCGAGAAGGCTTACGGGGGCGTTGTATATTTGCACGTCCGGAATAATGATAGAAATTCGATCAGCCTCATTAGCTCTAAGTCAAGAGTCTCCCCCCCGTAAGTTTGTCTCTCTCGCGCGCCTAGAGTTGGCGATATTAGTCCTTGCCAAGCTTATCACCGCAGTTATCAGTGCATGTAGTGACAGAGTTCACATAGAAAGAATATTTGCCTTTTCTGACTCAACCGTCGCTTTATGTTGGGTTCATTCTTCATGCCATCGTTGGGATACGTTTGTCGCGAACCGAGTGGCCAAAATCCAAGACAAGTTAGGAACACTCAACTTTTATTACGTGTCCGGTGCGGAAAACCCTGCCGATTGTCTATCCCGTGGACTCACCCCGATGCAAATAATGGACCATCGCTTTGGTTCCACGGACCTTCTTGGGTTCACTTGGAACCCTCGCAGTGGCCAATAACCGATTTCGATCCTTCGTCAGTGTCTCAACCACCGGAAGAGAAGAGGCACTCTCTGGTGGCGAACGTTTCGAGCGAAGTTTCTCCAATCATTGCTTTGGCGAACCGGTTGTTCTCTTGGTCGAAATTATTGCATAGCGTGATTTGCGTTTGTCGATTCGCGAAGCTTTTACCGCGACGTTCGTATATCGTAGCGTCCGATTACAGCTACGCCGAGTTGCTAGTATTGCGTGAACTTCAACGTGCACATTTTTCCGATGAAATTACAAGATTACAATCGAATAGAACTTGTAGTCGCGCTTTTCAACGTCTTAAGCCATTTTTACAAGATGGAATCGTCAGGGTAGGTGGACGCTTGTCTAACTCGCAGTTGAGTTTCGACCAACGGCACCCTATAGTTTTACCGCGTAAAAACCATATCATGAATTTATTAGTTGATTACCATAATAAATTGAATTCTCACGCTGGCCCCGACTTGCTGATGTCAATCTTGCGTCAGAATTATTAGATTCTTGCAGCACGTAATTTAATCCGCAATCGAGTGCACAGATGTATAGCTTGCTTCCGAGTACGTCCTAAGCCGTCATTTCCGGAAATTGCGGACCTTAGGTCCTGTCGAGTAACACAATCCGTAAAGCCCTTTATGCACACCGGGTCTGATTTTGCTGGTCCGTTTAAGGTCGCGCTCACTCGCGGACGTGGTATAAGATCCACAAAGGCTTACGTCTGCATTTACGTATGTCTGACTACTCGGGCTGTGCATATAGAACTCGTTGGTGATCTAAGCACAGCACAGCACAACTTTATGGGTGCATTTAAAAGATTTCTTTCCCGCCGTGTCCCTGTAAGTAAATTGTATTCGGATAACGGTACGAACTACGTCGGCGCAAAACGTATTTTATCAGAACTACATGAGCTCTTAGCCAGCAATTATTATAATTCGGAGTTCGCTCACATCCTAGCCGAGAACCGCATCGAGTGATCTCTGAACTTCCCAGCCGCGAGTTATTTTGGGGGGAAATTGGGAGACTAATATTAAGAGTCTAAAGAGTCATTTATACCGAGTAATAGGAGATCAAATTTTGTCCTTCGAAGAGTTAAGTACTGTGCTCGCTCAAATTGAATGCGTCATGAATAGTCGCCCCTTTTGTCGTACGCTGTCAAGTAACTCCTCGGAGCCGCTGGCTCTAACTCCAGCACATTTTTTGAAATTAACGCCTTTGAAGTATGCCCACCATAGACATGGACGAGAACAAACTTAGCATTTCCGCACGCCATAAATTATTGGACCGGTTGGTGCAGTCGTTTTGGAAACGATGGAGGATGGAATACTTGCATACTTCGCAGTCTCGGCAAAAATGGAACACAGCAATTGAACCTTTAACTGTCGGAACTGTGGTTGTGCTCACCAAGGAGAATACGCCGCCTCTCCATTGTCGAAGAAGTTTTTCCCGGTTCCGACGGGGTAATTAGGGTACCTCGCGTTAGGACCACGACTGGGTCTTACATGCGTCCTGTTGTCCGTTTGTGCCCTTTGCCCCTTCAATAGTTTAAATTAGCTTTCTAAATTAGAAATTGTAGTCAAAATTTAGGTTTAATGTTAGCGTTAGTTATGTGGTTAGTTTAATCTTAGCATTAGTTGTTTTAGTTATTTTTGAAGGGGACCCTTCAAGCCGGGGGGATGGTTGCACGGAAAACCATTCGTATTTTTATTTTATTCGAGGGTATGCTTGCCAAGTGTTGTCCTTTCCTTAATCTATCGTTCCTCCGTACACACCGGGGTGGTGGGGTGAGAGGGGAAAGAAGAGATTCTAGAATGTTGCGTGATTCTCGCAACCAATGAGAAGCGCGCCCGACCGAGATGAATTGATAGGAGGGCCGAAGCAAAATAAGCGCGCGCACGGCCCTCCTGCACTCTCTTCCATCACACCACCGGCCAGGACCGCATCCCTGGGGCCCCAGGAGATCCGCCAGAAGTCGCACCGCAGCAATAGAAGCGTCCAAGCCGCATCGAAGTCACACCCCGGTAAGTGTGCTTCTTTTCCTATGACACCTGCTTGAATATTTGTTTGTTAGTTAATCCGCCCCATTTCATTCCTACTAATGTGCTCAAGCAGGATTCCTTCATAACCTTGGCAAACAATAGATTTTTCGGAAGAGCGAGGGCATTGTCAAGGAACCGCATGCTACATCCGCCATTTTGTAGAAGCAGAAGAAGCTTACCGCGTATACAGTCCATCTAGTATAACATCTCGCGTAGTAAGGTCAAGGCTCGACCGGGGAATTGGTAACCCTAAGGCCTGCCGCCCAACCAGAGGGAATTTTATCTTTGGAGTCGAATAACTGGTATTACTAACTTGTGCTTGTTCCTAGTATTTTTAGTTAGTATCCAGAAATGTTAGAGTTAATATTTATCGTATTCACGTCAAAGTGCTAGCTGTAAAAGTATAATATTCTAGCACGTCAAAGAAAGTAGTAATATATACAGTGAATAAAGAAACAAATAAAAATATGCCTTTTATGTTTTGCTTATGGTTGTCCCCCAGAGATTGTTGAACACAAGGAAATACACTATTACACATTGTTTTGCTTCACATACCGTTCCGAAAATATGCGATCTACAAGAAACTTTGCCTTTTAAAATTCTTGCTCACTTGTTATAGGTTAGACAAGGCAATTTATTTCCAGTCACCCACAAAAGATATTTAAAGGAATTTAACGGAACGGTACGGAAATTATTTTTTTTAGTGCAAGAACCGTTTTCAGAAAAAAAGAGTTGCAATGTGACAGCTTTGTCACATGTCATGACATCACAACATTTGTTACACTATATATATATATATATATATATATATATATATATATATATATATATATATATTAGTGTGTGTATATGTGTGTGTGTGTGTGCGTGTGTGTATGTGTGTGTGTGTCAGTGTGAGTGAGAATACCTACCTTTAAACAATAATGAACATTCTTTAGCAGAAAAATTTTGATTACTTGTGTGTGTTCATTTACCTTCTCTAAGCCCATTAAGGCCTCAGGCCTCTAATATTAGAGTGTGTGGGTATAAAATAGTTACCTCGCTGGCCACAACTATAGAAGTAATTAATACTAAAGCGCTTAAACTTTAGAAAAAATAAACGTACGTCTGATCTCGTATAATTCTCGCAATGGCTGGAACTTTAATCACTTTGTTAATTGTTTCATTTAATATGCTAAACTTGCATGGTTCCATTTAGGGAATGCAGTCCCGCGGATCCGCAATCCCGCGGGATCCCGCATGAAATTAGCGGGATTCGAAATGCGGGATAGCATGTGCGGGATCCGCAAGATTTGCAAGATTTTATTTTTTCGGCCTAAATTCGCATAACATCATGTTTACGTCGCGAGCCTCTTACAATGTTATCTTAATTTGTTTTCGTGATAACGAGGTTGGAATAATATAATTATTGTTGTAACCGTTTTAAGTATTGTTTTTGACTGGTATACGGTTGCGGGAGGCCGGTGTTTGATTGAAAGCCTAAAATCTGAGTTAATTGTGCCCGCCATTTTGAATTTACTATTGAATATTTGGGTCTAGTCAAGACCGCCTCGAATTTAGTTGTCTGTTTTGAACGTGTTAAGTGACAAGAGGTCTAATATGAATTTGAAGTTAATTAAATGTATAATAAAGTGATAAACTAATATAGTGAAAATAGAAGCAGACGTTTTCAATTGGCGAACGCCCCTCTGCTCGGATCCCACATTTGAAGAGAGGCAGCGCCTTGGGATCTACAGTCCAAGATCAGCGGGGCTGTCAGGTTACACATTGTACACATTACTGCACACTACTTACACGCGCATCACTTCCCACCTGACAGGTACCTCGTGGTCAACCCCACTTCCGCAATCGGTAAGTTTTGTGTGTATTTAGCCGTATAATTTAATTATCCATAGATTATTGGACCCTTACCTCTGTTACTCGTTGAGTGGGACTACTGTGGGCCCTAGTCCGGTCGACTTTTGTCAGGGTAACTCAGGGCCGTAACACATCATGTACGGTACGAATGAACGACAATAATCGGATCCCCAAATACGTATGTGTGTGAGTCGAGTGACGAGTGAATGGGAATCTCTCTGTACGGGGATTCCCCAAAATATCTGTGGATACTCTACTAATGCTTGCACTATTTCAGTTTTCAGTTTTGATTCGTGAATTCGTGACGTACTATGCTTACTAGTACGTACTTTGTGACATGCGATTTAAATTGAAATAAATTTAAACGGTTTATTTTTATATTTGAACAGCAACATTCTATCTAAATAAAATAAATAAATTAATAACTGGCTATAAGTAAATTTAGAATTGGGAACTTAAAAATGAATGCTAAAGTAATTTATAAGGAATACGACAGCAATAAATTTGTATGGCAACACTTCTTAAGATCGGAAGATGGCTTTTCCGCTAAGTGTAAACGTTGTCCTTCTTTCATCAAAATAAGCGCTCGATCTACTAATGGCTTGCAAGTTCACTTGCGTTCGAAGTATAAAATAACAGAGGAATCTGTAGGTACGTAGCGTTAGTGATACTGAAACCGCTAGTACAAGCTCTTTTCAGCAGCATTCAAAACAAAATACTTTAACGTCAGCTAAAAAGGTAAAAGTCAGTCAAAGGTAAAATCCTGCAAATCTTGCGGATCCGCGGGACTGATGGTCTCAATCTTGCGGATTTGCAAGATTATCTTTTGGGTGCTGGATTGCATTTCCTAGTTCCATTGTTAGAATCTCTGCAAGGTACACGTTTAAACGGCAATTTAGTGTCATGTTTATGATTTTTTATCCATACAAATTTTTAACAAAACGCTTGCTCTTATTTTCAATTTGCTTGCATTTAAATATATTTATAAATGCCCAGAAAAATGAAAAGTATTGCAACATCTCCATAAAGTATAAAAAGACCAAAATATGCCGTGTCTAGGTGACTTAAGAGAATCATCGATTACCCCCATTTTGTCCCATGGGCGTCGTAAGATGCAAGTACAAAAATAGAATAAAAGGAAAGCTTATGGTTTCCGATAGATGGCGATATAGTTATCTCGTTTTACACCAGGCGTAAAATATCCAGACAAGTGGTGGTCAAATCGATCTGCTATCGGTTATCTGCCTACCAAGCGGATGAGAAGGGTTCAGTTGTGAAGTTTCACAGGCTTATCATTTAGCCTGTAAAACTTTACAACTGAACACTTAAATTGACTTTTTTGTAATGAGGAAGAATTGTGATAATTTTTTAATTAGCAGATGAACTTCACATGGTAAATAATATTGTGTTCCAAGTGAAGCCACCAAGAAAATACGTACAAGAAGTTATAAATGATGTCATCGCTGTTGTTTAGTAAATAGTTGGGTTTAAACTAGGTACCATTACTCATCTGTAGCGTAGATGAATGAGAGCGGCGATGTGTTTCTCGCATACGTGGTAACGGGTAAAATGTATCCTAGTTTATCATTTGAAGGAAAGAAAGTAGATCAATTTCCTGCAATTTCTTACATACTAGCCACTAAGAATTTATTTATATCTAGAAAACCTACGAGAAAGTTTATAAAAATGCATTTAAAGCATTTTTTATTGCGAATACTATTTTATTTATACTTCAGTAATATTAAATTAAATTTTAGTAAAAGTATATTTTTTATAGGAAAGGGGGCAAACGAGCATGCCGTATGCTGGTAAATGATTACCGCCTGATGGTAAATGATTACCGCCGCCCATGAGCAATTGCAATACCAGGGGAATTGCAGATGCGTACTACCATTGTGTTTAAAAGAAAAGTAATTACTGAGAACTCGGGGCTATTTCTTTTGTTAACGTTAGAAGTACCCTTAACCGACGAGCATGTATGCGTAGATATATGGATGTAAAGGAGGCGAAAGAGGTATGTCAGGATCGTGCCAAATGGAAGTCCGTAGTCCCTGCCTACCCCTCTGGGTGACAGGCGTGAGTGTTTATGTATTTATGTATGTATATGTAATTACTGACATGCTGATTGTGTATAATAAGCCGTAGCTCAAGAGCTGGCTCACCCAACATTTCATAATAAACAAGCCCGAATTCGGCAACCGTGCCACAATTGGCGGTAAAGAAAAACAGCTAAAGGGAAGAAATATATGATAAATAATAAAAATCACGGTTTTTATAGGATGTGGTGACAAGCGAGCATACAGTCCACCTGATGGTAAGTGGTTGCTGTGGCCAATAAACATCTTGATCTATCCTCGATTATGAATCAAAATGCAGATGCGTTGTCACCCGTGAGGACTAAGATAGAATGCCTAGTTTCAGTAAAAAAGGACCTCCTGTTGTCTACACTCATCATACGAAAGACACCAGCAAACTGCTATGTTACGCTGGTATTCTGTGAGAGCGTGGTCCTTCCCCGGTCGAGTCGACCCATTAGTACTACAACTATACTACTAATATAACTACAGCATGGCTTTACCACGTAAAAATTAGAGGCTATATTTTAATATCTTGTGCTTTCTTCTCGTAATGTCCCACCTTCCTTACCTAAGGCTCCCTTTCTTTAATAAAAAAGTTATGGAACATGGAAGAATTAGTTGCGCTGCGTCAAATAGATGCTTACTCTGTATTTTTATACTGTCGGACATGCTAGTTTCTGCTCAATGGATTTCCTAACCACCAAAAAATGCTGTGCATTTTTTTTTAAATTGAAATTTAAGTCAACTTATGGTCCACATTATGGTAGGTGGCTACTGCAGCCCGAGAACCTGCAAGCAATTTAAAAAAAAAGAAGGCTACACATGCGTGAGCGTCCCTGAGAACTAAGATAGAACGCCTTGCAGCCTGTAATCATACTGGTTCTTTGTACCCTTTGGACCGGATCATCATCATCACCATTACAACCTATCAAATTCCACTGCTGAACATAGGCCTCCTCCTTATATTGTATATGCCATAGTTGCCTTCCCCATGGTTATGTATGTTGTACGCAGCCGCGTTTTACATCGAATAACTACTAGAAAAGAAATATCTGCGGTTGAAAACTTGCTTGCCAAGCGTTGAAACTGTGGTTTAGGTATATCCCCTTTTGAGACTACCTTTGGAAGAGACCCGTACTTAGTCGTAAACTTTGATAGATTGTAATGGTATGGCAATGGACAGGCTATTCCTGCGGCGAGACATTTCCAATATAGTTGTGAACATTACTGGGACGACATGATTTCGGATTCATGTACATTGTTATGTATTACATTATGTTTGTATTGTATAATACATTATATACGAATATGTATTAAAATCGCATAGCAAAGTATTTTGAGTTCTGACTTACAAATTTGTGCTTCAGGCTTCGAATCTCAACCAGAAGTAATATTTCAACAGTACACAAAACACATCGTTGGTTTTCGAGCGTTTATTTGTATGGCATAGCAATAACATAAAAAAAATATTAAGCAGAAAACCGGTATTTAAAGTCCTTCAGAAGCTCTTGAATTCCCTTTTTTCATGGTGGCACTACTCCGGAAGTGTGGAGCAGAAGTGCGATGGTCTTGCTCTTTAAGAAAGGTGACAACGCTCTCTTGGATGCCGATTCTATCATCATTATCTTCTATCTATAAGCCGATTTCTCTTCTGAGCCGCGTCTACGTGCTGTTTTCGGGAACCAATACGAATCGTCTCGCATGCAGGCTCGATGACTTCCAGTCTCCCAGCCTCAAGCCGGTTTCCAAAAAGGCTTCAGTACCATAGACCACATACATCCCCTGTGGCAGATTGTAGAGAAGACCAAAAAGTACAACCTGCCACTTTGCCTTGCATATGTGGACTATGAGAAAGCCTTTGATTCCGTCGAAATTCGGGCGTTGCTACAGTCACGCTAGCGGTGCCAAGTTGACTGTCGGTATATCTAAGTGCTGAAGTGTTTGTTAAGTAGGACTACGATAGCTATCTTAGTACAGAACCAGAGTAAGAAACCTATCCAACTGCAGAGGGGTGTAGACAGAGACAGGGACTTAAAAGGATACGGTATTAATATCAATGGTGAGTACATCACTTACTTTCGATTTGCCGACGATATAGTCCTTATAGCAGAATCACTGGAGGACCTACTATGCTCAATGACCTCAGTTATGTTTCCCAACGGGTATCTTAAGATGGACATGGACAAACAAAAATCATGTGTAATGTCCATGTCACATCTATGCCGGTAGTTGTTGGGAGCACTAAACTCGAAGTTGTTGGCGAGTACGTTTACCTGGGACAAATATTCCGACTAGGTAAGTCCAACAACGTAAATCGATGGATTCAACTTGGCTGGGCAGCGTTCGGGAAATTACGACATATCTTCTCGTCAGGTATACCTCAAAACCAGAAATCTAGATTTTACAACCAATGCGTGTTGCCAGTGATGACTTACGGGTCTGTGACGTGGTCCTTCACTGCTGGCCATATGAGGACGCTCAAGGTCACTCAGCGAGCTATGTAGAGGGCAATGCTTGGGGTTTTTCGGCGTGATAAAATTAGGAATGAGGATATCCGCACTAGAACCAGAGTGACCGACATATCCCAACGGATTAGTAAGCTGGAATGGCAACAGGCCGGCCATATAGCTTAAAGAACCGATGGGGAAGAAAGATCATCTAGTGGCAGCTTCGTATTGGTGGGCATAGTTTAGGGTGACCCCCCCCACTAGATGGAGTGACGTCCTGATAAGACATGCAGGAAGTCGATGAATGCAAGTGGCTCAGTACAGTGCTTTGTGGCATTCCTTGTGGGAGGCCTATGTTCATCAATGGACTTGTGAAGGGCTGTAACTGATGATGATGATGATGATATGCCCTATATAAAGGTGAGTATTACCAATATTAATTTTTAAAAAATCCTTAGAGTCATGCCGTCTATGCCACATTAGTATAGTAAGCGTTTGTGCCAAATATACCATTGTAATATTGTTCATGACAATTTATAGTTTTAGTAGAACTTTTTGACGTAATAAAACTGGCAGAATCATATGTTTGTATATATACTGGCAGAGAATGCCAAAAGGCCTTAATTCCGCCCTTAGTAATCCTTTTATTAAGTCCGCTCCTTGTAATCATTTTATTAAGGCGTACAATTAAGTTTAAATAAATAGATATACGATTTATATAATTTATTTACTTTTAAACGTAAAATAAAAATAAAATTATACAAACTTTACTTATAATAATTAGAACATGTAAAATTATTTTCGTTATATAAGTTTTTTATTATTATAAGTACCTATGTATATTTGTATTATTTTAATTTGTATGTATTTACTTCAATTTATATTTCTATATTTTAACAACTTATCAACTTTCACATTTTAATTTCTGTATTACCCAAAGCTTGACTGGAAGAGAATTCCTTATACAACATAATATATGAGAACTCAATGCCTGTCTTTCAACTTTCAACAACTTTTTTTCTAGCCGCCATTTTGTTTGGCCAGTCCATGGACGCGCAACGCTTGTAGTGTATCAGGTTGTTGTAATTTTTGTTAATTTTGATTCAGAATTTTCTCAATATGAGTAATTTCCAAACTTATTCGCATGAACTGCTAATCGTATTTATAGAAGCTTTCTGAAATAACCCTTGTCTTTGGAAAAATAGAAGCAACGATTAAAGAGACAAAAATGTGAAGTTTCAATTTTTTTCAACTATACATTAACATGAACTCTTTTTTCGTAAGCCAGTTCTTTACCCACACTTTTCGAGTTCGCCTTTTTTTTAGTTTTTAAAATGTAATACGATATAATTCCTAAATAACACAAAGCTTTTTCTGTCGACGACATCGCAACACAGAATGAGTAAGCTTCACGTGTGTCACCGACGTTGAGCCGAATAGTTCGCGATCTTAAAAAACCGCGTACTTCAAGTTCGTACGTCTATCACCCCTATTAGAGTAATGCAAGTTCAAAGAGGTAGGTGTAAAAATAGGAACAGAAAACGACTTTTATTACATGGATATACATAATTGTTAACAATATTTGTATATATTTTTATGTTATATCATTGTTTTTTATGGAAATATTTATAAATAATTATATTATTCCAAACATTATTTAATCACACAAATCTTTACGCATTAGAGCAATGCTGCAGTATGGTTTTAGCATGAATAGTTCAGCTCGACCAAGAAAAAACCATACTCTCACAGAATTACAGCGTAAAATAGCAGCTTAATACTGCCATGTTTTGTATGGTGAGTGTAGGGAACTTTTTTTTTACTGGAAACGAGACATTCCATCTTAGTTATTAAGGATCTACATTTTGGTCCTTATTTGAGGATGGATGTAGATTTTTATAGGCCACAGCATCTATATAACATCGGGAAGACTGTGTCCACATTTGTTGCTCTTATCCCACAAAAATAACTTTAAAATTGATAATATTTAAGCGTTTCTCGTCTACATTAGGAAATACTAATAGTCGTCGCTAATGCGATACGTGTTTAGCCTTTGAGTAAGGCATATTAAGACTAATACTCATCGATAGATATCTGTAAGTCTTAATATGCTCACCGATACATACAGTTTGGTACGAGTACTACTTGTGTTTTTATTGTTTAATATGCTTTTCAAAAAACACGTCGTGTATCTTGAAACAGCAGGTTCCCCCAAGAACGTAAATTTTTACCAAACCAGTGGTAAAATAAAAAGTACTTTCACAAGGACTTACTTGTATAATATTTTAAAAAATCCATTCTATCTTAAATGATCAAAAAAAGCGTCTCTGAGGTACAGATAAAAAGACGGACACTGAATTGATTCATATAAACACTCACGCCTGTCACCCAGAGGGGTAGACAGAGACTACAGACTTCCATTTAGCACGATCCTGGCATACTTTTCTCGCCTCTTCCACATCCATATATACGCATACATGCTCGTAGGTTAAGGGTACTCTTAATTTGGCCCATTTTTAGTATATCGCCAATTTGGTCGACAAACTTCCGCCTAGGACGTCCCTTTCCGAATCTTCCATTCACTTCTGCAACATATATTTGCTTTGTCAGTCTTTCCGCATTCATTCTTTCTACATGACCAAACCACCGAAGCATTCCTTTCTTAATCCTGGTCACCGCATCATCTTGCAAACCACACTCTTCTTTTATCACACAGTTTCTCACCCTGTCACTCACCCACTTAGCGACCGCATTTCTACAGCATTTATTCTACTCTCGTGCTTCTTCTGCCACACCCAACTTTCACTACCATAAGTTAAGTAGGGACTAATACAGCACTGTGAATTGCCATACGTACCTTTTTTGACACATTCTGACTTTTCACAATAAGTGTAGAGCCCCATTTACTTTATTTCCTGCATTCACTCGTCGTTCAATATCCTTATCATATCTGCCATCCCTGGTGAATACACATCCCAAATATAGGAACTCATCCACTTGCTCAATTAACTCTCCTTCTATTCTTATTTCACATACCGTTTTGCTTTTTTCTCTTTCAAAAACCATCACTTTCGTCTTACTTGCGTTCACTTTCAATCCCATTTCTTTTAATGACCTGTTCATTAATGTACCATCATTTGCAACTCGGCCGCCGACGATCCAAGTATGACTTGATCATCGGCGTACAAAAGGCATTTGATGGTTAACTCACCCATTCTTAACCCGCATTCTTCAACTTTCAAATTTTCCAAACAGCTGTCTACAAATAGGTTGAACAGCCACGGGGAAGCTACACAGCCCTGTCTGACAGCTTTATGGATACCAAACCAGTCCGAGTATACCCCGTTGATTCTAACACAAGCACTCGAGTCCCTATACAGAGACTTTAATGCCTGTATCAAACCAGCGCTCAACCTAAATGCGTTCAGCGTTTGCCATTACACATCCCTGTCCACTCTGTCATAAGCCTTTTCCAAGTCCATGAACGCACAAAAATCTTTTTGGAAAACTTCATTACTTTGGCATTAAATAAATTAATTTAATTTGAATTTGAATTTTTCGCCAAAAACTTCTCCGCGATCATGCGCATGGAAAAAACTTGATCTGTACACCCCATTCCCTTTCTAAATCCAGCTTGCACATCCCAAATTTTTTCATCAGTTTCTTTCATAACTCTTTCAATTAGTACCTTAGCATACAGTTTTCCCACAATGCTAAGAATTGAAATTGAAGAAAAAGAATTGAATTGATTCCTTTACAAATACAGTGCTGAACACAGGTCACCCCAAGGATTGCTTACCAAACACCATTCTGAACTACATGCATCCTTTACTTCACGCATGTCTTACCAGCTAGTCAGTCGCTAGTAGGGACCGTCCTGTTTTTAATTTATTTTAATCTTATTTTATAAGTAGTTTATAACAAGTTCATAAATGCTCACGATCAAAGTGTGTTAAATATAAAATAAAATATAAATATATAATAAAATAGCCTCTTAAAATTATTTTATCTCCCTCTCCCTCTCAATTTCTCTGCTAAATTAAATAAGAAGGAGACGGTTAACTAATGAAGATAATTAATATTAGGTTAATATTTTAAGCGACATCATGATGGATTGTTTTTAACGGATATTGTAAATATAATTGTGACGACTAGAAAAACCTTTTTGTTTGGTTTGGTGGTGGCATTCGGTTAATAAACTTGCAAAAACATGAAACACGAAAATCGATCAAAACTTCGCCTCATTCACTGAAATGTTTACTGATTTGAAGTGTTCAGGTCTTAGGTCGTAGGATCCAACGCAATCGACGCAGAAACATAATTATGCTAAATACAAATATATACAAATGTCATATTGCATGAAAAGTAGGTTTTTGAACCATTTTGCCTCCTTCCCGTCTATATCTATTTTTTATAGAATAACGGTGACAAAAGACCACACAACCTCCTGATGGTAAGTGGATACTGAGGCCCATATACGTCTACAGTCATCCTAAATTAAAATTAAAAATGCAGATGGGGTGTAAGATGGAATTTCTCGAAAACACTTTGTATTCAGTTAGAGCGTGGTCCTGCCCCTGTCTAGCCGACCGATTCATGCTACTATACAATTAAACAACTATAATAATATAGCTGCGTACTATATTTGCATACCACTATGACATGGAATGGTTGTCTGTCCTGGGTAATTTTCAGGATGGCTGAACCAATTGTGATAAAACAACACGTATAGAAATAGAGCAATGCTAGGAGTGACTAAGGCTATATTTTATTTGATGCGCATATCTGTAGTTATATTTTTAAATCTTTGATTTGATTTTTTTTTTGTTTTATTTCTACCCAAACGAAATCGCAACTAAAAGATAGTATATTTGATTATTTTACGTTTAAAACAATTTATTAAGAAATTTTATCAATGGAGACTTACTTTTACATAATTTAAGCTCTTAAGACATCTCAAAGGGATTTGTCGTTCCTACTAAAGTCTCAGATATTTAATTTGAAAGTTAACAAAGAGATTTCAAATTGAACATAACATTATGGTGACTTATGTAAATATATATCGAAAAAGAATTTCTAGAAACATTCAATTATTCCTTCGTAAAAAATTAGAATTGCACCATTTGAAATGAATGAATGATTCATGTATTCTTTCACCAGAAAAGTATAAGAGAGAAAAAGACCAACAGATTATATAAAGGTACAATTGGCGGCCTTATCGCTTAGAAGCAATCTCTACCAGAAAACTATTGCAGAGGATATAATAACCTGTGAGAAAGAATAAGGGTGTATGTAGATTGTTGGAAAATACAGACGACATAAATGTAATTATAGCCTCGATAAATACATACCCGAGTTTGGTTCATCGTGCTAAATGAGCGGGCTATATTACTCGGAACAGACAACCGATGTCGAAGAAAAGCTATCGAGTGGCAGCCTCGACCGGTAGGTGAAGTGAAGGGCGGTCACACACTAGATGGAGTAACGACCTGGTTAGGTATGCAGGAAGTCGATGGATGCAGGTAGCTTAGGACCGTGCTTCGTGGCATTTCTTGGAGGAGTATTTCATATCTCGCTATATGTACAAGTACAAATAGGGAAAAGAGTCCAGTCCAGTCCACGGTACAGGATCACAAAAAAAGAAAGTTTTTGTGACGTGTCGTGACGTGCCGAAATCATTTTTAACTTTTTGACATGTACACACGCACATATCTTTCTTTATCAGTCCGTAAAATTTCACTGTTGGATGTACGTGTGTGAACCTAAAACCATTTTGTTAGCTGCAAATTATTTTAGATGCTCAAGTGTTCGTAAGTGCATGTTCTTACAGTACTCGTAAGTTGAGCTTGGTTTTTGCGTCACATGAAATATGCCCCGCATTTCCTTGTTAGTCTGAATACATGTTAGATAAAATAAGATAAGTATTCAGTATCTTCTATTTGTCCAACCCTTACTTTTTTTATTGTACATATACATTTTCAATATCGTCCTTCTGAAATGTGCATGAAAGCATCAACGTTGGTAAAGGTATGAAAACGGAACTAAACTTCCGTTCTACTAGCGAAGCTGATAATAGGTTTTTGAGAGTATGGAACCTACATACGTTATTATGTTACAAAAATAAAATAAACAATTATTAATATGAGTTGACTCGTTTGTAAGGTCCTTGATACTGAATAGTACATATATTGACGAACTTAAAAAATAATATTTCAATGTGTTTGAGAGTTTAGTAATTTGGAGATTTTAGTACTACAATTTTCGATTTTTCGCCGCTGAGCATTATTTATTTCTCTTCTTCTTTTTTATCCCTCTGTCACTTCTCACGACATCCCTTGGGATAGGGGTAAGGGTAGTGCATTATTTTACGTCGCTACTACTTTAACCATTAATTTTATAAATTGTTAATCATTATATATTGGTACCTTCCAATCCTGTAGTTTTGATATTCATTAAAAATTTTCTTTATGCGTTATTTTGAATAAAAAAGCTTTTTCGTAATTTATAAAACGTCTTAACATGTTTAATTTATATATTTTATTAAATAATTAATTTAATTTTACTTATTTATTATAATTGACTTCTTGTATGTTTCGAATTCACGGCGGAAATTTATGGAAAATGGGAACGAAGGCTGACGCAATCAAATAAACGAACCCAAATTTATTATGCAATATTCGCCGAGAAGTTAAGGTGTAGAATGCCAATTCATTATAATTTTATTTTCTTTTGCTACGAAATTTCCTCATGCTAAAAGGATGATTATATTTGATCTGTTTTTCGAGCATATTGCATAACCTCTCGTGTCGCCTTACAATAGTTAACTTACCTACCGAATTATTAACAATGTTTAATTTACGCCATGTTGAAGGTTCTGGCAATTAAGCAAATTTGGTCTTCTTTGCTTTAGAATGGTTGTCCATGGTTTTTAGTAGCTACTAAATATAAGGTGAACTATCAGTTAATTAGTCTCTCTAAACAAAGCTTCACGCCTGTAGTCCCAGAGATGGTAGGCAGAGATCAAAGTGCAGCGAGCAACACGGACGAAGTTTAGTTAAAAATGAAGAGTGGCTTTACTAGGTAGTTGGATTCATACTTTAAAGAATAAAAGTGACAAAGATGCACCCAGTCCATGGATGCTGTGAATTAAATCTATAATCGATTAAGAATGAAAATCACCTCTGTCAAGTGCCTAGTTAGTGTTGCCTGAAATAGATATAAATAAAAAAAATCTTAGTGAATCCACGAAAATTAGATTAATTGTTAATCTTAAGATTAGATAATAATAAGAAACGAATGACCTTATAAAGTTCAAAAAATATACTGATATTTGTCCTTGAGATAAGGTGGAGATATTGGGTTATTCAAAATTATCTCGTATGAATATCAAATAATTAATACTGTCATATGAATACACAGCGTAAATTACGTCAATCTATAATAAATATGGCGGACATATGTACTTAAAAAATTATTTAAACTAGTCGTTTTAAAAGAGCAAGAAGTTAATCAGACATCGGTTTGCTACTCAGCTAGAGTTTCGCATTTACTTTAGTAAGTCTTCTATCTTGTTTGTTATTCTAAATGCATGCAAAGAAGAGGGGACTTTTAAAAATAAATTACGGCATATCCTACCAAACTGACATGGGTGAGGCTTACGTCTAGAAATTTCTTACAAAATACGAATTTTACGAATTTAACCGCATTAAATCTAAACTTATTCGTAATAACCGAAGTTTCGAGTAATTTACTGTATCGTGACCAATAATTTATCACAAATAAATGACAAGTATAGGTCTAAAGTCGTGGTAGGTGGGGGGTTAAGTGCATGCTGTAAATAACGGTACGCGAACATCTCGGGTGTAGGATCGCCCTCGGCACCAATTAAATTGCTGTTTGTAATTTTAAATACTGATTTACCACGTACATGACGGTGTAGCAAGAAGGAAACACAGAAAAAAAAACTACTTAAAAGATATGTAAAGTCTGTTAAGCGCGGCGGACAATTCCTCCCTTTACCTTTCAGAAATAAGAGCAGCCCTGTGCTCAGCTGTGGATTGTTGGTGGCGTATACAAGCTATCACATTAATTTACTTTTATAGGTCTAAAGAATTTAAGGAATTTATATGCAGATGCATTGCTACCCCTGAGGACTAGGATGGGATGCCCTGTTAAACGCATAAAGATAGCCAGTTCTCGTCACTCAGCATCGATAGTAGCTTTGTAGTGTTCACTCCTTATTTTATTTATTGGGCATTAGATTCTCTTACGTCGCCATAACTCTGAGGGGCATTATATTTAATAAAATAACCGATAAAAATATTACAAAGATGCTTCCAAATTAAAACTAAGATAAAGTTACACCTGCACTAAAAATGTCTTCAATATCGTAAACGCTTATATCTACATAAAAAATAATTTCTGAATGTTAGTCTCGATAAAACTCGAAACGGGCTCGAAGGATTGTGATGAAATTTTTTGTGTGTGTTTGAGTTGGTCCTTGGATGGTTAATTCACAATCAGACCCGGTAGGTGGAGCTGTTCCAGGTCGAGATCCAGAAATCACTCGTATGAAGCTGGGATGGATTGCTTGTAACAAATATAATTTGCTCATGGACATACGTCCAGACATAGATATAGTCTTCTGTGGCCCTTATACTACATCTACAGCTATTCTCAATTCTTTTTTTATAAATAATATTAAGAATGCTATAAACATTACTAATATTCCCCGTAACCACTCGTGGTAAGCTTAAATTGCTTGTGTTACGAGTGGTTCACGCCAGTAGTCGATTGGCGGACTCGAACCCACGACCTTTTTGAGTTTGCAGTCCGCGCCCTGCCATTAGGCTACTGTCGCTTCATGTCACTGTCAATTCAGTATTAAAATATAGACGCGTTGCTAATACCTCTGATCGTTTGTCATTCTTATATTAGAAAGAAAAAAAAACCGATTTTACAGATGTTTTCATAGTTTCATACGTGGAAGAGCCACGCTGAAGCTATTTTATGGTTGTAGCACGAATGGGTCGGTTCGGCCGGGAAGGACCACGCTCTCACAGAATACCAGCGTAAAATAGCAGCTTAATACTGCTGTGTTTCGTATAGTGAGTGTAGAGATCCGGAGACCCTTTTTACTGGAAACGAGACATTCCGTCTTAGTCCTCAAGGGTAACAACGCATCTACGTTTTTATTCTTAATCGAGCATAAATGTAGATGTCTATGGGCCATATCATCCACTTACCATCAGGTGGACTGTGTGCTCGTTTGTCACCCATATTCTATCTAAAATTAGTCGTTTGTGGTACAACCATACAATAGTTACAATATTCACGCAGTAGTCGCACTTGCTTATCAATATTTATAGTCTAAGATTCCATCACTAATCCTATACCTTTAAACGAGCAATTCTTGTATATATATATATATATATATATATATATATATATATATATATATATATATATATATATATATATATATATAGTATATATATATTCGGAATCTCGGAAACGGCTCCAACGATTTTCATAAAATTTTGTGTGCAGGGAGTTTCGGGGGCATTAAATCGATCTAGCTAGGATTTATTTTTAGAAAATGTATTTTTGTCCGTGTTTTTAGGCAATGAAAAACTGCTACAATATCGTTAGAATAAGAAGGTAAATTTTGACAGTTTATTAATGATTACAAATAGCTTAATTGGTATATTGGGCGGTCACAAAATCGTAATACCATGGTTCGATCCCGGACCGACCGATTGACTTTTTTTTAATTTTCTTTTTTCAAATTCCTTTCTTTTTTTGAGAAAATCTATTTTTTCGAGCCCTTTTTTTAGAATTTTTTAAAAACATGAAAATTTAAATTAAACTAATTGCACTCATGATTTTTTATTCAAATAACCAGTTCAGTTTTTTCTATAATGTCGCTAAGATAAAAAAATATTATTCGCATTTCATCAGTATGTAATTTGTATCTAAATATAATTTCGACTTGGGCAAAGCTACTTAGGTGTGAGTCAAACCAAGACGCAGAGAGCGCCATTGAGAATAGCGTCCCACCAAACAACCATCGCAGAGACGCAATGCTGCAGAACGCAACAAGCATCAATACGACTATCGTCGGGCTTACACCATTCCAAGGTCCCCCATACATCTCAGCAAACATCACCACCCGCATACCTCCATCGACCAGAACCACAAGAGAGCGTCGAATCAGGCGCAGCACACCCGTAGATCCATCACAAGACGCAATACCGCAAGTAGCAGTAAGCATCAATGCAACTATCATACGGATGGCGCCCCCTCACAACACACGCACATGATCCCTATCGACTTTGGTAACAAAGTTGGTATTGTTGTTATATAAAAATATCACCAACGTATCATAGCAGCACGCTACTAAGGCGCCAATGAACAAAACTCCACGTATCATAGCGCTAATGCACTAAGACATGAAGCTGAGTATGCCTGTTACATTTAAAATTGCTACCAAACGCACTCATCATCCCAATCCGAAATATAGACGACGCATCGCTATGCGCAACGACGCCGCCCACAACCGGTATGGGTGTGCGATGTCCACGGGAAAGCCGTATTGCTACAACAAACCCGCTTACCACCGGCACTAAGGTGTTAATTGTATGCCTCCATCGACCAGAACCACAAGAGAGCGTCGAATCAGGCGCAGCACACCCGCAGATCCGTCACAAGACGCAATACTGCAAGTAGCAGTAAGCATCAATACAAATATCATACGGGTGGCGCCCCCTCACAACACATTCACATGACTCCTATCGACTTTGGCAACAAAGTTAGTACTGTTGTTATATAAAAAATATCACCAACGTATCATAGTAGCACGCCACTAAGACGCCAATGAACAAAACTCCACGTATCATAGCGCTAATGCACTAAGACATGAAGCTGAGTATGCCTGTTACACTTAAAAGTGCTACCAAACACACTCATCATCCCCATACGAAATATAGACGACGCATCGCTATGCGCTACGACGCCGCCCACAACCGGTATGGGTGTGCGATGTCCACGGGAAAGCCGTATTGCTACAACAAACCCGCTTACCACCGGCACTAAGATGATATGTCTAGGACACATCGGTTAGCGAGTCCAAGTTTACCTCGGACCAATTGCTCGTGAAGCAGCACACACGCCACCATAATATTCCTTTTCAAGTCCCTAATAAGGACTAGTCATTTTGCAACAGTACTAGGAGCAGTCGGTCACCCGACCACCCCACACAATGCTTATGCATCAAGGAGACCTCCTATAATATTGCTTTTGTATCATAGACCTTACTTTCATAAGTCATGCATATATAGGATTCGAACCCACGACCCTACTATTGTAATGCATATTAATCATAGAGACCTTCTATAGTATTGCTTTTGGATCATAGACCTTACTTTCATAAGTCATTAATATATAGGGTTCGAACCCACGACCCTACTATTGTAATGCAAATTCATCATGGAGACCTTCTATAGTATTGCTTTTGTATCATTGAGTTTAATATCATAAGTCCCTAATATAGGACTAGTCATTGTGCTACAGTACTTCAGGCAGTCGGGCTCCCGACCACCCCATATATATGTACAACTGCAGGAATGTATCTCCGGCAGCTCCTCCATACAAGACATCTATACATGAACACCTTCAATAATTTAGGAAAATTTTCTTTTATACGTGAACTCCTTCCACGACTTAGGAAACTTAACTTGGAAACTTTTCTTTTATACGTGAACTCCTTCCACAACTTAGGAAATTTCTTTTATACATGAACTCCTTCCACAACTTAGGAAAATTTTCTTTTATACATGAACACCTCCCATGACTTTAACAATTTTTAACAAATTTTCTAATTATCTTATAAACGTTATTTAACTTTATTTTATAATATTTTTGATTTGTATTTCTATTATTTATCTTATTTTAAATATTTTTTCAAGTTTTTAAATAAATTTATTTATTACGAAAAACAATAATTTTGCTTTTAATTTACTATGTTATTGGGCTAATGTCTGAAATATATTAACTTTATGTTTATTAATTTAACTTAATTGCTTAATATATATCTTTTAAAACTATTTTTGATACCCCTTTACATTGAATTTAATTATTAATAATAATATTGGGCCGTCACACTATGAAAACAACATAAAAAGCGATGGTAACTTAGGTTCTTAACACTCAGCGTATATTTTAACAGAACGCAAGCAACACCTTGAAATTATTTATTTCCATTTTAAATAACATAAAATATTCATTTATTGTAAAGAATATTTTAAAAAAATAATATTTTGAATAATGGTGGAAGACACATCATAATCTAATAAGTATATAAATGGACGTACTGCAGAGCAGTGTCAGTTTCTACTCAGCGGAACCTCACACGGAACAAGTGTTTGTATGCCTTACAAAAATTGTTCCTGGTCTGAATGTGGTGTACTTCTACAATTTTTGTATGTAAGACAGGGTGACATCATATTACCGAAACTTTTCAGTGCTGTATTGGAAGATATTTTGAAGTTACTAGACTTGAAAGAATACGATATTAACATCAACGACGAGTACTTCACTCACCTTTGATTTACCGACGATATAGTCCTTATGGCAGAATTGCTGGAGAACCTAAGCACTATGCTCAATAACCTCAATAGTGTCTCCCAACGGATAGGTCTTAAGGTGAACATGGACAAAACAAAGATCATGTTTAATGTCCATTTCACATCTGTGCCGGTAGTTGTTGGGAGCACTATGCTCGAAGTTGTTGACGAGTATATTTACCTGGGATAAATAGTCCGACTAGGTAAGTCCAACTACGTCCGAGAGGTCAATCGACGGATTCAACTCGGCTGGGCAGCGTTCGGGGGGTTTCGACAACTCTTCTCATCAAGTACACCTCAAAACCTGAAAACTAGATTTTACATCCAGTGCGTATTGCTAGTGATGACTTTCGGATCTGAGAAGTGGTCCTCCACTGCTGGCCGTATGAGGACGCCCAAGGACGCTCAACGAGCTAGGGGGCTATGCTCGGGGTTTCACTGCGTGATAAACTTAGAAATGAGGATATCCGCAGTAGAACCAGAGTAACCGACATAGCGCAACGGATTAGTAAGCTGAAGTGAACAACCAACAACCGTTGGGAAGAAAGTTTTTCTTGTGGAAGCCTCGTACCAGCAGGCGAAATGTAGGGTGTCCATCACTAGATGTAGTGACGACCTGATAAGACATTCAGGAAGTCGAAGGATGCAGGTGGCTCAGGACCGTGCTTTGTGGCATTCCTTGGGGGAGGCCTATGTTCAGCTGTGGACTTGTGAAGGGATGTAATGCAAATCAGTCTTTAAAAAAGATATTATTTCAACATTAAGTAATAAATTATAACAAACACACATACACTCACGCACTCTCCTTCTCTCTCTCTCTCTCACACACACACACACATATACACACACACACACACACACACACACACACACACACACACACACGCACGCACGCACGCACTCACGCACGCACGCACGCACTCACGCACGCACACACGCATCACGCACGCACGCACGCACGCACGCACGCAAATGTGTACATTATGTGATATAAATTTCATTTATGTTATTTATTATTGTATAGTCCGACAGTTGTTGTGTAATATTCTTTTTATTTTACTTTTTTGTGAAGCTTATTTTTGAAACAACTTTAATATATCCAAGTACTTTATAATTAATATTATTAATTTGTAATTTTATTGATTGTACTATTATTAATTGTAAACTATATCAAGCGATAGTATGTACATTTAAATAAAGTAAGAACCTGTTATTGGCATTATGGATTATCTGAGAAGTTCTGTTAATATTTATAACGTGCTGTTGGTTCTATGATCAATAAAGAAAAAAAAAAGAAAAAAAATGATGACGATGAAATTGCTTTTTCGGTAAAGGTGAAAATCTTAGTGAGGTTATATGTAAAGTTTTCTACTACTAAAATTATTAACATCGTTGTTTTCAACGTTTAAACAAAACTTGATAAAGATTAGATCGTCCCGGTCGTGGACGAGATGAGTGAGTGATGTGTCAATGGGCTGGCCATATTGTTCGAGCAACCAACAGTCGATGGGGAAGAAAGGTTCCCGAAGCAGCCACGTACTGATACGCGAAGGATTACGTGGCCCTGAACAGATCGTCAAACCCTTTCGCAGATGATTTGATTTTGATTGATGACAATCTGGTAACGAGATGCAGAAAGTCGATTTATGCAGGCGGCTCAGGATCGTGATTTGTGGTATTACTTGAGAAAGGTCTAGTCGCAGAGGAGTAATGGTGGGCTGCAATGATGATAATCATAATGATCGTGGAAGGATCGTGCCCGCATAGAATGCCATCGTAAAATAGTAGCAAGCTGTGTTTCGCATGGCATGCTACGATAGGTTTTAGTCATTGAGCTATTATGTACTAGAGGCGACACTGCATTCAGCTACTCTGTTCCACTCAACTGCGGTGCATACACCGCACTTTAATCAGTCATTCGCTAGGCGCTTATAGAGTTGTCACGTGTTGTGTTGATTTAACAAAATATATCTTGATAAAAATATGCCGTCGTGTGTACTTAGATATTGCACAAATAATTCAAATGCAGTAAAAACCAAGGAATTACTTTTAATCGGTTAATAAGATACTTAGTCGATAAAAACGTATTATGTATTTTAATAATAAAACAAATTATTCCTAAGACGCCATCTTATGTCATGGAATATAGATTATGAAATGAATATGTTTGATGATGCGACATTTCTGTGGGTACTTAAGTATAGGACGAATATATTATTATCCTTATTTTTTTTTTGTAGAAACGTATGTAAGTTATTATAATTTGGCAAAATTTTTCATGCGTAAATCTGCTTATTATTCTTTTATTTTATTTTTAGGTTTCCACATCAAAATCAAAGTGGTATAAATTCGTCCATTTTTTAACTCTCGCGTGCCCAGCATTTATGAACGACTTTTATTCTAATTTAAATGTTATGTTAATAAGTCTTGTTAAACATACATTTAGTATGTTTTTTATATTTGACTTAATTAAATTACCTTTTAAAATATTCAGATAAAAATATCATTAAAATGTAATTGTGATATAATATTATGTAATATTATATTAAATAAGCAAATATAATATACAAAATAAATGACAAAACTTAAATATTGTTCTCGATATAATTTACCTATTTAACAATACAATTTACCTACGGGTCATTCTACCTATGTTTATTCTATGATAAAAAAAACAACCGCGCGAACACAGAGTAGCGCACATTTTTTGTTTGAGATACCTGTTCTAATACGTAAGTACATATTACTTCAATGGTTTTAGTCCTCAGGGGCAACAATGCATCTGCATTCTGATACGTATTCAGTAATAGATTAATAGGTCTATGGGACATGGAGTCCATCAGGTGATCTGCTTATTCGTTTCTCACCCCTCCTTAAAAACATTTTATAATTTAAGTCACGCCTACTGACGATGATAAGCGATTTTGTTTTAAAGTATTAATTAATACTATAAAACAAAAATGTTAAACAATTTGTGCTGAAATTTTGTACTTCTATTAAATAAAAATACGTAATCCAGGTTATTGTTCGATAGTCACAAACGGAATATAACAAACGCACGTACTTTTTTTAAGTACATATTTAGTTCGTACAATGAACTTTAGCCAGTAATATGAAGTGTATTTGATTTTCCACAAAAACTTTTTTTATTATTTTTATTTTTTGGGAGACAGTAAACACTTTTTCATTCAGACAAAAAGGACTTTTTCTGTCTCTCATATTAGAGCCACGCTGCAGTAGTATTATAGTTGTAGCACGAATGGCTTGGCTCGACCGCGGCAAAAATACGCTCCAATAGGTTAACAGCGTAAAATTGCAGCATAATGCTCCTTTGTTAGGTATGGTGAGTGTAGAGATCTGGAGACAATTTTTAATAGAAATGAGGCATTAAAGATGAGTCCTGAGGATTGATAACGTATCTACGTTAATCGTTATTGGGAATAGATGTAGATGTCTATGGGCCACAGCAACAACTTACCATCAGATGGACTGTGTTGATTTGTCATACAATTTATAAGTGCTACACAAAGAAACTGTTATGTACTACAAGACACAAAAACGATATCCAATTAATAATCTGCCTTTTTTTAATCTGTGCACTTTTTACTGAAAAAAGTTGACAGACCTACGGATACCTACAGGTGTCGTAAGAAGCAATCACGAGAAATGCCAGAAAGATATCGAGGCTTCTAATGGATTGCGGTACGACCATTCAGTAACAGATACATACGAGTATATACAACACCGATTAAAGATACAAAATCCCTGCAACTTAGGGTCACCGCTTCTTATTGTTATCATTTTTAGGTTTTAATTTACATAAATAACTTTTAAAATAGTGGCATACCATGGAGGAGGCTTATGTTTAGCAGGGGATTCGTGAGAATCTGTAAGATGATAGTGATGGTGATGGTTGTTAACTTCCAAAATAGTGTTGGTTCTCGAATCTGAATCAATGTTTCTCTTTTTTTCTTTTAGCATATACCTAACATTTCTAATGAGAGAGAGAGAGAGAGAGAGAGAGAGAGTTATGGAGTAAATTTTCTCATCTCTTATAGAATAAATAAACATAGAAACTTTTTTGCACTCTTATGTTGATATATGAATTATCTTCAAGAAATTAAAGAAAAATATTGCTATTTGCTTATGCGACGCACGTTAATAAACGTAAAATATCATCGTGTTCTCGAAAAAGACCACTAAATATTTTCTATTAAAATCATGGTGAAATATTTATGTCCACGTTCGTTAACTATTCTCAGTAAACACGCACGTTGTGCTCGTAAAATTTTCATAATTTCACACCTGACTTCCTCGTAAAATCTCAGCGGTAGAATATTTGAGCTTAGGGATATTGATATTTTTATTTATAATTTGAAATTTATGCTGACAAATTACGTAGTATTCATGTATTTCAGCTACCTTAATATGTTTATAATATGTTGTCTCAAGTTTTCAAGATTTTACCTGCTGTCAAAACAAATTTTCTACACTATAAAAATTAAGAAGACGATAGAATCCGATTAAGGATATGCACTGGGAAACTTAAAAGACATGCGTTCAAAGGTAACACAATAAGGTAACAAAATAAATATAGATTAAAAATATGAATGGACAAAGTATCGAGCTCTGAGTAACGCCCATTGATTCTACCGATCTGGAAGAACCTAGTTATAACTAAAAATAATTGGTGTAGCATACATATAAGAATATCTTTTCCAATTAGTATTTCAAGGGTGTGCCACAAACATTGAGCTATTATATACTACGTACTAGAGGCGACATTGCATTTAGTTACGCTGTCCCATTTAATTGCGGCGATATCGCCGCACTTTACTGTCACTCGCAAGGCGCTGGTGAGTTGACACGTGTTGGTTGATTATATTAAAAATCTCCTGATAAAATATGCCATGGTATGTTTTTAGATATTGCACAAATAATTCAAGAAAAGTTAGCAAATACCAAGGAATAACTTTTCATCTGTGAATAAGGTACTTAATTAATAAAAAAGTATTATAGATTAATAGTAAAACAAGTTCTTCCTAAAACGCCATCTCGTCATGGAATATAGACTACGAAATTAATTTGTTCAGATGCGACATTTTTGTGGGTACATAAGTATAGGACGATTACATTATGCACAATTCTTTTTGTAGAAACAAGTATAAGTTATCATAATTAGGCTAAATTTAGTGTATTTCAATTTGGTCATTGTTCTTTTATTATATTTTTAGGTACCCACGTCCTCGTCTAAGTCAAATTGGAATAAATTTGTCCATTTTTAACTCTCGCGTGCCCAGCATTTATGAGCGATGATTAGTATTATCTAAATAAATATGTCTGTAATTTAAAAGTTTTATTAAACATACATTTAATACGTTTTTGTTTTTGACATAGTTACCTTTTAAAATATTCAGATAAAAATCTCGTTAAAATATAAATATCATATAATATTATGTAATAACATATTAAATTAGTACACATAATATACAAAATAAACGACAGTTTTTTATAATTGTAATCGATATAATTTACCTAATTAACAATAAAATATTTTATTACATACTGATCATTCTACCTAAATTGTTTATTCTACGACAAAAAACCAACCGTGCTTGCGCCACACTACTCTTTTTCATTTTTTTAAATTTATTTATAACATAAGAATGATACATGATGATAAATCTATTTAACTTGCAAAAACCGTAAGGTTTGTCCGCAAGTTACAGTGTCACACATAATGTAACGCAATAGTTCAATCGCATACAAACAATACAATCATCTAATCATTGGCTGCTTACAAACAGTAACAATATTATTAAGTAGGTACGCACATGTTTTAAACAATAACCCACCATAATTGCAAATCACCGCTCTAAAACGGGCCGTATTTACAGAAAAACCGGCTTCGGTGAGCTCTCGAACTGTGAACTCTCTCTTCTCTTCTCTCTGTGAACGTGACAATTAGATTGTTCGTTGCGAGCGCTTGGATTATCTAGCAGCAGAAACAGTATACAGGTCGTTGCAGAAGTGATGCAGAAGTGTGTGAGCTCTTTACTGCGCATGCGCGAAGACATGTGGCGCAGATATTTTGTTTGAAACAGTTGTTCTAGTACGTAAGCACATATTACTTCAATGATCACAAAGTACGCTCCCGAGCTTCTCGCACCCATCGCCTGCCTGGATGTTACTTTAGTCACCTTTCCATCAAGTTGATATTAGAAAGCGTCATCATCATCATCATCATTACAGCCCTTTACAAGTCCACTGCTGAACATAGGCCTCCCCCAAGGTATGCCACAAAGCACGGTCCTGAGCCACCTGCATCCATCGACTTCCTGCATGTCTTACCAGGTCGTCACTCCATCTAGTGGGGGTCGCCCTACACTTCGTCTACCGGTACGAGGCTGCCACTCGAGAACCTTTTTTTCCCAACGGTTGTCGGTTCTTCGAGCTATATGGCCGGCCCATTGCCACTTCAGCTTACTAATCCGTTGGCCTATGTCGGTCACTCTGGTTCTACTGCGGATGTCCTCATTTTAAGTTTATCACGCAAAAAAACTCCGAGCATAGCCCTCTCCATAGTCGCTGAGCGAGCAAGCGTATTGGGTTGGAACACTACGCTTGCCAATACCAGGCTACCACTTGAGAACCTTTTACTAACCAACCAATCAACCAACCAAAGCTTTAATTAGCATATAATTTGAAGTTTCCCATACACTGGGTTTGTAGTAATGCTAATCATCGGTGCGTAAAATGGAATTATCTAAAATAGGCTCCGAGTCCGAGTGTCACTCAATATTTAATAATTACTAGTTATAACTAAATATCCTGTGATAGTCGGACAATTTCAACATAACTAATAAACTTATTTTGATATGGCAAATCAATAATTTTAATATTATTTTACCTTCATTACTCAATAATACTAGACTACAAGAGGGTATAAATCAATTTTGAATGATAAAAGAAACTATTGTACCGGCAGTGTATATTTTAATGATTGTTAACTAATTACGTTTTACGCAACGATATTTAAAGACTAAATGACTGTTTAGTTGTTCTTTATTATTCCATAATTTTGCTTAAAATAAAACTTGCCAAGTAACAAATATAATGACAAAGAACGTCATCTGCTTTCATTTACAACATTTGAAAAATGTACATTCTTGACAACAACCTCGCATGTCTTATGTACTGAAAAGGGGGCCACTCTTTCCACATTTATATTTTGTTGAAATTATGATCCTATATAATATATATATTTTTTTTTAATAAGACTGCGTTTTGAAATCTTTTGTTGTAATAAATATGTAATCTGTATTTTAAAATACATTAAAATCATAAATTTATTGAACTTTGTTATTTATAAAAACAGTAAACAGTATAAATATTTATAAAATTAGAGGACATGTCTAATATACAAGGGTGCAACCTAAATATACCCTAAGGATTTATTGTAAGCAGGCAGGTGATCCACCAGGAGAGCCGTGGTAGCTCAGATGGTTAACGCTCGCTGTAAATATAACAGAACGCGAGTAACCCGGGTTCGATCCCCGCCAGGACCAATGAAATTGTTAATTGCAATTTTAAGTGCTGATTTGCCACGTGCTCGTCGGTGAAGGAAAACATCGTGAGGAAACTTGCATGTCTAAGGAATAAGAAAAAAAATATTTCTAAGACATGTGAAGTTCACCAACACGCATTAGGACAGCGCGGCGGACACTTCCTTGCCCTAAAACCCTCTCAGAAATGAGGGGAGGCCTGTGCCCGGCAGTGGGACGTATATTGGCTGAAACCTTATTTTACTTTACTTTTAGTCAAGTGATCTATATGTGGTAGAGCCGTGCTGAAATTATATTAGTAGTATAGTTGTAGCACGAATGGGTCGGCTCGACCGGTGAAGGACCACGCTCTCACAGAATACCAGCGTAAAATAGTAGCTTAATGCTGCTGTGTTTCGTATGGTGAGTGTAGAGAACCGGGGACCCATTTTACATTATTTATTGCCATATAACCACGAAGCCGGCTGCGTGGTATGCTATGAGCATTCACCACCTCCCTCCCCCCGTTACCGGAGGGCTGCCCTTATTTGCTTCGGGCGCAAAAAAACTGCCGCTGTGTGTGTTGGCTGCTCCCCGGGCAGGACACGTTGCGGCGGGAGATCTCCCCTTTTTCTTCCACGGCCACCTTTCCTTTATGTTTGAAATTTACGGCGAAAATTTATGGAAATGGGAACGACGACTGACTCAATCAAATGACAGCGCTCAAATTTCTTGCCCTTAATAAAGTTTGCAATATTCGCGGGAAAATGTCTTGTTTTTAGAATTATCAAATAATGTGTCTTACTTTAAGGTGTAGGAATGCCAATTCCTTATACTTTGATTGCCTTTTTCTACAAATTTTCCTCATGCTAAAAAGATGATTACATTTAATTAATTTTTCGAGTATATTGTACTCGTTTCACCTTAAAAGTTAAATTACTGAATTGTAAACAAAGTTTAATTGAAGACATGTTGAACGTTCTGGCAATTCAGCAAAACTAGTTTTCTATGGTTTAAGGTGGTAGCAGGTGCCCATGGTTTGTAGTAGCTACTGAGTATAACTATTTAGTAGAGATGGTAATAATTAGTAGTAGTAGTCATGCAGCAAGCAGAAAATGAAAAAAAGAAAAACTTAAAAGATGTGTAAAGTCTGTTAAGCGCGGCGGACAATTCCTTGACCTAAAACCTTTCAGAAATAGGAGCAGCCCCGTGCCCAGCTGTGGACTCTTGGTGTGTATTGGCTGTCCCGTTAATTTACTTTTATAGGTCTAAAGAATTCAAGATATTAGAGATTTATGAGGACTAAGATGAGATGCCCTGTTATAAGCATAAAGTATCATCAGTTCTCGTCACTCAGCATCGATAGTAGCTTTGTAATACCTAGTCACTCTTTCTTTTTTAATGTATATATTGAAGGTTAACATTACTTATTTTAAAGAACGTACCCCACCCCGCATGACCATCTTCTATTTTAGCTCCCTCTGTCGTCTCTTACAACCCTCGGGATAATGTTGTTCAGTGGATTCTCGTACGTTACCGCAACACTGGTGGGTATTAAATTTAATTAAAAAAGCGCTAAAATATTACAAAGTTGCTCCCAAATTAAAAACAAGACTAAGTTACAGCTGCACTAAGAATGTCTTCTGTGTTGTAGAGGTATGTCTCTATACATAAAAATTAATTTATGAACAGATAAGTATAATTTGTTCATGTACAAACATCCAGATATAGATATAGTTTTCTTTGTTCCTTATACCTCTACAGCTATCCTCAATTCTGAATCAAAATGCAGACGCGTTGCCAATACCTAAGACCGCTTTTCATTATTATTTTAAAAAGAAAAAAAAACAGATTATACAGATGTTTTCATAGTCGCTTGGGTTTCAACCATACAATAGTTACAATAGTAATGAAGTAGTCGCACTTGCTTATCAATATGGATAGTCTAAGATTTCATCACTAATTATAAATAGATACTATCCGTATAGTAATATATGTAGGTATTACAGATACATAATCTTCATAGATTATGTATCTGTAATACCTACATATATATAAGATCTGTGTAAAACTTCACTAGTACCAAATTCCATCGCTAATAATGATGAATCACGCCGCTTTATACCCGTTCGTGCACGTCCGTAGACTTGCGCGAAATGCATCACTAAAATGAATAGAGGATCTTTGAACTTTTGATCAAAATATAGGTATTTCTCTCATCACTGAGTGATACGAGATAAATACTTGTGTACTAGTGACACATATAAGTAATGGTTTCTCATATGTTTCACTAGTTTATTTAGTTTAAACATAACTCTGCTAACACAGCTTTAAAAGTTGTAGTACATCGTTTGTCTATTTATATTAGAAACGTTATTTTCATCGTATTTCAGTAGTAGTTTGGTTGATAGAAGAGCCATGGTAGCTGAGGGACTAAGCGTTCGCTGTAAATTTCACAGTACACGAGCAACCTGGGTTCGATCGCCGCCGGGAATAATGAAAATGTTAATTGCAATTTTAAGTGTTGATTTACTACGTGCTCGGTGGTGAGGGAAAATATCATGAGGGAACCGGCATGTCTGAGAAATAAGAAAACCATCAGTTATAATATTTAATAATCATTATTACAGCCCTTCATAAGTCCACTGCTGGACATAGGCCTCCCCAAGGTATGACACAAAGCACGGCAAATTTGCTTACAACTTAGACGCCCTTTTGACGCACTGCAAATTTGACGACGACACTGCTTACATATATAAAATATGTAAAATATACGTAGAAACTAGATAAATATAAAATACATTACGGTGTTATTTTTGTTATCTAAATACTCCTCCGCTGAGTAGAAGGGGTTTTGTTTTAAATATTTACTGAGGCTTGATAGAAATTTGGTTAATATGTATTCTTTATTTTCTGTGGATATTTATTGACATATAGTAGTGGCTTGTATTTAACATTTTTGTTCGCGACTGTGGTAGGTATATTTTTTACGTATTATTATTTTATGTGTATCTTTAAACTTCTTGAAAATATTATTCAGGCATAGATCATAAATGCACATACAGGGGAGGGGGTGCAAGACCTAATGCAAGAATTGTCAACTTCGACAACTGTATGGCTTATAAGAGCGAGAATAAAGCACGGTGGTCAAAAAAAATATACTTTTATTATATTTTAATTGACAGCTCTTTAACTGTCTGGGACGCCATAATAGCTTAGTAGTATAACTGCTAGGTCGGTAAAAGGACAGTTAATTGTTGCGCCTACATAATGAAAATATTGTGGCATTTGGGTTATGAGAGAAATAGAACAGAAAATGTATAGCCTCCGACTAATTTTATAGATAATATTTTGTTAATAAGTGAAGAAAATAATTAAATAATTAAAAAAAAGTTTAAGATTTATTTTATTTAATAATATTAAGTAAATAATTTATTTAAGAGTAACAACAAAACTGCATTTTTTCTGTTTGTTTCAATTTATTCGAGCAACTTTTCACAAAAACGAGTGATTTAACTAAATAACCTACAAATCATAAAATATAAAATAAATGCAAAACCTCAGTTTCTACAAAAATACGATTTTTTGACATAATCAGCAAATGTTTCCTTACCCTTAACCTTAGAAATAAGACTTACTTGAACTTTGATCACGCCGGGTCCAAAGTTCATCTACTTTCTACTAGAAACAGTTGCAAGTCTGAAATTAATCACGACATATTATGGTTGAAACGACCTTATTTAAATATTTTACTTATATTTTTTTTTATTAATAATAATTCACTACTCCAATTCGCGTAGGTTTAGTAAAAGGTGGCAGAGGGAAACCAGGCGATGGGCAACAGCATCTTCTTAACAACAAATATGTCCCAAGTAAAAAACTTAAGTTGCCAACCCAACTGGCAAAGGTGGAAACTGTGGCAAATACTTACTACAGTAGTTGACTTTGGTAGATCGTAATGAATGAATGAACAACGTATATTTGATCTCAACGTAATTTTAGAAACTGCTAGAACTCTTCAAAACATCGTCATTTGCGTAACGGAACTAAAAGAAATTCTCGTTAAGTTACTTCGTAAAATGACATTTGTAAGATATTTTATAATATAAATTAAATATGAACATATTAAATATTATTAGGTACTGAAGAGAGAGCCGTGATAGCACAGATGGTTAGCGCTCGCTGTCAATTTCACAGTAAACAAGCAAACCGGGTTCGATCCCCACCGGCACCAATGAAATTGTTAATTGTGCAGTTTTAATTGCTTATTTACCACGTGCTCGTCTGTGAAGGAAAACATCTTGAAGAATTCGAGGACATGTGAAGTTCGCCAACACGCATTGGGGCAGCGCGGCGGACACTTCCTTGCCTTAATACCCTCTCAGAAATGAGGGGAGGTCTGTGCCCAGCAGTGGGACATATATAGGCTGTAACGTTAACGTTAAGTATTCAAGAAGGGATTAAATATGAAATATTCATAAACTGCCAGCACATAATTTAAAAATATTTTCATTATTATTCCTATTCATTTCAAATTTAAAAAATAACTATATCCAGTCATAATTATTCGCACAAAAACCTTGTGGGTGCTCGTGTCACACAGCGGCTCGCTTCGAAAAAATGCTCTGACAGCCGTGTCAGAGACCACATAGCGGATGTAGGTACTTTGTAGGTAATAAATACTTTAACCCCACCCTTTGCTGTCAGATACTATCTACAGGCCCGCGAACTTCGCTATGCGACAAACAATTGCCACAGAGTAAATTGCAAATGGCTGTTTTCTGTGACATTCATGAACATCCTACGAAGACGAACGCATGATGAATATTTAACTTGTGTGAAGCATCAAAAATAATTTATTCATATCCAAGGTGCGTATACTTACTCTGCACGATGCGTTTGTGTGACTAGAAAATATCAATGTGGGTGTTCTACGAGTATTACAAATTCCCACGCTCAAGGACTACGGTCTTAAGAGCCCATTAGATTTTGAAATCGATCGATACATTTTATCGTCCCATCGGACTATGAGAGTAAGGGAACAGACAGTGTACATGTGCTTGTGCATACACTCGGGCCAAAGATGTTTTATATGTCATAAATTACCTGTGACTTGGGCACTTTAATCTTGTCTAATCGGATAATAATAATAAATATTATTATTATTATTATTAGATTACCGCTGTGACCGAAATTCAATCTCCAGTAAATTATTATTATTCTTGGCAAATAATTTCTGTGATGAGAGAGGCCTATGAAAAGATGCTTATAATTTTACTCAACAATAAACGCTAATATTAATTTTGCTTATAAATAAAAGAAATAAATATTGTTCGGATTTTTTTAACACAAAACTTTTATCATTTAAAGAGTTCCGCTTGGATCAAAGCCGTAAAATTTTACAACGTTCATTTCACACCTTTACGACGCTATTCTTCTCGAGGTCTTAAATGTATAATCAAATAATATCCGAAATGTTCCCGTTTAATGTCCACCTACGTTATATGTTTTATCTACCTAAAAGTGAAATGAGTAGAGTTATAGCTTAATCTCGTGTTCGGGCTTCCGCTTAAGGTTTCTCCGGCGAGAAATATTTTGGAATTCATGGTTTATGATTGAAAGTGGAAAGTTTGGCACCCAATGTTATAAGAAACTTAAAGAGCGATGGTAGCTTAGGTTCTTAACGCTCGGTGTATATATTAACCGAACGCAAGCAACACAAGCACCACTGAAATTATTGATTGCCATTTTAAATAACATAAAATATGCATTAATTTATTATTTAAACTAAGTGTCTAAGTGTTTAGCTAAGTAACTAGTAGGTTGTAACGCATTAACGTTTATTGTAAAGAAAACTTTTCCAATAAAAAAAATGTTTTGAATAACGGTGGAAGACGCCTCAAAATTGAATAAGTATATTTAGGGATGTACCGAAATGCAGTTTTGTATGTCTTACAAAAAATTGTTCCCAGTCTGGATATGTGTACTTCCTCAATTTGTATATGTAAACTGCTTTTACGGTACAGGTGAAAATCTTAGTAAGGGTATATGTAAAGTTTTCTGCTACTAAAAATTATTTACATCGTTGCTTTCCACATTTAGACAAAACTTGATCGGCTCGGTCATGGACGAGATGAGCGAGTAATGTGTCAATGGGCGGGCCATATTACTTGAGCAACCAACAGTCGATGGGGAAGAAAGGTTCTTTAGGCAGCCAGGTACTGGTAAGCGAAGTACTAGGTGGCATGGACTAGATCGCCAAACTATCTACAAGATGGTTCAAATACGTGGTATATCGATAATCAAGGAATATAAACTGGCCGAGCCGTCGTCCGATGATGGAAGGGAGAGAGGGCGATTAATTCATTATTAGTATTTCATCATGATAGAGCCACGCTGAAGCTATATTATGTTTGTAGCACGAATGGGTCGGCTAAGCCGGAGTAAGGCCATGTTCTCACAGAATGCCAGCGTAAAAAGACAGCATAATGCAGCTATGTTTCGTATGGTGAGTGTAGAGAATCGGAGATCTTCACACTAGAAACGATGCATTCTATTTTAGTCCTCAGGAGCGAAAACGCAACTGCATTTTAAATTTTAGTTGTTAAACATAAATGTAGATGTATATGGGCCACGGCATCCACTTAGCATCAGGTAGAATGTGTGCTTGTTTGCCACTCCTATTTTATAAAACAAATTCATTTCCTGCGCATACACTATAAAGTACTGAAATGTAGAATGTACTACGTGTCTTGAAACTAGTAAGGTAGGTTTTAAATAAATTAAGGTTACATAAAAACACCTTAGCACACCTTCCCATTGATTCCAAATGTGTTAGATAGCATTTTTAAGGATCGGAATCGAACTAAAGTTTCCACTTACGATAAGATTTAACGCGAGTCCCGAACCCACTGAAAAAGTTAGCAACTTAGTACAAATGAGTTATAAACTCGTTTGTACTACAGCCTGCGTTGATACTAGATATGGTAAATCGGATAAAAGTGTTAAGTCAATTTCTATATATGCTTATGTTATATAGAACTAATGTCATGACAATGCATAGATGTCATATTATTTTACCTGGACTACTTGCTTTTAATTCATAAAATTAGTCAATCCGTAAAAATTACATTTTATTCATTGATCATTGTAAAAAAAAAGTTGACTTGACGAAACCAACTAAGAATTTTCCATGTTAACATTTCGGTGTTTTTAACTTAAACCCGCCACTAGATTCTATAAATTTTATTAAGGCTACAATTTGTTACCAAATTGCAGCCCTTTCTAGAAAAACACAAACAGTGTAACACTCTATCGAAGAATTCGATGGCTTATTTCCATTTGTTGTGAACAAATATTAGCGCGATGTAAAAAATTGTAGCGACATCTCTGTTTGATTAGTGGAGTAATATAATTAACACACAATGTGGGTAATTTGTATAAATGCGAACCGTGCAATCAGTTAGTTATCTTCCTTCGAAGTTGGTAAAGTTTGAAAAAAATATTTAAATTGAAATAAGTAAACAAAAATGTGAAACTGGAAAGTAATATAAATAATACGGTAAATTGAGGTCATCCATCATATTAAATATCTTAACAGGTCCTAAGTAGTAATGATTTTTTGTTGATCAAAGATGTCAGAATTCAGTTCATTCACAGTTGTCTTTTGAGTTGAACGATCAAGTATGATGCAATTGTAGGACGTGAACTTTGCTTGATTTTTGTTATTTAAACATGTTCATGCTTTTAAAACACCAAGTAAGTAAAAAAACTTTATATAAATTTTCTCGCGACTAATACTAATTCCAAACAGTCTTGTTAACAGTAAAGACTGGTCAGAAGAAACTAAAAGCAACGATGAATTTATAGTATGGGCAATAAACAATATTGTTGCGTACGTAAATTTTTTGTGAACTCGGCCGCAGGAGTCGAGCGCGAGTCAGTGGCGTGAAACTACTATTTTGTATTGATAATTTATTATGATTGTCTTACCTACTTTTACAGAATCAAATGTGATTTTTCGTTAAATATTTATTTACAATTTCTCTAGTTTTGGTTCTATCTATACCGTTAACCTTTAATTAGCGATTATCTGTTTGTTAGTGTTTTTAAATTACGTGATAAACTTTTATGCAATTTTAATATAATAATATTGTAAGTGTGGTAGACTAAATTCGATCTCTAAGAAGCCGAAGCAAAAGATCTTTAATAAAAAATGATAAGTAGGTCACCCATATATATATACATATATATATATATATATATATATATATATATATATATATATATATATATATATATATCGGTTAATTTATTCATTCCCTACTTAAGGGTCCTTCTATTTAAAGTTATTACGTAATTAGCTAACCTAACAACATTTTATAGTTACCATTTCAATGTTAAGCAAAATTTATGTTTTAAATATATAGATTGACTTGGCCATCGCGTGAAAACACAATGTATCTCACAAGTAATACATATTATATTAAATTAGATTGCTTAGTGCGATTGCCAAGTCATTACATATATTTAAAACATAAAAGATTTCTAAAATTGATATGGTCACCATAAAAGGTTGTTACGTTAACTAATTACATAATAACTTAGAACAGAAGGACTCTTAACTAGGGAATGAATAAATTAACCGATTTGGTATTACATGGATCTCACAACTTTTTACGGTAGAAGGACTGAGTTGCGAGACTTGTTTTTTTTTTACAATTTATGTTTTTGATGGCATAATTATTACTTATAAACTATACATTTCCGCAACGGGGGAAGGGTAGGGTCTTCCCATGACCCCCCTCCTCACCTCTTTCACTTCCAACATCGTACGGCCGTTGCAGAAGTAACTTTGTGTCAAAATTCCTGTATAAAAAGTGAGGTTATAATTTTACAAATAAAGTACACGCTACAAGGGAAGGGTAGGGGGGCTTCTGATGACTCCCTCCCCACCCCCCACTCCCTCACAACATCGTACGCGAGTACCGGACGTCTATAATTTAACCGTATATATATATATATATATATATATATATATATATATATATATATGTATATATATATTATATTATATATATATATATATATTATATTATATATATATATATATATATATATATATATATATATATATATATATATATATATATATATATATAAATCAATTATTGAGTTTTTCTGTCAAGTAATTCTCAGTAGCTGCCCGGAGTCAGGAAGTTGGCCCCCGTGTCACGGAAAGCACGTAAAGCCGTCTGTCCTGCGCCTGATCTCTCTCCGGTCGTATCGGTTTACCGTCCCATCGGATTACGAGAGTGAGGGAATAGAGAGTGCACATATTTATATGCTTGCGCATACTCTTGGGCACTATAATCCTGTCCTGCGCCGATGGCTAGTATCCGTTGAGGCAGGCCGCCGTGACCGTAATTCGGTCTGCAGGACATTATTATATGGTTTATACTACGCTTGGTACTAGTAATTTTACTTTTAAATTTGTTTTCTTAACCGTACATTTACCTACACATAATATGGACGTCCGAATATCCTAAAACTTTCACACTGAAATATATTTGACACCCGTATTTTTAGTTATATTTTTATAAATATAGATGCGGACGTCGGCTTATCGGTTTATTTCATGCTGCATTATATTTTACATTTGGTACTAATCTGCCTAAAAGAACTCTTGTTAGGCATTTCGTAAGCAACCCATAATTCTGTTTCGAGTATAAGTTACCTTCTGATTGAGTACAGGAAGATGGACTCAATTGTAAATATTGACAGGTTCTATAGAAGTTTGTTTTATTATATTGTGACTAATAACCTCTAACCTAATATGGTCTGGCGAAGAAACTCATTTTAATATAAGGTTTTACTGCATTAACTGGTTTGTTGTGTTTGTGTTGTTACTACATTAAAGGTTGTTAATTTGTATAATAGACCGTGGCATATTGTTGCTGACATAACTCCGAAAACATAATTTATTTACTTGATCGTGTTGAGTTTTGGTGCTCTCACTGCATCTATTGTACCTAATCTGTACAAAATTACTCTCTACTTAATTAGATTCATTTTTGTGAAAGGCTATTTTCGTTAAATTATGATATTATGTTTGGTTTTGCAGTTAGTTGAAATACAATTTAATTTTTCACACACGTTTTTTAAGCTTCTAAGCGTTTTATCATTTCTAGAACGAAACATTTTATAAAACACCAAAGTGACTATTTTACACCGCATGGCCTCCCTACACTAAAATACCATTAAAACAACAGCGAAAAATGTCATTAAAACAATGTTCATTATTGTGTGACTTATACAGCCGTATAAGACACACAATAATGAACGACAATAATGTTTATTGAGTTGTCGTGAAACAACAGTGGTCAAGAGCGATTGACAAATCTCGGTTGTTTAGCAGCTAGTTCTTCCTTCATTGTTTGTAGTTGCTGACAAAAGATATCTGCCGTAATCGTTTGGCTAGATTTTAAAAAGCTGTAGTGAACGACACCAGCGCTAGTCCACCAAACACTCACAAGTAAACTTTTCTGAGTCAATTTTCGTTTAGGGCAGGATTTCGCAGGGTCTCCAGGGTTCAGCCATTGCGACGAGCACTTCCGATTATCGTACAGTACCACTTTTCATCACAAGTAATGATTCGAATTAAAATCCCTTAATTTTTGTGTCGGTTGAGCAAAGTAACACAGCAGTTGACGCGTGTTTGCAAGTTCGATTCACTTAATTCATGAGGTACCCATCGTTCAAGAAGACACCAGCGCCGTACACATCATTTATCCTTCGAGCTGTTTCTGCAGCTCTTGTGCCACGGTAGAACTCGTACTCGTAAATTTACCGATATTTCATGTTTTCCATTGTGCGGTAATAAGCGACGCCAAAGATAAAAATTATGAGGAAAAAACAAATGAACGACTGTTTTCAAAACTCAAATGTAGCAGCTAAATGAATTTTTAAATTTGAATTTGGAATGTTTAACCAAAAAGGAGATATTTCAGATTAAAGTGGTACGTACGACAAAATGCTAATTTCATATATAATGACCCAATAATTATTTTTATTGCTTTATAAATTTTCAAGGATATTATTTTTATAAATTACAGATGCTATCGAACTAGCAACATAATGAACCTGTGATCGCCAAAAGGAAAATCTCCCGCCGGGCAAGGTGTTCAGCCCAGACAGTAGCCAACGCTTCAAGTAGTAGTTCGTAGTTATTTTATATATACTGTTTGACTTTGGAAATTTGATATCGCAATAAGGAGTAAATTCCAAAAAACCCTTTGATCTGAGTCTTTCGAGGTTGTACACTCCTGTATCTTGCAGAGGCATATTACCATGATGAATGGTAAAAACTTTTTAATTTTCCTTGGAGGCTTGATATATGTTTAATGGAAGCTGTCTTCAAGATTTTTTTTATAGAGTAAGGGTGACAAACGAGCACACAGTCCACCGCACTATATTCATCCTCGATAAAAAAATCAAAATGCAAATGCGTTGTCACCCCTAGGGACTAATGGCTCGTTTTCTGTAAAAAGGCTCACCAGTTCTCTTCACTCGTCACACTAAACACACAATGAGCTGTTATATTACGCTGGCATTCTGTGAGAGCTTGGTCCTTCCCCGGTGGAGCCGACCCACTCGTGCTATAATGCTAATCTTGTCCGTGACTCGTCTTACATTTGGCAGTATAGTTGGCACATGCTCAACTGCAGCCGATTTCACACAGTCAACGTGACACAAGGTGCGGGATCCCCGGAACCTTACCCGGGTTACTCGAGTACTTTATTTGATAATTACATATAGTAATATGTACTTTTATGTAATTATGTTTTTGAATTTTATTACATGCTATACTATCTTATCATTCACTATCCTTTCTGCTCATTCAGTCTTGTTTTATATTAACATATTGTTGTACAGGATTACAGATTAGCAAGCAAGATACTAGTCTCACTACAGAAGCAAGCCTCCTCTCCGGCCTAGAAGAGGGCGTTGCCGAGCGCCCTCTGTCGGTTGTGGCAGCTAGCGGGACACGTCAAGGCTGCAATGATACATCTAGAAAATGCTAGAGATATACATACATACATATATGTCACAATTGTAATCCCAGAGATGGTAGGCAGAGTTCGAAGAGCAGTGAGCCATTTAGATCATGTTTGGTCGAAAAATATGGTAATAAATGGAAAATTGTGAAATGAGTGATATATGGCTGTCCCGATGCAATCGTAAACCCATCGCATTAGTCACATATTACGACATGCAAGGCAAATAACACAGTTGGCACATTTTTTTTTGTTACGAGTCCCACAAAAACATGGGAAATGTATGTCTCAGACCAACATGGTTATTCTCTGCTCAAGCTGACCCATTCATAATGTCCTCCAGACCGAATTTCGGTCACGACGGCCAGCTTTAACGAGACTAGCCAAAGGCGCAGAGCAGGATTATAGTGCCCACGTGTATGCGCAAGCACAGAGGATCTAATGTGAGACAAACTTGACGGAAAAACCTAAATAATGTTGTTTTTAGCCCGACCCGGAATTCGAGCCGGGGACCTCATGATTAGCAATCTCACAACTATAACCACTGAACCAACGATGCATTTGACACTACAACCATAATATAGTTGCAACATGGTGCTACCATCTCTCCGTAAATTCTAAAATTCAGTTCACAATGGGGTTAGAGACAAACAATTCTTTAGCGTTTCTAGATGTATGTATTAGTAATTCAGGATTCTGAGAACACCTGGAACCTCATTGTGTTTAGAAAAAATCCATACAAACAGATATTTAAACAGTGAATCTCACCACCATCCTTCACAGTTAGGTACCATGGGAAAAACATAAGTAATATAAATTTCTTCTATATAATATTCTGTTTCGTCTTCTAGATGTCCGACACCAGACGTTAGGGAGTATGTGGACCTGGGCCTGATTGACATCGCGCACGGGAAGTACCAGGAAGCTGCTAACATTTTCGCCAGGGCCGCTGATCAACAGCCCACCAATAAAATGGTGAGTTTTTTTTAAAAAGAATATTAACAATGCTATAAACATTACTAATATTCCCCGTAACCACTCATGGTAAGCTTAAATTGCTTTTGTTACGAGTGGTTCACGCCAGTAGTCGAATGGCGGATTCGAACCCACGACCTTTTTGAGTTCGCGGTCCGCGCCCTGCCCTGCAGTTTATGGATGAGTTTTGTGATGGGTCACGCGTGTCCATTAAAATATTTGATATTCTCTCTCAACAATGACTAGAACAGAGGTTCCCAAACTTTTCCAGTTCGCGGCGCACTTACAGGTTTAGTATTGTTTCGGTGCCCTAGCTGATCGAAATAGCATACAATGATACTAGATAGATAGGCACGTTAAAACATCCACAATATGAAGCTGATAAAATATTACAAAACGTATTAGAATTCTTAGAGCTTTTGAACTTAAAGTTGAATATTTGTTTTAGACCCGTATTGACGTTTACAGCGCGTGCGATTTGTATTGTTTATTTTGTACCGCGAATACCTAACTAAGCTTAGTTTCTGACGCACCAGGGCGTTGCGGCGAACAATTTGGAAACCACTGGACTGGAATAAATATTTTTACGGTGTACGGTCTGTATCTACAACTACCATGTTGTATTTTTAATAAATTATTTATTTTAAAAACTAGATATTCAAAATTACTAAAAGTACCTAGTTATACCGTCGTTATACACATCTAAAAACAAATTTAACGAACATAAAAAATATACATACTACGACTATCCTTCTTATCTTCATTGTAATTGTATAATAAGTAATAATAAAAAAAGACGAAATTTGTCAATTTTGGAAGAGAAAACGAGAATACGGAATGATCATTTCTTCAATTTTTATAAGATTAATCGGCCTTAGATGCAGTGGTTCCTGTCAGTTGTTTACCTGTTTAGCTCTGCCGTTCGGACACAGCATGACTGGAATAATTTTTATTTATTTCAAATGTTAAGTTGTAAGCACATATACAAGATAAATTTGTGTTTAAAACTTAAAATAGCAATAAAAGTTTCATTTGCATCAAGTTTAGTGCAAGCGCTTCCCATGCAGTAGTACACTGCTGAACATGTATGTACTCCTAGATTGCCTTATAGGGGCCTATATACCATATTTACCATAGTTGGCACGTTTAAATAATACTGGTTTTTACGGGTTTTATCGTGTATAACTTATTTTATAGTCACGACTTATAGCACCCATAGTCACGAGGGGGGGGGGGGTACTGAGGTGTTTGACTTCCCGATGTCGTAGTTAACCTCCAGATTAACCTCCAGGATACCTCCAGATTAAAATTATTAATTTTTTGAGTGAAAAATAAGTTAATATACTCGCTAAAATCAGTCCAAATTTCTCAGAATCATTACGAGTATAGATAGCACGCTTGACAACCACATTTTTTATTTTTAGTTATTATTAGGAAGAAGCTGCTGCTCATTCCTAGTTTGTTTCCCTCTATCACCTCTTATGACACCCACGAGATGATATGATATAGGGTAGTGGATATTCTTACACCGCAACTACATGGTCCCCTTAGTAACCACTGGTTGCGAACAACCTGTCCGTATGTCTACTCTACATGGGACGTCTGAAAGAAGCTATATCCGTACTACAGAAGGCAATCACCTCGGACCCAGAAAGGGGTCTGAACGAAAGTATGTCACATGACGGTCATCTAATATAGTTCGCACAGCTGTGATGTTTTCAGTAGTGTGCGCTGTTCTTGGTCGACCTGCAGAAGAAACAGTGCTGAGCGACACATGACCGCGTCGAAACACGGCATACTAGCGGTATATTGTCGTTTGACTCAGTGCTTCAACATCATAAACCGAAACAAGTTCGCTAAGACATTTATGTTGAGAGAAGCCGCGACGAAAATTGTGATAAATTATGGCACGGAAATGTTCACGCGTGAGCTCCATTTCTTTTAATGACGTGTCAACTTTAAACCGATATAGTTTTTGTTTTTAAACATTTTTTAATTGTTTGAATGTCATTAAGATTCTAAGAGGATAGTATTCAAATTCTAAAAAAGGTTTTATAGTAACTCAATCCGAAATATTCTATTTCCGATCATTTCAATGTGCCCCTCGTAATGATTCTGAGAAGTTTTGACTAATTTTAGCGAGTATATTAACTTATTTTTTATTCTAAAAATTAATAATTTTAATCTGGAGGTAATTGTGGTTAACAACGGGACGTCGAACACCTGAGTACCCTAAGTACCAGATGCGGTACTGAATTTCGACATATCATTGATGAAATATGTAGAAACATGACCTACAAATAGGTTTAATCAGTTTCTGAAAATTGATACTTTAATCGAAATTATCGACAGTTTATACGTATTTAGATGTTACAAATTGTAATAAAATTCATAAATTACTTTTTCAAAGCAAATACTTCGTGCCAAATTGATTGAGAAAACGGACGATGACCTCAGATATGAGCCGAGTGTCAAAAAGCGTAATTTACAAAATTTCAATTTAGATGTGATAACAATATTTAAATATTGACATTATTCACACTTCTAGGTCATCACATATGTTTTGTTTTTTGTTTCTTAAATAATATTGTCTGTGGTGCCTATGAACATCGTAAAATCTTACGGTACACAAAACAAAATCATACGCGAAAAATGTTTTATATTTTAAATTTCAATTTATGTTAAGTAACGCAGCAATTAATTTAATAACACTTTCATATTAAAAAAAAATATTTGAAGCAATATAATCACCATATTGAGCTTTTGCAAATTCATCCCTTTTATATAAACAAAACGCGTGTTACGTCAGTTTGTTCTAAAAGAATCGTGACAATGGCAGCCAGAGATGCGTCACTTTTTTGGGTCGGCCCACATGCACCGAATAAAAATAAAGTTCTTATATGATATTGAAAATAAAGTTTTGCTTTTGAATAAGCACGTACTTATTCGGTGTCGTTATCACTCGAATCTTTATATGTGTTATAAGTTATTGCTTTTTGTTTTAAATGAATAAAGTACTTTATAACAATAAATGTTTTTCTTCTACAGCGATCTTTTACATAACTTTTTAATAATAGCTAATAAATATATGTTATATCAATCATTATAAAAAATAAATAAATATCATTATAAATAAAGTACTACATATAAAAACTGCCTATATATTGAAGGTTTGTAGCCCCTGGTTAAGCAACAGAAAGGTCAATGTCTGTTTTTCTCAATCAATTTGGCACGACCTATAGTAGTAGTAGTAGATACTTCAATTTTAGTCACGAAAATACTAATAAAATAAATTCTAAACGTTTGTTTCTTGAGAAATATAAATGAAAATGTTTGGAAATATGTATATTTTTATGGTTTTTGTGTTTCTATTCGTTACTCATACCAAAATATGTAAAAAAAATAAAGAATTCCAAAATTCAGGTTTTTTGAATGAATTAATGTTCAAATCATACTTCAAAAAATATTTTGTATGAATTTGAAATAAATACAACGTCAAGTTATTTGAAATATGTTTGTTGAAATAAAAATTTTCCACTAAGAATAAATGAGAATGGGAAAAATAACACATTTTTAACCCAACCGCCAAAACAGAACTACACGATTTCGAAGTATTTTTTGCGCTTACTTTTCACTTTTTATGTCACAAATTATATATCTATGTGTTTTTTATATTACAAGAAATACACAAAAGTATAAAACTTACCTTTTTATTTCAAAAACACACAGAAAAACGGAGAAATTACTAAGCTCTTAGAAATTACTAAGTTCGCGCACTACTGGTGTGAAAACTCCGTCTGTTACTTCAGAATGAATTTTTATATTTATTTTTTACTTGACATTGACAGATTATGGTACCAAATTAAAGAGTATGTCTTTTTCTATGTCTATATTATACATTTTAGTATATCATTGTTATATTTTATAATAACAAACCATTTTTGTAGTGTTGGACCTCAAAAATTTTTAAGGCATAAAAATGTGTGCCTGCCTCTCCCGAGCGAGTGTAAGGTTTTTATGTCGGGTACAAATTCGTTCCTTTTCCGAGTTTAGGGGGAGTATTCCAATCTGGTTGGGCTGTATAAATATACAAAAGGAAATGATAAATATACATAAATATATATATTTAAAATACTAATATAAATAAATAAATAATACATAAATAAATAAAAGCCCTCGGTAGGGGGAAACCAAGTAGTCGAGGGTTAGGGGAAAAGAGAAAGAAACCGTCGGACGATACGGGCAGTATCGAGGAGCACCACCTTTTGCATTTGAGCTCGGAGCGGTCCGTCACGGAGTCCCAGTCGCCTCAGATGACTCGAAAGGATGATCCGAATTAGCCCGTTCGTAGAGATGACCGTTGGTAGTTGCTAAAGATAGAGGGATAAGCCCTTCGTAAACGTCATTGAAATGGCATGCACCTGTGCCACGTTGCTGCCTCGACGGTACTCATATTCCATAATTAAACGAATTTTAACCATGATGAAAAAGGCTCAAATCTATTTTTCTGACTAATTTTGAAAAAAGAATTCCATGTTTTTAAAATAAAATTAATTTAAAATTAGCATTCTTAGCCAAACAAAAATTATTTTGATTTTAATTGGCCAGGTTTGCCGAACGGCAATTGCGTAGGTAAAGATTCTATTATTATTATTAACTGATAGCATTTGTCGTGTAGTGCCAGTACCCAGTATCATTCCGTAGATGTCGTAAAAGACGACTGAAGGTTATATAGGAGCTAGGTGCAGCTCCTTCTGATTACAACTCAATATAATAAAAAGTTGCGGCTGCCAAACAGCCTGACAAGCGTTTCTACTCTGGCAAATATCCACGCCCTGAGACAATATTTATTTGATTATATTTATTTAATCGGGGTGATGGTTCATAGCTATGCTAGGAGCCGATACGTGGTGCTGTGTTTGAGTAAATTAATAAATTGTGACAAGTCCGGAGATACTTCGGTGTAGCTCATCTCATCTCTCAATATCATCGCTCACCAAACGTAATTGACAAAACTATGTCAGACAGGCCACCTAGTATTTGTATAATTTACATTGTAAAACAACACTACACAGCACAAGTCAGAATTATGATGCACCACATTTACAAGAAAGAACAACACGAGAACATTCTAGAAACCGAGCCAAGACAACATTTACCTCAGTGTATAAGAAATAAGTCTATACGACTAGAAGATAGGGATAAATTTCGCCTGTCAAATGATTAAAACTATAAGCGGTAAGTTGCCAAAGCCTGTGAAATATCTAACAGGGCCGGACCTTTTTTTTTTCAAAGTAAATTAAACTATAAGAACACAGGCTGTTTAAACTATTTGTATAATCTGTTTTAGAAACAGCTTCGAAGTGACAACCGTACTCCCAGTGGTCAACATGTATTCATTTATATTATCATAAACCCTTTTATTCTGTTTTTATATATTAAAATATTTAAACTTGGTAATAGAGGGATCTTTTATATTCTCTGGGGATTTGTTTTAATTGCATACATATAGAATGTATATGTAATAATTTTTGTCTCTTTGGAGTCGAGGAACTTTTGTAAATAGCTTGTATTTATTCCTGGTGTTTACAGAGTGTATATACCACTTTTTTATATTTTAATTATTTCGAGAACGTCATGCTGAACATTTCCTTTCTTTGTTACTTAGATCGGAGACGGGAACAACATCGACGGCTCGAAATATCCGGTAATGTCTGCGATTATGGTGCTGATTATGGTAAAAGAAGACAACTAATTAGAATACCAAGAAGGTCTTGTGTTCGATAAATGGCAGTCCTTTTAGTAAGAGAGGTAATAAATATAAAATGTAATGCTGCGAGCCCTTTTTTATATCTTTTACTTGTAAATTTATAGAGTCCCTTGATGTAAAGGTAAAGTTGCATACTATATACGTTTTACAACAGGCAAAGGCTTCCTATAATTCCTTTTTTTACTACTTTACGCCAGCGCTGGACAAGTATCTAACCTGATGGTAACCGGTAATGCAGTCTAAGATGGTAATGCGCGACTTAGAAAAAAAGTCTATTTACTCCTGCCCATTGACTGTAGGCGTTTTGTAATCCGTGGTGCTATAAAAATAGCTGATTATTATACTACTATCAACTCATAATATTAGTCGTGCAGGGGCAGTATCAGGTAATCCTTTACGTCGTGGGTGTTATAAGAGGCAAAATAGAGAAGTAACACAGGAGACAGGTACCACCTTCATTTTTTTATAAGATGGGGTGACAAACGGGCACACAGTCCACCTGATGTTCAGTGGTTGCTGTGACCTATAGACACCTACATCTGTACTAACATACGGATCAAAATGTGTTATCACCAGTGAGGACTAAGATGGAATACCTCGTTTCCAGAAAAATGGGTCTCCGGTTCCCTACACTTACCATACGAAACACAGTTGCGTTAAGCTGCTATTTTACGCTGGTATTCTGTGAGAGCGTGGTACTTCGCCGTCGAGCCGACCCATTCACGCTACAGCCATACTGCTATAATAGCTGCAGCGTGGCCCTACCATGTTTAGAATCTTCATGCTAAAAAATAATAAAAAAGTGCAGCAACCTTCTGACAGAAGGCTATTTCTAACGCTTGACTTTTTATAGGCTGTAATGCATTAACGAATAAATTATATTATTATAATGCTCATGAATGATAATGCATTTATGACCTTATTTGTTGTTACCCTATCTTCCCTATTGGATTCTATCCTCCTTATTGGAACCTTCAATCAGTTTCAATTACTATTATGTAAACATTTAACTTGTTTTTACTTTAATAAATAGGTTTATTTAATTGTATGTCGATGCATTGTTCTTAATATATTATTTCGTAGTTATGGTTGTCTTGTATGAAAACGTTACGTCACTTCAAGTAATTGTCTAGTAAAATGCAAAACCAAAACGAATTCTAGAACAAACAAAGTAAGTCCAACCACATTTAATTTTTTTCATCTTTGTCATAACATAAAACTTAAAAGCAATTTGTAAAATGTTTTCTCATCTTTGCGTACAAAATAACAAGCAAAATCATATAATATAAATTTTACACCATTTCATGAAATCTGTGCATGATTTTTTTTACACATGTACAGTGAACATCAGAAACTGTCGTGAAATGATTAAATATTTATTATGAAAGGAGGGAAATAAAACATATATATAAAAGTCGAAAGTTGCGCCATAGACGTGCTGAAACAATAACGAGTGAACTGAAAACTAGCGCAGTTGTTTCACCAACAGCATAAGATAGGTGAGGTCCGTTTGCCTAACGCACCTTAACATACACGGAGAACGTATGAAAATGTTATTCGTAATCTACTAATAATAGATAAATTTTTTATATGTTATACCCATTCTAGGTGTTATTTTTTAATTTTGTTATACCTATATTATGCCGTGTAGTGGCGGTTGAGAATATCCACTACCCCATATCTTCCCGTGGGTGTCGTAAAAGGCGACAGAGGGAGATAGGCAGGAGATGGGCAGCAGCATCTTCCTGATAACAACTGTGACGTAATAAAAAACCGCGGTTGCCAACCCGCTCGCCAAGCGTGGCAACTATGGCAATTACCCCCCAATGAATAAATACATGTAGCGGCGCTGTCGTCGCGCCACAAGCGAAATACACCGAAGCCTAAATCACGCTATCAACATTCCGAATCATAAACAGCATATATAGAACATCTCCGAACTATCACTCGGAGTGTTGGCCGCTCCCCGGGCAGAACACCTTGCCCGGCGGGAGATCTCCCCTTTTCCTTTCACGGCCACAGTGGTGACCCGACGTTCGAACATACACAAACAGACGGCCCCCCAGTCCCCGGAGGCCCCGCTATTCCTGGCTACGGTGGCGACCATGGTAACGGCGGGGCAGGGGGTGCTAAGAATCTCCGGTGGAGGTTCGGTTGCCACCTACGACGACTCGACCTGGCAACATATAACGCACGCACCCTGAGGACTGACGAGAAGATACTAGAGCTGGAGGAAGAGGTAGACAAGTTGCGCTGGCATATTATTGGATTATCCGAGGTCCGAAGAGAGGGGGAGGACACGGCAATCCTCGAGTCCGGCAACTTGTTCTATCACCGGGAGGGCGACCATCTGTCCCAAGGAGGTGTCGGATTTATCGTCCACAAGTCTCTCGTCAACAACGTTGTAAAGATTGGGAGTGTGTCGACGAGGGTCGCGTACCTGATACTCAGAATCACCAAACGGTATTCGCTGAAGGTCATTCAGGTTTACGCACCAACCTCGGCACATCCCGATGAGGAGGTGGAGGAAATGTATGAGGATATTTCCAGAGCCATACATTCCTCCAAAACCCACTACACGGTGTTGATGGGAGACTTCAACGCAAAACTAGGCACAAGAGAAAGTGGTGAGCTGAAGGTAGGGAAATTTGGAGTAGGGCAACGGAACCGAAGGGGCCAGCAGCTGGCCGACTTTATGGAGAAAGAGGGACTCTTTATGATGAACTCTTTCTTCCAGAAGCGGCCCCACAGGAAGTGGACCTGGTCGAGCCCCGACGGTTCGACAAAAAATGAGATTGACTTCATTATGACGACCAGACGCCAACTGTTCAGTGATGTCTCAGTGATCGCAAGGGTGAAAACTGGCAGCGATCACCGAATGGTTAGAGGCACACTGAACCTAAACGTTAAGTTGGAGAGGTCTCGTCTAATGAAGTCAACGCTCCGTCCCCCTCGTGCTCTAATCCAGAATCCCGAAACCTTTCAGCTCGAATTACGTAACCGCTTCCAGTGCCTAGAAGAGTGCAATGCAGTGGACGATATGAACGACAAGCTCGTGGAAACTGTCCATGCGGTCGGAGCTAAGTTCTGCAAGACCCGCCGCAGAAGAACACAAAAACTCTCCAATCACACTCTTAATCTCATGGCTGTTAGACGGGAGATGAGGCTGCAATCGTCAACAGATTTGACAGCATACAGGCAACTGAACAGACAGATCTCCAAATGCATGCGGCGAGACTTACGCAACTTTAATACTTCTCGTATTAAAGAAGCGATCGAGCGGAACCAGGGCTCCAAAGTCTTTGCCAGAGATCTGTCTGCCAGAAAGAGCCAACTGTCAAAGCTGAAGACTGAGTGTGGCAACATCGTTTCCGAGACACCTGAGATTTTGAGTGAGATTGAGAGGTTCTATGGGCAGCTGTACACATCATCGTTGGAGCCACACGCAAGTGTGAGTAACGATCCAAGAGCAAGTCTTATCCGACACTATTCCGATGATATCCCGGACATCAGTCTGAGCGAGATTAGAATGGCTCTCCACCACCTTAAAAACGGCAAGGCCCCGGGCGAGGATGGAATTACAGCGGAGCTTCTGAAAGCGGGTGGAAAACCGGTACTTGAAGTCCTTCGGAAGCTCTTCAATTCCGTCCTCCATGGTGGCACTACTCCGGAGGCGTGGAGCAGAAGCGCGGTGGTTTTGTTCTTTAAGAAAGGCGACAACGCTCTCTTGAAGAACTACAGACCGATTTCCCTTCTGAGCCGCGTCTACATGCTATTTTCGAGTGTCATTACGAATCGTCTCGCACGCAGACTCGACGACTTCCAGCCTCCCGAACAAGCCGGTTTCCGAAAAGGCTTCAGTACCATAGACCACATACATACCCTGCGGCAGATTGTACAGAAGACCGAAGAGTACAATCTGCCACTTTGCCTGGCATATGTGGACTATGAGAAAGCCTTTGATTCCGTCGAAATTTGGGCGGTGCTACAGTCCCTTCAGCGGTGCCAAGTTGACTGTCGGTACATCGAAGTGCTGAAATGTTTGTACAGTAGGGCTACGATGGCTATCCGAGTACAGAACCAGAGTTCGAAACCTATCCAACTGCAGAGAGGTGTAAGACAGGGTGATGTTATATCCCCGAAACTCTTCACCGCTGCGTTGGAAGACGTTTTCAAGCTACTGGACTGGAAAGGATACGGTATTAACATCAATGGCGAGTACATCACTCACCTTCGATTTGCCGACGATATAGTCATTATGGCAGAATCGCTGGAGGACTTAAGCATTATGCTCAATGACCTCAATAGTGCCTCCCAACGGATAGGTCTTAAGATGAACATGGACAAAACAAAGATCATGTTTAATGTCCATGTCACACCTATGCCGGTAGTTGTTGGGAGCACTATGCTCGAAGTTGTTGACGAGTACGTTTACCTGGGACAAATAGTCCGACTAGGTAAGTCCAACTTCGACCGAGAGGTCAATCGACGGATTCAACTCGGCTGGGCAGCGTTCGGGAAATTACGACATATCTTTTCGTCAGGTATACCTCAATCTCTAAAAACTAGATTGTACAACCAGTGCGTGTTGCCAGTGATGACTTACGGATCTGAGACGTGGTCCTTCACTGCTGGCCGTATGAGGACGCTTAAGGTCGCTCAGCGAGCTATGGAGAGGGCTATGCTTGGAGTTTCTCTGCGTGATAGACTCAGAAATGAGGATATCCGCAGTAAAACCAGAGTGATCGACATAGCCCAACGGATTAGTAAGCTGAAGTGGCAATGGGCCGGCCATATAGCTCGAAGAACCGATAACCGATGGGGAAGAAAGGTTCTCGAGTGGCAGCCCTCGTACCGGTAGGCGAAGTGTAGGGTGACCCCCACTAGATGGAGTGACGACCTGGTAAGACATGCAGGAAGTCGATGGATGCAGGTGGCTCAGGACCGTGCTTTGTGGCATTACTTGGGGGAGGCCTATGTTCAGCAGTGGACTTGTGAAGGGCTGTAATGATGATGAATGATGATACCTATATTGATAAGTTTGTTAATAAATGTTTAGACTTAAGTGTCTAATTATGTGTGGCGAGTTTGCAATAAATATTTCATTCTTTATTTTACTATATACTCGTATGTTGCCGTTTAGACAAGCTAAAAAAGTAAATGTACACACATGATTATTCCTTATAAATGGTTTTAACTAATTAATAACTGTTACATACATATATTTATTTTATTTTCGTATTATTTTATTAAATTTTCATATATTTTGTTTGAAAATTTAAAAACTTATGCCAAGATAATAGATATATTACAAGAAGAATTTTTGTATTTTCTCGAATTAGCAAGTGGCAGCCTCGTACCGGTAAGCGAAGTGTAGGGCGGCCTTCCGCTAGATGGTTACAACCTGGCAGGAAATGCTCCAATGCCACATGGCTTTTGGCCATGCTTTATGAGATTACTTCGAGGTGGCCTATGTTTAGCAGCGGATTTGTGAAGGACTGTAATGATGATAAGACGATACAGTATAATATTTCAACATTAATAGTATAAGTAGTACATAGTCGTTATTCAATTAACAACCTGCAAGATGTCAACTGAGGACCGGTTCAATTAAAGGACATGCATTTCATTACAAGTTTCAAAGTTTGCTTACTTCGTGAACTTGTCACTGCTGTAACCAATGTGAGTTTAACGAAGTTTAATGAATTGAATCAGGGTAAGTTTAGCAGGCAGTGAGAAAGTTTTCATTTTATTTAAATTTAAATATTATTTGTTACATAACAGTTTAAGCTTGCTGCGTTTCGTATGGTGAGTGTAGAGAACCGGAGAACCTTTTAATTGGAAACAAGGCCGAATGCCTTTTTTTATTAATTAATCTTAGTCCTCAGGGGTGACGACGCATCTGCATTTTAATCGAGGATAAATGTCACCCTTATTCTATTAAAAACACCATTTATTATATGTAACTATGTTCTATATACTAGTAACAAAATAGTCACTTACAAAGTCCACCTCTTTTAATTTGAATAATGTTATATTTCTGAATGTAATTGGATTAAATTATAAACAGCGTGTGACTTGTAGGCACCCATTCGGGTATTTCTTCTCATAGTAATTCTTTTCTTTTCCCCTTCGTTGCGTATAAATTATTTTCAAATAAATAAATAAATAAGAAAATCTTCACCAATACATTTTACGTGGTAAAGACACTTTGCAGTTATATTATTGTTTAAGCACGAATGGGTTGGCTCGACCAGGGAAGGACAACCTTCTCACAGAACACTAGCGTAAAATAACAGCTTAATGCTGCTGTATTTCGTATGGCAACTGTAGAGAAACGAAAACCTTATTCACTATTAACGAGGAATTCCACATTAGTTCTCAGAGGTGACAACGCACCTGCATTTAGATTCTAAATCTAGAACATTTGCAGATTTCTACAGATAAAGCATCAGGAGCACTGCTTAATCATTTGTCACCTTTATCCTATAAAAAGGCGAGGTTGTAAGATGGAGGTCATAACGCAGCCGAAAATGCTTGACAAAATATTATTATAGCCCAAGTGAATTTAAACTGTATAAATGACGTTTTATAAGTATATAATATATTTTTGAACATATTTTTTTTTAGTCGTGATTCGTTTTATAGCTATTATAGAATATATATTATTTTTAAATAATTTTACAATTACACCACAATGAACAGTGCATTCAAGAAGAAAATAAATAAAAAAGGATCTGCCCTCTGTAAGCCAACAAATTGAAATTTAAAAAGAGTAATTTATCAAAATATTCCGCTTAACAATTAAACAGAATGTTATACCAAAAATTAAACATGCAATTGCTAATTGTTTGTTAATGCAACAGAAAAGTAAACGCTTCTTAATTTATTAACATTTTTATTGGTTTCCATCTTGAGTACTGGAATAATTTAATTAGTTTTATTATTTTAAGTTTATCAGTGCATAATCATCATTACAGCCTTTCACAAGTCACTGCTAGACACAGGCCTTCCCCAAGGAATACACGGTCAAAAGCACGGTCCTGAGCCATCTGCGTCCATCGACTGACCTAATCGTGCCCGATTCAGACCAACATTACCATTATTATTAGTAAGCTGTTGTTTGCATCATCTAGAGTCATCTAGAGTCCTATTTCAGTGTACCTCTACTCCAAAAGACATCCATTTCAACGTATGTCATATTGCAACAGTATGTAATAAGTCGCCACTCCATCTGTCGAGGTTCACCCTACAGTACTCAGCGGTACTAGGCTGCCACTCGAAAACCTTTCGTCGCCGTCTATATTGTAGTCGATTAAAATTTTATCGCTTTATCCAAATGGAATATATATTTGGAAAAAATATTTTATGAAAAATCCAGCTGTTGACTTTTTAGTGATTGACGATCCTGATTAAAATAATGAATAAATGCATATAAAAATATTTTTTATGCTTCATATTAACCGACTTGTTTTTTTTTATATAGAATAAGGGTGACAAACGAGCACATAGTCCACCTGATGGTAAGTAGGTGGTGTAGCCCATAGACATGTACATTTATCCTCAATC